>CM023866.1:12828037-13545537 GCA_013389735.1 Phaseolus lunatus | reverse complement strand
AAGACATAGAATCAAAACTACCGATTGAAATGACTATGGAAGATAAAAGAAGATGAAACTTATGTGATTGTAGCCATGGATTGGGAATGGACATGCCACTTGGAGGTGATGATCCAAGATAAGTGTAGATTTGTTGCCACTTGAGAGCTCCCAAAGCTTCACAAGATGAGACAAGGAAGAGGAGAACAAGTCTCACAAAATTCACTTACAATTTGAGTATAGTAACTTTTCTTCTAATTTCAATGTTGAATTTACAATGACCAAGCACCTCTATTTATAGGTTTAGAGGGCTGAAATGAAAGTGAAACAAATTCAAAATTCCCTCCTAATTCTAATTCAAATTTGGAGCCAATATTGAGTCACATGGGAGGTGTGACCTTTTTTCTACTTTGGCACCTCCTAAAAACTACACCTACACCTACTCTTTATGTCACATGGAAGGTGTGACCTATCTTTATACATTGGCACCCCTTATTTTAATATCTACACCTTTCTTTAAAGTTCTACTAAAAACTATACATAAGTAATTACAAAAAGAGACATCCATTGATGCTCTTCTCCCAAAGCTTTAGCCTTGCTCGTAGTCATCCTTTAAGGCATGAAGGATGTTGAGCTATTTGGTTGGGCTTGGACCCCAACTTGGGCTTGGGCTTCATGGGCTTGGGCCTCAGGCGCCTCCTTTAGTTGGTCTTCATCAGCTCCACCTGTCTCCCTAAGAATATGCACCTTCCTTGGTTGTTGGATGCTTTACCTGTAAGACAAAGTGCACCCTCACGGCCGGTCATGCTCCGACGCTCAAGTCAGTAAGGGCTTATTGAACAAATAGGAAACAAGTAGTTTCAGTATCTAAAAGTGTATTCAGAATTGTATACCTTCACCTGGGACCTTAAGCCCCTTTTTATAGTGTACCATGTTCTTGTTGTACTTGAGATAAACAAATATTAACTGAAAATAAACACATTATCTTATATGTCTAATAGAAAACCCCCTGCCACAGGCACCAATAATCTTCAAGTCCTAAACTGTAGGTGTTCCTTCTGTTATATGTACGCGCGCATCCCTATCTTTTTAGGGTTAGCACTATCAAAGGGTATTTCATGTGTAATAGACATATACGCATAATAGGAAAATCTCACGTAATATTAACAAACATATCTATTTGTAGTTATAACAAACATATGAATAACCATATGTATATCTTTATCTCTAAGCATCTTTATCTTTTAAGTGCATGCCACATTATCAGTACATAGCAGCTTTGTTACGTGCTTCGAGCCCATTAAATAGATTGGGTCAGCCTCGCAACCTTGGTGCAGGGTCCCGCCCATAATCATTCGCTCAAGCGTTCACGCCAATACACACCCATTCATACGCTATTTCGTGCCATGCATATAGCTTTACCTGGGTTGCCTTAGCGTTATTGGGCTTGGGCCATACAGTTAATACTTTACTCATTATACACCTAGACATGCTAAGCGCACCCCTAGGCATATTACGTTCCTTCACTTTGGCAATCAATCTTATACGTGAAGGATTATACTATATACGTGAATGAGGGTTAATATATACGTATACCTGGGGCCCAATCACATGGCACACAAGTGAGGTCCATGTGCCGAGCTGACCCGCCTGAGAGAAATGCCGAGGTCCGACCAGCGATTTCTGAGCACTACGAGTTCTAGTTCAGTATACAAGCCCCCTAGGCTCGATCTGAACTAGCTTCAGCGAAGAGGCTTTTTGGTTCACCCGAGTCGACCTACGTGGCAAAGTACCCTGAGTTGACGTTTCACCACACTCCATCATGTGCTTCCACATGGCTCTCATTAACGGTCACAAGGCATTGCCGCTTACGCTCCCCTACTACAGTACGGTTTCAAAAACTCAAACGTCCCCACTGTTTCATTATGCTCTTTAGAAATTTTCGTGCTTCTTCTTAAGCCTGCTGCGCCTTCATTGTCGTCCATATAATCTTGTTCCCAATACCTTTCCGATCACCTCAAAGGTACTAACTTTAACTTACCTTATTCACGTAATATGCTTTTTTTGCTTTCGCTGCTCTTGCTTTACTACATTGAGATTGTTCATACCCTGTGTTCTTGATATTACTATTTACGCCTGTTATTCTTCTTTTATGAATGCATGTAATGTTGGATTCTAAATGTATCTATTGTTCTCTATTTGTTTGCTTGCTCTGGTTTTATATGGATTAATGTCTAACCTGGTGACTCGTGTTGTTGTCTCAATTGGTTCTCGTTGAGATCCTGAGCTCACCTTGTGTTGTCCATACTTAGAGTCCTTCCTTTGGAAGTTTTCCAGAACTAAGTTTCCTTTTGGGGCTCGAACCAAATTTTGGCGAGCTGCAATTTGGTCGGTGCCTTTGATCAGAATGAGGTCCCAAATGCTGAACAAATGGGCATCTTTGAGCTGGTTTCATTTGGGCTATACCCAATCTTTGGCGAGCTGACTTCATTTTCGTGCTACGCCCAATGATTGGCGAGCTGGTTTCATTTACACCACATTTGGTGAACTGGTTTCGTTTACACCACATCGGGTGGACTGGTTTCGTTTACACCACATTTGGTGAACTAGTTTCGTGTGCACCACATCGGGTGGACTGGTTTTGTTTACACCATATTTGGTGAACTGGTTTCGTGTGCACCACATCAGGTGAACTGGTTTCCTTTATAATATAATGGCACATCATTTCTTAAATGCTTTTTCATTGGGTGACCTTATTAAAAAAACCCCTTAAGGGAAAAAGAGTGTCTCTTTAACTTTTCATGATTGACATTATATATTAACTGAAATAAAACTTGAGACTGGCCCCATTCCAGGTTCGGGGTATCGGTCCCCCTTCCAGAGTCTCAAGTTTGTAAGCTCCATTCCCAAGCATTTCTATCACTTGGAATGGTCCGGTTCATTTGGGAGATAACTTGTTCTCTAGCTGATATGGGTGGGCTTTCCTCATGACCAAATCACCGACATGGAATTGTCAAGGTCTGAGTTTAGACCTTTGCTTTTTCTCTACTTTCCTTTTCAAGGCTTCAGCTTTAATGCACGCATGTTCCCGCACCTCATCAAGTAGGTCGAGATTTATCCTTCTCCCTTCATTAGATTCTTTTCCCACAAAATTTTGGAATCGTGGCGAGCTCTCCTATATCTCTACAGGGATTATGGCATCCAACCCGTATACTAGGCTGAAAGGCATCTCCTTAGTGGTGGATTGAAGGGTGGTGTGGTAGGCCCATAAAATTCGCGGGACCTCCTCAACCCAACTCCCCTTTGCCTTTTCCAACCTCCTTTTTAGCCCTCTGAGTAACACCTTGTTGGCAGACTCAACCTGTCCACTGGTTTGGGGGTGTTCTACAAATGCAAATACCTGCTTAATGTCGAGTTACGTGCACAACTTTCCAAGTTGCTAGCTCGCGAATTGGGTGCCATTATTGAATACCAAGTGCTTTGGAATCCCGAAACGACAAACAATATTCTTCCACACGAAGTGTTGAACTTTGTGAGCAGTGATCTGTGCCACGGGCTCAGCTTCTATCCACTTGGTGAAATACTCCACGGCCACTACCAGGTACTTCATTTGTTACATGGCCAATGGGAAAGGTCCCAGAATATCAATGCCCCACGTGTGAAAAGGCCACGGGCTACTGATCGATCGCAATTCTTCTAGGGGTGCGTGACGCCAATCAGCATGTTTTTAGCATTGTGTGCACCGTTGTGCATACTTCGTACAATCCTCCCGCATAGTCGGCCAGTAATACCTTGCTCGAACAGCTTTCAAAGAGAGAGCTCGTCCTCCAATGTGGCTTCCACAGATACCTTCGTGGAGCTCTGCCATCACCCACGTACATTGATCGCCACTTATACAGGTTAGAGTAGGATGGGTGTAACCATGCCTAAATAGTTTCCCATCTATCAAGGTATACCTTCCTGCGTTCTTCCTCGCAGTCTTGGCCTCTGGAGGCTCCAACGGAAGTACATCGTTAGCGAGGTAACACCTATAGGGTGTCACCAAGGTCTCGCCTATATCAATAATGCAAACGTCCAGCGGCCCCTCTTCAGACAGGTTGTAAATACTTATTTTAGGTACCCTCAAGGTCTCCTGAGTCAAGGATTGATGTCTTCTCTTCCCAATATCAACCAGATTCACCTGTTGTTTGTCACACCATCTGTAGCAGTTCTAGGTGCCCTCAAGGTTTCCTGGATTACTGACCTTTGACGACCTCCATTACCCGAGCTATGAGCTTTGCCAGCAGGTCTGCTCGTACATTTTGATCCCTTGGAACATGTATCAATTCAAACGTGGGGAAGGTTTCTTTCAACAGCGCGACATATTTTAGGTACGAGGCCATCTGAGGATTCTTGGCTTGATATTTCCCTATGACTTATCCAGTCACTAGCAACGAATCGCTTTTTACAAATAGGCTTCGAGCACCCATCTCCTTGGCGAGTAAAATTCCGACTACCAATGCTTCATATTCAGCCTGGTTATTGCTGGCCTTGAAGGCAAATCTCAGGGCCTGCTCAATCAACAATTCGTTTGGTCCTTCCAGGATAATGCTAGCCCCGCTGTCCTATTGGTTAGAGGACCCGTCCACTGAAAGAATCCACTGAAAATCTGTAACGCCCCTCAATATCTTATTCATTTATATATAATAAAATAAAGGTAAAACAATAATATCAAAAATTAACATAGGTATATATATAATATAATTCATCCATTCCATACATTGTGTCTCAAAATAACATCCCTTTTCTAGGGAATTTTAATACATCTCCAACAGGAGTTTTCAAGATAAAACAAAATACAGCATTCAAGACAGACGATCCCTTCCTCCAAAATGCTCACTAAGGAGCTCTACTACCTGCAACATCATCTGCTCCCGTGTAAATTATACACGATCATCACAGTTTTAAAGGAAACAACCACAAAACAAAACACAGGGTAAGCTAACTATTTTAAAAACTTTAAATATGAAACTTGATATCATCATAAACCATCATTTTTCATTTCACACATTTCACAATTTCACATCCACGAAATCAGCAATATTCACAATTTCATAACTTCATCACGTGTCTATCAATTCACATAACCATCAAGTGTCTACCAGTAATTTCAATATTCATCTTTCTCACGTCAGAATTTCCACTGACTCACAACACGTAGACACTTGACTCTACTTCCGGAAGACTCGTGCGTTGAACTTAGCATTCAGAGACCTGCACCTGTCATACTACACCACTGTGAATCCACACAGGGTCGCTGTGAATCCACACAGCCATGCGCATAAATAATCTCAATATCATCACTCTCCCAGTATGACAGGGTTAATTCATATAACAGGTCAAGTTAATTATCTTTCAAACAACTTACCCATACATATGAACCTCCTTCGACTCTCACCAACTGAATAACTTCATCTATGTGATTCCATCATATCAGTAGAGTCAGGATCGTCTCATTCACAAGATACTCACAGATCAATACACCCTCATAACAATCTCAACACGGTATTTCCTTTCCTGAAAATACTATGTCTTGACCACATTTTCACATCATTCCATATTCATACAACACATCCATGAACGATTCAATCATATCATATTTTCAACCATTTTTAAACAATCCAAATCATACCAAAGTTCAAGATTTCGAAAATCATATGCATTTCACAGCATCTACTATATTTAAAATTTCACATTTCAAGCTCAAACAAATTCTGATCCACACATAAAAACAGAGCATCATGCAAGAAAGTTTGAAACCGGCGACCACGTCGCCCCAACTTCAGAATCTTCTAGCCTACGGTTGTTATTGAAAATAAAGCTAGCTTCCCTTACCTGGACTTGAGCCGATCTCACTAAGGGCTCCAAACCCACCGAAAACTCAAGGATGCCTTAACTCTGTTTAAGCATTCTGATCGGGAAAACTTGCAGAGTAACTTCCCAGGAGTCCAAGTGCAGTCGCCCATCTTCAAATTGATACGCCTATCATCAACTGCTAAGGGAGGGTGGCCGCGTCGTAGAGTGAAGGAGGGGAAAGGAAGAAGGAAAACCATAATGAACTTAATCCCTCAGAGATTATAATCGAGCCGTTCCCGAAATCTTCGCTGCCATCACCCACTCTCTGGCAACCTTGCGTGTGGGTTTTCTCTGCTTGAGTGCAAAACACGACAGAATGGCCACGTGGACACCTTTGTATGCCCAAAACTCTGGAGCCACCTGCCCTACTTACTCTCTGTTGCCAACTGCTCTGGGGACCCTTACTGTCTATGTGTCGCGCCTGCAGAACGCCTTCGCTGGGAGCCTGGGTCCCAACCTATCTGCGTGTAACAGGAACCCCCGATGACCAGGCACCGATGACGGATCTCGCGAGGACTATCGACTGATGTCTCACCCTGGCAGACAACCGATGTCTCGTTCAGGAAGACGACCGATGTCTCACCCTGGTAGACGACCGATGTCTCACCCTGGAAGACGACCGATGTCTAACCCTGGTAGACGACTGATGTCTAACCCTGGAAGAAGAGCGATGTCTCTCCCTGGCAGACAACCGATGTCTCTCCCTGGTAGACAACCGATGTCTGATGACACCTCATCACCCCTGCTGAAGGCTCATCGACTCACTACTCCACGTCTGTGTTATCAGCCCCACATGGCTCGGTGACGTCGGTAGCTTCTTCTGCCCGAGGAGAGGTCGGTACTAACTCCTCACGCGCCAATGCATGCAACACTAAGGACAATCTCTTATGCCCTAGCATAGAGTTTCGCATGCATAGCGTATCTAAGGTTCAAATCACACCTTGGTGCATGTGATTTTCTGGAACCCACTATAACCCAACCGACCTGTAACATCCCGCCAAAATACTATTCATGTTTATATAATGAAAATAAAGGTAAACAAATATATTGAAGAGAACAAAATTATATATATGTAATGAAGTTTCTCCTCACAGGGAGTTTAATACATATTCGGTCAATTTTCCAAAAACATAAACAAAATTACATATAAAATAGAAAGACAGGCGATCTCCTAACAGCAAAAGGCGATCTCCTATCAGAGAACGGCGATCTCCTATCAGAAAACAGAAGAAGGGTGATCGCCTAACAGAAATAGGAACAGGCGATCTCCTTCCGGCGACTACTCACTGAAGAGCTCTACTTCCTGCAACATCATCTGCTCCCGTGTAAATTATACACGATCATCACAGGTTTAAGAAAAAGCCAAACACAACACCAAAATCACAGGGTAAGCTAGATATTTGAAAGAGAGTTTAGATATGAAACTTAAAAAAATCAAGATGAAACAAATTAAAGACACCCACGTAAAAACTATCAATTTTCTCGTTCCCTTCACATGACCACCAAGTAATCACACATTTCACAATATTCTCAAGAGTCGTTCTATGTAGTGTCTATCAATTCAATGTTCCTCATTTCTCACGTCAGACTTCCACTGACTCATCACACAAGACACTTGACACTACTTTCGGAAGACTCGTGGGTTGAACTTAGCATCTAGAGACATGCACCTGTCATACTTCATTTGCTGTAATGTTTCCACAGCCATGCGCATCAACACAATCTCGATCTCAATTTCATCACTCTCACAGTATGACAGGGTTAATCCATATAACAGGCCGAGCTCGTTCTTTTTCACACGACTCACCCATTCATATGAACCTCCTTCGACTCTCACCAACTGAATAACTTCCTCTATGTGATTCCATTATCTCAGCAGAGTTAGGATCGCCTCATTCACAGGATACTCACAGCTCAATACACCCTCATAACCAAATCTCAACACGGTATTTCCTTTCCTGAAAATACTATGTCTTGATCCCACATTCACAACATTCAACACATCATATAACACTTAAATGAACGATTCAGTCACAGCAACATTCATTCCACGGTTCGGATTTTCAAATATCACATGTATTTCACATTTAAATCTCAAACAATTTTCAAACAGCACTAAAACAGGGGAGTTCGAAAAACAACGCCAAATCGGCGAACTCATTCAAAAGCAGGGGATTTCGGAAACAAAGTTAAAACCGGCAACCACGTCACCCCACACATGAAAACAGAGCATTGTGAAAAGAAATATGAAAACCGGCGACCACGTCGCCCTCACTCCAGAACTTACTCGCCTAACGTTTTTATGAATGTAGAGTACTAGCTTCCCTTACCTGGACTAGCGCAAAACTCCAAGAGCTCCGAAACCCAACGAAGCTTAAAGATGCTTTCACTCTGTTTTAGTGTCCCGGTCTGGAGAACTTGCAGAGAACCTCCCAAGTGTCCAAGGGCAGTCGTCGCTCGTCGTACTGGTGTTTGAGGTTGCCTGAATCGCAGCGCGAAGGAGAGAAAAGAGAGGGATGAAGATGCACTCACTATTTCACTCTTGAGTCACTGCAACGTTCTTTGCCTCCTCGCAGTGGGTTTTTGAATCCAAGCCTACTTGTCCACGCATGCTGCTGCCACCACCCCCTCTGCAAGAAAGCCAGAGTGTACGTTTCACTGAATAGTACGGCCACGGTTG
This sequence comes from Phaseolus lunatus, assembly GCA_013389735.1. NCBI lineage: Eukaryota > Viridiplantae > Streptophyta > Magnoliopsida > Fabales > Fabaceae > Phaseolus > Phaseolus lunatus. Next base: position 13,536,983 of record CM023866.1, on the reverse strand, counting down.
TCTTCTTGTGCATGCCAACCACTTCCCTAAACAGTACGACCGCGAGTGTCTCATGCGCATGCCAACCTTCTGATGTCACTATTCTGAACCACCCTTTTTGTCCACGTGGCGCGCGTGCAAGACGTGTCATGCTGGGAGTCTGGGTCCCACTTTATTCGTGTGAAACTCGACATCGCGCGATAATCTTCCACCGATGACCGCTCGCGCGATGACTATCCACCGATGTCTCATCCTGGCGGACGACCGATGTCTCTCTCTCTGGAAGACGACCGATGTCTCTCTCTGGGAGATGACCGATGTCTATCCCTGGCGACGCCCGCATGCCTCTCGCACCCTGGCGATGCCTGCATGCCCCTCGTGCCCTGGCGACGTCCACATGCCTCGAGCCCTGGCGATGTCCGCATACCTCTCGCGCCCTGGCGATCATGTGTAGTAGGCGACAGGCGATCTTATAGTCTTCTAAACTACACTTTCCTTCCTTTTTATTTTATTTTAAATAAAAACATACTTAGAATTCATTTAAAATATATTCCTTTTTATTCCAATTTAATTTTACAGGTCCTTACATTCTCCCCAACAAGAAAAATTTTCGTCCTCGAAAATTGAATTACAAGGAAAAGAGGTATGGATAGGATTCTCTCATGGGTTCTTCTAACTCCCAAGTTGAATCACCCGATCTCCCATCCCACACCACTTTCACCATGTTGATGGTCTTGCCTCTGAGCTGTTTACTTTGCCGATCGTCAATCCTGACTGGTTTCGCTTCAAAGGACAAGTCATCCCTGATCTGCACATCGTCCACTTCCAGCACATGACTAGGGTCTGCCATGTACTTCCTCAGCTGTGATACGTGAAAGACATTGTGCAGATTCGCTAAATGGGGAGGTAGGGCGATCTCATAAGCCACTGGACCAATCCTCCTTAAGATCTGATATGGTCCCACGAACTTAGGGGACAACTTCTTTGATCTGATCGCCCGTCCCACACCCTTGGTTGGTGTCACTCTCATGAACACATGGTCTCCAGCAGCAAACTCCAAAGGCTTTCTCCTCTGATCTGCATAGGATTTCTGCCTACTTTGAGAAGCTCTCATTCTGGCTTGTATCTGTTTTACCTTCTCGGTCGTCTGTTGAATCAACTCTGGTCCAACCAATACTGTTTCGCCTTCCTGGTACCAGCACAAAGGAGTTCTGCATTTCCTTCCATACAAGGCTTCGTATGGCGCTATCCCTATGCTGGCGTGATAACTGTTATTATAGGTAAACTCCACCAGCGGCAACACCTCATCCCAACTTCCCAATTGATCCAAGACACACGTCCTCAGCAGATCTTCCAAGGACTGGATCGTTCTCTCTGACTGTCCATCTGTTTGGGGATGATATGCCGAGCTCATTTTCAACTTAGTTCCCAAGCAATCTTGTAAAGTCTGCCAAAACCGTGAAGTGAACCTGGGATCTCTATCTAAAACAATGCTGGAAGGCACTCCATGCAACCTCACTATTTCTTTGATGTACAACTGTGCCAACTTGGCCATAGGCATCCTCATATTCACTGGGAGAAAGTGGGCACTCTTCGTCAACCGATCAATGATGACCCAGATTGCATCATGACCCTTTACCGATCTGGGTAAATGGGTGACGAAGTCCATGGCGATGCTGTCCCATTTCCACTCAGGGATATCCAGTTGCTATAACAACCCGCCAGGTCTTTGATGTTCTACCTTTGCCTTCTGACACGTCAAGCAGGTAGTAACATACTGGGCGATGTCTCTCTTCATGCCCAACCACCAAAATGACTCCTTCAAGTCATGGTACATCTTATTCATGCCTGGATGTAGGCTAAGGCGACTCTGGTGACCTTCCTCTAGGATCATCTTCTTCAACTCTTCATTTGCAGGTATGCAAATTCTTCCATCAAATCTCAAGATCCCATCATCGCCCATCACAAAGTCTCTAGCCTGGTCGGTCCCTAGTGACTCCACAGTACGCTTCAGACAAGGGTCCTCCAACTACTTATCCCTTATCATTCCAAGGAAGTCATTAGTTATAGCCAGCTTACTACAACTAATGTGATTTACATGAAATTCTACCCCAAGGTTTAAGTCTCTGAACTGCTCGATCAGTTTCTGCTCTTCCATCATCATGGTGGCTACTTGTATTGATTTTCTACTCAAAGCATCTGCCACTACATTGGCCTTCCCTGGATGATACATGAGTTGAAAATCGTAGTCCTTTAGAAACTCCATCCACCTTCTTTGTCTCATGTTTAGTTCCTTCTGATCGAACAGGTATTTCAGGCTCTTATGGTCACTGAACACCTGGAACCGAGCTCCATATAAATAGTGCCTCCAAATCTTCAAGGCAAACACCACCGCCGCCAACTCCAAATCATGCGTAGAATAGTTTCTCTCATGAACCTTGAGTTGCCTTGAAGCATATGCAACCACTCTTTTCTCTTGCATCTAGACGCATCCCAAACCCTGATGTGAAGCATCACAGTAGACATCAAAAGGTCTTCCTACCTCTGGGATCACCAGCACTGGAGCACTAGTCAACCTTTCCTTTAGTTCCATGAAGCTCTGCTCACATCGGTCGGTCCAAGTAAAAGGTTGGTCCTTGCGGGTCAGCTGTGTTAAAGGAGCCACTACCTTGGAAAAGTCCTCAATAAACCTCCGATAGTAGCCAGCTAAACCCACAAAGCTCCTTATCTCAATGACTGTCTTAGGACGTTCCCATTGAAGCACTGCCTCCACTTTGGCTGGATCCACCGAGATCCCCTGGGCAGATATCACATGTCCTAAGAAGTTGACTTCCTTCAGCCAGAACTCACACTTAGAGAACTTGGCATAGAGTTGCTTCTCCCTCAGAATCTCCAATACTGTCTTCAAGTGTTCTTCATGTTCTTCCTCGGTCCTTGAATAAATGAGTATGTCGTCTATGAAAACTACCACAAACTTATCCAAGAAAGGGTGAAAAATCCTATTCATGTAGTCCATGAACAGAGCTGGAGCATTTGTGACTCCAAACGGCATCACCACATACTCATAATGCCCATACTGAGACCTAAAAGCTGTCTTTTGAACATCTTCAGCTTTTACCAAAATTTGGTGGTACCCCAATCTCAGATCAATCTTTGAGAACATCGAGGCCCCATGTATTTGATCCATCAAATCGTCAATTCTAGGTAGGGGGTACTTGTTCTTGATGGTCAACTTGTTCAACTGCCTGTAATCTATACACAGCCGAGACCCTCCATCCTTTTTCTTAACTAGGAGCACTGGAGCCCCCCATGGAGATACACTGGGTCTGATGAATTGTTTCTCCAACAACTCTTCCACTTGCTTCTTCAATTCTACCAACTCGGCTGGAGCCATCCTATAAGGTGCCATTGACACTGGTCCAGCTCCAGGTACCAAATCAATAGAGAATTCCACTTCTCTCTTAGGGGGAAATCCAGGTACTTCTTCTGGAAATACATCCATGAATTCTTTCACCACATGTATTCTGCTTACGTCCCCTTCATTCTTCACTTCCAACCGAGCTAGGATCACGAAGCACCTCGCCCCTTCTTCCAACACCGACCACCCTCGTTGAGCAGATATCACGTCTGACTCTTGGAGGTCTGGAAACGCTATCTTCTAACTACCGCAGTCTATGAGAACGTGATTGGCAGCTAGCCAATCCATTCCCAGGATAACATCCAGGTCCTGAAGAGGTAGGCAGATCAAGTTCACTTTGAATCTGCGTCCCTCTACTATCACTGGACATTCGGGGCAAACTGTAAAGGTCAACACCTGTCCTGACGCAGGTGTAGAGACCAACAGTTCGAAGGGTAACTCCTTCACTAGAAGGCCCAACTCGGCTACACACAGGCTTGACACAAAGGAGTGTCTCGCTCCAGAATCAAACAAGGCTTTTACACCTCTACCAGCTATAAAACAAACACCTTGCACGAGGTTACCTGACTGAGACGCCTTTGCTCCTGTCATGGCAAACACTCTCCCTGTTGCCTGAGGTCTGTTGCCTTCGTTCCTCAACTGCCGAGAACCACTGGGTTGAGTCGCCCCATTCCTGTTAAGGCACTCTCTAGAAATGTGCCCCATCTTTTGGCACGTGAAACATCTGGGTTTCCAAGGGTGTTGCTGCTGCAACTGGGATGACGTTGTTCCCGCCCGATGTGGTGGAGGTCTCGCATAGGGCTTGCTTTGTGGGTGCTGCGCCTTAGCCTTCCCACTGGAAGAACCCTCTGGGTGTGACCTGATCACCCGAGAATCACCCTTTTCCAGGGTCTCCACCATCTTCGCCTTCTCTACTAAGGCGTAAAATTCCCTGATGCACATCGGGGCTATGGTCCTCTTCAGCCCATGCTTCAGCCCCTCTTCGAACTTCCTACACCTCCAGGCCTCGGAGGTCGCCTGGGTATAGAATCGGGCGAGGTACTCAAACCGAGCAGCATAGGCGTTAACAGACATCTCCCCCTGCTCCAATCTGAGGAATTCTGCTTCCTTCGCAAACTTTGCACTATCTGGGAAATATTTTTCCAGAAACCTCATCCTGAAGCTCTCCCAGTCTAACACTTCAGCTCTGGCTTCCATCATCTGCTGAGCTCCCATCCACCAGAACTCGGCTTCTCCAGATAGCAAAAAGGTGGCGAACACCAACTTCTTCTCTTCAGGGCAGGAGGTCGCCCTAAAGATTTTCTCCAACTCTCTGACCCACTGATCTGCCTAATCAGGGGTAGCATTCCCATTGAACTTTGGTGGGTTGTGCCTCATGAACTCGGTCAGTCCCATCTATTCCTGAGGCTGACCGACGTGGGAATTTGTTTCCGCAGACCGAGCAGTTTCCCAATGGTGCATTGCAGCTTGGTGATTCTGAGCCATTGCTGCATTCTGTTGTTGGATGGCAGTTGCCATCATCTCAATAGCCTTGGCAATTTGGCTCATTTCTGAAGAAGGTTGGGGAGGGGTAGGGGGTCTACGTGCCATCTTCTTCGTTTTAGATTTTGAAACTATGGGTTTCTATATTCCCTACAACTACAAGAATGAGATTGATAAGAAATCAATTCATTCAGGAGGTAACATCTAGACCTTACAAAGGTCAGCATCTCAAAGTCATTAAGAATTTGAGTTCATCAACAGAATCATAATACTTATAACCTCAAGCAAAACACCAGAACAGCTACTGGTATACAACCATCAATCCGAACAACCATTTTCAATCAATTACAAAAACACTCAATAAAATGACATAAATCACACCAGAATTCAATGTATGCTAAACATCAAACCTTTGGAATTAAGATTGAGAATCATCTCGATCCAGTTATGAGTGTGCACCCTCACCACTTTATCAAGACCCTCTCATTCTTAATACTAAGATTTTCAGTTAGGGCATATATTCACTAAAGCACACACAAAATTTCCATACAAAAACGTTTGAAAACCTTTCACTATAGTTGTTATTTAAAACTCAAATAAATTTTATGAGCAGAAGAAACACAATGGATCCACAGCCCTCAGGTCATCCTAAGGACGAACTGCTCTGATACCATTAATGTAACATCCCGCCAAAATACTATTCATGTTTATATAATGAAAATAAAGGTAAACAAATATATTGAAGAGAACAAAATTATATATATGTAATGAAGTTTCTCCTCACAGGGAGTTTAATACATATTCGGTCAATTTTCCAAAAACGTAAACAAAATTACATATAAAATAGAAAGACAGGCGATCTCCTAACAGCAAAAGGCGATCTCCTATCAGAGAACGGCGATCTCCTATCAGAAAACAGAAGAAGGGTGATCGCCTAACAAAAATAGGAACAGGCGATCTCCTTCCGGCGACTACTCACTGAGGAGCTCTACTTCCTGCAACATCATCTGCTCCCGTGTAAATTATACACGATCATCACAGGTTTAAGAAAAAGCCAAACACAACACCAAAATCACAGGGTAAGCTAGATATTTGAAAGAGAGTTTAGATATGAAACTTAAAAAAATCAAGATGAAACAAATTAAAGACACCCACGTAAAAACTATCAATTTTCTCGTTCCCTTCACATGACCACCAAGTAATCACACATTTCACAATATTCTCAAGAGTCGTTCTATTTCACATAATGCATCAAGTGTCTATCAATTCAATGTTCCTCATTTCTCACGTCAGACTTCCACTGACTCATCACACAAGACACTTGACACTACTTCCGGAAGACTCGTGCGTTGAACTTAGCATCTAGAGACATGCACCTGTCATACTTCATTTGCTGTAATGTTTCCACAGCCATGCGCATCAACACAATCTCGATCTCAATTTCATCACTCTCACAGTATGACAGGGTTAATCCATATAACAGGCCGAGCTCGTTCTTTTTCACACGACTCACCCATTCATATGAACCTCCTTCGACTCTCACCAACTGAATAACTTCCTCTATGTGATTCCATTATCTCAGCAGAGTTAGGATCGCCTCATTCACAGGATACTCACAGCTCAATACACCCTCATAACCAAATCTCAACACGGTATTTCCTTTCCTGAAAATACTATGTCTTGATCCCACATTCACAACATTCAACACATCATATAACACTTAAATGAACGATTCAGTCACAGCAACATTCATTCCACGGCTCGGATTTTCAAATATCACATGTATTTCACATTTAAATCTCAAACAATTTTCAAACAGCACTAAAACAGGGGAGTTCGAAAAACAACGCCAAATCGGCGAACTCATTCAAAAGCAGGGGATTTCGGAAACAAAGTTAAAACCGGCGACCACGTCACCCCACACATGAAAACAGAGCATTGTGAAAAGAAATATGAAAACCGGCCACCACGTCGCCCTCACTCCAGAACTTACTCGCCTAACGTTTTTATAAATGTAGAGTACTAGCTTCCCTTACCTGGACTAGCGCAAAACTCCAAGAGCTCCGAAACCCAACGAAGCTTAAAGATGCTTTCACTCTGTTTTAGTGTCCCGGTCTGGAGAACTTGCAGAGAACCTCCCAAGTGTCCAAGGGCAGTCGTCGCTCGTCGTACTGGTGTTTGAGGTTGCCTGAATCGCAGCGCGAAGGAGAGAAAAGAGAGGGATGAAGATGCACTCACTCTTTCACTCTTGAGTCACTGCAACGTTCTTTGCCTCCTCGCAGTGGGTTTTTGAATCCAAGCCTACTTGTCCACGCATGCTGCTGCCACCACCCCCTCTGCAAGAAAGCCAGAGTGCACGTTTCACTGAACAGTACGGCCACGGTTGTCTTCTTGTGCATGCCAACCACTTCCCTGAATAGTACGACCGCGAGTGTCTCATGCGCATGCCAACTTTCTGATGTCACTATTCTGAACCACCCTTTTTGTCCACGTGGCGCGCGTGCAGGACGTGTCATGCTGGGAGTCTGGGTCCCACTTTATTCGTGTGAAACTCGACATCGCGCGATAATCTTCCACTGATGACCGCTCGCGCGATGACTATCCACCGATGTCTCATCCTGGCGAACGACCGATGTCTCTCTCTCTGGAAGACGACCGATATCTCTCTCTAGGAGACAACCGATGTCTATCCCTGGCGACGCCCGCATGCCTCTCGCACCCTGGCGATGCCTGCATGCCCCTCGCGCCCTGGCGACGTCCACATGCCTCGAGCCCTGGCGATGTCCGCATACCTCTCGCGCCCTGGCGATCATGTGTAGTAGGCGACAGGCGATCTTATAGTCTTCTAAACTACACTTTCCTTCCTTTTTATTTTATTTTAAATAAAAACATACTTAGAATTCATTTAAAATATATTCCTTTTTATTCCAATTTAATTTTACAGGTCCTTACACGACCGATCTCTACCATGCCGCCCTCAGACCTTGGACGACATCCGAGGTCTGACCACTATGAATTTTCTATTACACCACTTCTATTTCAAATAAATTTCTAGATCCTTACAAAATCTCCCCTTCCTGAGGGGGTAGTTCCCGTGGAGAGTTCCGCCACGAAGTCAGCATAAACCTGTCCCTTGATAAAACCTCTAGGCTCATACTCTATATCGAATTTGAAAAGCTCAACTGCCCATTGCACCATTTTGCTAGCCATTTCTGGTTTCTATAGTATCTTGCGAATCGGCAGGTCAATCATCACTATTATTGTGAAACTTTGGAAATAGTGACGGAGTCTTCAAGCTGCAAATACCACTGCTAAGGCTGCTTTCTCAATGGCCTGATAACACTCCTTTGGTCCTTGCAATACCTTACTTACAAAATATATGGGCCTGTGGTGGTGCTCTTGCTTCTGCACCAGGACCGAGCTGATTACCCGATCTGTAATTGCAAAGTAGAGATGGAGGGGTGTGCCGAGTAATGGCTTGCAAAGAACTGGCGGGCTGGTCAGGTACTCCTTCAACTTCACAAACGCTTCTTCGCACTCTGCTGTCCAAACGAAACGACTATTCCTCTTCAAACACTAGAAGTAAGGCTACCCCCAATCTCCCCCGGCTGACAGGAAACAAGAGAGGGCAGCCATCCTTCCTGTTAACTGTTGTACTTCTTTCGTGGTGGTAGGACTTGATGCAAGCCACAACCACATAAAGATGACCAAGGATGCTAAACTTGAAGGGTCATCTCAACAAGCAAATAAAGACTTCATTCATAGGAGGAATGGACAAGGGCCAAAACATTTGAAGTTCTTCCTATTAGTCTTCTTTAATATTTAGAAAATTGTTGTAAATAAATTGGGCTCTAATGAGGGGTCCAAATAGTAGAAATAAGGTAGAATAAAGTGCCTTTAGCATAGTAGGGGGTGTGGGTAGCATTCTTGCTTGTTCCTAGCCCATTTGAAGGCATTTTGACCTAATTTCTAGAAGGATAAGCCAAGAATACGGGATTGACTTAGTCAAACCCTATGGCTGCCCACTTTTTTTCCTTTTCCCATTCTACCCTTTAAGCTTGTTTTCCAAGGCTCCTAAATCTATAAATAGGGAGTGCCTACCTCATGTATTTCCATGTTGAAATTAGAGTAAAGTTACTATACACAATTTGTGTTAGAGTTTGTGAGCATTGTCTCCTTACACCATTGTCTTATCTTGTGAGATTTAGAGAGCTCTCAAGTGGCGGCATTCTTCACTCATCTTGGAGCAAACCACCATCCAAGTGGCGTGATCACTTCTCTAGCTCATTCTCCTAAGTTTCCTTTCACTCATCTTTTTCCATTCCATTTCCATTTCAAATTTCAATTCCGAAATCTATGTCTTGTTCTTGTTTTAATGCTTTGTTTCCTATTCGGTTTCCTTCATTATGTTTAGTTTCCTCTCTTTAATTTCAGAACCTTTACTTGTCATCATCTTCACCTTATAATTGTGTTTTCCTTTTGCCTTTGTGAAATGAACCTTCACATCTACTTAACCACTTGGTTAAGTTAATGTCCAGTGGGGATTTTCCTTAGGTTCTCACCTTAATCATCCTAAAATCTCAATCCTAATTAAAGTGCCACCATAAAATGCTAAATCATAAAATCAACTCACATCAGGACTTCTCATGGCAATGATTGTTGTGCACTTCTCGAGATTTGTTTCTATCCCCCATTCTATAAGGAGAAATCCCAAGAATTTTCCTGCTTTTATCCCAAACACACATTTCTCTGGATTCAGTTTCAGGTTGTACCTAGCTATCGTAACAAATAATTCTTCCAAATGTGCCACATGTTGTTCCTGCTCTATCTAGGTGACGACCATGTCGTCCACTTATGCCTGCACATTCCGTCCTATCATGGGGGCGAGAATCCTGTCCAGCAACCTCCGGTATGTCGCTCCAGCATTCTTCAATCCAAATGGCATCACCTTATAACAATAGCTGGTGAGCTCTGTCATGAAGGCAGTTTTGCTTTCATCCCAAGGGTGCATCTGAATCTGATTGTACCCCAAGAACGCATCCAAAAAGCTAAGAAGTCGGCACCCAAATGCACTATCTACCAAAGTATCGATGTTGGGTAACGGATATGAATCTTTAGGGCAAGCTTTCTTGAGATCCGTAAAGTCCACACACATTCTCCACTTTCCACTAGCTTTCTTAACCAGCACCACATTCACTAACCATTCAGGGTATTGAATTTCCCTTATATGGCCAGCGTACAACAATTTCTGCATTTCTTGCTTAATGACAAGTCGCCTTTCTTCGTTGAATTTTCTCCTTTTTTGAATGATTAGTCTGATCTTCGGGTCTATCATGAGACGGTGGCACAGAAAGTCTAGGTTAATGCTTGACATATCAGATGCGGACCATGCGAAGGCATCCAAATGTCGTGCTATCACCTCGGCAATCCTGTCCTGCAATTCTTGGTTCAGCGACTTGCCGAGCTTAAACTTCTTACCCCCGATCTCTCTTTCCTGAACCTCACCCGCTGGCCCAGGTCGCTTATCCCTGGGGATCTCCCTAAGCTGCTGGGTGGTGGGGGCGTCTCCCTCTTCAGATCCTGCGGGACAACTTTGCCTGGTATTTCTCATATCTTCTAATTGCTCATCTATCAATGCGGATGGGACCTAGTTTTACTTGACCCCACGGTGGGCGTCAAATGTTCTGGCCGATTGACTGGTCACCGGTTGACTCTGTGACTGGTTCAGGCTCCACTTGTCTCCCCAGGAATTCGCACCTTCCTTGGTTGTTGGATACTTTGCTTGTAAGACAAAGGGCGCCCTCACGGCCGGTCACGCTCCGACGCTCAAGTCAGTAAAGGCTTTGTGAGCAAATAAGAAACAAGTAGTTTTAGTATCTAAAAGTGTATTAAGAATTGCATACCTTCACCTGGGACCTTAAGCCCCTTTTTATAGCGTACCATGTTCCTGTTGCACTTGAGATAAACAAATATTAACTGAAAATAAACACATTATCTTATATCTCTAACAGAAAACCTCCTGCCACAGGCACCAATAATCTTCAGGTCCCAGACTGCAGGTGTTCCTTCTATTATATGTACGTGCACATCCCTATCTTTTTAGGGTTAGCACTATCAAAGGGTATGTCATGTGCAATAGACATATATATTATCAAACATATCTATATGTAGTTGTAACAATCATATGAATAACCATATGTATATCTTTATCTCTAAGCATCCTTATCTTTAAGCGCATGCCACATTATTAGTACATAGCAGCTGTGTTACGTGCTTCGAGCCCATTAAACAGATTGGGTCAGCCTCATAACCTTGGTGTAGGGTCCCGCCCATAATCATTCGCTCAGGCATTCATGCCAATGCACACCCATTCATACGCTATTTTGTGTCATGCATATAGCTTTAACTGGGTTGCCTTATTGTTACCGGACTTGGGCCTTACAGTTAATACTTTACTCATCATAGACCTAGACACGCTAAGCGCACCCCTAGGCATATTACGTTCCTTCACTTTAGCAATCAATCTTATACGTGAAGGATTATACTATATACATGAATGAGGGTTAATATATACGTATACCTAGGGCCCAGTCACATGGCACACAAGTGAGGTCCATGTGCCGAGCTGACCCGCCTGAGAGAAATGCCAAGGTCCGATCAGCGAGTTATGAGCGCTACGAGTTCTAGTTCAATACAAAAATGATAAAAATAATTTAAAATATGAAAGAATAATAAGATCATTAATATTAATAAATAAAGATTTTATGGCATTATAGAAGGTAATATTAATCTGTTCAAGCTCTTATGTATTGAGGTGATATCTAAATATAATATTTTGTTCTTGATTGATGATTGTTATTGTCATTTTATTGATAAAGCTTGTTTACTATGATTTTGATCCTTAGATTTGACTGAAAAGTACTTCTACATTTCTTACCTAAATGATAATGCTTAACATACTTGAATGGTAGGAATAGATTTGAAATGTTAATTGCTATCAACATCTAATCGTAATGATAAAGAGATTTTATAAATATGCGAGAAATCGATATTTAGGAGACTCTTAATAATTTTATATGCGAGGAATTGATATTTATGAGACTCTCTTAATAATTTTATATGCGAAAAATCGATATAAATGAATTTTATATGGGCATCAATATTAATCAAAGGATAGAATATTACTATGCTTTTCAAAATACAAAAGAGTAAGAAGGATGAACCCTAATCCCAATTTTCTCAATTGAATCAACAACTCTTTACTTTGCTTTTATTTAATTTTCATGCAAACTATTGTCATTATCAAATCAAATTATTGTATATATTCTTATACTTAGTGAATGTTACTATTAGGATTTTAATTAAATGTTCCTTGTGGGTTTGATATATGTCCTTAGGGACAAATTATTACTTATGACTTGGTACACTTACCATAAAATAGTCATCAACCATCCTTCATATTTCCTTTAATATTCAATAACATGCCAATTATACTATCACAAACATTATTTTCCAAATGCATTACATCTATGCAATGTATAACATCTAACTTTGACAAATATGGAAGTTCAAAGAATATCAATTTCTTCTTCCAAATGTTTTTCACAATGTTTTTCTTCAATGTTTTTCCAAAAGTCACATTGACATCGTAGACTCGGTTGTACACTTCCTCGCCAGTTAAGCTTGGAGCTACAATTTTGTCCTCTTAAGATCCATTAAAACCTTTCTTTAACCTACAATAAGGGTGATTACATTTCAGAAACCTTCGATGCTCAATGTAAGAAGTTTTTCTCCCATGTTTCAGTTGATGGTAACTTATGTTCTTTTCACACATCGAGCAAGCATTATGTTCCTTAACACTGTAATCGCTCAAATTCCCATATGTTGGACAATCATTAATGGTGCAAAATAACAATGCATGCAAATTGAAATTGACCTTCTCATATGCATCAAATACTTCAACTTGTTGATCCCATAACAACCTTAAGTCTTCTATCAACGAACTTAAGTAAACATCTATGTCATTTCCAGGTTGTCTTGGTCCTGATAACATCATAAAGAACATCATATATTTTCTCTTCATACACAACCAATACGGCAAATTATAAATACTGACTAAAATAGGCCACGAACTACGTTTCCTAGTTAAATTACCATAAGGATTCATACCATCTTTTGCAAGACCAAGTCTAAGATTTCTTGGATCATTCCCAAACTCAGGATGCAAAGAATCAATTTTCTTCCATTGCGGTAAATCAACAACATGTCGTAACAACCCACCAAATTGTTTTCCATTTTCAAAATGGCACGTGATGTTTTTTGCATCATTAACATTGGCAAAAAAAATTTAAATCACGGTATGATTGAAAGATACCATAATGCTTTTGCAGAAGGACCCTTTTTCACATAATCTTCCTCACTGTCATCATCCTTCACTTTGTATCGTGATACCTCGCATCTTGGACACTTGTGCAATGATTTAAACTCTTTTCTATACATTATACAATCATTGGGACATGCATGCATTTTTTGGTACTCCATACCCATCAGACACAATATCTTCTTTGCCTTATAATGACGGGTCAACAATATATTACCTTTTGGAAGCATTTCAAGAAATAATTCGAACAATTCACTTAAGCTTTTATCGGTCCACCCATTTCTTGCATTAATTTTAATATTGCTGATAAACATGTAAAACTTGAACAATCGAGATAAAGAGATGTTTTTGAATCATCTTTCAATGAATCACACATGTGTGTTTGCTGGGAACTATCTTGTCCAATATCACGAATCATGTTGATGTAATCCTAGCTTAGATCTTCAATTGTAGATCTTCTTCATTGTTTTGATTTGAATATCTTCTATGGAAGATTAAGACTATTGTGGAAGCATGAAGAAGTGTAGAAATTTGGAAAAGATGAAAATTATGTCGGTGAATCTAAGTGAGGTTAGGCCAACACGTAGTTTCTAAAGTGAGGTTAGGCCAACACTACTAGGAAGAGTCTAGAAATTTGTCTAACAAGAAGACAACTCTAGAGAGAACTTTGAACAAGTAAAAGTGTCTCAATTGGACAACATTTCATTACTCAAATCAAAGTTAAAAATCATGTACAAGAGACTTCTATTTATAGGAGAAAGTCTCTCAAAACCTCTCAAATGAGAGTGTGACAAGTGTCACCACCTTATTGGTGCAAATCCTTTTCATTGAGAAGAAGACATGTGGAGCCTATGTTTATTTGTTATTTTCCTCCTAGATCAAATGTCAATCTACAATAGACATCAAACAAATATGAGATAATTTTCTTTATTAAAAGAAAAGAAAATAGAATAGAAATAACGCCTTTTATTTTTATAAAATTTTTGAAAGAAAAACATAAGGCCTTTTTCAAAAATATTTTTGTTCACTTTGTGTTATTTATTGCCCAAGCTAGGCAACAACATCACAAAGTGTTGTTTTTTATTTTATTTTTGTGAAGAAGAATGAGCATTATATAATTGAAAAGAAGAGTTCAAAGTATTGCAATCCCCCAATAAGGATTCTTTCTCAGCTACGCTTGCAGAAGGTGTCATAAAAGACTCTTCTTCTTTGTTGGTTTCATCTTCTTCTTCCTTTTCAATCAAACATTCATCTGTATTTTCTGTGGAGGAATAATTTATATCTATATCTGGTTTAGCTACAGACACTGATTTTTCTTCAAGCACATCCTCACAAGGTTTTGTAATTGAAGGGAGAATGTTATCAATATTTGGCTTAGCTCCAGAAAAAGACTTTTCTATTTTTCTTTCCCTTTCATCCTCTCGTGACCCTTCATATATTTTCTCTTCATACACAACCAATACAAAAAATTATAAATAATGACTAAAACGGGCCACAAACTATGTTTGCTACTTAAATTACTGTAAGGATTCATACCATCTGTTGCAAGACCAAGTCTAAGATTTCTTGGTTCACTCCCAAACTCAGGATACAAAGAATAAATTTTCTTCCATTAAGGTGAATCGATAGCATATCATAACAACCCATCAAATTTTTTTTCTATTTGCATGCCACGTGAGGGTTTTTTGCATCATTAACATTGGCAAAAAAACATTTAAATCGCGGTATGATTGGAAGATACCATAATACTTTTTGAAGAATGAACCTTTTTCACATAATCTTCCTCACTGTCATCATCCTTCACTTTGTATCGTGATACCCTGCATCTTGGACACTTGTGCAATGATTTAAACTCTTTTCTATACAATATACAATCATTGGGACATGCAGGTATTTTTTGGTACTCCATACCCATTGGACACAATATCTTCTTCACCTCATAATGACGGGTCAACAATGTATTACCTTTTAGAAGCATTTCATGAAATAATTCAAACAATGCACTGAAGCTTTTATCGGTCCACCCATTTCTTGCATTAATATTAATTAATTTTAATATTGCTGACAAACGTGTAAAACTTGAATAACCGGGATAAAGAGACGTTTCTAAATAATCTTTCAATGAATCACACATGTGTGCTCGTTGGGAACTATCTAGCACAATATCATGAATCATATCTGATCTCGCCGCGGACTCGAGCGTGGGGAGAATGCCTTGTCACTCCTTCGTTTGGCTTTCTAATTGCTGCGCGTTCTGCAAGGAGGCTCCAGGAACCTTCGACGGGACTCCGAACGGTGCCTGCAAAACACACAGACGGCGCCTCTAGCGGCCGTTGTAGCTCCGACGCTCAAGTCAGGCAACGGGAACACCAAAAAGTCTCTCTCAGATCTCTCTGTGTGAGACCGTGTGTGTGCCCTCAGTCCTCTTCGATTCGAAAACTGAGTGCTCTAGGTTTAGTGTTGTGTATTCTGAGGTAAAGATTGCATACCTGGTTTGGTGTTCTTCTTCCTCATATAAACCCGCGTAGCCCCTACAGGCTACCTCTAGGGCCACTTAATTACTCTGCACTGTCGTTTCCACTCCCCAGGGCTACCTTGCGTGCCAGCCTTCTTCACTTGGGTGCCAAGTCTGACAGGGGAGGCCACGTGGGTACCTCTGCACTCCTCGACTTCTGTGCCTATCTGCCCTACCTATTCTCTGGGAACATCTTCACCATCCACGTGGCATACATGCAACCCCACTGGGAGACTCTAACCTTGATGGGTTCTCGTCCCAGCAGGATTCTGCACTTAACTGCGTCTTCTCATCTTCATGCGTGGTCGTCTCGCGACTAAGGCCATTCACTGCCTCTGGGCGCTTTACTGATCATCGATTGCGTTGTTCACATCGCGCGGCCGATGTCACCTCAACACACACCGATGATCGATGTGCTTCTTCACGTCCTCGTGCTCTGCTTATGGAATTAGGCGAGGTCCTTGAGTAACGTTCTCGCTGGAAGCCTGGGTCCCAGTTTAACACATGTTGACAAGGAACCCCTGACGACTGATCACTCTGCATGCACCGATGACTGATCGCTCTGCATGCACCGATGACTGATCACAATGCATGCACCGATGACTGATCACTCTACACGCACCGATGACTGATCAGTGCTTCGTCACTTCTCGCGCTCTGCTTCCAGGCGCTCAAGTAGGAACCGATCTTCTGGTGGTGGTCACTCGGTAGCTGACCACTGATCGCCGTTCTTGAACGATCTCCACCCTGGTTCATCTGCTTTCTCGTGCCACGCGTCACTCTGCGACTGACCCACGTCGTCATCAGCTGCTGACGTCATAGACTACCGATGACCGACCGGATCACAAGCCCCCCAGTCTCGAGCTGTGAACTTGTTCTCAGCGAAGAGACTAAGTGGTCTTCGTTGCCAAAGAGAAGAAGGAGCTCGAAGCTGATGTACCTGAGACCATGGTTGCTGGTGCCGAGGTTCTGATAGATGGGTTCCATGGGCTGGCAGCAGGTTCACTGCGTCCTGCCAGACTCGGCCTCTACCCAATCTAGCCTCCACCATTCAGTGGCCGATGGCAGGCTCATTCCTCCTCCTTGAGCTTCTTCCTTTGCCACTTCTCCTTTTGTGTAATTTTTCTTGCTGCTACAAACTTGTATATAAATCTTTTATGCATAAGTTCATGTTGGATGACTGACCTGATGGCGTCTAAATGCTTCGACTGATCGTCCAAGAGCTTGTTTGGGCAAGCTTTCATACTAAGAGCTTTTGCTACCGACCACCGACTAGCATGTTAGCGCACCACCGATCAGTCATCGCGCTTCAGGCTTTGCATTACTTCCGTGTCACTCCAGCGCTAAGTGCATAGAGGACCCGACCTCTGAAGATGATGCTTGTGTTTTGGGGAAGAGGACTGCTTCTTGATTGACCCCTCTTGCCTCAGCCTCGCTGTAGGAAGTTGAGGTGAGGTCTTTCTCCTCTCGCCCCAGCCTCGCTGTAACAAGTCGAGGTGAGGACCTTTTATCTCGCCTCAGCCTCGCTGTATAAAGTCGAGGTGAGGACTTTTTCTGTAGTCTTAACCTTGCTGTATGAAGCAGAGGATAAGGACTTGGTTCCTTTGCCTCAACCTTGCCGTAAGAAGCAGAGGAAGAGGACTTTCTCTGCCTGCACCCCGCTGTATAAAGTCGAGGGTGAGGACTTTCTCTCGCCTGCACCCCGCTGTACAAAGTCGAGGGTGAGGACTTTCTCTCGCCTCAACCTTGCTGTAAAAAGCAGAGGTAGAGGACTTTTCTCTGCCTGCATCCCGCTGTATAAAGTCGAGGGTGAGGACTTTTTCTGTTGCCTTAACCTTGCTGTATGAAGCAGAGGAGAAGGACTTGGTTCTCTTGCCTCAACCTTGCTGTAAGAAGCAGAGGAAGAGGACTTCTCTCGCCTCAACCTTGCTGTAAAAAGCAGAGGAAGAGGGCTTTCTCTACCTGCACCCCGCTGTAGAAAGTCGAGGGCGAGGACTTTCTCTGCCTGCACCCCGCTGTACAAAGTCGAGGGTGAGGACTTCCTCTGCCTGCACCCCGCTGTATAAAGTCGAGGGTGAGGACTTTCTTCACTGAGTGGGTGCATGCTCCCAGGGGAGCACCAGGGGTGGCTGTCTAAGCGCACTCGCCAGGCGCATCCCTGCCTGCATGGTATCACCGCACGCCCTTTGAGCGGGCAACTCCTCTTCTTCTGGTTTGGAATCATGCGGGGTGCATGCGTAACGCTCTCGCTGGGAGCCTGGGTCCCAGCTTAACACGTGTTAACAAGACCCCAATGACCAACCTTCTTCTGGAATCATGCGAGGTGCATGCGTAACGCTCTCGCTGGGAACCTGGGTCCCAGCTTAACACGTGTTAGCAAGACCCCAATGACCAACCTTCTTCTGGAATCATGCGAGGTGCATGCGTAACGCTCTCGCTGGGAACCTGGGTCCCAGCTTAACACGTGTTAGCAAGACCCCGATGACCAACCTTCTTCTGGAATCATGCGAGGTGCATGCGTAACGCTCTCGCTAGGAACCTGGGTCCCAGCTTAACACGTGATAGCACGACCCCGATGACCAATGCACCGACTGAGTACTTACTCCCGACATGCACCGACGGCTGATCTTGCTTTGGGTGCACCGATGACTGATCGCGCTCTGCTTCTTGGTGCTTAAAAGCGAAGATGATGTCTTGTTACGGGGAAGAAGAGTTTTTCTTGTTGACCCCTCTTGCTTGCCCCGAGGTCATCGACCTTTGGGTCTGATTCCTCTTGGACGTTTCTCGAAATCTTCCCTTTCCCTCTCTTGGTTTTACTAGAACTCCCGAGTTCCCAAACTTTGGCCACCTGCACTCACTCCTGGGGTGAGGAGAACATAGGTCAGTAGTCCGTACTCGCGCCTGGGGCGAGCAGGCTCCAACCGATCACTTGCACTTTCATCCGGGGCGAGTAGGACTTGAAACTGGGAAACATGTGCACACTTGACATACTGAAATCTTTTTTATTGGGTGGCCTCGTTAAAAACCCTCCTTAGGGAAAAGAGTGCCCCCTGATTTGCTCAACTATTTACAGTATATACATTGAGTATGCAGTGCAAGAACGTATCTACTTTACAACTTAACTAAAGTGGAACTTTCAAATGTGTACCGTTCCACGTCTCGGCGATAGCTGCTCCACCCAGGGTCTCCAAACGATAAGCTCCGTTCTCCAACGATTCATCTACTCTGGATGGGCGATGACCGACCTGGGATGCTTTACTCATGAGGGGCGATCATGCCCTCTGGTTCAGCTCCCACCTAAGCTACCTGGGAGCCCCCCCAGTGTGGCATCTTTCTATCATCTGATTTCCCCGAGCACAGGGATTTCATGCTGCTGATCACCTGCCTGGGACCCCGAAGCGCGATCACCTTGCGCCTCCCTCAGGTAATCGGTCAGGAAACCTGTCTTCACCAACTCAGCTAGTTGACGCCCCAACGCCAGGCATGTGTGGAGTGAGTGGGTTTCCAAGGTTGCCGCTGCTGAAACTGGGATGACGTTGTTCCCACCCGATGTGGTGGAGGTCTCGCATAGGGCTTGCTTTGTGGGTGCTGTGCCTTAGCTTTCCCACTGGAAGAACCTCCGGGGTGTGACCTGACCACCCGAGAATCACCCTTTTCCAGGGTCTCCAGCATCTTCGCCTTTTCCACTAAGGCGTGAAATTCCCTGATGCACATCGGGGCTATGGTCCTCTTCAGTCCATGCTTCAGCCCCTCTTCGAATTTCCTACACCTCCAGGCCTCGGAGGTCGCCTGGGTATAGAACCGGGCGAGGTACTCAAAACGAGCAGCATAGGCGTTCACTGACATATCCCCCTGCTCCAACTTCAGGAACTCTGCTTCCCTCGCAAACTTGGCGCTGTCTGGGAAGTATTTCTCCAAGAACCTCACCCTGAAGCTCTCCCAATCCAATACATCCCCTCGGGCCTCCATCATCTGCTGAGCTCCCATCCACCAGAACTCAGCTTCTCCTGATAGCAGATAAGTGGCGAACAGCAATTTCTTCTCTTCAGGGCAGGAGGTCGCCCTAAAGATTTTCTCCAACTCCCTGACCCACTGATCTGCCTGGTCAGGGGTAGCATTCCCACTGAACTTGGGTGGGTTGTGCCTCATGAACTCGGTCAGTCCCATCTGTTCTTGAGGCTGACCGACGTGGGAGTTTGTCTCAGCAGATCGAGCAGTTTCCCAGTGTTGCATTGTAGCTTGATGGTTCTGAGCCATCGCTGCATTCTGCTGCTGAATGGCAGTTGCCATCATCTCGATGGCCTTGGCAATCTGGCTCATCTCTGAGGAAGGTTGGGGTGGGGTAGAAGGTCTACGTGCCATCTTCTTCGTTTTGGATTTTGAATCTATTGGTTTCTATACTCCCTACAACTACAAGAATGAGATCGATCAGAAATCAATTCATTCAGGCTGTACCATCTAGACCTTACAAAGGTCAGCATCTCAAAGTCATTAAGAATTTGAGTTCATCAACAGGATTATAACACTTATAACTTCAAACAAAACACCAGAACAATTACTGGTGCGCAGACATCAATCCAAACGACCACTCTCAGTCAATTACGAGAACACCAAATAAATCACACCAGAATTCAATGTAGGCTAAACATCAAACCTTTGGAATTAAGATTACGAATCATCCCGATCCAGTTATGAGTGTGCACCCTCATTACTTTATCAGGATCTTCTCATTCTTAATACCAAGATTTTCAATTAGAGCATACATTCACTAAGGCACACACAAAATCTCAATACAAAAACGTTTGAAAACCTTTCACTATAGTTGTTATTTAAAACTCAATTAGATTTTATGAGCAGAAGAAACACAATGGATCCACAGCCCTCAGGTCATCCTAAGGACGAACTGCTCTGATACCATTAATGTAACATCCCGCAAAATAAAAACCATACATACATGTATAATGAAAATAAAGGTAAACAAATAATATTGAAGAGTACATGATATTATATATATAAGAAATGAAGTTGCTCCTCTTAGGGAGTTAAATACATAACCAGGTCAAATGTTTTCAAAATTTAAAACGAAATTCAACCAAATACAACAAGACCGGCGATCTCCATACATGAACCGGCGATCTGGTAACAGAAGGCCCAAAACAGGCGATCTGCAGCAGGACATAAATCCGGCGATCACCACCAAGAGATAGAAAACCGGCGATCACCACAAACAGGCGATCTCTTCCTCGGCGACCACTCACTAAGGAGCTCTACTTCCTGGAAGATCATCTGCTCCCGTGTAAGTTATACACGATCATCACAGTTTTAAGAGAAAAACAGCCAACGAGCAGAACACGAAGGGTAAGCTAGATATTTTAAATAGAGTTTAAATAAGGATACTTAAAATAAAATCAAGGTAAACAATTTCAAGATATTCACGTAAAGTTATCAAGTTTTCTCATACTCTTCACCTGATCGCCCAGAAAGCACACATTTCGCAATATTTTCCAGAGTCATTCTATTTCACAACTGTATCAAGTGTCTATCAATTTCAAGTTCCTCATTTCACATGTCAGACCACCACTGACTCAGCACACAAGACACTTGACACTACTTCCGGAAGACTCGTGCATTGACTAGACTCAGAGATTCTGCACCTGTCATACAAAGCTGTTGTAATGTTTCCACAGCTATGCGCATCAACACATTCTCGATCTCAAGTTCATCATTCTCACAGTATGACAGGGTTAATCCATATAACAGGCCGAGCTCGTTCTGTTTCACACGACTCACCCATACATATGAACCTCCTTCGACTCTCAACGCCTGAATAACTTCATCTATATGAATCCATTATCTCAGGAGAGTCAGGATAATCTCATTATAGACATCACCGATCAATGCACATCCTACACGATCTTACACGGTATTTCCTTTCCTGAAAATACTATGCCTCGATCCACATTCACAACATTCAACACATCATACCGCCCTTAAATAAATGATTCAAGTCACAGCAACGATCATTTCAAAGATTCAGATTTTCGAAGATCACATTTAAGCTTCAACAGTTCAAAGTAACACCAAAACACAGGGAGTTCGCAAACATCGCCCAAACCGGCGACCTGGTTCAAAAACAGGGTATTTCGAAGTCTGTATTTAAAAACCGGCGACCACGTCGCCCAAACACATGGAACAGAGCATTCACGCAGATGCAAACGAAACCGGCGACCACGTCGCCCTCATTTCAGAAATAGCTAAACTATGGCTTGTATTGAAAATGAAGTCTAGCTTCCCTTACCTGGACTTGCGCAAAACACCAGGAGCTCCGAAACCCAACGAAGCTTGAACAACGCCTTGGCTCTGTTTTTGCGTCTGGTTGAAGGACTTGCAGAGAACCTCCCAGGTGCTCTAATGGTGCTGCCTCTCGTCGTACCCTTGTGTGAAGATGCTAGAATCGCAGCGCGAAGGAGATATCTGGAGGAGAAGGGAGGTAACTCACTCTTTCTCTCTTTGAAGGCTGCAACGTTTCTTTCTCTCAGCCGTGGGTTTTCTGCATCTTAAACCAACTTATCCACCAAAAGCAGCTGCCACCCCCACTCTGCAGAGAAGTCTGAGTGTACGTTTCCCTGAACAGTACGACTACAGTTGTCTCTTGCGCAGGCCAACAACTCCCTGAACAGTACTACTGAGCGTGCCTCTGCGCAGGCTAACACTCTGAGGTCACTATTCTGAACCACTCTTTTTGTCTACGTGGCGCGCGTGCAGGACGTTCCATGCTGGAAGTCTGGGTCCCACCTTCTCTGTGTGTAACTCGACGTCGCGCGATGACCTTTCACCGATGACCACAGGCCCGAAGTCTATCCACCGATGACCTCTCCCGCGAAGGCTATCCACCGATGACCTCTCGTGCGAAGGCCATCCACCGATGACCTCTCGCGCGAAGGCTATCCACCGATGACCCCTCGCGCGAAGACAATCCACCGATGACCTCTCGCTGGCGAACGACCGATGTCTCCCCCTGGCAAAGCCCGCATGCCTCTCGCGCCCTGGCAATGCCCGCATGCCTCGCGCCCTGGCGATGCCCGCATGCCTCTCGCGCCCTGGCAATGCCCGCATGCCTCTCGCCCGCGCGATGCCTGCATGCCTCGCGCCCGCGCGATGCCTGCATACCTCGCGCCCTGGCGCTCATGTGTAGCAGGCGACCGGCGATCATATACTACTAGGCGATCTCATAGTCTTCCAAACTACACTTTCCTTCCTTTTCATTTTAAATAAAGACATACTTAGAATTCATTTAAAATATATCTCTTCTATTCCAATTTAATTTTACAGGTCCTTACATATAGGGACGAGGCCTCCCTTGCACCCTCTTTCCTTCCTTGGCCTCATACACCCGCGCCTGTTGCTGTTGCTTCCCATGACCCCCGTGTGGCTTAGATGGTGCAACACTGCTTCTCTTCTCAGAGACCTCTGTCTCCGCTACTATGTGCGCCACCGCTCGTCGCCGAATCTCAACAAAGGTGGCAGGGTGGCTCCTGATGAGCGATTCGCTGAAAGGGCCAGGTAGCACGCCTTTCTTGAATGCATGCACCAGCATGCTCTCATCCTTGCTGGGCAATCTCACCACCCGCGCACCAAAGCGGTTGAGGAAGTCCTTCAGCGATTCCCCCTGGTTCTGGCGCACGTCGAACAGGTCGTAAGCTACCACCGGCGGTGCTCTGTTGACTATATACTGCTCCGTGAACAGCTTTGAAAACTGATGGAAGGAGGTGATGTGGCCCTCCGCCAGGCTCACGAACCACTCCATAGCCACTCCGCTCAGCGTGCTCATAAACATTTTGTAGTACACTGCGTCTGAACCTCCAGACAGCATCATCTGAGTGTGGAAGGCTGTCAAATGTGCCTCTGGGTCTTCCACCCCCGTGAACGACGCCTTCACTCCCACCAGGTTGGGGGGCACCACCATGTTCATGATCTCGGGGGAGAAGGGCATAGGAAATGCTCTAGGGGGCGACGGCGGCATCGACGTCCTATCTTCGGATACACGCTCATTCTGCGCCTGCAACTCCCTACACAACTCCTCGTTGACGCGGTTCAATTCTTCATTCCTGCTATGCGATGCAGTCAGCTCTGCATGCATCTTCTCTTGCTCAACTCTCGACGCCGCGACGTTGTCCTGCAACGCGCGCATCATCTCCATGACCTGCACCATGGTCACAGTTCCTTCACCAGCAGGTGGTGGAGGTGTCGTTTGTCTGGTTCTTCTACTCATCTGTGCGATTTCCACTCTCGTTCTTGTGTATGGGGGCTTCATTTTACTTCGTGCCCCACGGTGGGCGCCAAATGATCTCGTCGCGGACTCGAGCGTGGGGAGAATGCCTCGTCACTCCTTCGTTTGGCTTTCTAACTGCTGCGCGTTCTGCAAGGAGGCTCCAGGAACCTTCGACGGGACTCCGAACGGTGCCTGCAAAACACACAGACGGCGCCTCTAGCGGCCGTTGTAGCTCTGACGCTCAAGTCAGGCAACGGGAACACCAAAAAGTCTCTCTCAGATCTCTCTGTGTGAGACCATGTGTGTGCCCTCAGTCCTCTTCGATTCGAAAACTGAGTGCTCTAGGTTTAGTGTTGTGTATTCTGAGGTAAAGATTGCATACCTGGTTTGGTGTTCTTCTTCCTCATATAAACCCGCGTAGCCCCTACAGGATACCTCTAGGGCCACTTAATTACTCTGCACTGTCGTTTCCACTCCCCAGGGCTACCTTGCGTGCCAGCCTTCTTCACTTGGGTGCCAAGTCTGACAGGGGAGGCCGCGTGGGTACCTCTGCACTCCTCGACTTCTGTGCCTATCTGCCCTACCTATTCTCTGGGAACATCTTCACCATCCACGTGGCAGACATGCAACCCCATTGGGAGACTCTAACCTTGATGGGTTCTCGTCCCAGCAGGATTCTGCACTTAACTGCGTCTTCTCATCTTCATCCGTGGTCGTCTCGCGACTAAGGCCATTCACTGCCTTTGGGCGCTTTACTGATCATCGATTGCGTTGTTCACATCGCGCGGCCGATGTCACCTCAACACACACCGATGACCGATGTGCTTCTTCACGTCCTCGTGCTCTACTTATGGAATCAGGCGAGGTCCTTGAGTAACGTTCTCACTGGGAGCCTGGGTCCCAGTTTAACACGTGTTGACAAGGAACCCCTGACGACTGATCACTCTGCATGCACCAATGACTGATCGCTCTGCATGCACCGATGACTGATCACAATGCATGCACCGATGACTGATCACTCTGCACGCACCGATGACTGATCGGTGCTTCGTCACTTCTCGCGCTCTGCCTCCAGGCGCTCAAGTAGGAATCGATCTTCTGGTGGTGGTCACTCGGTAGCTGACCACTGATCGCCGTTCTTGAACGATCTCCACCCTGGTTCATCTGCTTTCTCGTGCCACGCGTCACTCTGCGACTGACCCACGTCGTCATCAGCTGCTGACGTCATAGACTACCGATGACCGACCGGATCAATATCCTTTATGCAATATTCATAATGTATATTAGAATATTGACATTTAGATAGAGGTGTTACGTCTACAAATTCACGATGCCATATTCACGTTATACAACTCTTCAAGAAACCATCACAAAGAACATGTTCTCGTATCAACTTAATTTCTAATTGTCTCCCATTCAAACAATTAACACAGGGACGACGAAGACGAAGGACAAACACAACAGTAGCAATAGTGGTGGCAGCAATGGTAACAATAGCGGTGGAGGCAACGTGAGGCAGAGAGCAGGGATGGAGGCAAATTTAGTTTAAGTGCGAAGTGAGCAGTAAGAGTGCGAGACAAGAAAATAGGGTAAATAAATATATTACATCGATTATGAGTAATAACTGGTGTAATATAACTTTATTCCAACTGGTGTAATATGTCATGCTCCAACTCTTTTATTTTTAAAACATTTTTTACTCTGAGCATGACATATTACATCGGTTGGTCCTTCCAACCGGTGTAATATGTCATGTTCCAACTCTTTTACTTTTTAAAACTTTTTTTTACTCTGAGCATGACATATTAAATCAGTTGGTCCTTCCAACTAATGTAATATGGCATGCTCCAACTCTTTTATTTTTTAAAACATTTTTTACTTTGAGCATGGCATATTGCACTGGTTGGTTCTTCCCACCGGTATAATATGTGCCAAATATTTACAAAAATGCCACTATATTTTTTTACATCGATTCTTAATTAACCGACCTAATATGTCATTGTAGAATGCTTTGCACTAGTGCAGGGAAGTTTAATATATTAAAAACTTGTTTTAACAAATTAAAACAAACTTCCAAAACTACTCATGGTTGTAAGTAAATCTAATCAAATAAAAGGATAAATTAATCGATTGAAATGCCTTTTGTAGCCATTTTCGACTTAAAAAAAGGAACATTTTAATTTATTAAAACATCTTTTAATCAATTAAAACTATCATGTTGCCAAGATAAGTTCTAAAACACTTTGA
This sequence comes from Phaseolus lunatus, assembly GCA_013389735.1. Lineage (NCBI taxonomy): Eukaryota > Viridiplantae > Streptophyta > Magnoliopsida > Fabales > Fabaceae > Phaseolus > Phaseolus lunatus. Next base: position 13,510,690 of record CM023866.1, on the reverse strand, counting down.
AAAGAACTATCTTAATAGTAATATTAAAGTTAAAAATACCTATAGAGAAACTTACATATAATCCTAATCAATGACACACACATTATACATATATAAGACCTCCATCTTCAATATTCTTAAGATCAATGAATAATTAATTCTCCACAAAAAAAGGAGTCTTTTTGAGCTCTTTCTTCTTCCAACCTTCTAGTCATGACCCTTGCCAGATGTCCAAAATGAGTTCTTCGAGATGGTCCTCCATCAAGCATTATTACAAGAATCGATATTTTGAAAATAAAAAATAGGATTACAATTATTCTTTAAAGGATACAACATGTACAATCCTTTGATAAGATCATCACAGCCAATCTTCCTAGAGTGAAGTCTTTCCTGGATAAAAAAATGATTTTTAGGAAATATGATGGACAAATAACTATGCTCCACTAAAATATTGACAAACAACAATTGATAGACATAAACAAATTATAAAGTAGCAATGTAGGAGAAAGTTGAACAATGTCAATAGCTACTATATGAATAACAAATTGATTGGGTAATAGAAGGATTTTATTAGAAAGATTTTATCAATGACATATTTATAATGAGTTACATGAATATTGACACCTAAATCAATGATCAAACCATCTTTAAGTAAATAACGAATCGAAATGTCAAAAAAAAAATCAAACCATTAAAAGAAGAACTAGCCTCTAGAGTAGTCATAACCATATTACTAGGAAGAGTTAACTATGTAACATTTGATTTTAGACCTTGAGAATATTCAACCATTGTTGGTGTTATAGATTTATATGGAAAGTAATATGTTTAATAAACCTATAATATATTGTATTCAGATTAATTTTATATCTATAAATAATATACTTTTTATATAATTTGTTTAAGAATAAAATTATAATAAAATTTCTAGTTTTAAAGTGAATATTATTTTGGATAGAGTATTGATACAAATGGAAAAATGTTTCCATAGATGAACACATTTCTTTATCATTGCATAAAACAAATTCTCATTTCCTTAAGGATTTGTGTTAATCAATTCAATAATCTTATATCACTTAAAAATAAAAGACAATAACATTTTAAATACAATATTTTTCCTTAACTATCTGATTTTGATTGTCTTTTCAAGAATAAAACTATAAAAAAATTTCAAAAGTTTAAAACAGATAATACTTTAAATAGTGATATTAACCTTAGCTATTTTACCTAAGTTAATATAACTCCCTAACAAAATTTATATATTCATTTACCAGGCCCTAATATTCTTAGGAATCTTATGCTTTACCTGCTGAAGCTATCAATTCTGCACCCAGGTAAATCTAATAGCTTTTAAAAAAATAATTTCTAAACACCAAATAGATTAACTGAGGAATAAACCCAAAAAAGAAAAGCCACTAGATTTTTTGTGTGGAAGCCACTCAAGCATGGAACCAGCACCACAAATTCCCACGAAGAGAAAAGAGAATCAGGAAGCTGAGGGGTCCACAAACAGAGTCCACGTCAGCACATTCAGATAAACATAACGATAAGTTCAACCCTGATTTCCATCGTTAGATGGATACTCTCCAAGATCCAACGCTTAAGAAGCCCCACTCGCGGATTATCCAATCTCCCACCTCTCGTCAAATATATCTCCCATCCCTCTCTCTCACACCAACCACTAACTCTACCAAGCACAACGCTCTCACCACAGCGCAAGTTAGCACTAACTCATGGCCACCGCAACGGCAACAGCAGCGGCGACGTCCTCCTTCATGGGGACGCGCCTCCTGGAAGCGCATTCTGGGTCGGGGCGGGTCCAGGCCCGATTCGGGTTCGGGTCGAAGAAGAAGGCCGCGCCCAAGAAGGTGTCGAAGGGCTCGGGCTCTGAGAGGCCGTTGTGGTACCCCGGCGCGAAGTCACCAGAATGGCTTGACGGGAGCTTTGTTGGGGACTACGGGTTCGACCCGTTTGGGCTCGGGAAGCCTGCGGAATATTTGCAGTTTGAGCTGGACTCGCTGGACCAGAACCTGGCGAAGAATGAGGCGGGGCTCATCATCGGCACTAGAACCGAGGTTGCAGACGTTAAGTCCACTCCGTTCCAGCCCTACAGCGAGGTCTTCGGCCTCCAGAGGTTCCGCGAGTGCGAGCTCATCCACGGACGCTGGGCCATGCTCGCCACGCTCGGAGCCCTCACCGTCGAGTGGCTCACCGGTGTCACATGGCAGGACGCCGGCAAGGTACGGTTTCTCCATATATCAAACATTTCCTTCCAATGTACTTTGAGGATCTTTGCTGCAAAATTCTTCATATTACCTTAAGTAAGAAAATAAAAAAGAGAAATTAAGTGATCTCGCTAAAATTAATTTATAATAAAAAAATTAAAAAAAATAAAAGTATAGAAACATGAATACAAAACTAGTAAATTCATTAGAAGCAAAAGTTATGACAAGTTTTTTCATAAATATTTTTTTAAGATTATATTGAATTTCTTTGTAAGTTAAAGTTAATTTAAAAATTACAGAAATGAATTTCCCCAACTTAATTTTAATTTACTTAACTTATGTAATGTTTTATTACATTTTTTACTTAACACTATTTCTAGACAAGTTTATGCAAAACAGATTACGCACTTTACTCTTATTATGTTGGTCGCATAAATCACTAGACCTAATTATATCTAGATCTAAAACCATTGTTATTTGTTGTAATTCGTTTGAATTATTTTAGATTAAGAATTAGGCATGAGATATGATGAATAAGTAACGAGATTCGAGTGGCTTGTAAGATCTACATGAATTGTCGACAGAAGTTTTCCTATAATTAATGTAATGTTACGTGACAATAGGGAAGTGATTGAAGGTGATAATTTTGTTTAGTTCTTTAGAAAAAAAATATTGTAAGAACTAGCATGAGAGAATGATATTCAACAATTTTCAATGTTTTTTTGCATGGTTTAAGGTGGAGCTAGTAGAAGGATCATCATACCTTGGGCAACCACTTCCATTCTCAATCACCACATTGATCTGGATCGAGGTTCTGGTAATTGGGTACATTGAGTTCCAGAGGAACGCAGAGCTTGACCCAGAAAAGAGGTTGTACCCAGGTGGCAGCTACTTCGACCCTCTTGGTTTGGCCTCAGACCCAGAGAAGAAAGCCACTCTTCAATTGGCAGAGATCAAGCACGCACGTCTTGCCATGGTGGGCTTCTTGGGCTTTGCAGTCCAAGCTGCTGCCACTGGCAAGGGCCCACTCAACAACTGGGCCACCCACTTGAGTGACCCACTCCACACAACCATCATTGACACCTTCTCATCCTCTTAAGAAAAACTCTTGTACCTGCTGGCTATATTATAAACGTCTTTCGGCTTTGGGTTGTAATTAATCAAACATTTCACTTAGCTGAATTAGTACTTGTCAAACTGGTAACTTTTATTGGAGAGGCTTAGCAGAATTCTTCTGCTTCATCGTAAACTGTTCTTCTCATGTGAATCTTAATTAAGCACGAGGGAGGGAGGGTAAATACGAGAGCGAAAAATACAGATAAAATTCAGATCACCATCAAAGGTAAGGGCAGGAAATTAGTTTGAGGTTATATTGCAGAATATATTTTATCCATTTTAATGATTTTCATTCTGGATAACCACTGGCTTACTGAAGTTTGTGACAATGGAGTTTAATTCACACAATTTATTGCATCTAATAATACTGCATTTTGATTGACATAATCAACCGCTTATTATATGAAATACCATGGTTTCATCTGTTTGAAGGTGGATTAAATAAAATGATGCAATTGATTAATGATATTTTATTCATTTGGTTTTCTTCTAGCAATGAAGGATGGAGATCCGTAGAGTAGGCAGTACTCTTTGTTCTGTCAATTATTTCTTTTAATCTAATGTTTTGCTTATTTTTTTTTTTTATTATCACCCACACAAGGTCATGTTGTTTTTTTCTATTCATTGCATTACTAATTACATTTGCTTAGTATCATCGTTCATATTAAAAATGGTTTTAAATGAATTAGTGGTTATATTAAGATTTACTTATTAAATAGATTTAATTGTGATATTTTACCTTTGTGGATTGACCAAGAACCTACTAAAAATATTATTAAAAACGAATATAAGGCAATTAGGTCTAGGACATAACATTTCATCCCTTCAATCTCAAGCTTTTAGCCCAAAAGCTAAAGGAAGGAGTAAACCGATCACGCACTCGTATGTCTAGGCTATCAACCTACCAAGAACTCTATAGATCAAGCTTAAGGAGATCGGATTTGAGTTGTGACACTACACAGTCTCCCAGCCTTGATCTCTAATCCCAGAGGATAAAGTGACCCGATGTCGCCCTTTCCTTTACTACCCATACCAAATGCATAAACTTGGTGACAACCCATACCAAACATATAGACTTGGAGACGATACCTTCCAAGCGCACCGACTTGGCAATGATGCCTACCAAGCGCATAAACTTGGTGATGTTTCTAACCAAGCACAAGGACTTGGCGACAATTCCTATCAAGCGTGAGGACTTGATGACAATTCCTACCAAATGTAAGGACTTGACAACATTCCTACTATCGACTTGGCAACAATTCCTACCAAGCGCGACGACTTGGTGATGATTCCTAGCAAGTGTGAAGACTTGACAACAACATCAAGGGGTTAGTTCCAAGTGTATAAACTTGGTGTAAACTTCAAGTGTCTTATTGAGATCTTCTTCCCTAAAGGTTGTCCTTATCTCCACATATCCTTAGCAGACCTAGACCTGCTTGCCAGAAAACCATAGAATTTATATTTACTAATAGTGAAGGTATTTATAATGCATATTGTCAAATTACTTTACTATAAGTTGTAAAATCCTTTATCATTTGTTGTAAGGTTTGAGATACCTCATCTCCCTTCTCTTGTGTTGTTGTCCCTCTTATCACTTGAATTTTTGAAATTGGTGCAGGATCGATTTACTCATCTCACGGTGGGCGCCAGTATTCTAGTAAAGAAGTATGAAGATCTTAAGTTAGAGTAGTCAGTTTGTCATTTTTCTTTTGTCAACTATTCCTTTCAATCTAATGTTTGTTCATTTCTCCTTCTTCATTATAACTCACAAAGGCCTTGGTTTTAGTCTCTATTCATTGCATCCACTACTAATTACATCTCTTCAGTAACATGATTTGTTTTAAAAATGATTTTTAAATGCCTTAGCAATAATATTGAAATTTACCTATTAAATGGATTTAACTGTTGTATCTTACCTTTATGGGTCGACCACCAACTTACTAGGAGTATTGTTGAGATCGAACCTAAGGTGATCAAGCTTGGACCTTAACACTACACAACCTCTTTTTAACATCCATACTTTTAAATAATTGTGTTAATTATTTTATCCTTACTTTAAAATAAGAGTTAAAAAATCTTACATTTTAACTCTTGTGACTAAATTCATATATATATATATATATATATATATATATATATATATATATATATATATATATATATATATATATATATATTGTATTGGACCAGAGCACGTAGAGCTGAGTGCTCGATGGTCAGACATCAGCGTCTGCGACAAACAGGTCAGCTCGGTTGTTAAGTTAGGTTGGGGGGTCACGTGATTGAGTCCAAGTATGTGCTTATTAACTCTCATTCATACATTTAGTGTAATCATTCGCGTATAAGGCCTGGTAGGTCATTGAAGCATATGCTAATGGGCCTAAGGGTGCATTTAGTGCATTTGGGTCTAGTATTAGTAAAACCTTCTCTATAAGCCTAAGCCCACGAGCGCTAGGACTTGATAGAACGGTTTGCATGTATAATACATAAAAGCATATGCTTGATATGCACGGGCACGTCTTCCTGCATGGAACGGATTGGACCCCGGGAGCTGGTACATGAGTTGGTACCCAGACGGTTATTCTGTTAAGATTTTATGCACTGCAAGAAGATAAGATTCTATGCACTTGAAGCGCTAAGATTGTGCCCACTGTAGCAGGATTTTCTCCCATTGAATATACAATTGAATATACTCTCACTCGAGATAAGATTCTCGTGGGGGGAGGTTGTTATAAGAGGTAGCCTAGTGCTAGTCTATAAAAGGGAGTTGAGTTCCCAGGTGAAGGTACGCTGTTTCTAAGCTTGAAACTAGATACTTCTTGTTTCTTATAACCCATGTACTGACTTGATCGTCGGAGTGCAATCAACAGGTAGGGGGCACCCTCTATCTCAGCGGAGCCATGTTCAAACAACCAAAGGGAAGTGAAGATTCCGGTGGAGATAGGCGAGGTCTGAATTAGTCATTGAAGTCTACCGGCGACCAGGTCAACCGGCAAGAACATTGACGTCCACCGTGGGGCCCGATAAAACTAGGTCACATCCACAATTGTGATCAAAGCTATCAAGAGATATGAGGAGTACAAGGCAAGGTTCTGCAAGATCCGAAAGAGGTGACAACCTCATTATACAACAACTCATGGAGACTATCACCGCTCTCCAGGAGATAGTGGCGACATCTAGGGCTGATCAGGAGAGGCTCTTGGCTGAGGTTCGAGCCAAGCAGGCTCTCAGGCAAGACCAAATTAGGGTTGAGTTGGATGCTTCTCGAGCAACCAATGATGAGTTACGCAAGGCCAGTGAGGAACTACGTAGAGATCTACAACGTTTGGGAGAACACGCCACAAGAGAACAGAGCCCACCCATCCAAATTAGGGCTCGTCTTATGCCGTTTTCACAGTCGATCATGGATGTTGTTATACCAACAAATTTCATGACGCCCATGATTACTTTTACAGGTACAGAGGACCCGGAGGCCCATCTAACGGCCTTCCATGCCCAGATGATGATCTCGGGAGGAACAAACACCATGCATTATAAGTGGTTCATGGGGATGTTCACAGGCACGACTTTGCATTGGTTCATTAGCCTTCTAGATGATCATATAACCTCGTTCGATCAGTTCTCTGCATTATTCAGGGAACAATTCATAGTCAATAAATCACCACCCCCTGTCCCTTTCGACCTCTTTGGGGTGAAGCAGAAGTAGGGAGAACCCTTAAAGGACTTCTTGAACAGGTTTGGCACATTTGTGGTAAGGCTCCACACCCAGGATAAGGCTTTGAGGGTTCATGCCTTTGAGCAGGGGGTCATGTCAAGGTCGTTCATTGATTACTTGATAAGGAATTGGAAAAAGACCTTTGGCGAGGTCAGGCGACGAGCTATTGCCCACATTGTCGTTGAGGAAGCTGTGACGATGAATCATGGGAACGCAAACACTGGGCAGGCCAAGCCCCACAATAACAATTGCACCCAACCCATGAGGGTGCACGAGGCTACGACAGAGAAAAAGTCGTCGGCATGGCGTACACCTTATGAGTTGAAAAGGCCTCAGTCTAGATCAAAGATAGGGGATGACCTACCTTTTCGACCTAAATTCAAAGTGTCCTACAAAGAATTGCTTGCCACGCCAGTTGTGGCGAAAAAGTTGAGTTTCCCCCCAAAAACTGATAGGATTTTGGGGCCAAGTAAAAATACTTGGTGTAAATTCCACAAGGCTTTTTGGCATAATGTGGAAAATTGAATAGTTCTCGGTTACCAATTAGCGGGACTGTTGAAGGAGGGCCTCCTGCAGGAATATATGGAGGGAGGTCAGGAGGGACAAAAGGAGCAGATGCCAAAGGAGGAACAGAGGCACGAGATGCCTGATAAGTGCTAATGTGTAGTATTTATGATTGAGAAAATTGAACACTTTGGAACTAAATTGTTGATTAATGTTAGAAAATTACCCTAATCTGAGAATTATTGAATCCAATTATATATTTTTGAACCAAGAAACAAATGAAGAAATTTAATCCCAATTTTGTGTAGATTTCATATGGATATGAAGCATTAAGGGAAAGAAAGCAAAGACAATCCTTTTGGAAATGTCTAGATTTCTTACAGAAATGACATTTGTCATTTTTCTTCTGGAGCTTAGTAGAGGACTCATTTATCTTCAATGGTCCTTTACCCTTTCACTATTTCTTATAGACTTTCTTTTCAGCTCCCTGATTCTTCACATAATGTATGGAGTGGTTTCTTTGATTCTTAAGTCTAGTCTCTTCCTGAACTAACATACTGTGCAATTCATGCACATTCCATTTATCTTTCATGGTGTTACTGTTCATTTGGAAAGGACCATACTCAGATGGTAATGAGTTCAAGATGAACTGCACAAGAAAAAGTTTATCCACTGCCATTCCAAGTGACTTAAGTCTTGTTACAATATTTGTCATTTTAATGACATGTTCATTTATAGTACGAGAACTATCAAATTTCATGGTAGTTAAGGTACTCATTAATGTCCCGACAAGAGACTTATCAATATTTTGGGAGTGCTCTTCCACAAATTTCATAAATTATTTTGCATTATCAATTTTGGGAAGAACAAACTTAATATTACTTGCTATGCTCATTAACATAAACATCACGTTAAGTCTGTTTAACCTTTTCCAAGCCCTATAATGAGTTTTCTCTTTAATGTTGCTAGCATGAATAATAGCAACATTTTTCCAATTAGGAAAATTCAATCCATTAAAGACTGGAACAGACTTAACATACGAATGTAAAGACACAGGAACAAATACTTCGATTAACACATGTTTAACATTAATACTTTGAGTCATAAACTAAACATACAATACAGATTCAGATAACAAAAAACATTCTATGCATACTAATGTTCTTCTTTGGATGATACATTAATACACAAAACATAATGATGCTAATAATATTAACATTATTTGGCAAGATATATGCATTAACTAGAAACACTTGTTATCTTTGGATATACAAGCAAAACTAATAAAACATACTCGCTACCAACAATCATATCCATTAATTATAAGGACAACTAATCAACCTTTGGGTGATCCACAAATGTCTTATAATAATGAATTTCCATTTATCCATATATAAATAATTTAGCATCCATTCTATAGGTAAGTGAAATAAAATTCATCAGTAATCTGAAATTAAATAAAACTTAAAGATTTGATCACTTTGGTGATTAACAAATCCACCATACAAATAATTCCAAAAATAATATCATTAATTGAAATAAAATTCATCAGTAATTTAGAATTATATTAAACATAAAGATTTGATCACTTTGGTGATTACAAATCTATCATACAAATAATTTCAAAAATAATATCGTTAATTGAAATAAATTTCATTAGTAATTTGGAATTATATTAAACATAAAGATTTGATCACTTTGGTGATTACAAATCTATCATACAAATAATTCCAAAAATAATATCGTTAATTGAAATAAAATTCATCAGTAATTTGGAATTATATTAAACATAAAGATTTGATCACTTTGGTGATTACAAATCTATCATACAAATAATTCCAAAAATAATATCGTTAATTGATATAAATTCATCAGTAATTTGGAATTATATTAAACATAATGATTTGATCACTTTGGTGATTACAAATCTATCATACAAATTTAAAAAATAATATCGTTAATTGAAATATAATCCATCACTAATTTGGAATTATATTAAACATAAAGATTTTATCACTTTGGTGATTACAAATCTATCATACAAATAATTGGAAAAATAATATCGTTAATTGAAATAAAATTCATCAGTAATTTAGAATTATATTAAACATAAAGATTTTATCACTTTGGTGATTACAAATCTATCATATAAATAATTCCATAAATAATATGATTCGTCAAAAATATATACAAAATATATATTTATACCTTTAATTTGATTTATCATAATCTTTTCATCTTGCAATTAAAATAAAACAAGAATTCATGATCTATGATGCAACGAAAGACTTGAGATTTCATTATTTCAATTTGAAATCAATTCATAATGCAACAGAAATAAAGGGATAAATTAAACCTTACAATTTACCTTTTATGATGCAGCGGAAGATCTCATTATTTTAATTGAAATCAATTCAAATGTAACAAAAAAGAAGGGCACTTACCTGGATCCATGAGAGATACTATGTGAGCCGTAGTTCCTTTACATCCTTTATCTCAATCTATTTCTTAGCAATTCCGTTCTTGTCACACTCTTTCTTGATGGCTAACAATGAGACAACTATTATTTACAGAGACAGAACCTATTGTTATTATTTCCCAATCTCCATTAGATGTAGGTTTTCATTAGGTATCATCATATATATATATATATATATATATATATATATATATATATATATATATATATATATATATATATATATATATATTTCTCACGTTAAACAATGAACCTTTAATTTTATTATTACTATTAAATTACATTTAGGCCCAAAGTCCAAACTCTATTTCATATTAGTCACATTATAGAAATTAATTTACATAATTTCTTACAATATATACAAGTAAGGGAATCATCTTTCTTTTATATCGGATTTTTACACATTATTCAATAATCTAAGTATATTGAGTTTCAAAGCATTTAATTTAAAGCAGTAAAAAGAAAAATAGTAAGAATTTATGTGGAGAAAAAACGATAATACAATTCCTTGATATGCTTATTGCAAAATACCAAATTGAAAATATGTGGATGTATTACACCTGCTCGACATAAAAACATCACATTGAGATGTAATAAAGTGTTAGCTTTTCATTTCATTTTTTTTTTTTGAAGTTGAGATTACTAAATTTTGATTCTACCTTTTTTTATTAGTTGGATGTTAGGTGTGTGAACTTAAGTGACATTCTTTCGATTAGCCTTCCTAATTAATAAATTTTTGCTATACTATTTTTTTTTTTTAAATTATGGACGTCCCTAATTTGTTATCTTTTAAAGTGACATTCAATACTTTTGTTTCTTTATTTCCATACACATTTTAAATAAGAGTCTTTGATATATTAATAACCTAGAACTAAATCATAACTTAAAAGGAAAAATATTTTTTACTACAATGTAGACTCTACTTATAGAGATGGAGCAATTTTTAAAATTGAATTGTGATGTGACACAAAAAAATCAAAAGAGTAATAATATATTAATATTAGATTCATTTTGACATATTATTTTATTTTTAAAAAACAGTTGTAGAATACTTATTTTTACTACTTGACTGTCAAACAAACTTTATTTATTTCAAAATAGTTCTATTTTTTCATTTGGAGTCCACATTTCATCAAAAATTTATCTATTTATCTTTTCAAATCTATGTAAAATTGTCAACATATCATTACTTATTTCTTCAAACAATTTAAAGACAATAATATATAAAATAGAAAATAGAAAATATATGATTAATTTACACGGTGTTGTTTTAATTCTGAATCCATGATTTTAGATTTTCCATTTTCTTCATCCTAGCAGGTGAATGAAGATTAAAATAAGCTTTAATTGGAGCAGGTGAATGGTGTAATTTAAAACCATTTTCTTGCTAGTTGCTGCTTACAATATTGTTTGTAGACTTTACCTTTTCCTCTCCGCTCCATTTTTCAACCACTAATAAAACCCACACATTCATCTGCCAAACGCAGACTCCTTCATCAATTGCAAAACTTCTTCATCAACATGACACGGTCAACGATTTCACCGTCTCCGATCTCCATCTCCTTGACGCTCTTGTTCATCACTTCTGCGTGCGCCACATCGTTGAACGAAATTGAGAACTGCGAACCCAAACTTTCCGACGGATTCACGGTTCCAAGCCAAGCAGAGAAACAAGGACAAGACGCTATCAAAGAGTATTTGGATAGCGTATTCACTAACGCGCTTTTTGGCAGTGATTCTACAGAAACGGTGCAGAATAAGGAAACATATCCAGATAGCTATGCCATCGAAGCAGAGAGCAATACGCAGATTAAGGACGAGGGTATGTGAATGCGTAATTCTCGAATTTTTTTGTTTGCTTGCAAATTCCATATGGTATTCTTATTAGTCTAAGTTTTATTTCTATTTTTTTTTAGTTTAATGTTTATGTCTCTCATTAGAGTTTAGAGTTGAAATACTTGCTTAGAGAGTAAAGCAAATTCAACATAACTTTTATTTAAAATAATTATTAATCATAACAATAAAAAATATTTAATTTTAATTGAATGGAAGTATAATTTTATTATAAAATAATTATTTTTCTAATTTCTAATTTATTTTCTCAAATAGTTTAACATTTTAAGAAAATTAAGAACAATAATCAAAAGGTCACTTATTAAATGATTTTATTAAAATAATCCCATTCTTCCAATAAATGTCTTATTGTTAAATTTTTTGGGAATATCAATTCGTTTTTGTTTGATTTAAAATAATTAAATAATTTGTCTTTTCGGAATACAGACAGAGTTATTTACAAAAATCTACCATTGGAAGATAATATTAAGTTTTAAGGCATATATATATATGTGTATTTTATTTACTTTTCAAATTTAATTAGAATATAGTAAAAGTTATGTGAATACAATCAAATCACAGATTAAATTATTTATTTTTAAATAATTTAGTATAAAAGTTATATACAATATAGTAAATTTTTAGTCAGTTAACAATTTTAAATTGAAAAGATATGGTTCGTTGTGATTTGTGTACGTAGGTGAGAGGAATATGGGTGCAGATAAATCAGCTTATAAACAACCCAAAGAGTCTGCGGAAGAACATAAGCAGGTAGTTCCTAGACATATACAAGACGAGGGACCAGACTCGATCAAAAAATATTTGGATGACTTATTCAGCATCGCACTCTTTGGCAAAGATTCAACTGAAACAGGACAAAATCAGGAAGCACATCAAGATAGCAATTCCAATGAACTTGACAGCAAAACACACATTAAGCAAGTGGGTAAATATTTAATACCTAAATCTTTTGTTAACTTGATAAAAATTCGGTTTGTCTAGGAAAACTTATTCTTAAGGATTTCTACAACAGAAAAAGAAAATTAAAAGGCCGAGATGAGTGTTTTCATCCGTTGAAATTAATTTAAAAATAAATAATTCTTAATCAGAATTTATTTATCATGTAGTGAATCCTAATATAAAGAGAGAATGACCATTTACTAGAGTGATACCAAAAATATGGCATACAATAATTCACTAACTCGTAATGAGGGTAAAAACGTTATTTTTTTATTCATGTTCTTCATCACCTAAATAGATGATGTGTTTATGGACTTGTAAAGTCATTGGGCCTAAACGAACCCGTTACTTGAAGTAATAAAAAGAAACTAGATTGTTTCTTCCTGCACCTCCATACCTTCTTCTCCCACCTCCATAGATTTTTTATATTTCCAAAAATGTCCCTCAGTATTATTCCGGATTACGTAATCTGGAAGTCATTTTTTAAATTTGTAATTAGCTTTCAGATTACATAATCCAGAAGTCTTTTTTCAGATACATGATTACTTTTCGGATTACATAATTTGGAAGTCTTTTTTAGCTTCTGGATTATGTAATCCGGAAATCTTTTTTCAAATGCATTTTCGGATTACATAATCCGGAAGCTACTCTATGGGGATGGCACAAGAAGGATAAAAATGTATTTTCATGTTGTGTATGGGGATTATGAAGGTACAGGAAGAAACAGTCAAGAAACTAATGTAGTCATGTTTTACAAGCTCATTACATCATGTAGTATTTCATCCATTATGGGTGTTCCTTTTGTCTAATGAGCCTACTAGAGGTGTTGGGTCGTGTCGTATCATTGTCATCTGTTGGACTAGGCAGTTTGTCCTCAAAGTGGGGATATTGTGTGGTTTGGGTCATGCTCGTGGTGTGTGGGAGGAGCTGTGTTGGGCTAGGCTGATATTCACATGTGATTAGAGTGTTCTGGGGAGTTAGGGGCTCGAGGGACAAAGGGGACTGAGTCACATTGGTAACATGAGGTAGCATATTTTGATTTGCGGAATTAGACGGTGTTGTCAAGGTGTTAGGTGGGAGGGTCTTTATGTTAAATGGTGGGCTTAGTGAGGCTTCTGGAGATGTAGAGTTTGGTTAAAGGAGTTTGAAGGTGGGATTCCTTTGAAGGGTCTAAGGAGAGAAATATGGAAGACTTGGTGGATTCGCGAGGTTAGGGGCAAATGGAGCCCATATGCTACCGTGCCTATTTGGCGGATGATCTGATAAGGCCTTGAGTATCGTGGAGAAAGTTTGGCAGATGTTCGTCGCTCAACTAAGTGTTATCAGTAGGGTTGGAGACGAACCCACACCTATTCGTCAACTTTGAAGGAAAGGTTGGTGTGGTGGTAATTAGCTTGGTCCCTCATGCGTTGGCATGTTCTATGGAGGTTCAAATTCATTTCGTGTAGGATGAGGGTGTGTTGGTAGAGGAGGTCAGAAATTGTGTTCCCTATGTGCAACGTATGAAGGATGTCTGAGGAGGTCGGGGAGGCAAGTCGTAAAGTTCCTGGAAATTCATGTAATTTCCTGAGTGAACATGGTTGTGGCTAGTCTGTGATGGCGTTGACTTTTTCTAGATTAGGGGTAACTATTGTATGTGAAATTATATCACCCAAATAGCGAACTTGTGTGGTAGCAAACATGCATTTAGATAGTTTAGCAAAAAATTGTTGTGTTTCTAATAAATCCAAAATTGTTGTTTGTATGATGAGTTCTAAGGGTAGGGAGGGTGGGGAGGGTGTGTGAATGGACAACAAGTGGAAGGATGCCCTGGTGTTAGTGGATAGAATTTGGAAAAATTGATGATATGTAGCTTGTGTAAGGTTTAGGGAAGTTGTGGTCATGAGTGTACTTTGGTAGTTAAGGTGAGTAAAGGCAATGCTAGGAATTGAAAAATTATCTTTAATGGTTCCCAAAGTGCACAACCATTCAATCCTCATAACCACATATGCTCTTTCAATTGGGAGAATGTATAGGGGAATGGTGAGAATAAAGTTTTGGAGAGATATACCCACGGAAGGACATATTTCCTAGCATGTGTTGAAGGCACCATTGCCTACCATTGCTGTAAAAGGTGGGTTGGGTTTAATGGGTAGGTGTAGATGGTGTGCAATTCTAGGATGCAAGATATTGTGTGAACTTCTGGAATCAATAAGAACCATGACTGGGAGGTTGTGGATGACCCCAGTGAATTTCAATGTTTAGGGTGACGGGTTTCCTGTGAGGGTGTGGGGTGATAGGTGGAAATGGATAATGTCTTAAAGTGGTGTAAGGTAGGTATTGTCGTCTTGAGGATCCAGGAAAGAATACGTGTCTTCTATGAGCAATAAAAATCGAGAAGTCAGCCTAACATGAAGTTTATAAAAAGAAAAAAATATTGGGAAGTAGAACATTTGTGGCTAAGGAATAACTTTTCATTACATTTATAACACAATCCTAGGACCCGACGATCCTGAAGTTGTGTGGGTGTAAGGCGTTTAATGGGTAGGTTAGTGTTGGTTGTAAGGATGTGAGGAGGGCGGAGGTGGTGGTGGTGGGGTTCTCAATAGTGGTTTGGAAGGGACGAAGGGTTTTGGGTTTGCAATCATGAATGTTTTCCTCTATGAGTTTAGCGAGGTCAAATGGAGTTGGGCTTCAATATGGTTAGTTCTTTGTGAATCTCAGGTTTAAGACTTGATAAGAAGCAATTGATATGAAGCAATTTAGATTAGTTTTAGGGGACAAACCCCGAACGTAGTTGTAGAGTTTTTCAAACCTAGCATGATATCTATAAACTGTGGTATTTTGATAGAGTTTGAAAAGTTCAACTTGGTGGCTGGTATAAAAGGATGAGCCAAAACGAAGTTATAGGGAGCAGATAAATGAGAGTCAATCAGTGATGGGGTTGTTTTTGTGCATCCCTTTAAACCAACTAAGAGCATCTCCATTCATTTCGAAGGAACCATAGATAACCTTTGTTTAGGAGGAATTTGGTAAAAGCTAAGTATTGTTCAGTTTGAAATAATCAGTCCAGAGGATCCGGTCCTTCAAAAAAGGAAAGTTGTAGTTTTGGTGGTTTAATGGAGTGTAGTGAGGGTGGTGGAGTGTGTGCCTAGTCATGTGTAGATAGAGGTGGTGATGCAATAAGAGGAGGAAGGGATGAGACTTGGTTCATTAAATTGGTAAGAGAGGATTGGAGGATCTCATTTCTGATTTTTATATTGGTATGACTAGTCTTATCCTCTATTTGGATTTGGATGGTCGAGAGACAGTCTTGAATGACTTGAAAGATGTCTTTCAGATCTTTGGATTGAGGTTTGGGAGGTATGGAACTAGTAATGAAAACACCAATATTAAATTTTCACTACAATGATACCAAGAGTATGACCTACAATAATTTACTAGAGTACTAAGAACTTGGGTAAAAACTTCCCTTTTTATTCATGTTCTTCATCATCTAAACAAATTATGTTTTTCGGACTTATTGAGTCATTGGGCCTAAACACATCCATTACATGAAGTAATATAAAAAGAAACCAACGTAGCCATGTTTCACAAGCCCATTACTTCACATAATCTTTCATCTATTATGAGTGTTCCTTCTGTCTAATGAACCTATAGAGGTGTTGGATAGTGTTGTATCACCATATCCATAAAAATAACTTATTCATAAATTAATTTCTAAACAATATTTATTTTTTCTTTTAATTTTTATTTTCTGGAAAATCAATTTAAATTTATAAAGAAGTTCATTTAATCCACTAAAAAAAGTGGAAGACAAGTTGAAAGTAGTGACTTGTCACTCAAAAAGATGGGTTTACCTACTAAACCTTTTTTATTATTTTTCTAATATATATATATATTAAAAATATAATTAAATTATATAAATATTTCTTAAATTATATTAGATTATATATAATAACTAAAACTTAAATTGTAAGTATTAATAATTTAAATTATAATATTATTACATATTTTTATCTTTTAAATATAAAAAAAATCTTTTAAACTATTTTTTTATTTTAATTTTTAATTTAAAAAATAGATGGAGGGATCAATATATCTTATCTCTCTATCATTGGGCAGATAGAATTGACCATAATTGATTGGAGGACTGAAAATATGAATCTAGCTTTCTCATAAGGAACGGATTGACAAAACTTTTCTATTTCTATAACCCCTTTTGTTTTTTTTTAAGTTAATCACTTTGTATATGCTTATGTAGCTGAGAACACCATGGATGCCTATAAATCATCTAATAAAGTGTCTAAATTGAAAAAGGAAGAACAATTGGTAGATGATGATTTTGCAGTTAATGTTGAGCTTGAGATGGTGGGTGACGGAGAGTATGTGCTGAAGATCAAAAGGGTGAATCCAAGTTCTAACAATGAGGATGAGGTAGAAAGGGCTAAGCATTTGGCTCAAAATGGAGCAATGTTGTTACATTACGGAGAGATACTTCAAGACATGGGAGAGAAATTGATTGCCCAATCCCAAGCATTACTTTACTCTGTGTTTAAAATGTCTGCAACTCCTAAATTCAAGTCTGATCAATGATAGTAACTCTGTACTTTCACTCCCTTATTTTGAATGGTAACTTATAAGAAAACTACGAATTTAGTTTATGAATGTGAAATTGTAAGATGTTATCACTTTAGTCTATAGTTGTATTTAACCAAATGTAAAACAAGTTGTAAAATTATAATTTATTTCATCATATTCTCGAAATTCAAGTCCATGCTTTCATTTTAGTCTTTTCACTGTTAATTAATATTACATTGAAGTACTCAAAATGTTAAAGAGAAATCAGAAAATAATTTTTTTAAAGAATTGTTTAGTTACATGATAATGCACTTAGTGTATTAATAGTTGTACTTTTTGGTATGTTTGGCCTCCACCGATTATGACTTACATGATGTCCCAGTTTGGATAATTAAGTTTTTGGTCCATTAGTCAGAACAACATGCAGTATGACATAATTTTGGATTAGCCCAACTATGAGAGGTTCAATATCTCAAAGTGAATGTTTATTTATGGTAAAATTAACATGACCTAAAAAGTATATTATAACTGAATCAGTTAATTGTTAAAACATCAAATAGATCTAGTTAGAGATGATACTCTGCAAAGGAATAATTCCAGAATATAAGGGGAAATATTAGCAAATAAGTTTAATTATCTTATTCGTCCCTACATTTGAGATCAATAGTTAATTTAGTATTGTGATTTAAAAAAAATTAATTTAGTCCCTATATTTTTTAAAATGTATTCAAATTGGTCCATTCCGTCACCTAACGACGTCAAGTGTTGCTTATATGGCAGAGTGAGAGTGTTTATGTGGCAGAGAGAGTGTTTATGTGGCAGAGAAAGATAGTGTTTATGTAGAAAGAGGTGAGATTGAAAGTTCTTATTATTATTATTATTATTCCAATTATAACTATTATTATTATAATTATTATTATTGTTATTATTATTACTATTATTATTGTTATTATTAAGATTATTATTACTTTTATTATAATTATTATTAGAATAATAATAATAATTATTATTATTGTTACTATTATTATTAATATTATTATTATTATTATTATTATTATTATTATTATTATTATATTATTATTATTATTTTTATTATTATTATTATTATTATTATTATTATTATTACTGTTATTATTATTAATATGTTATTATTATTAATATTATTATTAATAATATTATTATTAGTGTTATTATTATTATTATTATTAATATTATTATCCTTATTATTATTATTCTCATTTTCATTATTATTATTATTATTAGGTTTTTATTATTATTATTATTAATATTATTATTGTTATTATTATTATTATTACTATTATTATTACTATTATTATTACTATTATTTTTATTATTATCACTATTATTATTATAATTATAATAATAATAATAATAATAATCTTAATAATAATAACTATAATAATAATAATAGAAATAATAATATTCATAATTAATAATAATAATAATAGAAATAATAATAATAATATTAATAATAATAAGAATAATAATAATTATTATAAAAATAATAATAATAATAATAGTAATATTATTATTATTATTAATAACAAAAATTATAATAGTAATAATAGGAATAATTATAATATTAATAATAATAATATAACACTAATAATAATATTGATAATAATAATAAAAATAATAAAAGAAAAGTAATTATTATTATAATAATAATTATAATAATATTAATAATAATAATATTAATAATAACAATAATAATAAAAATAATAATAATAATAAAAATAATAACAGTAATAATAATATTAATAATAATAATAACAATAATAATAATTATAATAATAATAATAATAAGAATAATAATAATAATAACAACAACAACAACAACAACAATAATAATAATAATAATAATAACTCTCAATCTCATATTTCTCTCCACATAAACACTTTCTCTCTACCACATAAACACTCTCTCTCTCTGCCACATAAACACACTCTCTCTGCCACATAAGCAACACCTGACGCCATTAGGTGAAACTTAACGGAAAGGACCAATCTGAATACATTTTAAAAAATATAGGGACCAAATTGATTTTTTTAAAAACCACTATACTAAATTGACTATTGACACCAAATGTAGGGACGAATAAGGTAATTAAACCTAACAAATAAGATATGCAGTTATTGACACTCAACGACAACTATAAAAGGACGATAAGACCCTAGCTGCCAGGTAAGTGAACCCTATGCTATATACACTGCATACTAATTTCTAAGTGCTTTCACTGACTTGGTCGTTAGAGTCTTATCTAAAGGTGGAGCACCCCCTATTGGAGGACTTTAGGAAGCTTGAAGCTATAAGTTTGACCGAAGTAGAGAAAGGTAGCATCCACCACCAATACCCGACTTAGGTCAGCGGGACAGAACAATAGTTATTTTCTGTTTTTCTTATAAAGTTGTAGTGCGCCTTGTTCGTGCTTGAACGTGTTATATATATGTATGTATATGATATATATATATATATATATATTATTTTTCTTGACTTTCTTATATAATTTTTCATTCTTCAATCATTAATATACAAATTTTCTATCTTAGATTACTTTTATTCTTTTTTTTTCTCTCCTTTTACATGAATCACAAAATCTGAATGTGTGAAGATGTTTTCTACATATTTTTTTTGGATTTGTTCAAGTTCATCTAAGATGGTATCAGATCTCTTTACTTGAAGAGCTTTACTGCACGTCTTTGGTTTTTCTTTTCTTTTTGGTTATTATTTCTTTCTTGCGTTTCTTTTCAACATGAGTGAGGAATCCATTCATTTTTTTCTTTACAATGTCATATTTATCTTCATCCTAGTGAAAACCTTGCTATTTCTCTTGTTCTTAACTCTAATAACTATTATTCTTGTTCTAGATTGGTCATCACTACTTTAAGTGCTAAAAACAACTTTGAGTTCATTAATGAAAATGTTGTAGAACCTGTTAAAGATGATAATTTGTATCAACCATGGAAAAGATGCAACAATATGGTAGTGTCACTATGGAAAAAGGAAGAGAATGACACCATGCATATGACACCTAGGTGGATGCCAAGTGACTCCCTTCAAGCTTCTTAATCCTAGGCTAAAAATTGGTCAAAATACAAGGCCCAAAAAATCCTATACAGAAATTTAAAGACTAAAATTAAAAACCTAATTACACTATACATTTTTATAAGGCTTCGAAAGGAGAAACTTATAGAAAAGAGTCTTTTGATAAAAAATTTTCTTCTAAGCCTGATTATTCAGATTGTTGGGATGGTCCACCATCAATGATTCAGCATATTGACTTCAAAGAACAAGTCTCAAGAAAATACTTAAAATGTTGAGTGCTTCTGCCATTCACTGAGCATAATGAGGCCAGAAGAATTAAAGAGATCCAAAGTACAAAGGGATGAGAAAATCCAAATGAGATGAGCACTTATAAATGCATAATTGTAATAGAATTCATTGGTAAAAAGACTTGTACATTAGGAAGAATTTGTACAAATATCAATAAGAAGCGTGCTAAAACACTCCAATCACAACTGCACATGAAGAACATGAAGAGAATAAGGAAATTGCGAAGAATTATGTAAAAAATTGAAGAAAAGCAACCAAACTGGGATGGAGCATTAGAACCAATTCACCCAGTGCATGAAGAATGACTCAGGAGATTGAAAATCTCAAAGGCGTTAAGCGCATCCCCATATGTTGAGTGAATTGAAGCTAGTATAATTAAAGAATTCTAGAGAAGAAGGGCTAAGTGAAACCAAAAGGGCTGAGCGAATAGAGTCTTTAACCATGAAGAAAGCCCAAATTCACTCAGAAAGGGCTCAAGCCAAGAATGAAACAAAGTTAGCATCACGAAGGTTTTGCTTAGATTCTAAACCAACTCAATCCTACCTCATGACTACGATTTGCCAGTGATTGACAGGATTTGGTGCAAATCTCTAATGAATCCCTGACTCTAGAATCTTAAGAAGCCTAAGGATTGAAGATTGAGGCCTAAAAAGAATATTTAAGGATGAAGAAAGCCAATGCGCTGAGCAAATCACAAATCTCATTATGAATTCTATTTCTAAAATCTATAAATAGGGACCTTGGGGAAGCGTTCTAAGCATAAAGAGGTCTCGAGAAATTGAGAGAAAGAGGATTTGAGGAGTATCAAGAGGAAGAGAAAAGGGATTTCGAAGGATCAAGTGAGATCCTTAGTGAGGCTTACATAGAAGTTTTGTTAGTTTAGGCTCAAAGAGTATGAACTTCATAATTTAATTAGGATAAGAAGGTCAAAGTCTTAAAAGAAGTGAAGACCAATCTCTAGAGGGGAAAAATCTGAAGTTAAGTTGTAGCAACACTCAAGAATCCATGTTTATTGTGTTTAACTTTTAATCTTGAACTATTACTGTAAGATCTTACACTGGTGCAGAAAGGCTAAACGAATGCGGCTATTTTATATTTATAACGGCGGCTATATAGCCGCATTTGATGAGCATGTAGTCTTAAATCGAAGAGATAAGAAGGAGGCTATATAGCCGCATTTGTAAATCTCATTTATAAGTGTGACTATCTTAAATAGCCACATTCGTATATGCTTCTGAATGAGGGAAGGGTAATGCATTTACGAATGTAGCTATTACCATAGCCGAATTCCTAAATGGGATTTACAAATGCGGCCAGTTACCATAACCGCATTTGTAAATCCCATTTATGACATTTATAAATCTTGCGTTGGATTTATAAATGCGGCTATAGTAAATAGTTGAATTTGTAAATAGTTGTTTTTTTTAGTGTAATATGTTTAATGCTAATTCCCATATAAATTAACCTGTTCAATTATAACCCAGCCAGACAAATACATAAATTCAGAGAATCAATTTTTATATATTGATAAAAATGTATTACAATCACTAAAAATATATCTTTATCTATCTATCTAATTCCTACACTATTCATTAGCTAACCTAGAGTTATAAAAATTTAGGAAATATGTGGACCAAGAATGTCTCACATATGATATGGCTTCCGAAAACATTGGTTGCTCATCCGTGAAGAACTGCATTTCAAAACTTACAATGGTAATCATCCATTGCATAACGTAATAGTCACACTCATAGCTTCTTGGTTGTTTATTACAGTATAATTCAATAAAAAGTAAAAGTTAGTATTGATAAACAATGAAAAGAGAAAGAAAAAAATTAAAAACCTTTAGTTTTATCCAGTTCAAATTTTGAAAATTTGAATTGGATCGAACTTTTAGGATGTTATATCCACTCCATGAACTAGTTAATACAAAAAACCTCATTAGTAGATGGTTAATTAGTAACATATGGAATGATATTCTTAAGACTTGTGGATGGCTTCTTGTGTAGGGAACAAAACCACACAGCAGTCTTATCAACCATTGATAAGACATGTAATTGCCAATGACCTTTATATCATCCATGAAAAGAGTGAGTAAATGTTTAAAAATTGATATAGTAATAATTGATGACATATAATTAAACTTACTCATTAATATAAGGGCATAAATAAATTTATTTTCCCTCTTTTTCCAGGGTGTTAGTGATGTATGATTGGGTCTCATTTGCCTTTGTTCCAGTGGGATTAGTATATGCAGGATCTAATAATCCATACACATTTTCCTTCCCCTCAGTGATAGAGACACGATTCAAAAACCTACAAGTAATTAGTTAAAGCATAATGAATGTTAATTTAACATAAATTAAATTGACATATAGGTAAAGATACTTACATCATAAAAAATTGAATTATATTTTTATTGAGCTCCTAATTCCCAACTACAAATTCTAACAGATCTCACATGTATATGTACAATGGCAGCTCAGTGTTTATTTCAAAAAACGTATCATCCCATGGAACTTCCAGAGGGTCTCGACCAATCTGTCTAGCAACTACAGCTAAGGAAGCTATAGGATCGTCAATCGAAACCTCATGCTTCCTTTTCGGACTTGGTTTGCGATGAGGTTTCTACAAAATAAAGAACATTTGTTTTAAATTAGATGTAATATATAAATATAAATTAATATAATAAAATGAAATATTACTGGAGGTTCTAGCATAATTCGAATGAGGTGTCTAGGCCAGGCTAGAAATGCCTGAAATGCATCGGCCACAGTTTTTACCTCATCTGACGGTAGTGGAACACAAGCATCAGGTACTCGTACTCTTTCAACTATTACCTTTGCCACATCAAGGGAGAGAGGAACGTTATGTAAGGTGGCGACCTCTTCATAGACTTTTCCAATGGCCACCACCTGAGGAAGCATGCCGCCCTCTACCAGTAGCTCACATTGTCTCGTCTGGCCAATGATATCCCCCCTAATGTTGTAGGATCTGTACAACTCCCCTTTAAGGTCTTGGGAGCGGGACTAACAAGCGCTTGAACCGGTGGCTCAGTACAAACTTGTTGCGATAGTAACTCCTGTCACAACTCTAGTCGCATCCTTTCAGCCTCCTTTCTCATCTCCTCCATTAATTCTTGACGTATCTTACTCGTCATTTCTGCTTTGGTCTCTTGGGGGGAGGAGGATGAGTGTTGTGGTACAACTCCAAAATATAGTTTAATTCCAACCCCTTGTCTAACTGCACGAACACGATCACATTGCTCAGGTTGTCCAATTGCTTCAACCAGGATATTGCGACGACCTTCAGGAACAAAATTACCTTGGGAGCTCAAGGAATCCTGCCAGAGACCAAAATCATATGAGTTTTTAATATAATTAATGCTTTAAAATAAATGCAAAATAGGCTAAAAATAACTTACTATTTTTTCAATGATTATCTGTGATTGCTCAGAACTTGGTGCACCCGACTTTTTAATTCGGTCCATCTTCCATATTACATGGCGCAAAGGTTGTGATGGAGGAGAAGTGACCCCTGTATCCGCATTCCACCATCAGTGATTGCTCAAGCTTTCGATACCCCGAAGGAGACAGTACGTGCGAGGTAACATTCTTTAAAGCTATCTCTTAAGCTTTCTTCCGACAATCCTGTCATAAATGAAATAAACAAAGTGAATTAAATAATATTAACTTATTAATGTTATATAAATAAAAATAGTTAAGTAACTTCACTTACCTTCCAAGCTTCATTTTCACGGTTTTGAACAAAAAGACGCCATGTCTCTTCATCAGTATGTTTGTACTTTAAACAAGGATTTTCTCCTTTAAGCTTGGAAAAAATATAATTTGTCGTCAGTCTTGACTTAAATTGACAAAATTTAAGTCCTATATTGGATATAATCTTTGATCGAAGCGGTTCCACATTAAGTATTTCAAAATTTGTCTACAAAATAACATCACCAAATTAAAATTAATGAATGAATATTAAAAAACATTATATGATAACAATAATAATGTAAAGCTTACCTGAACATCCTCCCAGAGCATGTTCCGATCGACCTTTGACACGTCATCCCATGAATTAATCAAAATGGAGAGCCTTTCACGAGAAACAACTCCAAAATAGCTGTTAAACGAATCTGCATTAGGACCAAAAGCCACTTCAGTGTTGACGTTAATGTCAACATGTGTGTTCTCACTAGCAACATATTTCAATGAGAGACGCTTCAATCTAGTAGGTCCTCTGCTGCCTCGTCTGGATCGGGGTCTGATTGGAGTTTGATCGTCATCCATATCTCTATTAAAAAAATTAGGTAACAAACATTAGCTAATCTGCATCAAAAGAAAATCATATAAAACAAATACATAAAATTCTAAATGCATATTATAAAAAATATTTATAAATTTATTACCATAGTGGGTTGAATGTTCATATGTAAATCCGTTCACTGTGGTCTTTACGGGTTGCATGTACATCATCAACTACATCGTCATCTTTATTAATTATTGTATTGGACCAAAGCGCGTAGAGCTCAGTGCTTGGTGGTCGGAGCTCAGCGTCTGCGACAAATAGGTTAGCTCGACTATTAGGTTAAGTTGGCGGGTCACGAGATTGGGCCCAGGTATGTGTTTATTGACTCTCATTCATACATTCAGTGTAATCATTTGCGTATAAGCCCTGGTAGGTCATCGAAACATATGTTAATGGGCCTAATGGTGCATTTAGTGCATTTGGGTCTACTATTATTAAAACCTTCTCATAGGCCTAAACCCACAAGCGCTAGGGTTTGATAGAATTGTTTGCATGCATGACACGTAAGAGCATACACATCATATGTAAAGGTACATAGAACAGGTTGGACCACGGGAGCTGGTATATGCATTGGTACCCAGATGGTTATTCTGTTAAGATTCTATGCACTCCTAGGAGATAAGATTCTATGCTATTGAGGCGCTAAGATTATGCCCACTGTAGCAGGATTTTCTCCCATTGAATATGCAATTGAATATACTCTCGCTCGAGATAAGATTCTCATGAGGGGAGGTTGTTACAAGAGGTAGCCTAGTGCTAGTCTATAAAAGGGACTTGAAGTCCTAGGTGAAGGTACATTTTTTCTAAGTCTGAAACTAAATACTTCTTGTTTATTATAAGTCCTATACTAACTTGATCATCAAAGTGCGACAGGTCGGTAGGGCGCCTTCTGTCTTAACAGGTACGAAAATGATAACTCGACCACTAAGGAAAGCGCAGAGATCAGCAAAGGCAGACAAAGTCAGAGATCGCCTGCAGAAGTCTACTGGCGACTAGGTCAATCGGTAGGAACAATTATCATTGGTGTGAATGAACCGAGGTCACCATTTCCAATATCATCTATGGCCTCCCCTTGTTTTTTCCCGTGTGAAATAACATACCAATGTTCTCACGTAGGATCTTGGACGTAGAAAACCTGAGATGCTTGTTGAACCATTATAAATGAATCATCTCGATACTCTATCTTTTGAAAGTCCACTAATGATAATCTTGATTCATTAACTTTAACCCCATATTTATTGTCAACCCATTTACACTTGAAAACTGGAACGGAAAACTTAGTATAGTCAACCTCCCATATCTCTTTTATAAACCCATAGTATGCCATTAATCCAAGTACAAGATTTGTATCTTTCAAAGTGGAAAACTGCATTGACTCAGCTTCAAGAGTAACACCAGAATTTTGAACTATACTCTTTTCATCCATAGACTTTGTGTAAAATATACAATTGTTCACTTCGTACATTGTACAAGAAATGACATCAAACTTCAATCCAGCAGCCAATCAGGTCAAGGTCTTCGATGTCGTTGAATCCTTTAACACCTCATCTTTAAACCAAGGCATGAAAGTTCTATTATGTTCCATCAAGACCCATTTCTCTGCTTGTCTTGGGTTATTTGTTGTCACAATGGCTTTATGAGCTTCTATGTAAGGTATAATTTCATCTGTTATTCAATATATAAAAATGTGCTTGCAAGACTTCTGATCGAGATTTGCTTACAATATTCACACTACGTAAACATTTACTTGTAGAATGCCTGTGGTGCCAAGAATTAGCTGGAAGACCTATTGGATTTGCTTTTCACATGTACTCTGAACAAAACTTAATACTTTCTTCAGCTATGTACCTTTCAATCATTGATGCTTCTGGACGATAATGACTTTTCACATAACCTTTCAAAATTTTCATATACCGCCTCAACATGATACATCTATCTTAAGTACACTGGTCCACACAATCTAACCTCTCTTACCAGATGCACAACTAGATGAACCATGATGTTAAAAAAAGATAGAGGAAAAACATCTCCAATTTACACCAGATAACAACAATTTCATCTTCAAGTTCATCTAGTTTTAATGGATCAATGACTTTACAATAGATAGAAGAGAAGAATTAACACAAACAGGTTATGGTATGTCTAACATTTTTTGGTAAGATCCCACGAATAGGTACCGGTAACAACTGTTGCATCAAGATGTGGCAATCATGAGACTTCAACCCAATTAACTTCAAATCTTGCATTGACACTAGGGTATTCACATTTGAGGAATTTCCTTGTGGAACTTTCACACCCTTTAGAGATTGACAAAAACTTACTTTTTCATCTTTTGACATGGTGTAACAGGCTGGGGGTAAATATGTACGCTTACCCATTTCTATCGGTGCCAACTCGCCTCATATGTTCATCTCAATCAAATCTAAACGAGCATTTAGACCATCCTTTGTCTTTTCGTTAATGTTAAGAAGTGTACCAATTAAGCTATCACACACATTCTTCTCAACATGCATTACATCTATCCAATGTCTGACTTCTAACCTCGACCAGTACGGAAGATTAAAGAAGATTGATTTTTTCTTCCAAATGTTTGTCACAGATGACTTTTTTTTACCTTTTTGTAAACCTCAACACCAATTAATGGATTTGGTGGACCACTAGTCTCTTAATGTCCATTAAAGGCTTTTTCCAACCTCCAGTAAGGATGATGACTTCTAAGAAACCTCCAATGCCGAAGATATAAGGTCTTCCTTCCATGTTTCAATTGTTGAGAAGTGGTGTCTTCTTCGCATATTGGACATGCTTTATGACCCTTAACACTATAACCTGATAAGTTACCATATGCCAGAAAGTCATTGATGGTGCAAAATAACATGGCATGCAGCTTGAAAGTTTCATTAGCAAATTCATCAAATACTTCAACACCCTGATCCCACATTAACTTCAAATCTTCAATTAGGGGACTTAGATAAACATCTATATCATTCCCTGGTTGTTTCAGACTGGATATCATCTTAGACAACATTATGTATTTTTGCTTCATGCACAATCCAGGAGGTAAGTTGTAAATAACTAGTAAAACAGGCCATGAACTGTGATTTGTACTCATATTGCCAAACGGATTCATTTCGTCTATAGCTAAACCAAGTCAGATATTTCTTTATTCTTTACCAAACTTTGGAAACTCATCATCAAATTTCTTCCATTGAATAGAATCAGTTGGATGTCAGTACATGCCATCACATTTCCTCTCATCTCCATGCCATCTGAGATTCTTAGCATCGTTTGGATTTGCAAACAAACGCTTCATCCTTGGAATGAAGGGAAGAAAACATATAACCTTCATTGGGGATAACCTTCATTGGGGGTCCATTGTTTTCTATCTCTTCAATAGTATCATAATATTTTTGTTTCAACTTATAACGTGATAACCCACACCTCAAAAAACTTTTCAACAATTCAAAATCTTTCCTGTATAATATACAATCATTAGGACATGCATGTATCTTTTTATACTCCATAACCAATGGACAAAGAATCTTTTTGGCCTCATAATTACGATTAGGTAAAGTATTTCCCTCTAGAAGCATATCCTTCAACAACTGAAGCAATTCCGTGAAGCTTTTATTAGTCCATCCATTTATTGCCTTCAAATTCATCAATCTTAACACCGTCGACAACCGTGTGAAGTTAGTTGATCCAGGATACAATGGAGTCTCTGCATCGCTTGACATACTTCCATATCCATGCGCTTCTACAAAAGACTCATCTCCCACTGCACAAATCATGTCCTCCAATCGATCATCATCTATATCATCATGTACTGCATCATCCATGCTGGACCCCACATATTCTTCAGTGATGGAAACACGTGGTAAATTTAATAATTCACGATGCCATATCCAAGCTGTATAAGATCGAAGAAACCCATCACATAGAAGGTGCTCCCAGATTATATTAACATCAAGTATCCTTCCCTTTAAATAGTTAACACACAGACACCTGATCTTTGCTCCATCCTGACCACTATTATTCGCATTATGTTGTGCAAATAGTATAAATTCTTCTACTCCTCTTTCATACTTATCACTTATGCGAACAGAATTAATCCAAATTTGATTCATTATATTCTGTAATAGTCATTCAGGTGTTTTCTAATAAGTTTTTATCTCACACGATTGTCGAGGATCGAACACCCCCGGACTCAATACCAACACGATAATTCTATTCTAAACTAACAACTAACATAATATAAATTAATAATAAATAAAAATTATAATAAATACTAAATAATATAAATCTATCTACCATTTAATAATTTGATAATTCTATTCTAACAAAAAAAAATAATATAAATTTTAAAAAATACAAATTATATTAAATAAAAAATTCATAAAATTAAAAAAAAAAATAAACACCTACCTTATGTGTGAAGGCAACGGTGGTGAAGAGTGGCACGGGCAGGATGCAACAATGGCGACAGCGAACGTGACACCAGACGCGGCAGCAGTGGCAAAGCAAAGAGAAATAACCACAAGCATCGACAAAGGCAATGAAACAATAGTATTGAGAAATGCAAGGAAAAAAAAACAAAGTAAGAGAAAGGAAAAAAATATATAAATCATTGGTGAAGAAGAAAGAGAGCTCCAACAAACTTACAATGGGCACGACAACACAATGAATCTCGCACAGAAGAACAAAGGAAAAGAGCAGGAAGAGAGCAAACGCAAAAGAAGAGAAAGAAAGTATGAAAGCGTAAGTGGTGCACTTTCAGAGTTAGGGTAAAAAATGATTTAAGAATGCAACTATTTGTAATAGCCGCATTCATAAATCAAGCGCTTTGATTTACATTTGGTGTTCTGGTCTATGCCCACTTCTTCTTCTAGTGAGGTTAGTTAGATCTTTGGTGGGGTCTTGACTTGATTATTGAGATGACTGCTCATAGTGTGAATGGTCTCTTGAGGCCTTGGTCATCTCCTTGTTTACTTGGATTGTATCATGCCCCCTAAGTTTGAGAGAATTCGACCTCGAATTTAGAACTCCTGCAGATAACATAGTTAGTTTGTTCACATATAAGATACTGCAAGGAGTGGTATGTGAAGTAAACTTATGCTCCTTAAGCTTGGGGAGTTCAAAAGAAGAAGCTGTACATACAAGCCATGCTGGGAAAGAATTTTTGGGATGAAAGGACTTTTTGATGAAAATCCTCTTAGAAAGTGAGAACCTTTAGGAGGTGTTTGAATTTCATCCCAAAACTTCTTTGTCCAAGATGTCAAGTATTTAGTTTTATTATGTAATGAAAAAGAGAAGGAAGAAGTATACCTAGTAGGCGTAATTAGTTTTGTATGGGTCAACATTATTGATTTGATTGCTTGAGAAGAGGTGTTGAAACCCATTTTACTTTCCTTTCCTTTTTCATTTTCTCTTTTAGTTTTTATTTTTATTTGGTCCTCATGAACTTCTTTGGGAGATAGGGGTTTTAAGATAACCTTGTGCCCATGGAAGTTAAAAGACATTTTATTGGTTAGGCCATCATGTACAACTTGTCTATCATATTGCCAAGGTCTTCCCAAAAGAATGTGTGTTACTTCCATTGGCACAACATCACATAAAACCTCACCTTTATACTTTCCTATAGCAAAAGTTATGAGAACTTGTTTATTAACCATGATTTCACCCTCCTTACTAAGCCATTAGAGCTTGTAGGGCTTTGTATGAGAGATGATGGGTAATTCAAGCTTTTCCACCACTCTTGTACTTGCCACATTAGCACAACTACCCCCATTTATTATCATGGAACATAACTTGTTGTTGATAAGGCAGTGGGTGTGGAAAATATTTTCTCTTTGGGTGTCATCCAAAGGTTTTGGAATTGTTCCCAACATTCTCCTTATCATCAACAAGTCACCTTCACAAGGTATCTCTCATTCATTTTCACTAGGGGTTTTTGAAGGGGAAGCGAAGTTAGACCTAGAAGATTGATCACTATGTTCACTTACTACTTGCCCTGATGGAGAGAGGCCAAGCTCACCCCACCATGAAATCCAAGGGCCAAGACTAGACCGTCTAGAACCACATGGAGAGCGTCTAGCACAAGACAAGGGGGAGCTACATGAGGAGCGTCTAGGAGGGAGCCTAGACCATCTAGGACCTTTCACAAGGTCCATGGCCAAGCACATTCACGCCCAAACAAGTCAAGCCATGGATGGGAGGGAGAAGACCTTGTACATGCTACTTGGAGGCCCATTAGGGGTAGCTTAGTAGATTAGTGTAGTGTAGAAAGCAAAACTTGCTCACTTTTTGATGTACGCTAGCTTGGTGCTCACGTTGGAACTTTCTAGCACCTAGGGCCAGCCATGTGTGAGTGTGTGACCAAAATTACATTACATTTGTGGCACATTTCATTAGAATTAGGTTAAGCTTGGTGGTCACCCTTTAGCTTATAAAAAGGGTAGCCTACACCTTGTATTTTCAAGATTAATATGAGTAAAGTTATGTTGTCAAATTTGTGCCCAGCTTTGCTCTCTCCTAGCTTCTAGGAATTGATCTTCATTTTTCTCACCTCACCAAGGGTTGGCTGAACCTCCCTACTCTCATACACTTCATGCACCTTCAAGATCACCATCACTCCTAGGAGGGTCTTGCTCATTTCACCCATTGCTTCCGCACCATCTTTAACATCCAAGGAGAGCTCAACATGTGAAGGCCATCATGCCCCCCCCCCCCCCCCCCCCCCCCCCCCCCCCCCTAACCATCATGGTTCGTTTGGTTGGACAATTGGCAGCTATGTACCCAAAACCTATAAACACTTAAAGCATTTGGTTTTAGAGGTTTTGGATGGCGTGGTTGGCGATTTAGTCCTAGAAGGAGAAGGATGTTCTTTTTGTGGGGTGGATTCTTTAGATGAGTTGGAAGGCTTATCTTGTTTTGAAAATTGATTTTTATCCTTCCAAGTTAAGTTATAGAACCCATCATTATGAGTATTTTTGAAAGAATTTTTCTTTAAAAGTTATGGTTCAACCTTGATGGCTAGGTGAACCAATTTTTCCAAAGAAGTATACTCATAAAGTTCTACAACATTTTAAATCTCTCTTCTTAATCCACTCAAAAAACAAGCCATCTTTGACTCTTTATTTTCATGCATATCAACTTTTGCCAAAGTGGTTTCCAAATCTTTAAAGTATTCATCTACACTCCAAGGTTCTTGCTAAAGTCGTTGGAGCTTCAACAAGAGTTCCTTCCTATAATGAGGAGGAACAAATCGTGTGCATACATTCCTTTAAATCATACCAATAGACCACGACTGGCCTCTTGTTCAAACCAATGTCCATTACAGTTTGGTGCCACCATTGCATGGCATAGTCTAAGAATTCTAGGGAGGCTAGCTTTACCTTTTGGTCCTCTTGGACCTCATATACATTGAAAATTTGCTCTACCTTAGCCTTCCATCCTAAGTAAATATTGGGGTCACTTTCCCCACTAAAGCTAGGCAATTTTACATAAGGAAAAGAAGGTTTAGAAGGATGGTGTTGGTGGCACCTTTCATCATATTGGTGCATTCTCCAATCTTGATCTTCCTCTTGGCTACCATAATGGGTGTAACTTCTTAAAGTTCTCCTTTGTTCCCACCTCCTTCCTTTAGGTTACCTTTCTTGTGTCGTCTCAAGTCTTTGAAGTCTCTCTAACAATTGGCACCCACCGTGGGGCTGAGAGAATCAATGTGAAGGAGGAAGTAGATGGTGTCAACTAGAAGCATGGTGAACGAGAAGATGACTAATCCTGAGTAGATGCCACTCTTGGTGTCTCTACAAAGGGAGATGGCCGAGATTAAGAGAAGGAATGAGGAGATGTAGCGAAAGAGTGAGAAAGAGATTCTTGCTCTCCGAAAGGAGAGTGAGGAAATGAAAAGGAAGTGGGTGGAACGAGGTCCATCTGTCGGACCAGGCAACCCAACTTGGAAGTCCTTCATCTACCTTACCCGCCCTACAACTGTTGAGGAGCTGAGGGTGATCCACACCCAAGAGATTGAGGGTGAGTCCTACTTGAACAGGCCTGTTCCCACGACTAGTACCTTGGACGTGTCTCGTCGACATCCATTCACTGACGCACAACTACGTGCTGTGTGGAAAGGTTTCAACACGGATCGCTACATCGGGACGACCGACCCTGATGAGCACATGGATGTGTACACGATGCACTTCAGCTTATACACCTCAGATAGCGCAGTCTTGTGCTGAGTATTCCCCACATTGCTGAAAGGAAGAGCTTTGAGCTAGTTCACCAGGCTTCCCCCAACCACATCGATTGTTTCGAGATGGTTTTCAAGTTCGGGACACCGTTCGCTACTAGTCAACCACATCATCTAACTTCTGTTGGCTTGGTCAATATTCGGTAGGAGAAGGGGGAATCTCTGAGGCTTTTCATGGAGAGGTTCGGGAAGGTAGCACTGAACATCTGGAATTTAAGTCTGTACGTGGCCATGCATCACATGGTCACAGCCCTACGACCAGGACCGTTTGCTGATAGCTTGTGTATGGAGCTGGCCGCAAACCTGGATGAGCTTAGACAGAGGGCTGCTAAGTTCATACAGCTGGAAGAATTGAGGAAGTTCATAAATTAGGCCAAGGATGAGACAGGTGGAGATAAGGGGAAGGAGAAGGAGAAGGAGCGTCAGAGTCGACCCAGTTGTAGTCTGGGGGATAGGCACAGGGACAATTAGGGTCCTCAGTTCACAAGATATACCCTTTGAATGCTGACAGGGGGAGAGTACTAGACGAGTCCTTGAGTGCCACCTTGATCCCATCACCAAGAAGGGCTGCGAGCCCTGAGAACGTCAACCGCACTCGTAGGTGTCGGTATCACAGAAATAGTGGGCATACCACTGAGGAGTTCTAGGCACTCAAGGATAAGATTGAGGAGCTCATCCAAGTTAGGCATCTCTGCCAGTTCATACAAAGGGGCCAAGGTTCAAAGTAGGCCCCAAGGAGAGAAGAGACCACAAGGTGGAAGGATTATACCCCTTAGAGGATGAGGGAGGATGATCGCTAGTCGAAGCGCTGATCAAAGAGTGAGGAGTCATCGAGGAAGGAAGAAGGAAGAGGTGGCCGAGAGGTCATCAATACCATCGTTGGAGGCTTCGCAGGGGGTGGAAGCTCCAACACGGCGAGGAAGAAACACCTGAGGGCAGTGCAGTAGGTGAACACCATCTTGTTCCAACCGAGGATGTCACCAATTACATTTACTAACAAGGACTTTAAGGGTGTCAACCTTCACAGGACGATCCCATGGTCATATAAGTTGACGCATACAACTTCACCATCATGAAGACGTTGATGGATCAGGAGAGTTCGGTAGACATCCTTTAGTGGAAGACGTTCAAGTAGATAAGGATAGCAGAGGAAGAGATGAAGCCATATTATGATCATGTCGTTGGCTTCTCGGGAGAGAGGGTAAGCATCGGACAATATATCGAGCTCTATACCACCTTTGACGAGGGTAGAGAGAGCAAGACGATCAAGATCCGGTATCTGGTGATAGATGCCAACACCTCGTACAACATCTTACTCAGTCGACCATCAATCAATAGATTGAGGATGATCGTGTCCACCCCCCATTTGGCCATGAAGTTTCCATTGGTCTTAGGGGATGTTTTCACAGTGCATGTAGACTAGAAGGTGGCACTAGAGTGCTCTGTGGCAAGCCTGAGGGTGGAGTCAACGAAATAGGATGACGACTACAACCGATCCCCCAAGCGGAAATCCTCTCAAGGATAGAAGTCTCCTCGAAGGGAAGCTCAACTATAACACAGGGAGCACACGGTCGCCCTAGTCGATCTCGATCCTCAGACTGTCGAACTGAGGCTTGAACCCAAGGAGAACTTGTGCCAAGTACCTCTCCTCGACGAGGAGAACACCACCTGTGTGGGCACAGCGATAGTGGCGACTGAAGCCGAGATGGTGCACCAAGCATTAAAGAAGAACGTAGATCTCTTTGCCTGGACTGCATCCAATATGTCGGGGGTGAGCCCAGATATCATCACACACAAACTGTCGGTCTATAAGTTGGCATTACTGGTAGCCCATAAGAAACATAAGCTGGGGGAGGAGAAAAGGTTGGTAGCAAGGTAAGAAGCTGAGAATCTTCTATTGATCGGGTTTATAGGTGAGGCTGGATACACCACTTGGTTTGCCAATGCAATCATGGTCACCAAGGCTAATGACAAATGGCGAATGTGTGTGGACTACATAAATCTTAACAAGGTGTGTCCGAAGGACTAGTACCCCCTTCCTAGCATCGATCGACTAGTAGATGGTAAAATAGGGTACAAGATCCTCAATTTCTTGGACGCATATTCTGGCTACAATCAAATAAGCATGCATCAAAAGGACAAGGAGAAAATCGCATTCATGATGGATGGTGTGAACTATTACTATGAAGTAATGTCGTTCGGCCTGAAGAACGCTGGAGCAACCTACCAAAGGCTTATGGACAAGGTCTTTAAAGGACTGATCAGCTGGAATGTGGAGGTTTACATGGACGACATAGTGGTGAAGTCGGACTCGTGTAACCAACATATCAAAGACTTGGAGAAAGTCTTTGAGGCTTTAAGGAGGACGAACATGAGGCTCAACCCTGAGAAATACACGTTTAGTGTAGAGGGAGGCAAGTTTTTGGGTTTTATGTTAACCCACTGGGGAATTGAGGCTAATCCGGATAAATGTCAGGCGATAACTGAAATGAGAAGCCCTCAAAATGTGAAGGATGTGAAACAACTTATTGGGTGTCTTACCGCCCTCTCAAGGTTCGTTCCTTGGTTGGCTGAACAGACACGAATGATGGTGCAATTGCTTCGAAAAGTAGCGAAATTCAGGTGGGATGAGAAGTGCGAAGAAATCTTCTAGCAGCTAAAGGAGTTCTTATCCTTACCGATGGTGATTCAGAAGTCGAGGCCCAACCAGCCAATAATTGTCTATCTGTCAGTCTCAAAGGAGGCAGTGAGCGCAGTACTCGTACAAGAGGTGGAGAAGGAGGAGCGTCCTGTGTACTCGTACACTCAGTGGAGGCAGTGAGCACAGTACTTGTACAAGAGGTGGAGAATAAGTATGAAATTTAGAATACTTCAGTCAATTAATTGCAAATCTTAATACAAGAGGTGAAAGTCACCTATTTATAGGTGAAGATGGAGGTAGCTTGCTCCTTAAGCTACCATAACTCTAGTTAAGCAAGCTTAACCATGGTGTCTAAGCTTCTTAAGATGCTTTAGAAACTATTGCTTGTATGACAAGTGAGCGTTTCTAGAGTGTCTTGGAATTATTTAAGAACCTACTCTAAAAATGGTCCAGAAATACAGGACCTGGAGAATTATCTACTCTACATTTTACAAGTTTTTTACAAGCTAAGA
The DNA here is from genome assembly GCA_013389735.1 of Phaseolus lunatus. Classification (NCBI taxonomy): domain Eukaryota; kingdom Viridiplantae; phylum Streptophyta; class Magnoliopsida; order Fabales; family Fabaceae; genus Phaseolus; species Phaseolus lunatus. Next base: position 13,474,252 of record CM023866.1, on the reverse strand, counting down.
TAGATACTCTAGTGCAGAAAACACATATAACACCGATTTTAGGAGATATATAACACTAATTCCCTCACCGATGTTGATACAATCCAATTAGCTAAGAAGATGACCAAGGACACAGGAGACATTTCCTACTTTGATCAGTCATCCCACCAAATGTCGAAAGGACCTCAGTAAAAGAAGAACTGGGCATAAACCAGAGCATCGAATGTTCTTTCTTCTGGTCTTTTTACAAGACAAATGTTTGTAAATAATTTGGGCTCACTTTGGGGGTTCAAATAGAAGAATAAGCTAGAGTAGGTTCACATAGCATAAAGGGGAGTGTACTTAGCGAAATGGGCTTGTGCCAATCTAAGAATAAGCTAGAGTAGGTTCACAACCCTCTTCTTCCGTAAGCTTTCTTCATCCCTTCCTCTTTTTATCTTCTTTCATTGTGCCACTTCCCATTCCATATATGTCATTCTCTACTCTTTGATTGGTCTTTACTTTGGTATCTTCTTTATTGTTCCTTGTCTTTAATTTCGCACCATTGCATCATCCATACCATATATTTGTGTTTTTTTTTCTCTTTGCCCTCTAGAAGTGAACCTTCACACTTACTTAACCACTTGGTTAAGTTCGTATCTAGTGAAGATCTTCTTTGGGTTCTAACCTTTGGGCCTATTGGTGCTTGGGCCGACTTCTGAACACCCATAAAATGTATCCAATGCATACTACTCAAGCTAATGGGCCAAGCACTCGAGTGCTCAGGCTATGGGCCGAGCACATCGAAAAGTGCACTAATTATCCTTTCCTTAATTATTTTGTCAAATCTTCATCTCTCGCTAAATACTATAGTAAGATTAATATAGTTAGTTATTTATAAAATATATGCAACTAATCTCTATCTTTACACCACTTAATCTTGAAAGTTATTTTTACTATGATAAACATTAATTTTCTGTGAATACAACAACTTTCAATTGTACTACAATTGATTCGATGTGCTTGCTGAAATAAGGATTTTCAATTCATCTCACCCTATAAATTTGGAAGTTTTAAGAATTTTCTTTATACTGAGGAAGAAAAGAAGTCTTCCATCATAATATATAATTAATTTTTATAATGTTATTAAACATCTCATTTATGAAATATGATATATTTATTGTTCCTATTGGTTGACCTGGTCACCGGTAGACTTTTTTAGGCGAGCTCTGACTCCGTCTGCCTCTTACCGTAGTCTGTGCTTTCCTTTAATTGTTTGGGTGTTGTACTTGTTGAGACAGAGGGCGCCCTACCGTCCTGTCGCACTCCGACGATCAAGTCAATATAGGGCTTATAATAAACAAGAAGTATCTAGTTTAAGGCTCAAAAAAAGCGTACCTTCACCTGGGACCTCTGGTCCCTTTTATAGACTAGCACTAGGCTACCTCTTGTAACAAACTTCTCCTGAGAATCTTATCTCGAACAAATGCATATTCAATGGGAGACAATCCTGCTACATTGTGTGTAATCTTAACAGCACAGCTGCACATAATCTTATCTCCTTAGAGTGCATTAAATCTTAACAGAATAACCATTTGGGTGTCAATGCATGTACCAACTCCCGAGGTCCAATCTATTTTCAAGTACATTTACATGATTTAATGTATCACTGTACCATGCATATGCCATTACGTATCTTGTATACAAATATTCTATCAAGCTCTAGCGCACTTGGGCTTAAGCTGATAGAATACGTTTTACTCTTCCTAGACCTAAATGCACTACATGCATCCCTAGGCCCATTTAACAAACTTTCACTGACCTACTAGGCCTTATGTGCGAAAGATTATGCTAATGTATGAATGAGAATTAATATGCACATACCTGAGCCCAGTCACGTAATTCTCACCCCTAACGGCCGAGTTAACCTGTCTATTTGCAGTTGTCGATGTCCGATCTTCGAGAACTAAGCTCTACGCGCTCTGGTCCAATACATTTATTATGTTTAACAAATGTGATCATCATCAATGATTACATAACTACTACTATGAAGTTATATATTAAAATATATAAAAAAATAAAGTATAATAAATGAAATATAATATATTTATTAAATTTAATAAATATATAATTATGATTAATAAATACATGTAATGTAACTTTATACATAAAGTATACAATTAAATAAAAAATAATTACTAACTCATCATTATATTGCCCCATCACAATTTATAAGAGAAACACTACAAAAAAGTCATTAAATCGAAATTAATTCTAGAGACCAAAATAATTAATTACTATACTGACTAAATTAGAGATCATTTTAAAAATTAAAAAAAAATATTGATATTTAAAGTAATTTCTATTATTAATACAAATTTATAAAATAGTTTCTAAATTGGTATGTTACTATTAGTTACAATGTTTTAGCTACTAACTAGTTTATATTCTAAATTAGTCTTTATTAATCTTTTAAAGACTAATTTAGAATCTAAAATATTAGTAGTTAAAACTGTGGTAGCTAATTTAGATATTAATTTATAAAGTATTTTATAATTTTTTATTAATAATATAAATCATTTTAGATAGTAATAAATTTTTAGTCTTTAAAATTGATTCGGTCGGTCATCAGTAGTCGATGACATCAGCAGCAGTTGACCACGTGGACCATTCACAGGGTAACACGTGGTAGAGGATAGCAGGCGAATCAGGGAGGCGATCACTCAGAATGGTAATCGCCTATCGCCTGTGATGTGGAGTAATCGCCTATCGCCTTGAGGATGAGTAATCGCCTATCGCCTTGAGGTGAGTAATCGCCTATCGGCTTGAGGATGAGTAGTTGGTCATCGCCGGTATGGATCAGTAATCGCCTAGATTGCACATGATCGCCGTGTGTTAAGGTTAGGAGATCAGGTGGTCAGCAAGTCACCGAAAGAGCACATCGTCGGGTGTTTGAGAAGACTTGGCAAGCACTGGTTGTATGGTCTAAGTACAGAGGATAAGTGGCATATCTGCCACCATGTGTAGTGTGAGCTGCAATGCCCAGGGTTAACCAGCTCGCCATGTTAAGGTTGCGCCCAGAGTAGCCTGCGTACTAAGCTACTCCCTGTGTGGATAACTTAGTCGCAGGGGCACAGTGGAAGTAACGTTTCAGCTGCAGATACTCCAGATGGTGACACGTGTACGACCAGATGTTATCCACGTGTCAAGAGGAATAACCGTCAGGAGAGAGAAAGACTCAGGTATATATACAAACTCTTAACGAAATTGAGGGGAGGTTTTTACAGATTCTCACTGCTTACACATTTGAGAGTTTACAGTTGCACACGAGTCTCACAGAGAGATTCAGATATAGTTTTGGTGTTCCCGTTGCCTGACTTGAGCGTCGGAGCTACAACGGCCGCTAGAGGCACCGTCTGTGTGTTTTGCAGGCAGCGTTTGGAGTTCCGGCGGTGGTTCTTGGAGCGTTCCTGCAGAACAGAGGGCTAGACGAAGGAGTGACGAGGCAATCCTCCACGTTCGAGTCAAGCGGCCGGAACAGTTTTGTATGACTAATCATAGATGTACACATTCATAAGTATTATTACTATTGTAATAAATCGTGTTATTTGGCTAATTATTTGATATAATATGTCATTTGTGAAAATATTTGACAACATATAATATGAGAGAGGAAATAAATAGTGGAATTGTGCTATTTTGTTCAAAATTTTACTATAAGAAAATTATTAAATAACAATCAAATTTACAGACAAAAATAATTATTCGTTATATTAACTAAATTTGATATTATTTTTGATCTTGCGGCTTGACTCGAACGTGGAGGATTGCCTCGTCACTCCTTCGTCTAGCCTTCTGTTCTGTAGGAACGCTCCAAGAACCACCGCCGGAACTCCAAACGCTGCCTGCAAAACACACAGACGGTGCCTCTAGCGGCCGTTGTAGCTCCGACGCTCAAGTCACGCAACAGGAACACCAAAACTATATCTGAATCTCTCTGTGAGACTCGTGTGTAACTGAAACTCTCAAATGTGTAAGCTGTAAGAATCTGTAAAAAACCCCCCCCCCTCAATTTCGTTAAGAGTTTGTATATATACCTGAGTCTTTCTCTCTCCTGACGGTTATTCCTCTTGACACGTGGATAACATCTGGTCATACACGTGTCACCATCTGGAGTATCTGCAGCTGAAACGTTACTTCCACTGTGCCCCTGCGACTAAGTTATCCACACAGGGAGTAGCTTAGTACACAGGCTACTCTGGGCGCAACCTTAACATGGCGAGCTGGTTAACCCTGGGCATCGCAGCTCACACTACACATGGTGGCAAATATGCCACTTATCCTCTGTACTTAGACCATACAACAAGTGCTTGCCAAGTCTTCTCCAACACCCGGCGATGTGCTCTTTCGGCGACTTGCTGACCACCTGATCTCCTAACCTTAACACACGGCGATCATGTGCAAACGAGGCGATTACTGATCCATACCGGCGATGAGCGATTACTCATCCTCAAGGCGATAGGCGATTACTCATCCTCAAGGCGATAGGCGATTACTCATCATCACAGGCGACAGGCAATTACTCATCATCACAGGCGACAGGCGATTACCATTCTGAGTGATCGCCTCCCTGATTCGCCTGCTATCCTCTACCACGTGTTACCCTGTGAATTGTCCACGTGGTCAACTGCTGCTGATGTCATCGACTACCAATGACTGACCGGATCACAAGCCCCCTAGTCTCGAGCTGTGAACTTGTTCTCAGCGAAGAGACTAAGAAATCGTCTTCTGGCGGTCTACAGGAGCGTACACTCTGGTACTAACACTCACTAGTGCAAAATGATGAAAGGAATACTCCTTTCCAAGTGCGGTTTCGCGCTAAAACGCATTTGTTAAAAACGCGATGGCATTTTTTAAATTAGTTTGTTTTACAAATGCGGTTATTAGTTAAAACCGCATTTGTAAATGAAAGTTTTTCATTTACAAATGCGGTCACGTGTATAACCGCATTTGTAAATGAAATGCCTTTCATTTACAGATGCGGTCATGTGTATAACCGCATTTGTAAATGAAAGGCATTTCATTTACAGATGCGGTCATGTGTATAACCGCATTTGTAAATGAAATGTCTTTCATTTACAAATGCGGTCATGTGTATGACCGCATTTGTAAATTAAAAACTTTCATTTACAAATGCGGTTTTAACTAATAACCGCATTTGTAAAATGTTTTTAACCTAAAATTAGAAGCGCGCCACTGCACTTTCACTCTTTCTTCTCTGCTCTTGCTTGTCGCTGTTGCTGCGCTGCGCTGTGTTCCTTGCTTCTGTGCATCTTCATTGCTATTGCTTCCATTGTGAGTTTCGTATCCCATTTCATTCTCTTCAGTTCACTTTAGGAATGTTGTTCTCATATATGGTTTTTTCCTTGCAGTGCTTGAAGTTACTGTTGCATTGCTCCGCCGCTGTCGCGCCAGTCTTCCGCTTCCACCTCTGGTTTTCTATCACTTGAATCATCATTTTCGCACACAAGGTTAATTCATTTTTAGATTTTTTGAATTTTACTTTTGTTTATTTTGAATTTTTGACTTTATTTATTATAATTTGTATATTATTTAATATAAATTTGTATTATATAATTTTTAATTTTTAAAATTTATATTATTTAGTTGGTAGTTTTTATGTTAGTTTTGTTAATTTTTTTTTTCTGTACTTTGAATATTTTTTTTATGTATTATAATTTGTATATTATTTAATATAAATTTGTATTAATTTATATAATTTGTATTATATAATTTCTATTTTCTAAAATTTAAATTATTTAGTAATTATTTGTTAGTTTATAGTAGAATTTATGTTATGTTAGTTGTTACATTAGAATAGAATATCGTGTTTGTATTTGGACCTCCGACAATAATACGTGCTGGTATTGAGTCCGAGGGTGTTCGACCCTCGGCAAATGCATGAGATAGAACACTTATTAGAAAATCCTAGGTAACTATATTGCAGAATATATAATGGATCGAAGTTGGATTCATTGTGCTCGTATAAGTGATGAGTACGAAAGAGGAGTAGAAGAATTTATACAATTTGCGCAGCGTAACGCGATTAATAGTGGTTGTGATGGAGGAAAGATTAGGTGTCCGTGCGTTAACTGTTTGAATGGAAGGATACTGGATGTGAATATCATGAGGGAACACCTGCTATGTGATGGGTTTCTTCGATCTTATACAACTTGGACATGGCATGGTGAATTATTAAATTTACCACGTGTTTCCGTAACTGAAGAATATGTGGGATCCACCACGGATGAAGCAGAACACGATGATGTAGTTGATGATCAATTGGAGGACATGATTCGTGATGTGGGAGCTGAGTCTTTTGCAAAAGCGCATGGATATGGAAGTATGTCAAGCGATGCAGAGACTCCATTGTATCCTGGATCAACTAATAACTTCACACGGTTGTCGGCGGTGTTAAGATTGATGAATTTGAAGGCACTAAATGGATGGACCGATAAAAGTTTCACGGAATTGCTCCAGCTGTCGAAGGATATGCTTCCAGAGGGAAATACTCTACCTAATCGTAATTACGAGGCCAAAAAGATTCTTTGTCCAATGGGTATGGAGTATAAAAAGATACATGCATGTCCTAATGATTGTATATTATACCGGAAAGATTTTGAATTGTTGAAAAGTTGTCCGAGGTGTGGGTTATCACGTTATAAATTGAAACAAACAGATGATGATACTATTGAAGAGATGGAAAAGCATGGACCCCCAATGAAGGTTATGTGGTATCTTCCCATCATTCCAAGGATGAAGCGTTTGTTTGCAAACCCAGACGATGCTAAGAATCTTAGATGGCATGCAGATGAGAGGAAATGTGATGGCATGTACCGACATCCAGCTGATTCTGTTCAGTGGAAGAAATTTGATGATGAGTTTCCAGAGTTTGGTAAAGAATCAAGAAATATCCGACTTGGTCTAGCTACAGATGGAATGAATCCGTTTGGTAATATGAGTACAAATCACAGTTCATGGCCTGTTTTACTAGTTATTTACAACTTACCTCCTGGATTGTGCATGAAGCGAAAGTACATGATGTTGTTTATGATGATATCTGGTCCGAAACAGCCAGGGAATGACATAGATGTTTATCTAAGTCCCTTAATCGAAGATTTGAAGTTAATGTGGGATGAGGGTGTTCAAGTATTTGACGGATTTGCTAATGAAACTTTCAAGCTTCATGCCATGTTATTTTGCACCATCAATGACTTTCCGGCATATGGTAACTTATCAAGTTATAGTGTTAAGGGTCATAAAGCATGTCCAATATGTGAAGAAAACACTGTTTCTCAACAATTGAAACATGGAAGGAAGACAGTATATCTTCGCCATCGGAGGTTTCTTAGAAGTCATCATCCTTACCGGAGGTTGAAAAAAGCCTTTAATGGACACCAAGAGACTAGTGGTCCACCAACTCCACTAACTGCTGCTAAGGTTTACGAAAAGGTAAATAACATAGACCACACCTTCGGTAAGTCAAAAAAAAAGTCAGTTGTGACTAACATTTGGAAGAAAAAATCAATCTTCTTTGATCTTCCGTACTGGTCGAGGTTAGAAATCAGACATTGTATAGATGTAATGCATGTTGAGAAGAATGTGTGTGATAGCTTAATTGGTACACTTCTTAACATTAACGGGAAGACGAAGGATGGTCTAAATGCTCATTTAGATTTGGTTGAGATGAACATACGAGGGGAGTTGGCACCGATAGAAATGGGTAAGCGTACATATTTGCACCCAGCCTGTTATACCATGTCAAAAAATGAAAAAGTAAGTTTCTGTCAATGTCTAAAGGGTGTAAAAGTGCCACAAGGACATTCCTCAAATGTGAAGAGCCTAGTGTCAATGCAAGATTTGAAGCTAATTAGGTTGAAGTCTCATGATTGCCACATCTTGATGCAACAGCTTCTGCCTGTAGCTATTCGTGGGATCTTACCAAAAAATGTTAGACATACCATAACCCGTTTGTGCTCATTCTTCTCTTCCATCTGTTGTAAAGTCATTGATCCATTAAAACTAGATGAACTTCAAGATGAAATTATTGTTATCTTATGTGAATTGGAGATGTTTTTTCCTCCATCTTTTTTTGACATCATGGTTCATCTACTTGTGCATCTGGTTAGAGAGGTTAGATTGTGTGGACCAGTGTACTTAAGATGGATGTATCCTGTTGAGCGGTATATGAAAATTTTTGAAAGGTTATGTGAAAAATCATTATCGTCCAGAAGCTTCAATGATTGAAAGGTACATAGCTGAAGAAAGTATTGAATTTTGTTCAGATTACATGTCAAAAGCAAATCCAATAGGTCTTCCAGCTAATTCATGGCACCATAGGCGTTCTACAAGTAAATGTTTACGCGGTGTGAATATTGTAAGCAAATCTCGGTCAGAAGTCTTGCAAGCACATTTGTATATATTGAATAATACAGATGAAGTTATACCTTACATAGAAGCTCATAAAGCCATTGTGAAGGCAAATAATCCAAGACAAGCAGACAAATGGGTCTTGATGGAGCATAATAGAACATTCATGCCTTGGTTTAAAGAGGAGGTGTTAAAGGATTCAACGGCATCGGAGACCTTGACCTGGTTGGCTGCTGGATTGAAGTTTGATGTCATTTCTTGTAAAGCGTACGAAGTGAATAATTGTATATTTTACACTAAGTCTATGGATGAAAAGAGTACAGTTCAAAATTCTGGTGTTACTCTTGAAGCCGAGTCAATGCAGTTTTCCACCTCGAAAGATACAAATCCTGTAATTGGATCAATGGCATATTATGGATTTATAGAAGAGATATGGGAGCTTGACCATACTAAGTTTTCAGTTCCAGTTTTCAAGTGTATATGGGTTGACAATAAAAGTGGGGTTAAAATTGATGAATCAGGATACACACTAGTGGACTTTCGAAAGATAGGGTATCGAGATGAGCCATTTATAATGGTTCAACAAGCATCTCAAGTTTTCTACGTGAAAGATTCTACGTCAGAACATTGGTATGTTGTTTTACACGGGAAAAAACAAGGGGAGGCCATAGATGATATTGAAAATGGTGAACCCCATTCATTAACACCAATGATAACTAATAAAGATGACGATGTACTTGATCATGTACATGCAACCCGTAAAGACCACAGTGAAGGAATTTACATATGAACTTGTAACCCATTATGGTAATAAATTTAGAAATATTTTTTATAATATGCATTTACTATATTATGTTTTTGTTTTATATGATTTTCTTTCCATGCAGATGAACTAATGTTTGTTAAATAATTTTTTTAACAGAGATATGGGTGACGATCAAACTCCAATTAGACCCCGATCCGGACGAGGCAACAGAGGACCTACTAGGATGAAGCGTCTGGCAAAGAAACGTGCCGCTGGTGAGAAGACAGCTGTTGACATTGACGTCAACACTGGAATGGCATCAGGTCCTAATGCAGATGAGTTTAATAGCTATCTTGGAGTTCTTCCTCGTGAGAGAGTCTCCGTTTTGATTAATTCATGGGACGAGGTGTCAGAGGTCGACCGAAACATGCTGTGGGAGGATGTTCTGGTAAGCTTTACATAATTATTGTTATCATATAAAGCTATTTAATATTCATTGACTAACTTTACTTTGGTGATGTTATTTTGCAGGCAAATTTTGAAATTCCTAATGTGGAACCGCTTCGATCAAGGATTCTATCCAATATCGGACTAAAGTTTCGCGCCTTTAAGTCAAGACTCACGACGAGATACATTTTTGGTGAGCTTAAGGATGAAAGTCCTTGTGAAAGATACAATTTTATTGATGAAGAGACATGGCTTGCTTTTAAAGAAAGCCGTCTAACTGAAGAATGGACTGTAAGTGAAGCTACTTAACTATTTTGACTTATATAACATTAATGAGTTAATATTATTGAATTCACTTTGTTTATTTCAATTATGACAGCATCGGCGGAAGAAAGCTATAGAAATAGCTTTAAAGAATCTTACCCCACACGTAATGTCTCGTGCGGGGTATCGAAAGCTTGAGCAAGCACTGATGGTTGAAAAGGAGCAATCCAGACAGGGGAGTGCATCTCAGGATGTGGAAACAGGGGTCACTTCTCCTCCATCACCACCTACGCGCCATGACAAATGGAAGAGGGCCCGAATTAAGAAGTCGGGTGCACCAAGTTCAGAGCAATCAGGGCTTATCTTTGAAAAAATTGTAAGTTATTTAAGCCTTTTTTCATCTATTATGATGCATTACTTATAATAAAACCTCATGATTTTTTTCTCTTGCAGGATGCCTTGGACTCCCAAGGTAATTTTGTTGCTGATGCTCGTCGCGATATCCTTGTTGAAGCAATTGGACAACCTGAGCACTCTGGTCGTGTTCGTGCAGCTGGACAAGGAGCTGGGATTAGACTTTATTTTGGAGCTGCACCACGACACTCATCCTCCTCCTCCAAAGAGAGCAAAAAAGAAATGGAGCAAAGGCTACGTCAAGAACTAATGGATGAGATGAGAAGGGAGACGGAAAAGATGAGGCTAGAGTTGCGACAAGAGATATCGCAACAACTTTGTGCTGAGCAGCCGATTCAGACACTTCTTAGTCCCGCTCCCAAGAGCACAAAGGGGAGTTGTGCAGCTCCTACAGCATCAGGGGATGATATCATTGGCCAGACGAGGCAATGTGAGCTACTGGTAGAAGGTGGCATCATTGCTCAGGTATGAAGACGCCACCACCTTACATAACGTTCCTCTCTCCCCTGATGCAGCAAAGGTCACGGTTGAAAGAGTACGAGTACCTGATGCTCGTCTTCCACTACCTTCAGAAGAGGTAACAACTGTGGCCGAAGCATTTCAGTCCTTTGTAGCCTGGCCCAGACACCTGATTCAATATATGCCACAACCACTGGTAATAATTTCATTTCATGTGCTAATTTATATTTATATATTACATGTAATTTATAACAAATCTTTTTTCTTTTTGTAGAAACCTCGTCGGAAACCAAGTCCGAAAAAGAAACAAGAGGTTCCGCTTGACGATCCTATAGCTTCCTTAGCTATAGTTGCTAGACAACTTGGACGAGATCCTCTGGAAGTTCCATGGGATGATACCTTTTTTGAAACAAACCCTGAGCTACCATTGTACATATACATGTCAGATCTGCTAGAATTTGTAGCTGGGGATCAGGAGCTGAATATAAATATCATTCAATTTTTTATGATGTAAGTATCGTTACCTACATTTCATTTTCATTTATGTTAAATTAGCATTCATTATGATTTAACTAATTACTTGTAGGTTTTTGAATGGTGTCTCTGTCACTGAGGGGAAGGAAAATGTGTATGGATTCTTAGATCCTGCATATACTAATCCCACTGGAGCAAAGACAAATGAGACCCAATCATACATCACTAACACCCTGGAAAAAGAGGGAAAAGAGGTTTATTTGTGCCCTTATATTAACGAGTAAGTTTAAATATATATATGTTAAAAGTTTATTATATTCATGTTTTATAAATTTACTCAACTATTTTCATGGATGATATAGGGGTCATTGGCAATTACTTGTCTTATCAGTGAAGGATAGGACGACTTTGTGGTTCTGTTCCCTACACAAGAAGATATCCACAAGTTTTAAGAATATCATTGATAAGTAAGTACACTATAAACTTAACTATGGTTGAAACTATAAGTAATCCACTAACAAGGTTTTTTGTCTCAACCAGTTCATGGCGTGGATATAACATTCTAAAAGGGAGATCGAATTCAAATTTTCAAAATTTGAACTGGATAAGATAAAAGGTATGTAAGATTTTTCTTTTTTTTTTCATTGTTTAATTATACTAACTTTTACAATTTATTGAATTATAGTGTAATAAACAACCAGGAAGCTATGAGTGTGGCTATTACGTCATGCAATGGATGAGTACCATTGTAAGACTAGGTCTTACAAGTAATTGGCAAGAGGTAAGATTTCTTAAATTATTTTTATAACTTCAAACTAATTTATCTATCTTAAAACTAATTTATGTGTCAACCATTTTGAAATGCAGTTCTTCACGGATGAGGAACCCATGAGTTCGGAAGCCATGACATATGTGAGACAATTTTGGTCCACATATTTCCTAAACTTTTATAACTCTACGATTTGATCAATAGTGTAAGAATAGATAAAGATTATTACTATTTTTGTATACATTTTGATCAATTACTATAAATTGACTTTGTTTCTCTGAATCTGTTTATTTGTCTGGCTGGCTGGGATGGGTATAATGAAACTGCATAAGATAATTCGTATGGAAAAACAACTAACCAAATCATTCTATAAAAAAAAAAACCTGATTTACAGATGCGGTTGCTTACTACAACCGCATCTGTAAATGTGATTTACAGAGGCGGTTGTTTACTACAACCGCATCTGTAAATCATTCCCTTGATTTACAGATGCGGTTGTAGTAAGCAACCGCATCTGTAAATCATTGCCATTCATGAAACCTGGGCACACCTCTGGAGCATTTACAGATGCGGTTACGGCAAACAATCGCATTTGTAAATAGTATTTACAGATGCGGTTGTTTAACCGCATTTATAAATCTCTGATTTACAAATGCGTGTTGATCAAATGCGGTTGTTTAGCCGCATTTGTAAAATGAAAATAACCGCATTTGTTTTACGTTTCTGCACCAGTGACTGTTTCATTCTTTCTTCTTCGCCTTCAAACATTCAAAGCATCTCTCTGGATCATCTAGAGATTCACCTTCCCTGTTTTCTTCTTCTCAAACGCGCTAGGGTTCGCTGCGTTTCTTCTCTTTAACTCTCTGCATGTGACTAACTGTTAACTAGCTTAGGCTTTAGCGCGATCTAACTGCAACCCCTCAAACTTGGCCTCTGACTTGATCGCGGCTAACTGTTACCTTAGCATTGCCTTCAACATAACTTCGTGCTGGATGACTAACTTAACGAGCCTAAACGCTTCGGCTTCACGCAGCATAACTTGCTTCTACCACCGACCACCGACTAGCATGTTAGTGCACCACCGATCAGTCATCGCGCTTCTGGCTTCGCTGCACTTCTCTGCCACACCAGCGCTGAGTGCATAGAGGGTCTGAACACCAACTATGACGCCTGTGTTTTGGGGAAGAAAAGTGCTTCTCGACGACCCCTCTTGCCTCAACCTCGCTGTAAGAAGTCGTGGGTGAGGTCTTGCCTCTCTCACCTCAGCCTCGCTGTAAAAAGCAGAGGGAAGGGACTTGGTTCTCTTGCCTCAACCTTGCTGTAAGAAGCAGAGGAAGAGGACTTTTCTCTCGCCTCAACCTTGCTGTGAAAAGCAGAGGAAGAGGACTTGGTTCTCTCGCCTCAACCTTGCTGTAAAAAGCAAAGGGAGAGGACTTTCTCTCTTGCCTCAGCCTCGCTGTACAAAGTCGAGGTGAGGACTTTCACTCGCCTGCACCTCGCTGTACAAAGTCGAGGGAGGACTTTCTTCTTTCTCGCCTGCACTCGTTAAAAGGCAAGGAGGTCTTCCTCTGTTGCCTACACTTGCTCAAAGGCAAGGAGGACTTCCTCTGTTGCCTACACTTGCTCAAAGGCAAGGAGGACTTCTTTTGGTGCCTGCACTTGCTCAAAGGCAAAGAGGACTTCCTCTGGTGCCTACACTTGCTCAAAGGCAAGGAGGACTTCCTCTGGTGCCTGCACTTGCTCAAAGGCAAGGAGGACTTCCTCTGGTGCCTACACTTGCTCAAAGGCAAGGAGGACTTCCTCTGGTGCCTGCACTTGCTTAAAGGCAAGGAGGACTTCCTCTGTTCTCGCCTGCACTTGCTCAAAGGCAAGGAGGACTTCCTCTGTTGCCTGCACTTGCTCAAAGGCAAGGAGGACTTCCTCTGTTCTCGCCTGCACTTGCTCAAAGGCAAGGAGGACTTCCTCTGGTGCCTCAACCTTGCTGTAAAAAGCAAAGGAAGAGGACTTTCTCTTGCCTCAACCTTGCTGTATAAAGCAAAGGTGAGGACTTTCTCTGTTGCCTCAACCTTGCTGTAAAAAGCAAAGGAAGAGGACTTTCTCTTGCCTCAACCTTGCTGTATAAAGCAGAGGAAGAGGACTTTCTCTCGCCTGCACCTCGCTGTACAAAGTCGAGGGAGGACTTTCTCATGGGTGCATGCTCCCAGGGGGGCGCCAGGCGTGGCTGTCTAAGCGCACACACTGGGCGCGCCCTGCCTGCATTGCCTCATTGCGCGTTCACCGACGTCCCGACCGGCGAGGATCTCTTCTTCTGGAATCATACTAGGTGCATGCTTAACGCTCTCGCTGGGAACTTGGGTCCCAGCTTAACACGTGTTAGCAAGACCCCGATGACCGTGCACCGACCGAGTACTCACTCTTTACATGCACCGACGGCTGATCATGGTCTGCATGCACTGACGGCTGATCGTGCTCTACATCCCAGCGCTCACCTAGGGACTGATCTGCGGGTGGTGGCCACTTGGTAACTCACCACCGATCACCTGGTCTTGCACCTGGGGCAAGGAGAACTTTAAACTGGGAACACTCGCACACTTTATGTACTGAAAATCTTTTATTGGGTGGCATCGTTAAAAAGAGTGCCCCTGATCTGCTCAACTGTTTAATACACTAAGTGTGTGTACAGCGCGATAGCGCATCTACTTTACAACTTAACGAAAGCAGGAAAGAAGCGTGTAGCGTCCTGGGTTCTGGGAATAGTCGTTACGTCCAGAGTCGCCAGCCGACAAGCTCCATTCTCCAACGTCTTAACCACTCTGGATGGGGTCTCCTTTAACCGGCGATGACCGCCCTGGCGATGCACACACGTGGGGCGATCATGCCTTCCGCTTCAGCTCTGGGAGCCCCCCCAGTGTAGCCTCTTCCATCACCTCACCTCCCCAAACACAGGGAGTTCATGCTGCTGGTCGCCTTCCTGGGACCCCGAAGCGCGATCACCTTGTGTCTTCTGCAGGTAATCGGTCAGGAACCCTGTCTCCACCAACTCAGCAAGCTGACGCCCCAACGCCAGGCAGTTACGGAGTGTATGTCCATAAGCTTGATGGAATTCACACCACTCATCCTTCCTCCCTCCAAGTACCCTGTCGGTTTTCTCTGGCACATGGAGTCTTGCTGCCACAGCAGGGATGGCGATCAGCTCCGCCAAACTTATCATGAAATCATACCTGGGGGGTGCGTTGCTTGCACGCCCCCTGGTCTGGTCCTTCCTTGGTGCATAAGGGCGAGACCTTCTCTGCTCCTTCATCCCTTCCTTGACCTCATGCACTCGCGCCTGTTGCTGCTGATTCCCCTGACCTCCACGTGGCTTCGACGGTGCAGCACTTCCTCTCTTCTCAGAGACCTCTGTCTATGCTACTATGTGTGCCACCGCACGTCGCCGTATCTCGGTGAAGGTGGAAGGGTGGCTCCTGATGAGTGATTCACTGAAAGGACCAGGGAGGACACCTCTCTTGAACGCATGCACCAGCATGTCCTCGTCTTTGCTGGGCAATCTCACCACCTGCGCCCCAAAGCGATTGAGGTAGTCCCTCAACGGCTCCCCCTGATACTGGCGCACGTCAAACAGGTCGTAGGACACTACTGGCACAGGTCGATTAATGATGTACTGCTCCGTGAACAGCTTCGCGAACTGATAGAAGGAAGTGACGTGGCCCTCTGGCAGGCTCACGAACCACTCCATAGCCACTCCGCTTAGCGTGCTCATGAATATCTTACAGTACACAGCATCTGAACCTCCAGTCAGCATCATCTAAGTGTGGAAGGCTGTCAGGTGTGCTTCTGGATCTTCCGCCCCCGTGAACGACGCTTTCAGTCCCACCAGATTGGGAGGCACCACCGTGTTCATGATTTCGGGAGAGAAAGGCATAGGGAATGCTCGCGGAGGCGACGGTGGCGTCGACGTCCTCTCTTCAGCTGCGCGCTCCCTCTGCGCCTGCAATTCCCTACGCAGCTCTTCATTCATACGGTTCAACTCTTCGTTTCTTCTCTGCGATGCAGTCAGCTCTGCACGCATCCTCTCTTGCTCAACTCTCGATTCCGCGACGCTATCTTGCAGCGCGCGCATCATCTCCACTACCTGCGCCATGGTAACGGCTCCTTCTTCAGCAGATGACGCAAGTGAGGTTTGCCTGGTTCTTCTACTCATCTCCTCTGCACTTCGACGTAACTTCACTTCGACGAAATGATCAAGGAGCTCCAAGAAACCTCAAGAAACTGCGACGTGGATGGGAACCAGATTTATTCGGGCCCCACGGTGGGCGCCAAATGTTCCGGCCGCTTGACTCGAACGTGGAGGATTGCCTCGTCACTCCTTCGTCTAGCCCTCTGTTCTGCAGGAACGCTCCAAGAACCACCGCAGGAACTCCAAATGCTGCCTGCAAAACACACAGACGGTGCCTCTAGCGGCTGTTGTAGCTCCGACGCTCAAGTCAGGCAACGAGAACACCAAAACTATATCTGAATCTCTCTGTGAGACTCGTGTGCAACTGTAAACTCTCAAATGTGTAAGCAGTGAGAATCTGTAAAAACCTCCCCTCAATTTCGTTAAGAGTTTGTATATATACCTGAGTCTTTCTCTCTCCTGACGGTTATTCCTCTTGACACGTGGATAACATCTGGTCGTACACGTGTCACCATCTGGAGTATCTGCAGCTGAAACGTTACTTCCACTGTGCCCCTGCGACTAAGTTATCCACACAGGGAGTAGCTTAGTACGCAGGCTACTCTGGGCGCAACCTTAACATGGCGAGCTGGTTAACCCTGGGCATTGCAGCTCACACTACACATGGTGGCAGATATGCCCTTTATCCTCTGTACTTAGACCATACAACCAGTGCTTGCCAAGTCTTCTCAAAGACCCGGCGATGTGCTCTTTCGGCGACTTGCTGACCACCTGATCTCCTAACCTTAACACACGACGATCATGTGCAATCTAGGCGATTACTGATCCATACCGGCGATGACCGACTACTCATCCTCAAGCCGATAGGCGATTACTCACCTCAAGGCGATAGGCGATTACTCATCCTCAAGGCGATAGGCGATTACTCCACATCACAGGCGATAGGCGATTACCATTCTGAGTGATCGCCTCCCTGATTCGCCTGCTATCCTCTACCACGTGTTACTCTGTGAATGGTCCACGTGGTCAACTGCTGCTGATGTCATCGACTACCGATGACCGACCGGATCAAAAACTGAATTTGGTGAAAACCCTTCTAGTGCAATAATCCCCTTCTACTATTTGCTACTATTTTTTATTTTCACATTAGAAATGAAATTCTTTACGATATGGTGTTGTTCAATGCTTTTATTAAATAGTCACTTGAATCAATATAAATATCAAATGCGTTTCGATCTAAATGTAATCTAAAATTCAAAAAACATCGAACCAATTCTTAATGTTTGAATTGGATAAACTTTTTGTCATCATAAAATTGTCAAAAAATCATTAAAAAAACTTGTTAAATACTTTATAATGACCATTTGTAATATAGCTTATTTTTAATCATTTAAGTTTGTACTTTTAACTTTTTTATACTTATAAATAAATTATATAATCTTATAGTTTAAAAATTGCAACGCAAATTTTCTATTATATTGTAAATAAAATACAATCAAATCATTTAAAAGAAAGACATATACATATTTATATAATATATATATATATATATAAATATAAATATGAATATGTTTTCTTTCTAGTTCATTAATTCTAAATATATAATATTATATTTAAATGTGTAATACATAATTTTTTTCAATTTTGGTTTTAAAATTTGTAATCTAAAGTTCACTGGTGCAAAAGACGAAATATACAACACTGTATAAAGATGGTTCCTGAAAAACTGTGGTAACAAAAAAGGTAGTGACAAAAAATTTTGCCATTTTTAACAACGGTTCAGATGCGAACCATCGTTACATGTATTGTGTGTGTATAGGCTGTGATGGTTTCTCTTAAACCGTCGTTACATTTGATGTACCCTGCACTATTCATTCGCGCGAGCCACACTTACACTCTCACTCAAAGCTTCATCTCTTCTTCCTCACTTCATCTCCTTCCTTGATGGAGAGAGGCCAAGCTCACCCCACCATGAAAGCCAAGGGCCAAGACTAGACCGTCTAGAACCACATGGAGAGCGTCTAGCAAAAGACAAGGGGGAGCTACATGAGGAGCGTCTAGGAGAGGTCCTAGACGGTCTAGGCTCCCTCCTAGACACTCCTCATGTAGCTCCCCCTTGTCTTGTGCTACACGCTCTCCATGTGGTTCTAGACGGTCTAGTCTTGGCCCTTGGCTTTCATGGTGGGATGAGCATGGCCTCTGTCCATCATCCCCTCCCCCTTGGAAAGGATTTGTCCTCAAATCCAAGTCGTCATTGGTACCTACAAATGGAGATAGGTCAATTACATTAAATGTATGCATTGTTGTTGACTCTCTTGAGGACTTGAAAGGGTCCATCTTTTTTGGGCACCAACAAGACAGGTACAGCACAAGGGCTTAGGCTCTTTTGAACCCAACCCTTCTCCAACAAGTCTTGAACTTGTGATTCTATCTCCTTGGTCTCCTCGGGGTTAGTTCTATAGGCGGGCCTATTTGGTAGGCTTGCCCCCGAAATCAAGTCAATTTGGTGTTCTATACCTCTAATGGGAGGGAGTCCATTGGGTCTCTCATTAGAGAATACATCATCAAATTCACTTAAAAGTTTTTCTACTTTAGGAGGTAGACTCATAAGTTCACTACTTGTGGCAGTGCATGCAAGTGTTCCTTTACAAAAGACAAGGCTTGGTTGTTTAACAAGAAGCAAATTTTCCAAGATGTTTTCAAAAGGCTTCTCTTGTTAAGCAACCTTGGGAGAAGGAACACTCTTCTCTCCCTCCTTCCTATCCCTAAGGACTTTTTTCTTTTCAAGCTCTCTTTTCTTTTTCTTTTCCTCATCCCTCTTTTCTTTCATTTGTATTTGGTCTTTCACCACTTGGGAATGTGGTAAAGGACTAAGTACAAACTTTTTATGCTTATGGGTGAAGAAAATCTCATTAGTAAGACCATCATGCAAGGTTTTTTTATCAAATTGCCATGGTCTTCCTAAGAGTATATGGCAAGCTTCCATAGGCACTACATCACATAAAACCTTGTCTTTGTAGTTCCCTATGGAAAACTTGATTTCCACTTGCTTATCTACACTTAGTTCCTCATTCTCATTTATCCATTGCAACTTGTATGGCTTAGGATGAGGAACTACTTGTACATTGAGCTTTACAACCATTCTAGAGCTACAACAATTGCAGCTTGATCCACTATCCACAATGAGAGAACATATATTTTCTAAAACTTTAAATCTTGTGTGAAAGATGTTATCTCTTTGTGTCTCCATGGATGTACTAGGATGATTATTGAGGGTTCTCCTAATCATTAGCAATTATCCCTCTAATGGATCTACCCTCTCATCCTCTCCCCCTTCCTCTCTTTCACTTGGCTCATCCTCGCAACTAGTGTACTCATCTACACCTTTAAAAAACAAAGTCCTTTGGTTTGGGCATTGTGCTTGCACATGCCCTCTTCCATGGCACTTAAAGCACTTAACGTCCCTAGCTCGGATGAGTGGGGTGGAGGCATCTTTGGCTAAGGGTTTGGTAGTTTCCCTAGGTTTTTCTTTTGATGTACTACCTCCCCTTCTATATTCTCTCTTGGGATAGGAGTTAGAGTAGGATCCAACCTTTAGACTTGAAGTTTTTCGTAAATTTTGTTGCTCAACTTTAATGCAAAGTTGGACCAAGTCATTCAAGTCTTGGTATGGAAGGAGTTCTACTTTATCCCTTATCTCAAGTGAGAGGCCACTAAGGAACCTAGCTATGGTGATATGCTCCTCTTCTCTAATGGAGGCTCTCATCATGTAGAGCTCCATTTTTTGTCTATACTCCTCAACACTCATATTGTTTTGCCGGAGTCTTTGGAGCTTGTCCATCAACTCCCTATGGTAGTATGAGGGTATGTGGCGACGTCTTAGGGCTCCCCTAAGGTCGTTCCAATATTCAATTGGAGGTTCCCTATGAAGACGTCTTTCTCTTTCGAGAGAGGTCCACCAATACATGGCGTTCCCTTGGAAGCTAAGGGTGGCTAGAGGTACCTTGCGTTCTTCACTCACCCTATGGCAAGGAAAGAGTTGCTCTACTTTCATCTCCCAATCTAGGTAGGTTTCTACACTCTCCTTACCATGGAAATGAGGTAGGTCTACTCTAACCTCTCTTGGGCCCTCTTGCTCCCTTTGCCTATTTCTTCTAGGGGGTGGTTGGTAGTAGTCATACATTCTAAGGCTTCCCTACCCTAGAGACTCTTGGATTTGTGAATGAGATGCATGAGTTTGAGATTTTTTTGATTTTTGTGACTTCTCTTCTTGGGCTTTAGTCAACTCATTAATTTTAGACTCATTCTCCAATTGTCTAAAAGAAATCATTTGCACGGCTTGTGAAACTTCTTCCAAAAGAGTTTTCATAGATTTTAATTCATTTTCAATAGGCTTTGGAGAATGAGAAGAAGAAGACATGACTAAAGCTTTGTGTGTAGAAGTATTTTACCTTGAGAAAATTTAGGGAAGTCAAAGAAGGTACTCTTCTAGGTAAGGGAGGTGAGTCACAATGGACTACTTAAATACCAAACCTTGCCTTAGCCAAAGACTATCCCTCAATGTCTTCACACAAAGCTTTCTCTTAGTAAACCACTTAAACCACAATTAAGTTGAAGAAATCCTTTTTGATGCAAGAAAACAATGTAAACTAGCTAATTAACCAAGCAAAGAAATAACAAACTTAAACAAGGCTAGACAATTAGCAAACGTAATTAATTAAGTAAGAAAAACAATTAAAAACAATTAACACATGCTAAACCAATTAAAGTCTACACTAGTCGGCCCTAGGTGAGGCTTCTTGGACACTTGGAGCCCTTGAAGACACACTCACCGTCTAATCACGTAATTAAAGAAGTAATTAACAAGGTTAAGTTGCAAAGAAGATTAAGAAAACCCCCTTTTGTTGATCCTTGTTTTGCTATTGGAAATCCTTTGGTTGTCTTTTTCTTTGTTGGGCCCTCCAAGTGTTTGTGGTGTTTTTGGGTAATATTTGTTTGCTGCCCTTGCTTTGGCTCCTCTTAGAATAAGGAAATTAATTCTCCAATCCAGCACCTATCACACAAGCTAGACCTCACTCAAGTTAAATTTCTACTCAAATAGGCACCAATTGAGAAACAATTCCAGCACCAAATTTAGAGGCCAAAGGATTAAAGCAAGAAACAAATTAATTAGAAAAACAGTACCACCAAATGGAGTTAAAATTTGTGACAACTAGAAAGAGTTTCAAAGAAATATAAAACAAGCAAATAAAGGTACTCAAAGAAAGGTAGGCACACAAAGTGAATCCTAAGAATAGCACTAGAATAGATTTAAAAAAAACAAAAACAGCACCACTGAAAATCTGTTGTGGCCAGAAAACGTGATTTTCCCCACTTTATACTGAGCTGTCCTTTAAAGATTTGCCTCTGAAAATTGATATGCAAATATTTCAAGATCTCAACAAAATTCTGGGACAGATTTCACCCAAAACACATGAGCCATTTTTTTTTAATGAATTTTGCAAAAACAGTGTTCAGTTATGCCAGCTGGAGCGCCCAGATTTGCACACCATTTTTAAAATATTTTTCATTTTTTTTCTATTTCTTTTTTTGACCTGATTCTTTTTTTGTCTTTTCAATAACACCTCAATCTTGCATATTCCAGAGAATCAAAATTTTTCTATGTGGAAAAATAATTTTTCTAAGCAAAAACAGACAGCAGAGATTGATGCAAAACAGGGGATTATAGGTAAAATGGAAAAAAACAGCAAGATATACCAAAAGACACAAAGGAAAAGATGTGAATGAATTTGTGTAGAACTAAAACACAAATATGAACTCAACCTAAAAATAAAAAGGCACCAAAAGCTCAAAAACCCAGCAGATTCAAATCAAACTTTTAGACCCAAAATCAAGAAACAAATAAGCCAAAAAAAGTACTACTTATGATTTTATGACATTTTGGAGAAACATGACTTAGACAACATATATAGATTCAAAAATTAAAGACTCAAAGAGCATAAAATGAACCAAAATAAAAATTGCAATAAAGACTCAAAACCTAAAAGAAAAACAACAACACAAAGGTGTATGGAATCCTACCAAAAGTTGCACAAAGATTGCTCAAGAACAATTGAACAAGATGCACCAATTGGAATTTCCTAACAGCACACCAATTCAAATTAAAAATTAAAAAACAGCAAGACAAGTATGGAAAACAAAGATAAACAACAAGGATTAAAGAAGAACTCAAAATTAAAAAAAAGACCAAGAACTACTCATCTTTGAAGAACCCCATGCTCATGATACCAAATGATGGCATTCTTGAGTTCTTCATGGTGCGTTTTGGGTGATGAATGCAGCGGAAGTTCAATGGATGAAATGGGTCAAGCCCTCCTAAGAATGGTGGTGGCTTGTAGGTGCATGAAGTATATGAAAATGAGAGAGGTTTGGCCAACTCTCTTTGGTGGTGAAGGAGTGAAGATTAAAACCATAAATCAAGAGATTTAGGCAAGGGAGTAAGTATGGCACAAATTTGGCAGCATAACTTTACTCAAATTAATCTTGAAAATACATGAGGTAGGCCTCCTTATTTATAGATTTAGGAGTCTCGGTGAGCAAGCTTAAAGGGTAGGGATGGAAATACAAAAAGTGGGGGCTGCCTAGGGTATTGACTTTAGTCAAACCACACCATCATCCTAATATTCTAGAAGATAGGTCAAAAATGCAACATTTGATAGTACACCCCTCCTTCTTTTGCTAAAGGCACCTATTTGCTAGCACACCCCTCCTTCTATTGCTAAGGGCACCTTTTTGATAGCACATCCCTAAGTGAGCAAGTTTTGCTTCCTACACTACACTAATCTACTAAGCTACCCCTAATGGGCCTCCAAGTAGCATGTACAAGGTCTTCTCCCTCCCATCCGTGGCTTGACTCATTTGGGCGTGAATGTGCTTGGCCATGGACCTTGTGAGAGGTCCTAGACGGTCTAGGCTCCTTCCTAGACGCTCCTCATGTAGCTCCCCCTTGTCTTGTGCTAGACGCTCTCCATGTGGTTCTAGACGATCTAGTCTTGGCCCTTGGCTTTCATGGTAGGGTGAGCTTGGCCTCTCTCCATCATTCCTCCTCACTCTCCCTTGCGCCTTTGCAACATCCATCTCGCCTACCTCCCGCGCCACCCAACCACACTCCCCGCCACTCAACCCCATCGTACGTCCTCCATTAAAGCACTGAAGGTCGTGCCCTAACCCTTAGGGGTCGTCGCTTGCTCCAGCTCTACCTCTCTTCCTCCCGCCTCCCTCCCTCTCTCCATTAACGCTCCAGGCACCAAGGAAGCGTTCTTCCGCAAGCTGCGAATGCACCATGCACTAAGGATGTGTGCTGCCGCAAGCAAGCTGCTCCATGCGCCGCTGTTGCTGTTCCACTGGTGGACCAGCATCTCCACCACACACACGCTGCCAAGACTGGTGCATAGTGCGGTGCCTCCCTAAACCCTACCCTAAATTTTTTAATTAATTTTATAATAAATATTTGCATGTATGTGGTGATTAGTTAGTAATTTAGGGTTTGTGGGAACTTCATTTAGTGGATATTTGAAGAGAAGAGTGATAGATTTGGAGTCAGCAAAAATTAGCATGAAGAAACTTTAAACGGTCATAACTTTTGATAGAGAACTCGAATGGAGACCCGTAAAAAATGAAAGTTACTCGAAAGAAGGTAACAAATAACATGGCCAATCCCAAAGGAGATTGGGGTCCACCAAAATTCCAAAAATCCACCATTTACTATTTTTTTAAGTATTATTTAGGGTTTTTTTTTTGGATATTTTAAGGCTTTAGTTCCCATACTTTCACTTGTGAGAAACTTCTGAAATTTTGCATAATGTTTCCTAGTATAAATTAGAGATTTATCAAACCATTATGATTATTTACATTCACAAATTTATTACTCATGCATTGCATTACATAATGTTATATGTTCTAACATGTTCTAACATGTTCTAACATGACATCTTATTATTTATTTCAATGCTTGTTCTGTGGAAGTGCAAATGCAAAACAAACTCACTTGGATGCACCTTAAGGTATTTAAAGTATACTTGTTCACTCACTAATGTGTCTAATTCATTCATTTAATAGAGGTTGGTTGACTATGAGTACGGTTACAGTGTTATGCAGTAGATGTCGACTATTATGCAAGCTGGAATTCATAGAGGTTGGGATCGGATAATATCTCAATACAAAAACACTTTAAAATTTAGGGTTTATAATCACATAGAACTTTTTCATATATTTGTAGAACTTTTTGTAGAATGTTATATGTACTAATTTATTATGTGTAGACTTTCACATTAAATTATGATATTACATGCATTATTGTTCTAAAAATTTGATATTTTATGCATTTAAAAGTCTGTTTTTAGGGTTATAACGACGGTTCCAGTCTACAACCGTCATTATATGTACATTTTTTCCCCTTTATTTGGCAGAAAAACGACAATTTTTAACACATGTCGTTAATGTGGTTTTATAACTATAAGGACCTAGAAACTTTAAATTGGAATAAAAGTGTTATATTTAAATAATTTCAGAAGATGTTATTATTTAAAATACAAAGAGCTGGTAAATGAAGTTTCGTAGTAGTCGGACCTCGGACGTCGCCCAAGGTCTGGGGTCAGCTGGTCGAGGTCGGTCGGCTGACCATTGTATTAACCAAGTAGTCAGGTGCGATGACTTTATCGTGAGGTAATCACGTGGATGTGCACGAGGAAGACATGTGGATCAAGAAGAGTAAAGGAAGAAAAGTGTAGCTAAGAAGTCTTCTACGAGATTGCCGTTATTGAAGACGGAGGCGATCTCCGACTTCTCTGGCACATAATCGCCTGTCGCCTAGAGGAGACATGACCGCCAATCGCCTATGGTGTACGTGATCGACGGGAGTGCACGTACTATGTGGTCAAGATGCTGAATCAACCATAGTGGGTTCCAAAAACCACACGTATCAAGGTGTGGGCTAAGCCTTAGATACGCTGTGCATGCGAAGCTCTATGCTTGAGCATAAGAAATCGTCCTTAGTGTTGCATGCATGGGCGCACGAGGAGTAGTGCTGATCTACTCTTCGAAATGTGAAGCTACCGACGTCACCAAGCAATCTGGAGGTGATACCTTGGACGTAACATAATGGGAGGATGAACCTTCAGCAAGGTGTGACGATGTGACATCGGTGACCAGAGTAAGGCGATGTGTTCTCGTCACCCACAAGGGCGATAAGAGATCGCCAACAGGATGAGAGGAACATCGGTCATCAACCAGAATGGAAGACACATCGGTGGTCTGCCAGGGTGAGACATCGGTGGTCTGCCAGGGTGAGACATCGGTGGTCCTCCAGGGTGAGAAATCGGTTGTCTGCCAGGATGAGACATCGGTTGTCTGCCAGGATGAGGAATCAGTCATCACCGGGATGAGGCACGTCAGTCATCGCCGGTATGAGAGACAGACGGTCATCGCCAGGATGAGGGACACATCGGTCGCTTTCCAGGGAGAGACATCGGTGGATAGTCATCGCGCGAGCGGTCATCGGTGGAAGATTATCGCGCGATGTCGAGTTTCACACAGATAAGGTGGGACCCAGGCTCTCAGCATCAGACGTACTGCACGCGCGACACGTAGACAAAAAGGGTGGTTCAGAATAGTGACCTCAGAGTGTTGGCCTGCGTAGAGGCACGCGTACTCGTACTATTCAGGGAAGCGTGCACGCAAACTTCCCTGCAGAGTGGGTGGTGGCAGCGGCTTTTGTGGACAAGTTGGTTTAAGATTCAAAACCCACTTCTGAGAGGCAAAGGACGTTGTAGTGGTTCAAGAGTGAAAGAGTGAGTTTACCTTCATTCTTCTCCTTTTCTCTCCTTCGCGCTGCGATTCAGGCATCCTCAAGCACCAGTGCGACGAGCGACGACTGCCCTTGGACCACCTGGGAGGTTCTGTGCAAGTTCTACAAACCAGACGCTAAAACAGAGCTAAGGCATCCTTTAAGCTCGGTGGGTTTTGGAGCTCTTGGTGTTTTGCGCAAGTCCAGGTAAGGGAAGCTAGCCTTATTTCCAACGAAAACCTTATATTAGATGATTGAGATGATGGGGCGACGTGGTCGCCGGTTTTTCAACTGTTATTGCATAATCCCCTGTTTTTGGACGAGATCGCCGGTTTCGGCGTTGTTTTTCGAACTCCCCTGTTTTTGGTGTTGTTTTGAAACTGTTTGAGATTTAAATGTGATATTCGAAAATCTGAACCTTGGAATGAGTTTTGCTGTGATTGGAATCATTCATTTAAGTGTTATATGATGTGTTGAATGTTGTGAATGTGGGATCAAGACATAGTATTTTCAGGAAAGGAAATACCGTGTTGAGATTGGTTAGGAGGTGTATTGATCAGTGAGTATCCTGTGAATGAGACGATCCTGACTCTCCTGATATAATGGAATCATATAGATGAAGTTATTCAGGCGTTGAGAGTCGATGGAGGTTCATACGTATGGGTGAGTTGTTTGAAAGAGAACGAGCTTGACCCGTTGTATGGATTAACCCTGTCATGCTAGGATAGTGATGATATTGAGATTCATTTATACGCTTGTGAATGTGTGTGATTTCACGGCGACCCTGTGAATGTGTGTGATTTCACAGTGGGGCAGTATGACAGGTGCAGGTCTCTGGATGCTAAGTTCAACGCACGAGTCTTCTGGAAGTAGTGTCAAGTGTCTTGTGTGATGTGTCAATGGAAGTCTGACGTGAGAAATGAGAAACTTTGAATTGATAGACACTTGATGAATTATGTGAATTGAACGACTCTTGAGGAATTGTGTAATGTGTGATTTCTTGATGGTCATGTGAAGGGAATGGGAAAGTTGATGGTTTTTTACGTGGGTGTCTTAAAATTTGCTTTATCTTGATTTTAAAGTTCATATTTAAACTCTCTTTCAAATATCTAGCTTACCCTGTGTTTTTGGTGTTGTGTTTGGCTTTTTCTTAAACCTGTGATGATCGTGTATAATTTACACGGGAGCAGATGATGTTGCAGGAAGTAGAGCTCCTCAGTGAGTGGTCGCCGGAAGGAGATCGTCTGTTTCTCTTTCTGTCAGGCGATCACCCTTTTTCTGTTGTCTGATAGGAGATCGCCCTTTTCTGATAGGAGATCGCCTTTTCCTATTAGGAGATCGCCTGTCTTTTTATTTTACTGTATTTTGTTTAAGTTTTTGGAAACTGACCGATTATGTATTAAACTACCTGTGAGGAGAAACTTCATTACATATATATAATTATGTTCATTTCAATATTAATGTTTTACCTTTAATTCGTTATACAAATATGAAAAGCAATTTGGCGGGATGTTACATTAATGGTATCAGAGCAGTTCGTCCTTAGGGTGTGTAAGGACCTAGAAACTTTAATTGGAATAAAAGTATTATATTTAAATAATTTCAGAAGATGTTATTATTTAAAATACAAAGAGCTGGTAAATGAAGTTTCGTAGTAGTCGGACCTCGGACGTCGCCCAAGGTCTGGGGTCAGCTGGTCGAGGTCGGTCGGCTGACCATTGTATTAACTAAGTAGTCAGGTGCGATGACTTTATCGTGAGGTAATCACGTGGATGTGCTCGAGGAAGACATGTGGATCAAGAAGAGTAAAGGAAGAAAAGTGTAGCTAAGAAGTCTCCTACGAGATCGCCGTTATTGAAGACGGAGGCGATCTCTGACTTCTCTGGCACATAATCGCCTGTCGCCTAGAGGAGACATGACCGCCAATCGCCTATGGCGTACGTGATCGACGGGAGTGCACGTAGTATGTGGTCTAGATACTGGATCAACCAGAGTGGGTTCCACAAAACCACACGTATCAAGGTGTGGGTTAAGCCTTAGATACGCTGTGCATGCAAAGCTCTATGCTTGAGCATAAGAAGTCATCCTTAGTGTTGCATGCTTGGGAGCACGAGGAGTAGTGCTGATCTACTCTTGGAAATGTGAAGCTACCGACGTCACCAAGTCATCTGGAGGTGATACCTTGGACGTAACATAATGGGAGGATGAACCTTCAGCAAGGTGTGACGATGTGACATCGGTGACCAGAGTAAGGTAATGTGTTCTCGTCACACACAAGGGCGATAAGAGATCGCCAACAGCATGAGAGGAACATCGGTCATCAACCAGGATGGGAGAGACATCGGTGGTCTGCCAGGGAGAGACATCGGTGGTCTGCCAGGGTGAGACATCGGTTGTCTGCCAGTGTGAGGAATCAGTCATCACCGGGATGAGGCACATCAGTCATCGCCGGTATGAGAGACACATCGGTCGTCTCCCAGGGAGAGACATCGGTCGTCCTCCAGGATGAGGCCTCGGTGGATAGTCATCGCACGAGTGGTCATCGGTGGAAGGTTATCGCGCAATGTCGAGTTTCACGCATATAAGGTGGGACCCAGGCTCGCAGCATCAGACGTACTGCACGCGCGACACGTAGACAAAAAGGGTGGTTCAGAATAGTGACCTCAGAATGTTGGCCTGCGCAGAGTCACGCGTGGTCGTACTGTTCAGGGAAGCATACACGCAAACTTCCCTGCAGAGTGGGTGGTGGCAATGGCTTTTGTGGACAAGTTGGTTTAAGATTTAAAAACTCACTTCTGAGAGGCAAAGAAGGTGCTGTGGTTCAAGAGTGACAGAGTGAGTGAGTAAGTTACCTTCATCCTTCTCTTTTCTCTCCTTCGCGCTGCGATTCAGGCATCCTCAAGCACCAGTGCGACGAGCGACGACTGCCCTTGGAGCACCTGGGAGGTTCTCTGCAAGTTCTACAAACCAGACGCTAAAACAGAGCCAAGGCATCCTTTAAGCTCGGTGGGTTTTGGAGCTCTTGGTGTTTTGCGCAAGTCCAGGTAAGGGAAGCTAGCTTTATTTTCAATAAAAGCCGTAGATTAGCTGTTTCTGAAGTGAGGGCGACGTGGTCGCCGGTTTCATATTCTTTTTCGTGATGCTCTGTTCTATGTGTTTGGGCGACGTGGTCGCCGGTTTTAAACTCCTTTTTCATGATGTTCTGTTCTTATGTGTTTGGGCGACGTGATCGCCGGTTTTAAATACAGATTTCAAAATCCCCTGTTTTGGACGTGATCGCCGGTTTTGGCGTTGTTTTTCGAACTCCCCTGTTTGATGTCGCTTTGAACTTGTAGAGATTGAAATGAAAAATGTATATGCTATTCGAAAACCTGATCGGTGGTATGCTTGTTACTGTGATTGGGATTGTTTGAGAAAAGATTCAAAATGTTATATGATGGTATTGTGCTTTTACGTGTTGAATGATGCATTGGATGAATGTGAAAGAGTGATCAAAGCATAGTATTTTCAGGAAAGAAAATACCGTGTGGAGATTTATGAGGGTGTATTGATCTGTGAGTATCCTGTGAATGAGGCGATCCGGACTCTGCTGAGATAATGGAATCACATAAAGGAAGTTATTCAGTTGGTGAGAGTCGAAGGAGGTTCATATGAATGGGTGAGTCGTGTGAAAAAGAACGAGCTCAGCCTGTTATATGAATTAACCCTGTCATACTAGGAGAGTGAAGATATTGAGATTCATTTATACGCTTGTGAATGTGTGTGATTTCACGGCGACCCTGTGAATGTGTGTGATTTCACAGTGGGGCAGTATGACAGGTGCATGTCTCTGGATGCTAAGTTCAACGCACGAGTCTTCCGGAAGTAGTGTCAAGTGTCTTGTGTGATGAGTCAGTGGAAGTCTGACGTGAGAAATGAGGAACATTGAAATTGATAGACACTTGATACATTATGTGAATTGAAAGACTTTTGAGGAATTGTGAAATATGTGATTTCTTGATGGCTGTGTGATATGAATGAGGAAGTGATGGACTTTTGTGAATGTTTAAAAAGGCTGATCTATGTTGGTTGTCCAGTTCATAATTTAAAGTTTAAAAATATCTAGCTTACCCTTTGTATTGTTATGTGGCTGTTTTCTCTTAAAATTGTGATGATCGTGTATGTTACACGGGAGCAGATGATCTTCCAGGGAGTAGATCTCCTCAGTGAGTGGTCGCCGGGAGGAGATCGCCTGTTTCTGTCTCTACGTGGTGATCGCCTGTTTTCTGTTCTGATAGCAGATCGGCTGTTTTGGGTCTTCTAATAGGAGATCGCCTGTTTTGTCCTTTTCATGATGTATTTGGTTTTTATTTCGAAACAATTGATGGAATGTATTAAAACCCTATAAGAGGGACGTCTCTTTTTGAATACGATGTACGGGATGATGTATTTTCAATATCTAATACATATGTTGATTTTATAAATTTAATATCTACGCTTTATTCTATTATATAAATAGGAAAAGGTTTTGGAGGGATGTTACAGGATGACCTGAGGGCTGTGGATCCATTGTGTTTCTTCTTCTCATAATATCTGTTTGAGTTTTAAATAACAACTATAGTGAAAGATTTTCAAACGTTTTTGTATTGAGATTTTGTGTGTGCTTTAGTGAATATATGCCATAACTGAAAATCTTAGTATTAAGAATGAGAGGATCTTGATAAAGTAGTGAGGGTGCACACTCATAACTGGATCGAGATGATTCTCAATCTTAATTCCAAAGGTTTAATGTTTAGCATACATTGAATTCTGGTGTGATTTATTTCATTTTATTGAGTGTTTTTGTAATTGATTGAAAGTAGTTGTTTGGATTGAAGGTTGTATACCAGTAGCTGTTCTGGTGTTTTGTTTGAGGTTATAAGTATTGTGATTCTGTTGATGAGCTCAAATTCTTAATGACTTTGAGATGCTGACCTTTGTAAGGTCTAGATGTTACCTCCTGAATGAATTGATTTCTTATCGATCTCATTCTTGTAGTTGTAGGGAATATAGAAATCTTATAGTTTCAAAATCTGAAACGAAGAAAGATGGCACGTAAACCTCCTACCCCTCCCCAACCTTCTTCGGAAATGGGCCAGATTGCCAAGGCTATAGAGATGATGGCAAGTGCTATCCAACAACAAAATACGGTAATGGCTCAGATTCATCAGGCTGTAATGCATCATTGGGAAACTGCTCGGTCGGCTGAAACAGCTTCCCACGTCGGTCAGCCTCAGGAACAGATGGGATTGACCGAGTTCATGAGGCACAACCCACCCAAGTTCAGTGGGAATGCTACCCCTGATCAAGCAGATCCGTGGATCAGGGAGTTTCATGCCTTAGTAGAGAAGGCAAAGGTGGTGGAGACCCTGGAGAGGAGTGATTCCAGGGTAATCAGATCACACCCAGGGGGTCCCTCCAGTGGGAAGGCCAAGGTGCAGCACCCACAAAGCAAGCCTTATGCGAGACCTCCACCACATCGGGCAGGAGCAGTTCCGCCCCAGTTTCAGCAGCAACAACCATGGAAACCAAGATGTTTCCGTTGTGGTGGGTCACATAACGTCAAGGTGTGCTCCAAGGGGAATTCAGAGAAAGGATGCTTCAAATGCCAAAAGATGGGACATATTGCTAGAGAGTGTCCTAACAAGAATAGGATGACTCAACCCGGTGGTTCTCGGCAGTTTAGGAATGAAGACCGTAGGCCGCAGACAGCAGGGAGAGTGTTTGCTATGTCTGGAGCTGAGGCATCTCAGTCAGGTAACTTAGTACAAAGTGTTTACTCTATAACTGGTAGATGCGTTAGAATTTTGTTTGATTCCGGAGCGACACACTCTTTTGTGTCAAGCCTGTGTGTAGCCGAGTTGGGCCTTCTAGTGAAGGAGTTACCGTTTGAACTGTTGGTCTCTACACCTGCATCAGGACAGGTTGCGACCTCCATAGTTTGCTCTGAATGTCCAGTGATGGTAGAGGGACGCAGGTTCAAAGTAAGTTTGATCTGCCTACCTCTTCAGGATCTGGATGTTATCCTAGGAATGGATTGGCTATCTGCCAATCACATTCTCATAGATTGCGGTAGGCAGAAAATTAGCGTTTCCAGATCTCCAAGAGTCAGATGTGATATCTGCTCAGCATGGGTGGTCGGAGTTGGGAAAAAGGGGCGAGGTGCTTCGTGATCCTAGCTCGGTTGGAAGTGAAGAATGAAGAGGACGTAAGCAGGATACATATGGTGAGAGATTTCATGGATGTATTTCCAGAAGGAATACCAGGACTACCTCCTAAGAGAGAAGGTTTCACGCAGAATGGGGGTTGTTTTGTTGATCGGGATTTGAAAGATGAGTGTGGGAATGGTGGGTTGAAGTTAAAGGCTCCTGAACTTGGAAAATGAGGATGCAGCTCTGTTTGTGAATGTAGAAGGGAAGGAGGTAATGGCTACGGATAAGAATAAGGATAAGCCATGTTATGATAGTGTTGATTCACTTCCGTTGAGTTCTTCTGGTGATGTTAGGGAATTGCAAAAAGTTAGATGTGGAAACAAAAATTTGTGTGCCTTGTGTTTCTAGTGGGATGGGATTTGCAGCTAATCCTTTAGATGGGCAGTTGTGGTGGTCAGCGTTTCATTTCTGATCCTAGAAACAATGCTGCATCGTCAGCCGTAACAACAAGTCCTCACCCTGAACGCAGTGAGGGATTTATGATCTGTGTGTTGAACACTGAGCACCCTGAGATCCCATGCAATGCTAATATGGATGTATCCATTGGAATTCCTGAGTGAGCAGCTCCGAAATCCCAACCAGTTGCTAAAGAGGTGGGTTTTTCATAATCTGCTATTAGTAATCAAAGAACAGATGAACCAGACGGGCGCCTAAAGGGAAGAAGTCGTTCTCTTTCAGTCTTTTGCTGCTTCAAGATTGGTTCGACAAGAAACGGTGCCTAATGTGAATTCAAGCTACAAACCTGTCGTTTTTGAACTGAAAAGTGAAAATCCTGGAAGGAACTCTATCTCTGCAGTTTCTAGACAGAATAAAAATGTGGATGTCAACCCAAGTCATGGCAAATCAGTTCGTGCTAATGATGGACATCTGAAACAAGAGAAATTAGAAGTTAAGGATCAAAATTTTGAGGGGGGGTTTTCTGGTCTGCAAGTCTCTACTCCTACCAATGAAATGACAAAATGTGGACCAAAGCCTAATCTGTTCTTCCAGGTCGGTGCTAGTATAGGGGTACTCTGGCGGGATGGTGGCGTTAGAGAATGCTGGTTTAGATGAAAAATCTGGAGTGTGTCTCCAAGGCTGCTGAAGGTCCAGTACGATGATTTGCTTGATAAAGAGGGATCGCAGAAACTAGAGGAATGGGTCTCTTCATCTAGAGGGACAGCTACTGATTAATTGGGTATGCAATGTTCAGACCGCTTAACAGTCAAGCCATGCTCTCCTGAACGCCATTCAGGTCGCCCTCTTGAGTTGAATCAGCAGTGTATGCCTGGTGGTATGATGGGTGGTGGGAAGGTGTTGTAACTGCAGCTAATGTCAGTGGTAGAGGGATCTTCGTCAGATGGCTCTGCCTTAGAAAGTGAATCATCATCCATCCCCAAAGTTGAAGTTGCTAAGAAGGTGAGCAAGAATCATTTGGTTGGGAAATCCCTGTGGATCTGGAAAATATGAAGGGAATAACTTTGAGGGAGCCACTCTATGTCGCTCCTGAGGACAAGGGTAACAACTCTAGTGGTGGCTAGGAGGACGAAGCTGACAAGGCTGTGAAAACACTTCTGGCCTTAAATGAA
Organism: Phaseolus lunatus; assembly: GCA_013389735.1. Classification (NCBI taxonomy): domain Eukaryota; kingdom Viridiplantae; phylum Streptophyta; class Magnoliopsida; order Fabales; family Fabaceae; genus Phaseolus; species Phaseolus lunatus. Next base: position 13,440,473 of record CM023866.1, on the reverse strand, counting down.
CACAAGGATAATAACTCTTGTAGAGACAGTGATGATGTTGACAATGAGGAAAAGACCTTTGGAGTTGTAGTTGGAGATCATGCATTTATGAAAGTGACACCAACCAAGGGTGTAGAACGAGCTATCAGATCAAAGGAGCTGTCTCCTAAGTTAGTCGGGCCATATCAGATCTTAAGGAGGATCGGTCCAGTGGCTTATGAAATCGCCCTACCTCCACAATTAGCAAATCTGCATAATGTCTTTCACGTGTCACAGCTAAGGAAGTACCTTGCAGACCCTAGTCACATGTTGGGAGTAGACGATGTGCAGATCGGGTGATACAACTTGGGAATTAGAAGGAACCATGAGAGAAGCCTATCCCTACCTCTTTTCCTTGTAATTCAATTTTCGAGGACGAAAATTTTTCTTGTTGGGGAGAATGTAAGGACCTAGAAACTTTAAATTGGAATAAAAGTGTTATATTTAAATAATTTCAGAAGATGTTATTATTTAAAATACAAAGAGCTGGTAAATGAAGTTTCGTAGTAGTCGGACCTCGGACGTCGCCCAAGGTCTGGGGTCAGCTGGTCAAGGTCGGTCGGCTGACCATTGTATTAACCAAGTAGTCAGGTGCGATGACTTTATCGTGAGGTAATCACGTGGATGTGCTCGAGGAAGACATGTGGATCAAGAAGAGTAAAGGAAGAAAAGTGTAGCTAAGAAGTCTTCTACGAGATCGCCGTTATTGAAGACGGAGGCGATCTCCGACTTCTCTGGCACATAATCGCCTGTCGCCTAGAGGAGACATGACCGCCAATCGCCTATGGTGTACGTGATCGACGAGAGTGCATGTAGTATGTGGTCAAGATGCTGAATCAACCATAGTAGGTTCCAAAAACCACGCGTATCAAAGTGTGGGCTAAGCCTTAGATACGCTGTGCATGCGAAGCTCTATGCTTGAGCATAAGAAATCGTCCTTAGTGTTGCATGCATGGGCGCACGAGGAGTAGTGCTGATCTACTCTTCGAAATGTGAAGCTACCGACGTCACCAAGCCATCTGGAGGTGATACCTTGGACGTAACATAATGGGAGGATGAACCTTCAGCAAGGTGTGACGATGTGACATCGGTGACCAGAGTAAGGCGATGTGTTCTCGTCACCCACAAGGGCGATAAGAGATTGCCAACAGGATGAGACATCGGTGGTCTGCCAGGGTGAGACATCGGTGGTCTGCCAGGGTGAGACATCGGTGGTCCTCCAGGGTGAGACATCGGTTGTCTCCCAGGATGAGACATCGGTTGTCTGCCAAGATGAGGAATCAGTCATCACCGGGATGAGGCACGTCAGTCATCGCCGGTATGAGAGACAGACGGTCATCGCCAGGATGAGGGACACATCGGTCGCTTTCCAGGGAGAGACATCGGTGGATAGTCATCGCGCGAGCGGTCATCGGTGGAAGATTATCGCGCGATGTCGAGTTTCACACAGATAAGGTGGGACCCAGGCTCTCAGCATCAGACGTACTGCACGCGCGACACGTAGACAAAAAGGGTGGTTCAGAATAGTGACCTCAGAGTGTTGGCCTGCGTAGAGGCACGCGTACTCGTACTATTCAGGGAAGCGTGCACGCAAACTTCCCTGCAGAGTGGGTGGTGGCAGCGGCTTTTGTGGACAAGTTGGTTTAAGATTCAAAACCCACTTCTGAGAGGCAAAGGACGTTGTAGTGGTTCAAGAGTGAAAGAGTGAGTTTACCTTCATTCTTCTCCTTTTCTCTCCTTCGCGCTGCGATTCAGGCATCCTCAAGCACCAGTGCGACGAGCGACGACTGCCCTTGGAGCACCTGGGAGGTTCTTTGCAAGTTCTACAAACCAGACGCTAAAACAGAGCTAAGGCATCCTTTAAGCTCGGTGGGTTTTGGAGCTCTTGGTGTTTTGCGCAAGTCCAGGTAAGGGAAGCTAGCCTTATTTCCAACGAAAACCTTATATTAGATGATTGAGATGATGGGGCGACGTGGTCGCCGGTTTTTCAACTGTTATTGCATAATCCCCTGTTTTTGGACGAGATCGCCGGTTTCGGCGTTGTTTTTCGAACTCCCCTATTTTTGGCGTTGTTTTGAAACTGTTTGAGATTTAAATGTGATATTCGAAAATCTGAACCTTGGAATGAGTTTTGCTGTGATTGGAATCATTCATTTAAGTGTTATATGATGTGTTGAATGTTGTGAATGTGGGATCAAGACATAGTATTTTCAGGAAAGGAAATACCGTGTTGAGATTGGTTAGAAGGTGTATTGATCAGTGAGTATCCTGTGAATGAGACGATCCTGACTCTCCTGATATAATGGAATCATATAGATGAAGATATTCAGGCGTTGAGAGTCGATGGAGGTTCATACGTATGGGTGAGTTGTTTGAAAGAGAACGAGCTTGACCCGTTGTATGGATTAACCTTGTCATGCTAGGATAGTGATGATATTAAGATTCATTTATACGCTTGTGAATGTGTGTGATTTCACGGCGACCCTGTGAATGTGTGTGATTTCACAGTGGGGCAGTATGACAGGTGCAGGTCTCTGGATGCTAAGTTCAACGCACGAGTCTTCCGAAAGTAGTGTCAAGTGTCTTGTGTGATGAGTCAGTGGAAGTCTGACGTGAGAAATGAGAAACTTTGAATTGATAGACACTTGATGAATTATGTGAATTGAACGACTCTTGAGAAATTGTGTAATGTGTGATTTCTTGATGGTCATGTGAAGGGAATGGGAAAGTTGATGGGTTTTACGTGGGTGTCTTAAAATTTGCTTTATCTTGATTTTAAAGTTCATATTTAAACTCTCTTTCAAATATCTAGCTTACCCTGTGTTTTTGGTGTTGTGTTTGGCTTTTTCTTAAACCTGTGAGGATCGTGTATAATTTACACGGGAGCAGATGATGTTGTAGGAAGTAGAGCTCCTCAGTGAGTGGTCGCCGGAAGGAGATCGCCTGTTTCTGTTTCTGTCAGGCGATCACCCTTTTTCTGTTGTCTGATAGGAGATCGCCCTTTTCTGATAGGAGATCGCCTTTTCCTGTTAGGAGATCGCCTGTCTTTTTATTTTACTGTATTTTGTTTAAGTTTTTGGAAACTGACCCATTATGTATTAAACTACCTGTGAGGAGAAACTTCATTACATATATATAATTATGTTCATTTCAATATTAATGTTTTACCTTTAATTCGTTATACAAATATGAAAAGCAATTTGGCGGGATGTTACAATAACAATTGTTCTAAAATCGTCGTTATAAATAGATGATATATAACAACACCCACAATAACGATAATTCAAGAATTATCTTTATATGACTTTTTTAACCGTCGTTAATAAGTTATTTTGTACTAGTGGTTCAAATCCAATAATTAGATTTAGAAAAAAATAGATTCAAAAAATTAAAATAAAAAATTGATTTTTTATAAATTTTTAATTATTATTTTGGACTACTTTTGTATTGAACAACCTTGGATATGAGAAAAATATCCACAGTATTATCCCAAACAAGCATTTAATGCGTTTGTTAAGCATGTACTTGCTACATCCAAAAGTAATTACATAATACTCAAAATAAAATAAAATAAATGTCTTTGTTTCAAACTTACTAATTTACTTTTTTTTTTTATTAGAAGATTTGATTACTACTATATTTTTAATAAACTAATATATTTTCAAGTTTTTCGAAACTTAATGAATAAAAAAATATCAATTAATTTTTTTTAATAACACTAAAATAAAATTATTAAATAAAAATAAATTTTAGAAAAAAAAATTACTATAATAACTAAGTTAGATACTATTTATATACTAAAAATATTATTTGTATTTAAAATAGTTTCTGTTACTAATAAAATTTATAAACTAGTTTCTAATTTAGTATTTAATTAGCTACAACGGTTTTAGCTATCAACTTTAAAATCTAAGTTAATTTTTAGTTAATTAAATATCAATTTAGTAAGTAGTTTATAAATTTTATTAATAATAGAAACTACCTTAGATACCAATAAATTTTTTTAGTATTTAAAATAATATCTAATTTTTTCAATATAGTAACTAATTATTTTTTGTTTCAAAAATTGGTTTCTATTTAATTATTCTCTTGTAGTGTAATTTTATTTTAGTTTAATCATATTTTTTTAACCTATGTTTTAACAATTTTCAAAATTTATGTTATTGGATTTATTATGTTTTAAATATATTTATATTCAAATTTACATTTTGGAAAAAAATTCTAGTTAAAAAAATGAAAAAAAATTGATATTAATGAACACTACAATAATATTGACATTTAGTGATAAATCAATAAGGATGGAAAAACACCTTCCTCTCCGATCAATGGAAGATGATAATTATTAAAACTTTTTTAGCTTTAAAAGAAGCTCAAATTTTTCTCTCTAAAGAAAGGTTCCTCGGAGAAATTACTTTATTTAAGACTTTAAGAACAAGAAGACAAGCGTTTAACAAAATCAATTCTCATTTATTGAAAAGGTGAGTTACGAAAGGGTAAGGGATCTTATATGTAGATGCATAAGCCCCTTGCAGTTCATGATCTATGGAATGTAAGACTTAAATTCAAGTCAAAATGTAGTTGTAAATGAGTACAATTTCAGAGTCCTACCTAGCTAAACAACAACCTTTGCATTTTGCACTAAAATTAACCTATTCTAGGTGATGTTGTAATCAACAAAGTAGTTTGGTTTTAAAGGAAACTGACAGTGAAAATTTAAACAAAACTACATCATCATTTGTTGAAAATAAAGTGTTGGATTAAGAAAAAGAAGTCACCCCAAGTGAGGGTAACTTATTAATGGTGAGAAGGTTACTTGGTAACCAAGTTGTTAAACTAGAACTGTCATAAAGGATAATTTATTCCACACAAAGTGTGAAGCTTTTGAAAACATGTACTCTATTATTGTGGTTAGTGGTTCCTTGTAGTTCTAGAATGGTTAACAAGTTAACTTTAATAACAGTTCCCCATCCACGACCTTTCAAACTACAAAGGATAAAAGAAGATGGAAGAATAGTAGTTAAAGAATAAGTAAATATATCCATCTCCATTGGTAATTCTAAGGAAAATGTTTTATGTGATGTTGTACTAATGGATGTTGGGCATATCTTACTTGGCAGGACATGGAAATTTGACAAACATACTATTCATGACGATCTCACCAATAAAATAAGTTTTAATCACTTAGGGTAAAAAATAGTTCTTTGTCCTCTCACACCTCAACAAGTGAGAGAGGACCAAATAAAATTAAAAAAAATGATGAAGAAAAGAGAAAGAGAAAAAAAAAGAATTAAGTCAAAAACTCTCTCTCCAAAATAAAATAAAATAAAAAGCAGGAAAAGGGTTTAGAGCCCTATGTCTCCTCCAAATGTGTTATTCCTTAAAAACCATTTAAAAATCAAAAGAAAATAAAATCTTTTCTAAAGGAAAAATATCTTTTCCTTCTCCAATGTAAGGAGACACTCATTTCCACAAGTCAGGAACATGAGTCTCTACCAAAAGGGGTTCAAAATCTTTTACACGAATTTGATGATCTATTTTTTAAAGAAATACATCTTGGTTCTAAGAAGCATGCCGAAAAACTCCAACCACTATTGCACATGAAGAACATGAAGAGAAGAAGGAAATTGCAAAAAATTGTGCAGAAAAGTGTAGAAAAACAAGCAAACAGGAATAAAGCATCAGAGTCCATCCGCCTAGTGCATGAATAATGGCTTAGTAGATTGAAATTCTCTAAAGCACTCAACACACCTACTCGTTGCGCGAAACCAAAAGGGCTGAGCAAATAGAATCCTTAACCATGAAGAAAGCCAAATTTCGCTCAAAAAGGGCTCAAGCCAAAATGTTACAAAGTTAGGATCAAGAGGATTTCACTTGGAGCCTAAGCCAAGCCAATCCTACCTCATGACCAAGATTTGGCAATGATTGGTAGGATCTGAAGCAAATCCTTGATGAATCCCTGAATTTGAAATCTCAAGAAGCCAAAGGATTGAAGATTGAAGCCCAAAAAGAATGCTTAAGGATGAAGAAAGCAGATTGGCCTGCGTTGAGTGAATCACTAATCTCCTTGAATCCCTTTGAATCATATTTCTAAAATATATAAATACAGGCCTTGGGGCAACGTTCTAATCATCGATAGGGAAAAAAAGAAACTAAGAGGTACCAAAGAGTACTAAGAGTCAATGAGAAGTAAGCTTTAGAAGGATCAAATGAGATCCTTAGAGAGGCTTAAATAGTGAGATTCTGCTAATTCAAGCTTAGAGAGTCTGAATTTCAGAATCCAATCAGGTCAAGGAGGCCAAAGCCTCAACAAAAGTGAATGCCAATCTCTGAAGAGGGAATTTAGAAGCCAAGCTAGCCACAACATTCTAGGATTTGTGTTTGTTGTAATTTAGTTTCCCATCCTAAATTGTACTATAAGACTTTATTATGAGTTTCTAAATCTATTTTGTTGGGATTGGGTGGCACTGTGATATTTCTGGAGTTATTGTTGTTTACAGATGCATGTTTTCTTTTATATTCATTCTCCTTCGGTTTGGTAGTGTGCTTAATGTTCAACGGCGAGGAACGACCATTGATTTTCCATAGGGCATGAATGAGACCGAGAGGTGATTTTGTGTTTTTGAACCGTATTCAGCCAGTTATAGGATTCAATTGTTGTAGAGCGCAAAGATGAGACTATGGTGAACTGTTCCATTTTAATACAGAGGTAAGTCATAATAATGGCTTATTGTTATATATTACTTTTCGCTAGGAATAGGCTAGGTTTGGCCAAAAAAGGAACATGGATTTTGAATAAAACATTGCATTTATAAATAACAATAACAAAAGAGACTCATGAGGTTATTCCAATTCAAACATTTGTGATATATTGTCATCTCTCTACTTTAGTGATTGTCTAACACTTCACCTCTCTATCTAAATATCTATTATTATTATTATTATTATTATTATTATTATTATTATTATTATTATTTCTATTTACATTTACATATATTACATGAAAACCACCATTAAAACAAATACCATTTCATTATAAAGGATAATCATATTGTGATATCATTAGTTTCATGTGGATACAATAACCCTCAACTATACTACAGTTGACTCAGTCTGCTTGCCGAGTAAAACAGTGGGATTTTCTTGAACTAGAATTATATTTGTATATCCCATGCACCACTAAGCGAATGCCAAATCTGTTGAATCCACTACAACCTCTTTCTAGAAATCTATAAATAGGGACCTTTGGGCTTCATTCAAAACATTGAGGGACTAAGGGTCAGAGCATGTAGAGCTCAGGGCAAAGAGTTATAAATAATAAGTTTAGAGCATCTAGGCTCATGAGAGATTGAGTTTCAGAGTCATATCAGGTCATTAGACCAAGCCTCCAAGATGAAGCCCAAACAAAACTGTAAAGGAAAGGATTAAAAGCCTAAGCTGGCCAACAACATTCAGGGATCCATGTTTGTTGTTCTTTAGCTTATCTTATTTGAGCATTCATTGTAAGATTTTACTATTATTGAATTAATAGAGAGCTAAGTTAAAGAGGGGGTGAATTGAATTCAAAAGATTTTCACAATGATATATTTTGAGAACATAAACAATTTTTCAATTGATTGTTTTGTAAAGAAACAAATTAAACTTTTAAAGAAAACACACTTTTAAGAAATTTGAATCTATTATAAAAAAACATAGATTCTGATTATTAAAAGACGTCTAAAAAAACAACGATTTATGAATTGTATTAAATTGCTTCAAAAAGCAATCAATCTAGATTCACAATACACTATGTTAAAGAAAATCAATTGATTATTTTATGGAAAAAATTGGTTAAAAATATCAATCCAGATTATTATGCAGTGATTTAATAGTGCCAAAAATATAAGAATCAGGAACACAAATATTTTTATATTGGTTCACTCTTTTACAAAAGCTACATCTAGTTACCACTTCACACCAAAGTGGTTATCACTAAAACATAATATTTTTTTGCAACAATTAAAGACAGTTCTTGAATCCTACAAGAACCTGTACTACTTCTGTAACACCCTGTTATAGAAAAACAAACCCCAAGAAACACTATCTTGGACAAAATTACAACACACAGAATAACAAACACAATGAAACGAATTAACCAGGTACAAAGAATCAAGGAACTCTATAGGATTCCTTCTCCATACAAAAAAAATTAAATATCCTTCACATCACAAGATGATGATCTCAATCCTCCAAGACTCTCAAAGAAACCAAAAATCCTTCAAAATATTGTGAAAAAATTATTGCAAAAACTTTCTTTCAAAAGAACTGTTTGAAAAATCATATGCACTTTTTTTTCTTCAGAAAGTTTTGAATTATTTTTTATAGAATATGAAAAGAGCATATCAGTTAAAAATAAATTGTAAATACAACCAATTTGTTTAAAAAATACAAATTAACCTATTAATTTCAGTTAAAGAGATATAATTGGTCTAATTCAGGTTTTCTCACATGTTAAAAACTTAAAATGATGAACTCATTATATTTTACATATTAAAACATGTTTTTAACACATTAAAACATATTTGTAAAATGCTAAAGAAGTTTTTTAAATTTTTTCAATCAATTGATTAAAAAAGCAACATTTAAAAAAAAACTTTCTAGAAAGAACTTCAAAAACTAGTTTCAAAAACAAGTTTGAAACATTCGTTCTTGGGTTCATCATCTTATCAAGCAAAAGATACATCACAGAGACTCAAGACAAGAAAAGACTACCTAAACATACTAAGCAACACCAAATCTTCATCAAGGCTTTATCAAACACTTTGGATACTTTAGATGTCCAACAACTATGAGTTGCTAAACTTATCTTCTTGTTGTTGAAAAACAATGTAAGTTATTGTTGTTTATGAATAAATGTTTTTATTGGAGATACGATTTTTGTGAATTTGGTAGTATGCTTAATGCTTAATGGTGAGGAACGACCACTGATGCCCTTGGATCATGAATTAGGTCAGGAAGCAAGTTCATGTATCTAAACCCTAACAAACCAGCCACATATCTCAATAAAGATGGTAATGTGAGGCAGACCATGCATACCAACTTGTAGCTTACTACCAAAAAGCGTGGTTAAGTTAAGTTAATGTCCAGTGGGGATTTACCTTAGCTCATCACCTTAATTGTCTTAAAAATTCAATCCTAAGCAAAGTGTCACCATAAAATGCTAAATCATAAAATCAACTCACATCATGTGGTATTCAGAGCTTTGGTTTTTCTTATCTTTTTTAGTTGATTTGGCACTTTACTTTGTTGCACTTTTAATTCTTGCTTTTACATTTCAAGCAACTTTAAATTCTGCCCTTACATTCTTGTCTTTACATTCTTGCAATTTAAATTCAACCCTTTAATTTCTTGCTATTTCAATTCAGCTATTTTACTTTCCATAACACTTGTTTCGCTTTTGGATTGATTTTGCTTGTGTCTTATTTGTGTTCTTGCTTTTGTTTGCTTTGAGTCATATGTTCTTAGTGTTCTAGATGTCCTTACTTTCTACTTACTTGCTTTTAATTTTGAAAAGTTTAGAAGTAACTAGAAATTTGTTTAAGTGGAAGTAGATTTAGTTCCAAACATAGATTTCAAGTGTTCATTTAAATTTGAATCTCAAATTTTTATTTTTATTTTTTTTGGACAATAGACCATGATTGAAAATATGAATGGTATGCAGTATGGACAATTTCCTTCCATAAACCAACACCATGGATAAAAAAAAAGAATAAATAAAAAACAATACATTTTGATGCAACCAACCATAACCTTTCTTTGATTATTCAAATTATCTTTCTTAAGTGGATTCAATTTTATTTGGCAAATTGATTTCATCCTTGTGGAATTTTATCTTTTTGCTTTACAAAATTCTAGGAAGCATAGAACTTCATTGTTAAAAGTTTAGTAAGTATCTTTGAGTCTTTTTGTGTGCCTTTTCTTGTTTGTCTTCAAGTTTTTTCATATACCTCTTTCCTTTTTGGTTTCGCTTTTCTTGTTTAAGCTTTTCTTGCTTGTCTTCTTTGTTTTCCTTAAGTTTTGTTTCAGTTTCCATCAAGCTTAAGTGATTGAGGCTTTGACCTTTTTCATTTGAGAGCTTTCAATAATCAAGAAAGACCTTTGAAGAGTGGAAAACATTTCTTGAGTGCTTTGAGTGTTTCTCCCCAAAATCGCAAGCTTGAGCTTGTTTTTCACTAATTTTGCTTTCCTAATTGTTTATTCTATTTGTGTCTTCTTTATGGCTAATATTTCTTTAGGAGAATCTTCCAAACCTCATTTGCCACAAAAAGCTTTCCTCATAGGAGAGTTGGATGCGGCCAAACGCACAATAGCCCAAAAGGAAGAAGAATTGAGGCAAATGGAGGCAAGAATTCAAAGACTTGAAATGGCACATGAGAGCTGTTAGAAAAGATGGCTTTAAACTAGAGGGGGGGTGAATTGTTTAAAGGGGTTTTCACAAACTTTTCACAGCTAGAATGAATTTATTTCAGAAACCAAATGATTCAGCAATTTAGTTAGCCAAAACAACAAGCAAAACTGTAACACTAGAAAAAACAATCGGTTGTTTCTTCGAAACAATTGGTTGTTTATACTAGCAAACAACAAACAAACTGAATTTAAAGAGATAGGGATAGAAAGATTGTACACAGTTGTTTATACTGGTTCACTCCAATCCAGAGCTACATCCAATCTTCTCAGAAACCCTGAGAAAATCCACTAAGCAATCACACCTTGATCACTTACACAACAACCAAGAGAATGACCTTGAAAACCTCAAGAAACACACTCTCCTTGGCCAACACTAAGATTGTTGATCTTGAACACCTCAACAACACACAACCAATCTCAGCAAAAACACACAGACAAACTGTTTCAGCAGTTTACAAAGATTACACGTGTTACAAATGAATATCTGAAATCAATACAAGTAGAATCCTATTCCAGCACCTTGATCAATCACAAAACTCTTAAGCAATCTCAACACTTTGAAAAACTCTCTTAGAAAAACTTTTTCAAAAAAATCTCCTTTTCTTAAAAACAATTTTTCTGAATTTATACCAAGATATAGTTTGTTATCAAATCTTAACAAACTCTTAATTGCTTTAAAAAGATTGGTCAAAACATTTAATGACTGGAGCGTATTCAGTTTCAAATCATTTAAAGCTCAGTCAAAGAAAATAGTTATTCTTGTTAGAGTTAAGCAGGGTCTGAAGATCAAGAGGGGAGGGGTGAATTGATCTTTTAAAAATTTTTGCAACAGGAACTGACTTCTGTATAACAGAGATTAAAAGAACAGATTGATTTCAAATAAAACAGATTTATTTTTCCAAATCACCTTCTTACAATCAGAACTTAATCAAACAAGATTTTATACAATTAGAAGGAACAACAGAATACACTTGTTCAGATATTTGCAAGAAGGTTTCAACCAAGAGAAGAACAGTTCTTATTAAACCCAGAATTAACAGATTCAATTTCAAATGAACAGATTTATTTTGGACAGTTATCAATTCAAATTCCAGAAATAAATGCAAGAAAGGAGAGAAGATTGCACACAAGTTTTTATACTGGTTCACTCATCAAGAGCTACATCCAGTTCACCTTACACCAAGGTGGAATTCACTAAACACATACAACAATTACAGCATATACAGCAGTTCTTGAAACCTACAAGAACACTCACATACAAGGCTGAAAAACACCTATTTCAGCATACCTTGCACTCCAAGAAACCCTATCAAGAAGTGACTAACACTTCCACCTTTACAACAAATGAGAAAGGAAAAAATACACCTGAAAAGAAGATGCAAGAACTCAAACCAGTAGTTCAATCTGCTGCAAAAACTGCACCAGCACCTTCACAAAGCACAAGGTTTTCCTAGAACAAGCACACTTGAAATTCCTTTTGAAAACCTTTCACAAAAGCCTTTGAATTCTTCTTCTCACTCAGAAACTGATTGAAACGTGATTGCACTGTGTATTTTGTGTGAGAGAAGTCTTCTATATTTAAAGAAACCAGTTTCTAACCACTTTTCAAAAAACAGTTTGAAAAACAGTTAAGAATAACAGAACCAAAATAAATCTATTTATTATCCAGGAAACAGATTTATTTTTGTCCAGTATTCAGACTTTTTGGAGAAAACTTTAAACAGCATTTTTGAAAACTTTAAACACTCCTTGTGTTTGGTTTAAGCTTGCTTTAGGCAACTAGAACAGAATGACCGATGACCGACCGGTGCCACATTACATTCCAAATGACCGATGACCGATCGTACAACATTACTTTCTCAAAGACCGAAGACCGATCGTGCCTCATTACTTCCTCCAATGACCGACGACCGATTGGTTCCTCATACTTCCCCAATGACCGACGACCGATTGGTTCCCCATTGCTTCCTTCAATGACCGACGACCGATTGGTTCCTCATACTTCCCCAATGACCGACGACCGATTGGTTCCTCATTACTTCCCCATGACCGATGACAGATCGGTTCCTCATACTTCCCCAATGACCGACGACCGATTGGTTCCTCATTACTTCCTTCAATGACCGACGACCGATTGGTTCCTCATACTTCCCCAATGACCGACGACCGATTGGTTCCTCATTACTTCCCGCAATGACCGATTACAGATCGGTGCCTCATCACTTCCTCACCTCCTAAGCCTAAACCAAAATTCACTTAAATCCTTTTACAAAACTATAAAGTACCGAAGCAATTTTCTTCATCAAACACACTTTAAGCCAAGGTTGGGAAGAAGCTTCCTTCAGCTTCAACAATCTCCCCCTGTTTGATGGAGACAAATCCCCATAGCTCGATTGCTTTGAAGAAAGATCAATACCTGTACAAAGCTTGATTCCACAATACACAGATTTAAAGTGAATATTGAATAAGAGAAGAGTAGAGAATATATATACCTCCCTATACCACTGCAGCTTATAAGATCAGCTATTTTTCTCCCCCTTTGGATTCATCAAACAGCATGGAAGCAAATAAAAACAGAAGCATATAATAGCCATACATGATAGTTCATAAAGTCCTTAAGAGGGGAATACATTCCAGAATAGAGATGAAAATATAATGTCCAGAAACAGGCACCAAAACACAGAAATAAAAGGATAATGTTCAACAGACATAAGAAGACAATATTGGGAAGAAAGAAAACTATTCCCTGTAGTAAAGCTCAGCCAGTTGTTCCTGTACTCCCTCGAGTTGATAATCTAGATGCTGGAACCTGGCTTGAGTCATCTCAAAGTAGGCTTTCTGGTCTTCTGAAAGATTGTCAAGTCGATGCAGTACTTGCCTTTCAAAACTAGACAAAGGTTCACCTCTGAATTCGGGAGAATGATATGCAACCAGTGCATTGTGTGCTGTAGCATCCAAGTCATCATGATTCGGTTGATGATCAGCATGAACATTGTCATCTTCCATAGGAACAGCAGCTTCTTCATCATCATTGTTGTTGTGGTTGGACGTACCATGTTCCATTCTAGGACCTGTTGTCCTTTTAAAAACCCACTCTTCACCTTCCTTGAGGAATCCCATCTTCATGAGCGTAGAGTTGTCGATTTCACTAATTGCTTTGATTGGCTCGTTTCTCTCATTAGTAGTGTCAATCTCAAAACAATCGATTAATTTTGAAATGAAAATTGCATAGGGAAATCTGTAATCAGATAGCCTCTTGGATTTGAGCATATGCTCTATCATTACACAAACCCAATTTATTTTTATGCGATGCATGAGACAGTAGAGTAAAATGAGGTCTTCCTCATGTAATGTAGCATGATTACTTCCCCTAGGTGTCAGTTGCCATGCAATAACATAGGCTAGAAACCTAGGAGTTAGGTTCAGATTACCTGCATGAAACCTGTTTATGTGTTGATTCTTATCTCTCATGCAGCTTGTGTAGAACTGAATTTTATTGAATTCTTGAATCATGGTTGTGTTCCCCTTTCCCACCTTGAGGCCTGAATACTTGATTCCAGCGATGTTGCTCCAAACTTCACTTGTTATTTTTATTTGGACACCTTTTACGTGGGAAATTAAAATTTTTCCCATCAAGGGTCAGATTGGTATAGAATACCTTCACTAGATCTGGATAGATGTTGCCAGTCATTTCAAGAAATGGCTTCAATCTCTGATGCTTGAGAAGTGCTTTGGGTTCAGTCAGCTTTTCACTCTTCATCCATGAAAACTCGAGGATCTTTGGCACATTTACCTGTTTTCTACTTATCTCATGTAAGTAAGTGGTCATGGCTTCAGCATCGCCATCGAACCATTTCTCTAAAATACCTTGAGTATTATTCTTCTGCTCACGGGATTTCTTCCTTTTGTATACCAATGATGCCATTTCTGAAACCTGTTCCTTTTTATCAAAAGAAAACTGAGAGATTGCAAGCAGAAGTTGAATGTGTGAACTACAGGTTTTGAATACCATTATTTATAGAATCAAACAGATTGTATTAATGCTTAGCAGAGTTGGAGTGTGAAGAAGAAACAAATCAAAAACACAGAGTCAGTACAGATTTTATTCCTGCAGCAGTTTCAGTTTTTGGAAAGAGGCAAAATCATTTTGAAAAAGTGTTTTAGCTTTTAGTGAGAAATAGCTTTCCATACAGTTAGTCAAACCAGTTTGAATATCCAGACAGAACAGCCATAAACCTGCTGGTCAAAGCAATAAAGCAGTTAAGGTGCATGTATAATTTCTCTTTCCTAGTTATGTATATTTTAGGCACAGAAATAAACAGATTAACCAGAGAAATAACATGTTATAGATTTAAAATATCACTGCAGTGAACAGTTTAAGCTGATAATGCCCAATTCGTTTAACAAGAAATAAAACCTATCTTTAGCCAGAGGTTTTGTAAACAGATCAGCCAATTGAAACTCAGTACTAATGAATTTAATATCACAAATACCATTAGCTATATTTTCTCTTAAGAAATGATGTCTAATCTCTATGTGCTTTGTTCTTGAATGTAACACAGGATTTTTAGACAGGTTTATGGCACTGGTATTATCACAATTAATAGGTATCTTGTTTAACAGTATTCCATAGTCACTTAGCTGTTGCCTTAGCCATAATGTTTGAGCACAGCAGCTTCCAGCAGCAATGTATTCTGCTTCTGCTGTAGAGAGGGCAACACAAGCTTGTTTCTTGCAATGCCAAGAAATCAGGCTTGATCCTAGCATGTGACATGTTCCACTAGTGCTCTTTCTGTCAACCTTGCACCCTGCAAAATCAGAATCTGAAAAACAGTTTAAGTATAAGGAAACATGGTTAGGATACCATAGTCCAACAGATTTTGTCCCTTGCAAGTATTTCAGAATTCTCTTGACTGCATTGTAGTGAGATTCCCTTGGATCAGATTGATATCTGGCACATAGGCATACAACAAACATAATATCAGGTCTGCTGGCAGTTAAGTACAGCAGGGATCCAATTAAGCTTCTGAACTTGGATTGGTCAACAGGTTTTCCTGCACAGTCTTGGTCTAGTTGACAGCTTGTTGAAATAGGAGTGCTAATTGCCTTACATTGATCCATATCAAATTTTTTCAGCAGCTCTTTGCAGTATTTTTCTTGACTAATGAAGATTCCATCCTTGAGCTGTTTCACTTGCAGGCCAAGGAAGAAGTTCATTTCTCCCAACATTGACATCTCAAACTCTCTCATCATTGTATTGGCAAAAGCTTCACACATTTCCTCATTGGTTGACCCAAAGATTATATCATCTACATACACTTGTACCAGGATAATATCTTCCCTTTTCTTCTTAATGAATAGAGTCTTGTCAGAATTACCACGGTTATAGCCTTGAGAAAGCAAAAATTCACTTAACCTTTCATACCATTGCCTTGGTGCTTGTTTTAGTCCATACAAGGCCTTCTTAAGCTTGTACACATGTTCTGGATTTTTGTAATCTTCAAAGCCTGGGGGCTGGGAAACAAACACCTCCTCATTTATGTACCCATTTAGGAATGCACTTTTAACATCCATTTGAAACAATTTGAAGCCTTTGATGCTGGAAAATGCTAGAAGTAATCTGACAGCTTCAAGGCGTGCTACTGGTGCATAGGTTTCACCAAAATCAATACCTTCTTCTTGGTTGTATCCTTTAGCAACCAGCCTTGCTTTGTTTCTAGTGATAGCTCCATGTTCATCCAGCTTGTTCCTGTACACCCACTTGGTTCCTATGATATTCATCTCATGCTTTCTTGGAACTAAGGTCCACACTTCATTGTATTCAAACTGGTTCAGTTCTTCCTGCATTGCTGTTATCCAATTGCTGTCTTGCAGTGCTTCTTCCAGGCTTTTAGGCTCAATCTGTGACACAAAAGCTACTGTTCTGCAGAAATTGTTGAGAGAATTTCTGGTTGAGACTCCTTTCTCTAGTTTTCCAATTACATTGTCAAGAGTAAGATCCTTGGGAGTCTTCCATTCCTTAGGCAACCCTGCATTCACAACAGACTCTTTGACAGCATTTGGATTAGTTGTATCAAATTCAGTGGATTGATTTTTCTGCAGAATTATTCTTAAATCATCCACACCAGATTCATCCAAAACAGATTTCGATATAGAACAATCTGTTTCATCAAACACCACATGCATAGACTCTTCTACAGCAAGCAATCTTTTGTTATAGACTCTATAAGCATGTCCATTTATAGCATAACCAAGGTGTATACCTTCATCAGATTTAGGGTCAAATTTCCCAAGATTATCTTTACCATTATTTAGAATAAAACATTAGCACCCAAATACTCTAAGATGGCTAATGCTAGGTTTTCTTCCTTTGTACAGTTCATAAGGGGTTTTCTTAAGAATAGGTCTTATCAATGTTCTGTTAAGCACATAGCAAGCAGTATAAACAGCATCAGCCCAGAAATACTTTGGTAAATTTGATTCATTTAACATAGTTCTTGCTAACTCTTCCAAAGATCTATTCTTTCTTTCAACCACACCGTTTTGTTGAGGTGTCCTAGGAGCAGAATAGCTATGTGTTATGCCATGCTTTTCACAAAACTTATCAAATTTTGCATTTTGAAATTCTCCCCCATGATCACTACGAATCTGTTTTATGCAGTTCTCATTTTCATTTTTTAAAACCTTTGCCAATTTCTTGAAAGCTTTGTATGTATCATTTTTAGAAGCAATGAATAGAGTCCAAGTATATCTAGAAAAGTCATCAACAATCACCAAAGCATAATAATTTCCAGCAAGGCTAGCAGTCCTAGATGGTCCAAATAAATCCATATGCAATACATCCAGAATTTTATTTGTAGAAACTATATCTTTAGATTTAAAAGAGGTTCTAATCTGTTTTCCTTTTACACATGCATCACACAACCTGTTATTTTTAAAACATATTTTTGGTAGACCAGAAACAAGGTCCTTAGACAACAATTTATTCAAGTGATCTGTATGGATATGAGCCAACCTCCTGTGCCATAGCCAAGACTCATCACTTTTTGACAACAAGCATTCATTTTTAGAATTGTTATTAACAATGTCTAGGAGATAGATGTTGTTTACCCTTTTCCCTATGAACAGCACCTTACCAGAGTTCTGATTTGAAATTGTACATGTGTTGGCTTCAAAATTAACCAAGTATCCCTTATCACAAAGCTGACTAATACTGAGAAGATTATGCTTTAAGCCTTCAACATATAGGACATTCTCAATTATAGTTGAGTCTTTAGTGCCAACATCTCCTCTTCCAAGAATTTTTCCTCTATTGTTGTCCCCATATGTGACATAACCTTCAGCTTTGAGTTTCAAACTTATGAACTGGGCCAAATCACCTGTCATATGTTTTGAGCAGCCGCTATCAAGGTACCACTTATTTTTCCTGCTGTTTTTCTGCAAAACAGATTACATATATGGTACCCCTCTTAGTATAGGGTCCAGCATGATTAATACCTTTCCTTAGGAAGCCATTTGGCTAAGCCTTTAGGAACAAGATATTTTCTAGCCCTACATGTTCTTGATGTATGACCAGATTTCATGCAGTAGAAACAGGATGCAGTATATACTGTATTTAATCTGTTAAAAGAAGAAAAACCTGTTTTGGCAGGAACAAAAAAACTGGACAGCTTTTTAACATTTTGCTTTATTCCAGGATTATATCCTAAACCATTTTTATTAAAGACAGCATTTTGTGAACCCAACAATGTTTCAAGATTTTCTCTTCCTTTTGTGAAATTTGATAAAGTCTTTAGAAGATATTCAACCTGTTTTTCCAATTTCTTACAATTTTCACATGTTTTGATGGATGCATGCAGGCAGGTTAATTCAAGACTAATTAACTCAGTTTTAGCTTTGTTTAGTTCTTCCTCAAGAGCCTTTACCTTAGGTTCAAGAACTTTATTCATTCTGGTCAGCTTATTACACATGACAGCAAGTCTATTGGCTTCATCATGAGTTTCCTTAAACGCAATTAAAAGCTGATCATAATTTTCAGAATCAGTTGAGTAATTACTTACTGAGTCTGAAGTTGAACCTTCATCATTTGCCATGAAGCACAGATTTGCTTCTTCACTCTCATTTGAGGATTCACTTGTTGAAGATACATCATTATCCTCCCAAGATATGTAAGCCCTTTTTCCCTTGCCTTTTTCATTCTTCTTGCTTGCTGATTTTTCTTTATGTGGATTGTTTGGACAATCAGCTTTTATATGACCTGGTTTGCCACATCCAAAACAGGTGTAAGTAGAAGAATTAGAATCACTCTGTTTTGAATACCTTTTTCTTTGCTGTGTTCTGTCTCTAGTCTTCCTTTTAAGGAATTTGCTGAATTTTCTAGTGAGCAAGCTTAAGGTTTCATCTTGTTCAGGATTCTCTTCTTCTTCTTCACTTGTGTCATGCTCCATGGTGGTCTTTAAGGCAATTCCTTTGACTTTCTTCTCCACAGTTTCTTGGTCTTTCAATCTTTTCAGCTCCAATTCATGTTCCATCAGCTTTCCAAAGAGTGCTGCAGTGAACATCTTGGAAAGATCCCTTGATTCTGAAATTGCTGTTACCTTTGGCTGCCAACTCCTATCAAGGCATTTCAATACCTTTATGTTGAGCTCTTCCTTATCAAAAACCTTGCCAAGACCCGTGAGATGATTTACAATGTGTGTAAATCGTTTCTGTACATCTGCAATGCTCTCACCAGATTGCATTCTGAACAACTCATATTCCTGGATCAATGAGTGCTTCCTAGCCCGTTTAACATCTTCTGTGCCTTCATGAGTTACCTCCAGTATCTCCCACATTTCCTTAGCTGATTGACATTGAGACACCCTAAAGAACTCATCCATATTCAGTGCAGAGGTGATGATGTTCTTGGCCAGAGAATCATATTGAGCCTTCTTCCTTTCAGCTTCACTCCATTCGGACCATGGTTTCTTCACAGTTTCATCTTTCACAGTCTGCATAGGTATGAAAGGTCCGCTCACCACAGCATCCCAGATGCCCATATCAATGGACTCCATGAAAATCTTCATCCTGATTTTCCAGAAAGCATAGTTGACTCCACCGAACATAGGAGGCCTATTGATGGATGCTCCCTCAGCAAAAGGCATCTTGAATTCAGACATTTCTGCACAACTTGAGTAACCTACAAGCCCTTGCTCTGATACCAATTGTTAGAGTTAAGCAGGGTCTGAAGATCAAGAGGGGAGGGGTGAATTGATCTTTTAAAAATTTTTGCAACAGGAACTGACTTCTGTATAACAGAGATTAAAAGAACAGATTGATTTCAAATAAAACAGATTTATTTTTCCAAATCACCTTCTTACAATCAGAACTTAATCAAACAAGATTTTATACAATTAGAAGGAACAGCAGAATACACTTGTTCAGATATTTGCAAGAAGGTTTCAACCAAGAGAAGAACAGTTCTTATTAAACCCAGAATTAACAGATTCAATTTCAAATGAACAGATTTATTTTGGACAGTTATCAATTCAAATTCCAGAAATAAATGCAAGAAAGGAGAGAAGATTGCACACAAGTTTTTATACTGGTTCACTCATCAAGAGCTACATCCAGTTCACCTTACACCAAGGTGGAATTCACTAAACACATACAACAATTACAGCATATACAGCAGTTCTTGAAACCTACAAGAACACTCACATACAAGGCTGAAAAACACCTATTTCAGCACACCTTGCACTCCAAGAAACCCTATCAAGAAGTGACTAACACTTCCACCTTTACAACAAATGAGAAAGGAAAAAATACACCTGAAAAGAAGATGCAAGAACTCAAACCAGTAGTTCAATCTGCTGCAAAAACTGCACCAGCACCTTCACAAAGCACAAGGTTTTCCTAGAACAAGCACACTTGAAATTCCTTTTGAAAACCTTTCACAAAAGCCTTTGAATTCTTCTTCTCACTCAGAAACTGATTGAAACGTGATTGCACTGTGTATTTTGTGTGAGAGAAGTCTTCTATATTTAAAGAAACCAGTTTCTAACCACTTTTCAAAAAACAGTTTGAAAAACAGTTAAGAATAACAGAACCAAAATAAATCTATTTATTATCCAGGAAACAGATTTATTTTTGTCCAGTATTCAGACTTTTTGGAGAAAACTTTAAACAGCATTTTTGAAAACTTTAAACACTCCTTGTGTTTGGTTTAAGCTTGCTTTAGGCAACTAGAACAGAATGACCGATGACCGACCGGTGCCACATTACATTCCAAATGACCGATGACCGATCGTACAACATTACTTTCTCAAAGACCGAAGACCGATCGTGCCTCATTACTTCCTCCAATGACCGACGACCGATTGGTTCCTCATACTTCCCCAATGACCGACGACCGATTGGTTCCTCATTGCTTCCTTCAATGACCGACGACCGATTGGTTCCTCATACTTCCCCAATGACCGACGACCAATTGGTTCCTCATTACTTCCCCATGACCGATGACAGATCGGTTCCTCATACTTCCCCAATGACCGACGACCGATTGGTTCCTCATTACTTCCTTCAATGACCGACGACCGATTGGTTCCTCATACTTCCCCAATGACCGACGACCGATTGGTTCCTCATTACTTCCCGCAATGACCGATTACAGATCGGTGCCTCATCACTTCCTCACCTCCTAAGCCTAAACCAAAATTCACTTAAATCCTTTTACAAAACTATAAAGTACCGAAGCAATTTTCTTCATCAAACACACTTTAAGCCAAGGTTGGGAAGAAGCTTCCTTCAGCTTCAACAATTCTATTATGGTTCCAAAACAAACAATATATTGTTTCCTCAAATCAATCGGTTGTTTTGTTACTTAACAGTTTTCACCATTCAAAAACAGTTTTCAAACTTTCTCAAAACATCTAACTGTAAACAATCGGTTGTTTCGATAGAACAATCGGTTGTTTCAACTTAGCTTTTAAAACATTTTGCTTTGTTAAAGATTGAGATGCTAATTGCTTTGAGATTTAATCTAAGGGTGGATTACAACATTAAACTACCCCAGAACAAAACTTTTAAACCAGCACAGCAGCAACAAGCAAAGCAGAGGCTTCAACATCCTTCAAAGGATTTGGATTCTTCAAAACATTGAACACCACTTGGTTCAACAAGAGCGTGGTCTCTTGGGATTATTTAAAGGATTGCATGCGCGCGTGGTTTGTTCCTCCTCATTATAGGAAGGAACTCTTGTTGAAGCTCCAATGGCTTCATCAAGGACCTAGGACGGTAGATGAATATTTTAAAGATCTAGAAACAACTTTGACTAAGATAAATATGCATGATAATGAAGACTCAAAGATCACTAGGTTTGTGAGTGGTTTAAGGAGAGAAATTAAAGATGTTGTAGAATTATATGAGTACTCTTTGTTAAAGAAGTTGGTTCACCTAGCCATCAAGGTGGAATCACATATTTTGACGAAAACAACTTTCAAAACTACTCATCATGATGGCTTCTACAAATATTCAAGGAAGGATAAAAATAACATTTCTACAAAAACTTCTCCTTCCAATTTTTCAAAAGAAACCACTTCTTCCTATAATGTTTTTAAAGAAAAATCTTCTACCTTTACCCCTAAGCCACCCACCAAACCTTCAAGCAGAAAATGTTTTAAATTTTTAGGGTTTGGGCACACAGCTACCAATTGTCCAAATAAAAGGACCCCAAAGCTAAAAGAGGAACATCAGGCCCAAATTAAAACAAAAACCAAAAGTGAAAATGAAAGAGAAAACGAAGGACAAGATAACACGGGTATCAGCACTTCACCTCAAAGGTGTTTTTCTTCCTTGTCTTTTTCATTACCTAAACGTTCTAAATACTTGAGATATTTGCTTTAAGAAGTTTAGGGATGATATTCAAAAACCTCCTAAAGGTTATCACCTTCTAAGAGGATTCTCCCAAAATCATTTCATCCCCAAATATTCTTTCCAAACATGGCCTGTAGCTAGAATTCAACCATGTCATCTCCCCAAGCTTAATGAACATAAGTTTGCTTCACACCTCTCATATACAAATCATGTGAACAAACTCACTATGTTATTTGCAGGAGTTCTAAATTCGAGGACGAATTCTTTTGAACCTTGGGAGCATGATACAAACCAATAGATGACTAAGGACACAACAAGCACTTCCAAAGGGTCAGTCATCTCAAGATACAAAGCTAGGCCCCACCAAGCCTCGAGAAAGAAACAACAAAAGAAGAAGAAGCTATAATCCAGAATACTAGAAGTTCTTCCTTTTAGTTTTCTTAAAAAATAGAATATGTTTGTAAATAATTTGGGCTCACTTTAGGGGTCAAAATAGAAAATATAGGCTAGAATAAGGTGCCTTTAGCATAATAGGAGGTGTGGGTATCATTTTAGCTTGTTCCTAGCCCTTTTGGAAGGCATTTTGACCTAGTTTCTAGAAGGACAAGCCTAGGATACGGGTTTGACTTAGTCAAACCCTAAGGCTACCCATTTTTTCCCTTTTCCCATCCTACTCCTTTAGCTTGTTCTCCAAGGCTCCTTCATCTATAAATATGAGGCCTACCTAGTGTATTTTTTACAAGTTGAAAATTATAGTAAAGAAATTTTGCACAAATTTTGTGTGAGTAGTGAGTGAGTGAGTCTCCTCCAATTTGGTCTTATCTTGTGGGTGTTGATGTTCTCAAGTGGCAGCCTCCTTCCACTCATCTTGGTGGTTCCACCCCATCAAGTGGCGTGATTCACCATAGCTCCGTATCCATAAGTTCTTCCTTCATCATCTCTTCCATTTATTCATTCCTTTTGTTCACGTTTTTATCTTCTTTGCCTTGTATTTGTGTTTCGGTTTTGGAGACTCTTTATGAGTAAGGATCATCATTTGGAATGTCTTGTACACCATTGATGCATCCTTTTTCTCCTTTCTAAGTTTCGGCCATTGCATTCATATTCACCTTATTCATGTCTTTTTCTCTTTGTCTTATGGAAATGAACCTTCACATCTACTTAACCACTTGGTTAAGTTAATGTCTAGTTGGGATTTTCCTTAGGTCATCACCTTAATTGTCTTAAAAATCCAATCCTAATCAAAGTTTCACCATAAAATGCTAAATCATAAAATCAACTCACATCAGGCGAGCTCATAATTTAGCTTGCTAGCCCACTTAGGCCCGCACCACATAACCCACAGTCTGCGCGGGCCAACAGTGGAGCGAGGCGGGTTAGTCTGCATAAGTAAAAAAATAATTATTTTATTTTTTCCACAAAAACAAAAATAATACCCCACTCACCCATTATTGTAGTGTGACCTTTATTTTATTTTATTTTTAAGAAATTGAATTTAATGTACTAAAGAAATAATGTTTTATTTTAAGCATCTAAAGAAGTTAATATTAAGAGTGATAGTGGATTTAGCTTCAAATAAAGTATTATATTTAAAATTTGTTAATAAAAAAAATATAAAGAAGATGTTTCAATAAGATACTCATTAAAAAAGTAATCATCTTCATTAAAATATTTTGTAGCAAAACTTTGATAAGATACTCTGACATATTTACATACATAGATAGAGAAAATAGATGCAAAATAAAACTTTAATTATTTTTAATCAAGCATTCTAACATCCGTCTTACTTGAATTCATATTTTTAGCTTAATTGAATGAATTGAAATAATAAAATTTTAGTTTTTCAGCAATAGAAATAGATTTTTTTTATAATTAATGAAATTTTAATTTAAAAAATATATATTTTCCTTACGCAGGTTGGTCCATAGGCCCATGGGCTATCTCTTATGCGAGGCGGGCCAATAAAAAGAACTCGAACCCCTTGCACAGGGTGGGGCAATCCGACCCGTATTTTGTGGGCTAAATGCTGGACACACCTATGCGGGGCGGGCTAGCCCACATTGCCACCCTTATATCTCAATAGCCACAGAACATGGAAATGAGAATATGGTGAACTATTTCATCTTAATGCAAAAATAAGCTATGACAATGCATGAATTGATTGGGATAGTTTATGGTTCTAGATAACCCCGTGCAAGAAATCGACTTGATTTAACTATAAGGAACAAAGAACTTGAACAAACATGATGTTTATAAATAACAATAATAAGAGAAATTCACAAAGTTCTTTCAATCCCAACATTTATGTTATATTAATTATCCTTTACTTCATTCCTTTGTCAAAGTTTCATCTTTCACTAAATTTTATAGTAGAATTAATATAATTAGTTATTTATAAAATATATGCAACTAATCTCTATCTTTGCATCACTTAATCTTAAAAGTCATTTCTACTAAGATAAATATTAATGTTTTGTAGATATAACATCCATCAGTTGTAAAAGAAGGTATCTTCTATCATAATGTATAATTAATTTTTATAATGTTATTAAGCATCTAATTTATGAAATATGATGTATTTATTACGTTTAATAAATGTAATTATGATAAAAGATTACATAACTACTACTATGAAGTTATATATTAAAATATAATAAATGAAACATAATACATTTATTAATTATAATAAATATATAATTGTGATTAAAAAATACATAACGTCTGATATAACTTTATACATAAAGTATACAATTAAATAAAAATTAATTATTACTTCATCATTACATCCCATCACAACTTAGGAAAATACTAAAAAAGTTCTTAAATAAGAAATATTAGTATTAGTATATAAAATAATTTTTATTATTAGTAGAAATTTATAAATTAATTTATAAATTAATATATTATGATTTTAGGTACTAACTATTTTATATTCTAAATTAATTTTTATTAATTTTTTAAAAATTAATTTAAAATTTAAATATTAATAACTAATTTAGATACCAATTTAAAAATCAGTTTAACATTTTTTATTAATAATAAAAATAATTTTAAATATCAATAATTTTTTAGTCTATAAAATTTTATTAAATTTAGTTAATATAATGATTAATTATTTTTTTTCTGTAAATTTAACTATTATTTAATGATTTTTTAGTGAAATTTTGAGCAAAATAACACAATTACACTATTTATTTCCTCTCTCATATCATATTGCTAAACTATTTATACAAATTACATATCATATCAAATAATTAGACGAATAGCACGGTTTATTGCAACAATTCAGAATTTGATCTCACTTTTCAGTATTTTTTAAAAAACCTATTTTTTTTATGTGAAATTGCCAAAACAAAATTTCAAAAAAAAATTAATTAAAAATTCATAAATGTTAATTTTGGTAACAAATTTTCTTATTTAAATATTTTTCTAAATAATTATTGCTTAAAATATATATTTTTAAATACTTGTTTATTGAAATAGTCATTTTTTAAATTATTATATTTATATGATTTTTCTAAATAAAATTTAAGAAAAAAAAATCGTATAATTTTTTTTAAATAATTATTTTTTAAAAACTCAAAATTATCAACTATTCCTTCATTAAATAAAATAAAATAAAATCAAGTTTAGACTACAACCGAATTCTAGCTAGAATAGTGCCGTATTTTTGGTAGAAAAAGTTCTAGTTCAGAATTCGATTACATTCTGAACTTCATTTTATTTTTGTTTTCTTATTTAAAAATGAAGGAAAGAGAATTGATGATTTTGAGTTTTTTAGAAAATAATTACTTTTAAAAAATTGGTTTGAAAAAGAAAAAAAATTTAAGAATTATTTAGAAAATTAATTATGTAAAATATAATAATTTAGAAAATAATTATTTGAAAGAAATAACTATTTATTAAAATATATATTTTAAACAATAATTATTTAGAAAATTATTTAAATAAGAAAAATTTGTGAATAAAGTGAACATTTATAAATTTTGAAATAATTTACTTTTGAAATTTTGGTTTGAAAATTTAAGAGAAAACGGAAAGAAAAGTTTTACACATAGTAAAAATCTAAATTCTAAAGTGTCTATTTAGTTAATTATTTAACACATATATGCTATTTAAGTAATATATAACACAAAAATAGAAAAGAAATAAATCGTTTAAATGTATCAAAAATTCTTTATAGGGAGCTCAAAGAGATTTTTTGAGTCTATTTAAACAAATATTTTCATGTCCAGACATATATACATTACATAGAGAAACATTAAGAGAAAAGTTGACTGGTAGAAATGACTAAGTTTTTCTTTGCACAAGTAGTTGTCTTTCTCCTTATCATTTCAGGTTTGATAATTTTCCAATTTCAGGTTAAATTTTTTATTGATGAATAATTTGTTGTAATTCTATTTTGCATTTTTTTTAGTTATTTCAAGAATAATCGTAGCAGATGCCCAAAGATGTCAAAAAGTGTTAGAGCCCACAGGCTGCACCCTCCAACAATGTCGATCGGATTGCTACAAAATGTTTCAAAACTTTCGTGGGTTTGGAAAATGCATTCGCAACAATAGTAATAATACTTATGCATGTGTGTGCTTCTATGATTGTCATGCGAAACAGAATTTTGTGTAAACTTAGCCACTCATAACATGTACCCAGTTCAAAGAGGATGAAAGAGACAAGGTTATTAAAAGTTAACCAATAAACAATCATTTTGTGACTGAAAATTTCACATTTGCCCTTTCTTTGTTAAATGTATTTGTCTTTTCATTTTTTTTTTTAAAACATACTTCATTAATTTGATTATTCTTTTCCTAAAACTAAAGATTATCTCTTTTTTAGGATCTTTTGTTCAGAAATTACAATTTTGAATAATTTTATTTAGGTACGATTTTCATTTTTGTATCCTTAAGTACGATTTTCATTTTTGTTAAAAAAAAACATTTTCATCCAAAATCGTTATTTTTTTTAAAAGAAAACACCACTTTAGTCCAAAAAAAAATAAATAGAAAACCCTAGTGTGATATTGAAACTATATGAATCAATATAAAAAAAACAAATGCGATTCGATCTAAATGTAATCTAAAATTCAAAAAAACATCGAACCAATTGTTTAGTGTTTGATTTGGATAAACTTTTTGTCATTATAAAATTGTCAAAAATCTTTTAAAAAAAATTGTTAAATACTTTCTAATGACCATTTGTAATATAGCATATTTTTAATCATTTAAGTTTATACTTTAACTTTTTTATACTTATAAATAAACTATATAATCGTATAGTTTAAAAATTGCAACGTAAATTTTCTATTATAGTGTAAATAAAATACAATCAAATCACTTAAAAGAAAAGACATATTCATATTCATATAATTTATATATATGAATATGTTTTGTTTGCTGTTAATTAATTCAAAATATATAATATTATATTTAAATACAATCAATATATATATATATATATATATATATATATGTTTTGTTTGTTGTTAATTAATTCTAAAGATTATATTTAAATGTGTAACACATAATTTTTTCCAGTTTTTATTTTTAATTGGCAATCTAAAGTTCAAACCCAATAATTAGATTTAGGAAAAAGTAGATTCAAAGAACTAAAATGAAAAATGATTTTTTATAAATTTTCAGTTATTATTTTGGACTACTTTTGTATTGAACAACCTTGGATGAGAAAAATATCAACACTATTATCCCAAACAAGCATTTAATGCGTTTGTTAAACATGTATTTGCTACATGCCAAAAACAATTACATAATACTCAAAATAAAAAAAATAAAAAAAACGTCTTTGTATGAAGCTTATTAATTTCCTTTTTTTAATTAGAAGATTTGATTACTATTATATTTTTAATAAACTAATATATTCTTTAAGTTCTTCGAAACTTAATGAATAAAAAATATCAATTAAATTTTCTTTTTAATAAAACTATAAGAAAATTATTAAATAAAAATAATTTTTTGTAAAATATAATAATCAGTTATTATATAGGCTAAGTTAGATACTATTTTATATACTAAAAACATTATTTGTATCTAAAGTAGTTTCAATTATTAATAAAATTTATAAACTAGTTTCTAATTTGATATTTAATTAACTACAAATGTTTTAGCTACCAACTTTAAAATTTAAGTTAATTGATAGGGAAAATCTTGGTAGCTAAATAATACCAATTTAGTAAGTATAGCTTATAAATTTTATTAATAATAGAAACTATCTTAGATACCAATAATTATTTTTAATATTTAAAATAATATCTAATTTAGTGAATATAGTAATTAATTATTTTTTGTTTTTAAAATTGGTTTATATTTAATTATTTTTTCATAGTGTATTTTTATTTTAGTTTAATCATATTTTT
This sequence comes from Phaseolus lunatus, assembly GCA_013389735.1. NCBI lineage: Eukaryota > Viridiplantae > Streptophyta > Magnoliopsida > Fabales > Fabaceae > Phaseolus > Phaseolus lunatus. Next base: position 13,411,792 of record CM023866.1, on the reverse strand, counting down.
TTAACCTATGTTTTAACAATTTTCAAAATTTATGTTATTGGATTTATATGTTTTAAATATATTTATATTTGAATTTACATTTTGGAAAAAAATTCTTGTTAATAAAATGAAAAAAAAAAATATTTAGATATAAATGAACACTACAATAATATTGACATTTAGTGATAAATCAATAAGGATGGAAGAACACTATCCTCTCCAAGCAAGTGGAAGATGATGATTATTAAAACTTTATGACCTTCAAAAGAAGCTCAAAGTTTCCTCTCTCAAGAAAAGTTCCTTGGAAAAATTACTTCATTTAAGACTTTAAGAACAAGAATACAAGTATTTAACTAAATCAATTCTTATTAATTGAAAAGGTGAGTTACAAGGAGGTAAGGCGTCTTATATATTGATGCATAAGCCCCTTGCAGTTCATGATATGTGGAATGTGAGACTTAAATTCAAGTGAGAATATAGTTGTAAATGTGTACAATTTCGGAATCCTATCTAGCCAAACAACGACCTTTGCATTTTGCACTAAAATGTCAATCGGATTGCTACAAAATGTTTCAAAACTTTTGTGGGTTTGGAAAATGCATTCGCAACAATAGTAATAATACTTATGCATGTGTGTATCTATGATTGTCATGCAAAACCGAATTTGGTGTAAACTTAGCCCAATGATAACATATACCCAGTTCAAGAGGTAAAAGAGATAAGGTTATTAAAAGTTAACCAATAAACAATAATTTTGTGACTAAAAATTCACATTTGCTTCTTCTTTGTTAAATGTATTTGTCTTTTCATTTTGTTTTGAAAAAAAATACTTCATTAATTTGATTGTTCTTTTCTAAAAATAAAAAAAATTATCTCTTTTCTAGGGTTTTTACATCAAAGTAGTGCTCTTTTATTTAGTGGAAGATCCAAGTGCTAGCCTTTTTACAAGCTAAGTCTAAGATCAAACTTCATGGACTTTATACCCCGTCCAAATAGCTAGCGGCCTTAGGAAGACATTAGTATGAATTTTATTTTAGGACTTCCTATAACACCTAATGGATATGATTCTATATTTGTGGTAGTGGACTACTTTAGTAAAATGTCTCATTTCGTTCCTTGCCACAAGGTATATGATGCTAGCTACATTGCTAAATTATTCTTTAAAAAAGTTGTCAGGTTACATGGGTTACCCAAAACTATTGTGTTTAACAGAAATGTTATGTTCCTAAGCTAATTTTGGAAAAATATATGGTATAATCTTCTTGAAACTAAACTTCATTTTTCTACCATATGTTATCCTCAAACTGATGGATAGACTGAGGTAGTAAATAGGTTTTTGTCCACATTGTTGCAGACACTATTCAAAGACAACAAACGAACTTGGGATGAATGTCTTCCTCAAGTAGAGTTTGCTTATAATAGGGTAGTCCATAGAATTAGAAATCTTTCTTCCATTAAGGTTGTATATGGATTTAATCCTCTCACACCTCTTGATTTATTATAGTTTTCAGACATCATCTCTTTGTTCCATAGAGAGGAAGTTTCTAAAGTGGAACTCATAAAGAAGTTTCATGAGAAGGTTAAAAATCGTATTGAAAAACAAACTAAAATATACATAGAGTACAAAAACAAAGGAAGAAATAAAATTATATTTGAGGAAGGGGACTTAGTTTGGCTTCACTTAAGAAAAGAAAGATTTCCACAACAACAAAAGTCCAAATTCAGTCCCAAAGAAGATAGTCCATTTCGATAACGCGTCAATGAATATGCGTATAAGATAAACATCCATTACAAGAAAATCATTAAATAGCAACTAATTTTACATACCAAAGTAATTAGTTACTATTTCACTAAATTAGAGACCAGTTTAGAGACTAAAAAATTATTGGTATCTAAAGTAGTTTTTATTATTAATGAAAATTTATAAAGTAGTTTCTAAATTGGTATCTAATCATTAGCTACTAACTACTTTACATTCTAAATTAGTCTCTATTAGTCTTTTAGATACTAATTTAGAATCTAAAATATTATTAGTTAAAAAACCTTGGTAACTAATTTGGTATCAATTTAGTAACCATTTTATAATTTTTTATTAATAATAGAAACCACTTTAGATACCAATAATTTTTTAGTCTCTAAAATAATATCTAATTTTGTTAATATAGTGACTAATTATTTTTAGTCTCTAAATTTGATTGCTATTTAATGATTTTCTTGTAGTGCTCTCTAATGATTATGAGTCAACACTACTTTTAATATGTGTGTGATCTTATTCCTTTTTCAAATGGTGATGATGACTATAATAATGAAGTAGATTTGAGGATTGATCATCTTCAAGAGGGAGGGCATGATGACAAACCATCCAGTAAGGAGCATATTGAACCCTAACAAGGGTCATGACTAGAAGAATGGAAGAGAAAAAATAATTCTAGAAGACTCTCCTCTTGTGGAAAGTAACATATTAATCTTTGACCAAATATTTTAGCCTTGTAAATTCATTATTTTATGTTTTTGTGTATTTGACCCTCATAAAACATGTCTTCTTCCATTAACTTTAAATTCCATACTAAGGTTGACGAAATTCAATCTAGTATCTCCCAAAATTTACCAGCCATTCTACTCCAAGAACTAAATTAAAACAACCTAATGGAATTAGAAACACATTAGAGGTGAAGGTTGTCTATTGGATTAACAGAGAAATTCTTTACCCCATAGGAAATGGTGATTTTATTGCCATCGGCCACTATTACTAGTAAACGATCATCTTCCTCAATCAAACAACCAAACTTCTTGACAACTTGTATATCTAAGAAGTTTTGAGTGCTTCAACTGCCTAACAAGATAAGTAAACGATGTATATTAAAATACCCAATTACTCTCATGGTTATGAAATTATCCATGCCTGTTACAACATTCACAGAGATTTGTGGGTTCAATATATCTTCTTGTTCAACAATTTCTTGGTCATATTGATTTTCTTGAAGTTCCATGACATGTATTTGTAGTTTTTTGTGAGAGATATTGTGTTTTGCAATGTAAGGCTCATCACAAAATTAACATAAACCTTTAGCTCACCTTTCATTCGTAAATGTTGTTGTTAGACACCACAAAAGAATCATATTTATCCACATATTACCCAAAAATATGAATTCATAGATAAATTCAACATTAATTACAAATTATTAACCATAGATCTGAATCCATAGGTAGATTCACCACTACCTACAAATTATTATCCACGAATCCTTATCCGTAGGTAAATTTTACATCAGACACAAAATTTTACCACAAATTTGTATTTGTAGATAAACTTAATATTTTTATTAACATTATTAATAATATTAATACTTATATTTATATTTATATTATTATTATAATAATAATTATTAAAAATATTAATAGATATTAAAATATACTACTCATATTAATTGATAATATTAATAATAGTAATCATATTAATCATACTAATAGTATTAATAAATTTAATAACATTACTAACATTAAAAATGTTACCAATATTTTTATATTATTAATAATTATCAAAGTATTATGAGAATATTAATAATTATAAATAATAATTGTAAAAAATAAAAAAAATAAAAAATAATAATAAAAAAACAAAAAATATATATATACAAAAATACCTACAAATCTATTCATATGCTAAAGTTGGTGGATATTACACTGAAGTTGGTAGGTCTCACCTATGAATTGAAGTTGGTGAGTAATACTTAAGGAATATAATTGGTGGGTATTACCTACTTCTCCCACATTATTTTTTGTACCCTACTTCTCACTTTCTTTTCTCTTTCATCTAAAAACATACTTTCAATCTCATTTCTCCTTCTCCTTTTATGTTTTGATTAATCTTTGTGAAATCTTAATTTAATCTTTGTTTTATGAAATTGTAATTGAAGTTTGTGACCAGAGAGAGGGGAAAGACTCAACAAAAGGAGTTGCGGGCACCATCACAACAATCAATAATTCTCTTTATGTGCATTTCAATTTGTGAAACACTAATTTAACATTTGTCTTTTGAAATTGTGATTGAAACATGTGACTAAAGGGATAAGAAGGACTCTACAAGAGGAGGCAGAGGGTGCATGATGAAAGTCCTTGATCATAAGACGCTTTTCAGTAACAATTATATGGATTTAAATAAAATCATATAGAGCATTAAATAAAATATATTTTCATTTCCTCATATTTTAAGGAAAAGTTACGTCCAATTTGATTTTTTGTCATCATCGTTTCTCTCTCTTTGCTCTTCCTCTATATTTTCTTCTTTTAAGTTTTGCTTTTTGATATTACAATCATCTTAATTTTTCATAAATTTCCATTTCTAGAGACCACTTTCAAAATAAAAACTGTAGGTTTGGTCACTAGAGAATGTATGTCATTATCTTCTTAGCTTTACTTTTTTCATGCTATATTGATGTTTTGTTTATTCTTTATTTGTCAATTGTAGACGGTTAATATCCAGAGCAAAATAAAGGAAGAAGAGAAGGTTTAAAAGGAGCAACAAGAGTTCGTCTTCTCCCTATTTTTTTTTCTTCGTTTATTATTACTTATTAACAATTTTCAAACGGAGTCTTTTAGAAAAGCCTATAAAGAGGAATATATTGAACCCCAAGGCACTGTTTTCCATTCATGTTCTCATTGCTGTCGCGCTCACTCCCCTAATCACAAGGTTCTAATGTGAGCAAACATTGTTAAGAGTTGTGTGTAAACTGGATTCAATGTGAAAGATAGGAACGATTTGATTGAGTCTTCATACGGGTCCAAAGCGAAGAAAAGACAAGCAACTTTCATTACATTTTCTTCTTTTATATATAATATTTTTCATGATTAAAGTTGATTGAACAATTGATAATGAATTTTTAGTTTATTTTTTAATGGTTTCTCATGTGTTACAATGATTATCATATATTATTGGTTGTGCATAGTCCTAATGGAAAAATATTGGTTTAGTTTCAATAATTAATAAAATATAAAAAATTATTAAACAAAATACAAAACTCAAATTCTATTTAATTACTTTCTCGGTTGAGTTTGTAGTTTTAAATAAATTTTAACTATTACAATAAATATATATATATATATATATATATATATATATATATTTACACATAATTGATAAGATATTAAAAATTATAAAAAAATATAAAACACAAATTTTATTTAATTATTTTCTCTCTTGAGTTTGTAGTTTTAAATAAATTTAAACTATTAAAAAAATGTCTTTAGAAGAGTGTTATTGAGGTTTTTAAAATTTCATTCTTATTTAAAATTCAATCACAGTGGTATTATTATAAGTAACAATGAAACATAAAAACAAAATTGTAAATTTATCTTTTACGTAAGAAAGATTTTGACAATAATTACTTGAATAAACAAAACTTTAAAAAAAAAATGTAATTATGTTGTTAATATGTGGATGTATGTAGAGTGGAATCTTAAAGAGGAAAGAAAAAATTTCAAATAAAATAGTGTGTATTTATTATTACGATATACATAATATTTTATTTATTTATTTTATTCTTATTATACTTTAAAAGTAAAAAATAAATTATAAACACTAAAATTAACTTTGAATACATCTTAAAAATATAATATACTATAAATTATATATATATATATGATTAGTTATAAGATCTAAAAAATTAAAAAATTAAATTAAATACTTATTTTGATAATCGTTTAATCAAAATAGTTTAATAAAGATATATTCTGGAATAAAAAATTGTTGTGAAGGTAAATAAAGATTGTAGGAAAATTGATAACATTAGTGAATATAGTGAATACGGTGTATTGTTTTGATGATAATCAACCAATATTGTAACACCTCAAAAATACATCTAATTATTACAATACAAGTTCTATATATTTTTATACAAGCTTGAAGTTTTTCAAAACATTCCTAATGCATGATTAAAACTTATAGAAATACAAATATTTACAATATAAGTTTCAAAACAACACCTTAAAGTTCTCCAGACCCTTTGACACTTGTATGATCATCTGCTCGTGTACGTAGTACAATAATCACAGTTCAAACACAACAAGAAAAATAAGGATAAGCTAATGAAAAGAAATTCCATAACATATTTTATTCATGCAAAAAGAACCAATCAAACTAATCATTTATAAACATTTCTTTAAATGTTGTCAATACCAAATCCATAATTCATATAGACCACACATGGATCTATTTTCAATCACAATTATTGGATTTCATTTCAATCCCATCATCTTCCGGAAGACTCATTAAGTATGCCCCTACCAAAGATGAACACCTGATCCAAAGATTACCAACGAATCCAATAAAGGATCAGGGTAAGTTCAAACATTCAATACCGAGTGTCTACAACGGGACCCAATGTGTATGAACTCCCTCTTAGCTTCTCACCACCTGATACCTTAGTTTATATGACTTAGATCATCAGTGAAGCTGGAAGATCTTTGTTGAACATAGGCTTTTCATACTTAATGCCATCAAACAACAAATCATACATTATCCCAAATGTATGACATCAATTTCATACAATTTTCATCATTCATATATAATACATATCGTTTAATCAATAAAATTTAAAAATTCATACCATTCAAGAACTTTTCCAACATCAAAAATAATATTTAACTTTCAAACTATCAAAATATAATATTTATACATGTTCACACAACATAAAATCAAACAATTTTATCAACTAACATCCCTGCAAGAGAAATTGAAACTTGGGACCACATTCCCTCCATATTCGGATCTTCTAGCCTAGGGTACTATTGAAAGTTAAAGTTAGCTTCCCTTACCTTAATATTTTGTTTTCCAAGCAATGTTTAGAATTTTATCTTCTAAGCTTGGATAAGCTTCAAGATTTAAGGGCCTAATGCAAGTTATCCAAACAGAACGGAAATTCAATATATAGTAGAATAAGTTGAGAGGATTACTCTTCTCAACTGACCCCACCATGATTAATGACTAAATCGTAAGGAAAAACAGAGAATAAAGGATCTATAGAGCAAAAATGAACTTACTCTGTTTAAAAATCTGACCGGGTAGAAATGTTCCTAACTCCTCAGCTACAGCGTGGTGCGATCAAATTCTAAGTAGATGATGTATGGAGTGAGAAATGAAGAGAGAAGGGAGAGAGTGAGAGAGAAGGAAGAAAGAAAAAAAGAATGGTGTGTGTGTGTGGGGGGGGGGAGGGGGTTTGTTGGTTTTAAAAAAATCAAACGCTATTACATTATCTCTAACTACAAAAATTTTCATCATCAAAAATTAACTTACCAATAAAGAGATTAGGGTATGATGCTCATATCTCCTCTTCCTTTTCCTAAGTGGAATCTCCCGATATGAGATCCCAGAATACTTTTACCATGGGAATACTTCTTCCAAGAAGTTGTTTCATTTGTGAATCTAAAATTCTGATTGACTTCACTTCAAATGACAAATTTTCTTTCACTTGGATTGAATCAGACTCTAAAATGTGGCTAGGATTAGGTACGTACTTTCTTAGCTGGGATACGTGAAAAATATTGTGAATGTTAGCTAAGAGAGTTGGCAAAGCAATTTCATAAGCCACATGACCTATTCTCTTGAGAATTTGATAAGGTCCTATGAACTTAGGAGTCAATTTCTTGGATTTGAGTGTTCTTCCTACATTAGTGAACGATGTAACTCTAAAAAAGACATGCTCACCCGCAAATAATTCTAAAGGTCTTCTTCTTTGATCTGCATAAGATTTTTGCCTGCTGAGAGGTGTTCTCAATCTTTCCTAAATCATTTTGACCTTCTCATTGGTTTGTTGTATTAATTATAGTCCAATTAACACACTCTCACCATCTTGAAACTAGCACAGAGGTGTCTTGCACTTTCTTCCATACAATGCTCAAAAGGAGCCATTTCTATGCTAGTTTGGTAACTATTATTGTAAATGAACTCTACCAAAGGTAGAATTTCATCCCAACTGCCCAAATGATCGAACACACAAGTCCTGAGCAAATACTCTAAGGACTGGATAATTCTCTTTGATTGTCCATCAATCTGAGGATGGTATGTTGAACTAAGTCTGAGATTAGTCCCTAAAGCTTCTTGAAGTGTTTGCCAAAATCTTGAGGTGAATCTGGGATCTATATCTGAAACTATACTGGAGGGTACACCATGAAATTTGACTATTTCATCTATGTAGATTCCACTATGACCCAAATAGAGTCATGCTTCCTCAAAGTACGTGGTAAGTGGGTAACAAAGTCCATTGAGATACTGTCCCACTTCCACATTGGAATGTCTAATTGAGTTAACATGCCTCTAGGTCATTGATGTTAAATCTTTGATTTTTGACAAGTCAAGCAAGCAACTATAAACTTGGCTACATTGTTCTTCATGCCATGCCACCAATAAGACTTCTTGAGATCTTGATACATCTTGGTCATTCCTAGATGTAAACTGAGTTTGCTTTTATGACCTTCAAATAACACTATTTGCTTTAGTTCATTATCCTCTGGTATGCATATTCTATTTTTGAATCTCAAAATATCATCCGCTCTTAAAGAGAAGTCTTTAGCTTTGTCAGTATTTAATAAGCCCATGAAGTTCTTCAATTTTGAATCTTCCAATCTTCTTCTTCACCTTCTTCAAAAATTCATTAGTTATAACAAGTGTATTACAACTAATCCAATTTGAAGACATGGAAACCTCCAAATTCATACTCCTGAAATCTTCAATTAATGCTAGCTCTCTAATCATAAGCGACGACACCTGTATCTTAATTTTTACGACTCAATGCATCTGCAACAACATTTCCCTTCCTATAATGGTATATCAACTGAAAATCATAGTCTTTCAAAAATTCAATCCACCTCCTCTACCTCATATTAAGCTCATTCTGATCAAACAAATACTTCAAGCTTTTATGATCACTAAACACATTAAAACTAACTCCATAAAGAAAATGTCTCCGTATTTTTAAAGCAAAGAAAACTGCTGCCAATTCTAGATCATGAGTTGGATAGTTTCTTTCATGCACCTTTAACTAACAAGAAGCATAGGCAACAACTTTCTTATTCTGCATCAAAACACAACCCAATCCCTGATAGGAAGTATCACAGAAAGCTTCAAAAGGCTGATTGGTATCAGGGATTATCAATACAAGAGCATTAGTCAACCTTCTTTTCAACTCTTCAAAGCTTCTCTCACATTGTTCAGTCCATGCAAAAGGATGATCCTTTCTAGTCAATTGGGTCAACGGAGCCACTATTTTAGAAAAGCCTTCTATAAATCTCCTATAATATCCTGCTAATTCCACAAAGCATCTAATTTTTGTAACAATTTTAGGATATTCCCACTGAAGTACAACCTCCACTTTAGGAGGATCTACAGATATTCCCTGTGCAGAGATAACATGTCCTAAAAATTGTATTTCTGACACCCAAAAGTCACATTTTGAAAGTATAGCAAATAACTATTTTTCTCTCGAAATGTTCAAAATAGTTCTAAGATGTTCAACATGTTCTTCCCTTGTTTGAGAATAAATCAAGTTATCATCTATGAACACTACCACAAACTTATCAAGAAAAGGTCTGAAGATTTGATTCATATAATCCATGAAGATAGCTAGAGCATTGGTCACACCAAATGGCATAACCAGAAATTCATAGTGACCATACCTTGATCTAAAAGCAGTCTTCTGAACATCTTCTGCTTTCACTAAAATTTGGTGATAACCTAAGCGCAGATCTATCTTAGAAAAGACAACTGCCCCATGTAACTAATCCATTAGATCGTCAATTCTAGGAAGGGGATATTTATTCTTGATTGTTAACTTGTTTAATTGTTTATAATCTATGCATAGACATGATGAACCATCCTTCTTCTTCACTAATAGCACCGAAGCTCCCCATGGAGAAACACTAGGTCAAATGAATTGTTTCTCCAATAAGTCTTCTAGTTGTTTCTTCAATTCGGCTAACTCTGCTGGTGCCATTCGGTATGGAGAAATTGATATAGGGCCTGCTCCAGGAATCAAGTCTATTGTAAACTCTATCTCTCTTTTAGGTGGAAGTCCAGGAATGTCATCAGGAAATACATCCATAAACTCCTGAACTACAAACATATCTTTTTGTACTTTATCAGTAACTATAGAACAAGCCAAAAGCACAAAACATTCTGCACCTTCTTGTATCCCTCTCTTAAACTGCTAAGCTGAGATAACTCGCATTCCTTCTAATTTAGGGAAAGTTAACTTCTTCCGACCACAATCTATAAGGATATGATTAGCAAACAATCAATCCATACCCAATATAACCTCCAAATCCTTTAGAGATATACAAATCATGTTGATTTTGTATCTCTGCCCATCTATAATTACTGGACACTCAGCACACATAGAAGAAGTTACTATAATACCTTTTGTTGGTGTAGATACCACCAACTCAATTTCTAATTCTCGGACTGGCAACTTATGTTTCTTAGCATAATCAAAAGATATAAAAGAATGGATTGCCCCAGAATCAAACAATATAGGTAACTGTGTTCCAAGGATAGAAGAAATACCTCTAACAACACTATTAGATTGTGAAGCCTCAGCTCCACTAATGGAAAAAACCTTGCTTGCTGCTCTAGGTTTCTGATTATTATTCTGTTGCACTCCAGTATTAATTGGGGCCGCAAGTCTGGCACGACAGTCCTTTGTAGCATGACCATATCTATGGAATCTATCACATGTAACCTTTAGCACTAGATGAGGACAAAATTTAACTGTGTGTTCCCCACCACATCTAAAACATTTGACATTTGGTAGCAACTGAGAAGTAGGCCCTCCACTCCTGAAGGATTGAGGTATGGAATAAGGCTTCTTTTTATCTTCATATTTGGGTGTGCTTCTAAAAGGTCCTCCCACCATCTCACCATCTGTGGCCTAATAGCTCTACTAGTACTCTTCAGACTCTCCAACACCTTTGCTTTCTCCACTAGAGCAGGGAATTCTCTAATGGAAATAGGAATCACCACTTCTTTAAGCTCTTTCTTCAACCCAAACTCAAATTTTCTACATCTCCAAGCCTCAGTCATGCTCTGGGTGTAGAATCTAGCTAGGTGTTTGAACCTAGTAGCATATTCAGTGATTGAAAGATTTCCTTGTTCCAGCTGCATGAATTCAATTTCTTTCGCATATCTGACACTATCAGGAAAACACTCCTCCAAGAATCTTACTTTGAAACTCTCCCAAGTGACAATTTCTTCTCTGTCCTCCATCATTTGCTTCATACCTATTCACCAAAACTTAGCTTGTTCAATAAGCATATAGATGGCATAAGATAACTTTCTTTCTTCAGGGCATTGAGTAGCTTCAAAGATCCTTTCTATGTCTCTCACCCACTGGTCTACTTCATCTGGATTTACCTTTGCATTAAATTTGGGTGGATTGTGTCTCAAAAAATCCTTCAGACTAAAGGTATGGGGTTGTTGATGAAGCTGAGATGCTTCTGCTGCTAATCTAGTTGTTTCTAATTGATGAAGGGCAGCCTGATGCTGTTGTGCCATAGTAGCACTCTGTTCTTGCAAGGTTGTTGCCATGATCTCTATTGCCTGAGCTAAGTTGGGCATATCTACTGGTGGAGGAGGAGAGGGTGGTCTACATGCCATCCAATACACACATAAAGAATTGGATTAGAAATTACTAAAAATTTCCAACTACATCTTTAAGATAAATTATCTTCAAAGAAATAATCACACAAAATAGGTAAAAACCAATCACGACTTATATCTAAAATGTATTCTAATTATTTATAATTAAGATAGAAAATAATCTTGATCCAGTCATGAGTGTGCACCATCACCACTCTATCAAGATTATTTTCATTCTTAATACTTTCAGCTTTATTCATAAAAACTAGTTTGACTCAAGCACAAAGAAGATTTCAAGAAAACAACTTTAAACATCCTATTAGAAACTTTTAACTAAGTCTTGAAGTTAGACTTAAAAAGAATCTACACATAGGAAAACAGAATAAACCCACTATCCTGAGGTTATCCTAAGGATGAAATGCTCTGATACCATTAAATGTAACACCCCAAAAATACATCTAACTATTACAATACAAGTTCTACATATTTCTATACAAGCTTAGAGTTTTTCAAAACAATCCTAATGCTTGATTAAAGCTTATAGAAATACAAATATTTACAATATAAGTTTCAAAACAACACCCTAAATTTTTTCAGACCCTTCGACACCTGTACAATCATCTGCTCGTGTATGTAGTACAGTCATCGCAGTTCAAACACAACAAGAAAAATAAGGGTAAGCTAATGAAAAGAAATTCCATAACATATTTTACTCATGCAAAAAGAACCAATCAAACTAATCATTTATAAACATTTCTTCAAATGTTGTCATATAAAATTTCAATACCAATTCCATCATTCATATAGACCCCACATGGATCTATTTTCAATCACAATTATTGGATTTCATTTCAATCCCATCATCTTCCAGAAGACTCATTAAGTATGCCCCTGCCAGAGACTAACACTTGATCCAAAGATTACCAACGAATCCAATAGAAAGGATCGCGGTAAGTTCAACCGAGTGTCTACAGTGGGACCCAATGTGTATGAACTCCCTCTTAGCTTCTCACCACCTGATACCTTAGTCTATATGACTTAGATCATCAGTGAAGCTAGATGATCTTTGTTAAACATAGGCTTTTCATACTTAATGCCATCAAACAACAAATCATACATTATCCCAAATGTATGACATCAATTTCATACAATTTTCATCATTAATATATAATACATATCATTCAATCAATAACATTTAAAAATTCATACCAATCAAGAACTTTTCCAACATCAAAAACAATATTTAACTTTCAAACTATCAAAATATAATATTTATACATGTTCACACAACATAAAATCAAACAATTTTATCAACTAACATCCCTACAAGAGAAATTGAAACTTGGGACAACATCCTCTCCACATTCGGATCTTTTAGCCAAGGGTACTATTGAAACTTAAAGTTAGCTTCCCTTACCTTAATTGTTTACTTTCCAAGAAACTTTTAGAATTTTATCCTCTAAGCTTGGATAACCTTCAAGATTTAAGGGCCTATAATCCTAAGGAAAAACAGAAAATAAAGGATCTATAAAGCAAATGAACTTACTCTATTTAAAAATCTAATTGGGTAGAAATGTTCCTTAACTCCTCAGCTACAACGTGGTGCGATCAAATTCTAAAATAGATGATGTATGGAGTGAGAAATGAAGAGAGAAAAGAGAGAATGAGAGAGAAGAAAGAAAGAAAGAAAGAATGGTGCGTGGGTGGGGGGAGGGGGTCTATTGGTTTAAAAAAAAAAAAAAACGTTGTTACAAATGTAAAATTTTGTAACAACATAAATTTTTTAAATGTTTTATTAATAATTATAAATTTTCAATTTTTATTGTATTGATAATGTGTAAGGTCTTTTTATAGACAAAAACAATCTTATGAAATTAGGTAAAGAAAGTCTTTTACAATGTTGTCATTTGCATTTAAAACTGATCCATTACATATTTTGGGTGTTTTTTTTTATTTTTTTCTTAAATTTTATAACATCACATAAGGTTCCTTGCAGATAAAATTAATATTGTTGACAAATATGAAATTTACTTTAAATTAATATATAAATACCCTTCTATGTTTATTTTATTGTTTACTAACTTAGTTTTCTTTACTGTAATTTTATCAAAAAATAGTATTAAAAAATTATATAATCTTATTTAAAAAAATTATTTAGTATTTTAAAATTTTCTAATTAAAAGTAAATATAAATATTTAATTTTTATAATTTTTTAAAATATTTTTTAATGTTTATTATTTTTCCACATTTTAATAGATTACATAACAAAGTGAAAATATAAGTGATAAAAGATTGACACTAGAATGACAAACACAAACTTAAAGACTAAATGCTGCAAATAAAAGATGAAAAATGATCAATGAACAAATGACAAATGAACAATTTACATGAAGAAAAACTTATAGAGAAAGGAGAAACAACATTATTCATATGACAAATATTGTTTCAGGAATGAGATTGACATTTATTTGACATTTGACTTAATCAATAAAAAATCAGGTAACAAAAATGTTATAATTTTACATGACATTTGTAAATTTATCATATATAATAACTCTGTTAGTTATGTTTCAATCACAATATATTAGTAAGTGAACTTAGAAAATTTATGTGTTTTTTTCATGTGTATTATCCGTATTTAATAGCATGAATTAGAAATTTATACTAATTACTAATAATATAAATTTGTAAATAATAACATCATTTATACGAATTATAATATTAAAATAATTATATATAAATAATATTAATAATATTAGTAATTATTATTAACAATGATATTGATAATATTAATAATATTAATAACATTGGTAATATTAATAATATTAAAAATATTGATAATATTAACAATATTACTTATATTAATAATATTTGTACTGTGCACGAGAGCTCGCTATCTCGACCCAAGTATTTGGGGGAGGTCAGCTTGCTGTTTGGGTCCAAGAGGTGGGTCGTGAGCTCGATCCAGATGTTGGTCAGTCTAGAAAAGGTAATTGTTATTATTTAAATTTGTTATCATATTATTATGAAAATAACAGATATATGTAAATATGTTATCATGTTATTCTGAAGATAACATAAATGATTAATTATCATGATCTTTAAGTCTGTTGTGATATTATTCTGAAGATAAAGAGATATTTTATCTCTTGTGATAATATGCATGTTAGTTATATATTAATTAATACATGGTAGTTACATATTAATTAATAGTTGTTGAGAATAAAATAGGAGCACTTGAAAATAATGGTGCACATGTGAAAGAAAATGTTTTCCTGTTGTTAGTACCTGAAGATAAGTGGTGCCCGTTAACAAGTGGTTTTTCTGTTATGATTAAGTATTTTTTGTTGAGATTACACTCTCATTAGTGAAGTGGTTGAAGAAAAGTCTATAAAAGGAGCTTGAGAACCTTGGTAAAGGTACACTATTTCTAGAGACTAAGACTGAAACAGATTACTTATTTTGAATGCTTTCACTGACTCGATCGTCGGAGTGTGATCAACAGGTAGAGCCCCTTTGTCCCAATAGAGTCGCATTCCAGAGCAGCAAGAGAGACATATAAAAAACGGAGCTTTCCACCTAGGTCAATCGAGGTCAACCAACAAGAACATTTGGCGCCCACCGTGGAGTTCGATAAAACCTGATCTAATCCACGGTTGTGTTTGAGTTTTTTGACGTAAAGAGGAACATAGGGCAGGCACTGTTGGGATCTGAAGGAAGTGATGCCCCCGCCTTACAACAACTCATGGAGACCATAAGAGCCCTTCAAGCAGTAAATGAAGAAGTCAAGGATGAGCAGGAGAGGCTACGAGCAGAAGCCAAGGCTGAGCAAGAGCTTCTGCAACAATGCTTGATGGCAGAAATCACGGCCTCTCGGATGGCTATATGGAGGAACATGTGCGGGCCAACGAGGAGTTGTGTAAAACTAATGAGGAGCTGCGAAAGAGTCTGCAGCAACGTGGCCGACGTTCCACCAGGGATTGAACTTTGAACTTGCTGGCAAGGGACACTCCCAAGCCATTCTCACAGGAGATCATGGATGAGGTCGTACCACCTCACTATATGATGCCCAAGATGGCCTTTTTCACAAGGATAGAGGATCCTAAAAATCATTTCACGACATTCAATGCTCAGATGATCATATTTGGCGGGATTAACGCCATTCGGTGTAAGATGTTCATGGGCACCTCCACAGGTACAACTCTCCAATGGTTCAGTGGGATTCTCGACGACCACATTACCTCTTTATATTAGTTTGCCAAGTTGTTTAGAGAGCAGTTCTCTACAAACAAGGTCAAACTACCGAGGTTGTATGGCCTCTTTGGCGTGATGTAAAGGGAGGGAGAGATGTTGAAGGAGTATCTAAACAGGTTCAGCGCGCTTGTAGTAAGAGTGCAAATGCTCGATGAAGAGATGATAATCGTAGCTTTTGAGTAGGGAATGGCAGCAGCTGGGCCATTCAGTGATTCTTTGATCAGAAACCCAGTAGAAACGTTTTTCGAGGTGCATAGACAAGCTGTCACACATATTGAGGCAGAAGGATTCGTGCTTAGGAAGAACGACAGCTCACGCTCTAGGAAACTTGAGTCTGAGGAAAGCAGCCGAGATTGGCCCCTGCGGGCCAAGGAAACCTATGCCGAGAAGAGGATGGATTCAAGGTATGTTCCTTACACAGCCAAGAAAGATGAGTCAAAGATGAAGCGCAGGGAAGAGCCGATAACTCGGCCTAAATTCCGCAAATCCTACAAAGAGCTCCTGAGCATTCCAGGAGTAGCAGATAAGTTGAAGTTTACCTAGAAGACGGATTGGAACTTAGGATCGCAAAGCGATGTCTGGTGCGAGTTCCACAAAGTATTTGGGCATAACGTGGAGCGACGCATAGCCTTGGGTCACTGATACAAACCAAGTAGCCAAGAGGATGACCAATGACTCAAGAGACAAATCACACTATAAGCAGTTATCTCAACAATCAACTCAAGGTCGTACCAAATATCAGACGAACCTCACCAGAAGAAGAAATGGGCATAGACTAGAACATCAACTGTTCTTTCTTCTGGTCTTCTTAAAAGATAACATGTTTGTAAATAATTTGGGCTCACTTTAGGGTTCCAAATAGTAAAATAGGCTAGAGTAGGTTCACATAGCATAAAAGGGAGTGTACTTAAAGAAATGAGCTTGCACCAAGCCCATTTTTTCAAGACAGGGCACCTAGAATTAGGGTTTTTAACCTAACTTCTAGAAGTTATGCCTAAGGGACATTTTTGACCATGGTCAACACCTTAGGTTGCCCCTCTCCCCTTCCCTTTCTACCTTTCACTCATCTTGCTCTCTAAGTCACTCCTTCCTATATAAAGGGTGCCTTCCTCCATGTATTTGCAACTTGAATTTGAATATAGTAAAGAAAATCTGCTTGAGTGATTAATGAGCTTAGTCTCCTAAATTGTTTTGGGTCTTATCTTGAGTGTGTGAGCACTTCAAGTGGTGGCTCCTCCTTCACTTTTCTTGGAGTTTCCCACACTCCAAGTGGCGTGATGACCCACTCCATTTCTCCATATGCTTCCTTCTCCTTATCTCTTGTTCATTCTTTCATCACGCCATTTTCCTTCCCATCTATGTTATTGGTTATGTCTTTTTCCTTTGGTCATCTTCATTCATCTTTTACTTCAATTGTTCTTTAATTTTTGTCCCTTCATCATAATCACCATATACTTGTGTTTTTCCTTTTGCCCTCTAAAAGTGAACATTCACACTTACTTAACCAATTGGTTAAGTTCATGTCTAGTGGGGATCTTCTTTGGGTTCTCACCTTGCATTGATAAAAATTAAAATCATAAACAAGAGTAACCAATCAAAATGTACAATCCTAAAATCAACTCACATCAGTCACAAACTAGCCGACCTAGTCAAGGAGGGGTTCTTGAAGGAATATCTCGAGGAAAACCAAGAAGGACCATAGGGAGGGTTGCCCTCAAGGACCTGGTACATGAGATATTTGGTCCACGGGGAGTTAAACACCATCTCAGGAGGATTTTTTAGAGGAGGAACTCAGCTACCAAACATAAACAGTATGCCCTAGCAATGATGTCTTTGGAAGCAAGGGGATTTGACCATACTATGGAGCCCGCCCTATGCTTCACAGGTTCCGATCTAGAAGACGTGGTTTCCCATGAGAATGATCTGGTGGTGATATCAATTGTCATTGTGGGACGAAGGGTGCATAGAGTTTTGATTGATTAGGGGAGCTCGATTGACATGATATTCTGGGAGATGTTCGTCAATTTGCAGCTATCCCCTTACGAGTTGAGGCCATACGATGGGTGTTTGGTCGACTTCGTGGGAGATCAAGTAGAAGTACGAGGGTACATTGAGCTGAGGACAACCTTCCCTGATGAAAATGTGGCTAGGACCATTGCCATTAGGTACATTGTTGTTAACGTGTCTTCTGCTTACAACTTGCTTTTAGGTCAACCATCCTTGAACAAGTTTAGAGCAGTAGCCTCGACAACCCATATGAGGATGAGACTTCCTTCTGATGAGGGAGGGGTAATCACCATAAAAGTCGATCACAAGGCAGCCGGAAAGTGCTACGAGAGTAGTCTGAAGAATCGAAGGAAGATTTACGCAATCACATAGTCGAGGTGCTCGGGAATGGAACGTATAGACTAGAGACTCTAGAGGGGGAAGCCATTCCTCGAGTGTGGAACGTGGCAAACCTTAAGTTGTATTTCAGCTAAGATATTCTTGCTTAGTGCTTTCCTTTTGAACAATGTGATGGTTAAGGTGATGCCCTTTTTCCCTTGAAGGGGTTTTTTTTAATGAAGTCACATAATGATAAACTTGTTTTCGGAAGATGACGCATTTAATTTTGTTGATCTACTTGATTTATTTAAGCACAAATAAGTCGACCTACCTCGGTATAAGTATGTATACCCAAGTATAGGCACCCTGCGGCATTAATCTGTTTGTTGATTTATTTAAGCACATATAAGTCGACCTACCTCGATATACATACGTATACCTGAGTATAGACATCGTGTGGCATTAATCTACTTGTTGATTTATTTACACATAGATAAGTCGAACTACCTCGGTATAAGTGTACATACCCAAGTACAGGCGCTCTGTGGATTAATTTGTTTGTTGATTTAAGCACGAATAAGTCACCTAGCTCAATATAAGTATGTATGCTCGAGCATAGGCGCCCTGTGAGATTAGTTGGCCTACATGGTCTAGTGGCGGGTAAGACGACCTAATTCGGTGTTAGTATGACCTCCCGAGTAAAGGTGCCCTGCAGTTTGATTTGTTATGGCTAAGTTGTTTGATTTGAGGCAAGGTAAAATGACCTAACTCGGCGTAAGAGCGACTACCCGAGTATAGATGCTTTGCAAGCAGATGTTATGGTTAAGTTGTTTCAGTGCATGGTAAGTCGGGCTATCTCGGTGAGTGAATGATTAGATGATCAGCTAAGTAGGCGCTCTGCGAAACAAAGCTTGGTGAGATCAAGGCCAAGTTTGCGAGATACACCTATACAAGTCGAGAGTGAGCATGGGCTTGCCTTAGCTAGGTGTGTGTGGTTCATCAAAAGTAGTTGTTATGCTTAAGCTTGTCAAGGTTTACTAAGTTAAGTAACGAGACATGCATTGGCTTAAGCTAGTCGAGGTTTACTAAGTTATCACCACCCGTTGGGGGAAACATCACGTCAGCCGCCAAAACGCTAGAAAGCTTCTTCGCCCAGTCAAGCTCGGCTCAAGCTTGGGGGCTTGTGTACCATGTTGGAGAGCTCGTCATTCGATCCAAGTATTTGGGGGAGATCAACTTGGTGTTAAGGCCCAAGAGGTGGGTCGTGAGCTCGGTCCAGATGTTGGTCAGCCCATAAAAGGTAATTAAGATAAAAGATAAAGAGATATTTTATCTGTTGTGATATTACTCTGAAGATGAAAGATATAATTGTTATTGTTTAAATCTGTTATCATATTATTCTGAAAATAATAGATATATGGGAATTTGTCATCATGTTATTCTGAAGATAACATAAATGATTAATTATCATGATCTTTAAGTCTGTTGTGATATTATTCTGGAGATAAAGAGATATTTTATCTCTTGTGATAATATGCATGTTAATTATATATTAATTAATACATGGTAGTTACATATTAATTAATAGTTGTTGAGAATAAAAGAGGAGGACCCAAAAATAATGGTGCACATGTGAAACAGAATGTTTTCCTATTGTTAGCACTTGAATATAAGTGGTGCCTATTAACGGGTGGTTTTTCTATTATGATTAAGTATTTTCTATTGAGATTACACTCTCGTTAGTGAAAGTGGTTGAAGAAAAGTCTATAAAAGGGGCTTGAGAACCCTGGTAAAGGTACGTTGTTTCTAGAGACTAAGACTGAAACTGATTACTTATTTTGAATGCTCTCACTGACTTGATCGTCGGAGTGTGATCAACAGGTAGAACCCCTATGTCCCAACAGAGCCGCATTCCAAAGCAACAAGAGAGACTGACTTGATCGTCGAAGTGTGATCAACAGGTAGAACCCCTATGTTCCAACAGAGCCACATTTTAGAGCAGCAAGATAGACAGATCAGAAGTGGAGCTTTCCACCTAGGTCAACCGATGAGAAGAATATTAATATAAGTGATATTATTAATACTAGCGGAAACACAGATGCTGTAGCGCTTGCGTATCCGCATTTTCCTCTTCTACCCAACTTCAATGATAGTAGAAATTTAACATATATATAGAAATAATTTTGGATGAGTTGAAATTGAAAAGCAAAAAATAACATGTAAAAGAAAAATGATAAATTTATTAATCAACTTTTTTTTTTCTCCTATGGTTTGAGTTTCTCTTTTTCTTCTAGTTTTTTCTTTTCTCCCATTGGTGGGTTTGGGATCGAAGAGTGTGATGATGTTCACTTAGGACTCATTTGATGGTAGATACAAAAAGAATGATAGTTTTTACCAAAGAATAGAGTTGTTTGAAATGGAGTAGAAGAGTAATTGGAAATTGAGTGGAGAGAGTGATTGAAAATGAAGGTTTTTTATGTGATATGTGAGATTTGGTGTGGAAAAGGAGTGAGGGTGAGAGGTGAGAGTACGTCTCCCTTTCTTTTTGTTATTGCCATAAAATAATGAATTAAGGGAAGAGTGGAGAATTAGTTTGCATATAAAAACTATCTCATCACATTAATTTAAAAAATTAAAAATAATTTTATTTTTTAAGTAATTTATATTAAATACAAAATACTCCATTGTACTAATAAAATAAAATATATTAAATAAGGGTAGAATTGGCAAAATATTGTGTACACCAAAAAAGATTATAAAGAGGAATCCTCGTTATATATAGCTATAAATTATGTATATTATTAATATTATAAACCTTATATATATTATTAATATTATTAGTATTATTAATGTAATTAGTAGTAGTATTATTATTGATATTATTGTTAATATTAGTCATATTACTAGTATTATTAATATTACTATCATTAATATAATTTATATTCTTAATATTATTAGTATTTTTAATGTTATTAATATTTTTAATATTAAAATATAAATAATACTAAATATATTAATGATATTAATAATATTAACAACTTAATAATATTAATAATCTTAATAATATAAATAATATTAATAATTTTAGTAATTTTAATAATATGAATAATATTAATAATAATAATAATATGAATAATCCTAATATGATAATAGAGCTTGTCTTTTATATTGGTTAAATGTTATTTGTTCACTCATGAAACTTTGGATTATAGTTATTGAAAAACAATTTGTTACTAATATCAATAATAATGATAAATAATAATTGTAAATAATGATCGTAAATAGTAAAAAAAATAAAATAAATCATGAAAAAATTTAAGAAAAAAAAATGCTGGATTACTTATAAATTTATTCACGGATTGGATTTGATAGATATTACCTATAAATTAGACCTGGTGGGTAATCCGTAGTTACCCACGAATTGATCATATATGTAGGTAAATTATCTATGAATTTTTTTCGGTGGATAATTTGTAAGTAAGACTAATTTATCTATGTTTTTTTTTTGTTACCTATAATTTTTTTCTATTAGTAAATTCAATTTTTCTTGGAATGAGAATCTAGTAGACCTCCATTGTTGGGCTTAGCACTATCAGCAAATTTAGGTAACACAGTGCTCATTGAATTGACAAGTTTGGGACCTAAAATACCTTTATTCTTGGTGAAGTTCCAAGAAGAATCCATTGTTAGAGATGTGTTTACTGCTTCATTACATCCGAGCCAACACAAAAGCTCTTTGCACAATATTTGGTTAAAACATTCTTACCTACATTTTATATCTTTCTTTAGTCCTCCCGAAAAACAATTGATAGTGTAATCCTCATAAATATTTAATATGTTAATAATGGTGTCAAATGCGTCATAATACTCATTCACTGTATATGTTTGACGCAACCTTATCAAATCAGCCATTGGGTCGATGGAAACATTGTCAAAAAACTTTTCTCGAATCATCGAACTATAAGCCTTCTAAGAAAGTGCAGAACATTTAGTATGCTTAGCCAATGTTGTCTGCCATTGTGTCGCCCTTTCTTCTAAATGTATAATGACCAATTGCAATTGCATATAGTTTTGGAGTATTGTGAATAGAGAAAAAAATTCTCACATTGATACACCTTTTGTTCCATATTCTCTGAACCTAAGAAATTCAATGCATGAATTTTTTTTTTAATAAGCAAGAATAATTGATTTAAAAAGAGACAGGCGTGTACCAACTCTTTTACAAGAATAAAAAAATAAACCTCTTACCTAACTTATAAATTAGGAACTCAATAATATAACTAAAAATGATTGTATAAATTTAAGCAGAATCCCTTTTTTGTTAGCTTCCCTGATCAACATTGAATATGTATAAGTGGGTCTGCGACAGCAATGCTGTTTTAAAGCCCAGCAAAAACCAAAAAAGCAGAAACATAAATCTTCTAGATAAAGAATAGGCACTATCTTTATATGGATCAATTTTTGACCCAAATTAATTATGCAACTAGGCATAAAGCATGCTATCTTAATGGGCAGCTTTGCATCACAATTTCTCCTTCACCATCTTGCCCCATAACCATAATCTTCTGCATAAATCAGAATTTTTGTTCCACTACAAGCATTTCAAATACTGCAAGCACCCCTAACTCACCACTGCTTCATACTGCTGGCTTTAGGCTTTAGACTTGATTGGGCTCCATTGACAGTAGGTGATGTTCCAAAGAGTCTTCCTAACAAACCAAGCCATTCCGCTTCTGTTATCTTGACACCACTGCAACGTCCCACTTTAAAGTGTCGAGATTTTGGCTGACATGCTTCCTCCCCACCACTTCTAGACCGAGAGCTTATTGCTTTTGTGGGCAACACCCTTAATTCTTGATGCACCACTCTGCACCTGCATAATTATGCAGTATACCAGCTAAGCAAATTGTTGCAACTGGGTCAAAGAAAATAATCAACAACATGGTTGGCAAGCATCCTCCCTCCCATTACTTAAACTGGTGCCAAGCTCTATTGGACCCTTGACAAAGTCATCGACCCACCCTACAGCAAAGAAATAACAATGTGTAAATATGGATAACACTGTCTCACAAGAACCATCATCCCACCATTACAGTCCCTCTGATAGAATGCTCAGTCAATTTAATTACAACTGCCTTGCCCCTCCACACATCATACACACCTATAACCGTTTCCTTTGGCTTCCATCAAGTCCCTCCAATCTACACTACCTCCATGCTTCAAACTAAATCCACTTGAGCAGGTACTGCATCTACATACATAGAACCTCTGCCCTTCCACCCTTCTAAAAATGAGTGTAGTCACCAGGCTATGTTTCCAGTAGGAATACCCCTCCCCTTCACATATAACTTTTAATGAATAGGATAGGGTTGAGGTGACAATCTGAGAACAAGTAGTTGAAGGAGCGCAACCTGTGTTTCATCCATAACTATGATCTAAGTTGTGTCGAATGGAATATTTCTTTTGCATTAGGGACCCCTTGCTTAAAGATAGTACAATTTCTTTGTTCCCAAATACCCCTCACAACCGTCGTCAACATTCCTTTCCATACCGAATTCTGCTTTAAGTTCATACGTACCAAGTGGAAGTTCTCAAAGTGACACTTCAAGTCCTGGTGTTGGACAAACAGGGTACCTATCCATCTAAAACAAAGAGACCACACACGTTGTGCAATGGAACATTCCAAGAAAAGGTGTTGAGAGGACTCCTCTGTAGCTTGGCATAGCGCACAGGAAGAGGAGCTAACCATTACTCCTCTCCTGATTAAGCTAATTCGTATTAGGATTTTGTCCAACAGAATCTTCCATGCAGTATTAAAGATATTGGGCAATGCTTTAGCCTGCCAAAGTTAACTAAAAATACCCTTCTGAACCCCTATGACATGATTAGCCAAGCACTTGTAAGCTGATTTCATGGAGAACTCGCCTGTAATCACCTCCCCATACTTGGAGGTCCTTTATGTTAAAGATAGATGAAGATTCTTCACAACATGTCAAAGTGTGTGTTCGATGTAAAAAATAGCTTTGAAGTTTATGGCATTGTAATTAGTGGTCTATATAGGTTAGAGATTGTTTAAGGTAACCTTTTGCTTTGTGATCTACCTCATATCCCTAACCAAGGTACAAAAAGTTCTTTAAAAGTTTTCTCAAAATCTACCTTAAGTTTTCTCAAAAATAGTTTTCTACACAAAAATAAATTTGTTGTTTTATGAAACAATAGATTCTTTCTACACTGGTACTCTTTGATTAAAGCTTTTTCAAAATTCAGTTTTGGCACCAGAAAGTTTGTTTCAGCCCTTTTATTACTATTAAGCTAAGTTGGAGGTGGTTTGGAAATCACCATTTTCCTTTTAAAAAAACAATCCACTCATTTTAACTTCAACCTGTACTTTTTATAACAACTTTTAACTGTTGTTTTAAAAAGTGTTATAAATTGAAATCTATATAAGGAGAGACACATTTCACATGAAAAGATAGAGCTATCACGTTTTGTACACAAATCAAAGAGTTTTCAGTGAGAGATTAAAAGCTTTGAATGATTTCTTGAAAGGTTCTCTTAAGAATTTCAAGTGTTCTTGTTCATTGTGTGGCTCGGTCAAGGTTTGAGGTTCTGTCATTGATAAGTTGCAGAAAAGGGCTGCTGTTTTCGGTTTTTTGTATCTTCTTTTCAGGTGTTTTCTTTCCTTATTCTTTCTTGTGTAAAGATGATTGTATAGGCACTTCTTGATAGGGTTTCTTGAAGTGTAAGAGCTGCTGAAATAGTGTTTTTCAACATTGTGTGCCTTGTTCTTGAAGGTTTCAAGGACCACAAGGTTTTGTAAGAGTTTTGGTTTTATTTAGTGGAATCCACCTTGGTGTGAGGTGGGACTAGATGTAGCTCTTGATGAGTGAACCGGTATAAACTGTGTCTTTTTTCTTCTCAATCCTCGCACTCATTTCCGCATAATTGATAATCTGCAATAAAATAAATCTGTTGATCTGAAATTGAATTTGTTCTTTCTGGGTTGTCACATACTGTTCTTCAAGTTTCTGAAAAAGTTCTTGGTTACTTGTGGATATCTGAATCTGTGTGTTGGTTGATTAAAGAAAGTAAAAAAATATTTAAAATAACTTTGTTCAAGATTAACTTTCTTTTCAAGATTGTTCTTAAAGATTTAAAGTTGAATTTCTAGGTGTAAAATCTTTCTTAATCTTTGTTGTTGTTAAGGTCTTTACACTGTTCTGGAAAATCACTCATTTAATCTCAAATTAATCTGGCCAAGGTTCTGGATTTGATAAAGTAATTAGAAAATAAATCTGTTCTTTTTAAAATCAACCTGTTCTTTTTCCCAGGATTATTGGAAAACAGTTCTGTTTGTGAAAATTTTTAAAAGCTCAATTCACCCCTCTTAAACTTAGATACTAATAGACCCAACACTTTACCTCCCTTTTCAGGTTACCTCTAGAGATAAACCTTAGCAATTCTTCTTCTTGCATAGCCTCCCATTCTAACCAGGCCCTCCTCCACCTTATCCGCCAATGCCATACTGAATCTTCCCACACACCTACCTCACCCACCATCATCCCCTGATTCAAGGATAAAGAGTACAACCTAGGATACAAGGTAATGAGATTGTTACTACCAACCCAACCATCCTCCTAGAATCTAACTTTGTCCCCAGATCCAACTTTCCAACCTAAAGTTTCTTGAAACCATCCTACTTCTTCTCCCTCGCCACATATTTTAGAAAAGTCTCTCGACCACCAAGATTGGAATTTCATACGAGATTGATGTCGACTTGATTCCAAGCCATATTTTGATACAAGAATATCTTTCCACTTCCCTCGTTCTTCACTCACCAACCACCATTTCCATTTGGCCAGAAGAGCTCCATTGAACTTTCTGATATCTTTAATTCCCAACCCGCCTTCCTCCAATGATTTGCACAAGCTCTCCTAGCTTACCCAGGACATCGATGTCTTCCCCATGCCCAGAGAAAAATCCTTTGGATACTAATGATTCTATTATACACCAATTCCGAAGCTTTAGAAAAGGATAAGTAGAAAAGGGATAAGGCAGTAAAAACCAATTTAATCAGGCATATTCTTCCCGCTAACGACAAGAATCTCCCCTTCCATGTGTTAAGTCTCGCACTTATTTTATTCAGAATTGGCTCCCGGAACTCCTTCTTCCTTGGGTTACCACCTACTTCTAACCCCAAATATTTAAAGGGTATCCTCATTAAAGTGAAATGTAGAGATTTGGCATAGAGTTTGAGGGAGTTCCTTTCTACATTTATGCCTTCCAGCTTTGACTTATAGAAGTTGATTTTCATCCCAGAAGCCAACTCGTAACACCTTAGAATAGCTTTTATAGTGAACACATTAGAAAAGGAGTCTACAAACATAAAGAGGGTATCATTAGTAAATTGTAACACACAAGATTTGACTTCATCCCTCCCCACCTGTAAGCATATTAGTCTTGATTTCTTGTCTTACTAACCCGGCCAAGCCTTCAACAAAAGGAATGGGGCTAGGGGGTCTCCCTGCCTCAACCCTCCCGATGGCTTAAATTTCAATGTGGGGCTTCCATTTACCAAAACTGACAATGATGTAGATTCCAAGCAGCCTTTAACCCACGTAAACCATTTACTGTGAAAACTCAACCTCTGGAGCATATCAAGTAAGCAATCCCACCTTACTGAATCGTACGCCTTCTCATAGTCCACCTTTAAGCACAAACCACTCCTTCCATACCTTCTGAGCTCCTTGAAAACCTTATTAGCCACAAGAACACTGTCTAGCATCCCTCTATCCTTTAAGAAGGCCGATTGACTTTCATCAATAATCGCAGGAAGAACATACTTAATTCAGCAAGATGACATCTTGGTTATGATTTTATACAGAGCACCCACTAGAAAGATAGGCCTATACTAGTCTAGATTCGTAGGATCTCTCACTTTAAGGACCAAGGCTATATAAAATGCGTTACAACCTTTCAGAATACAACTCGTCTCCTGAAAATAGTGCACGACAGCCATAATATAATGTTTAAGAATGTCCCAACTATTCTTGATGAAGTTAAAGTTAAACCCATCCGGGCCTGGGCTTTTTGAGCCTTCACATTGCCATATTGCTTCCTTTACTTCTTCCTTTGTAAAGTTAAAGATCAAACTTGATTTATCCTCCAAAGACAAAGTCTTAAACTCTATAGATCCAAGTCTAACCCCAAAATCATGTGTTGCCACAAATCTATCTTCAAACAATTTTTTGGCTTCCCTTCAAACAACTACAGGGTCCTCACACCATAGATTATCTACCTCAACACCTTTGACCTCTGATCCGGTCGGTCATCGGTAGTCGATGACGTCAGCAGCTGATGACGACGTGGGTCAGTCGCAGAGTGACGCGTGGCACGAGAAAGCAGATGAACCAGGGTGGAGATCATTCAAGAACGGCGATCAGTGTTCAGCTACCGAGTGACCACCACCAGAAGATCGATTCCTACTTGAGCGCCTGGAAGCAGAGCGCGAAAAGTGACGAAGCACCGATCAGTCATCGGTGCATGCAGAGTGATCAGTCATCGGTGCATGCAGAGTGATCAGTCATCGGGGGTTCCTTGTCAACACGTGTTAAACTGGGACCCAGGCTCCCAGCGAGAACGTTACTCAAGGACCTCGCCTGATTCCATAAGCAGAGCACGAGGACGTGAAGAAGCACATTGGTCATCGGTGTGTGTTGAGGTGACATCGGTCGCGCGATGTGAACAACGCAACCAAAGATCAGTAAAGCGCCCAGAGGCAGGGAGCGGCCTTAGTCGCGAGACGACCACACAGGAAGATGAGAAGACGCAGTTAGGTGCAGAATCCTGCTGGGACGAGAACCCATCAAGGTTAGAATCTCCCAGTGGGTTGCATGTCTGCCACGTGGATGGTGAAGATGTTCCCAGAGAATAGGTAGGGCAGATAGGCACAGAAGTCGAGGGGTGCAGAGGTACCCACGTGGCTTTCGCTGTCAGACTTGGCACTCAAGTGAAGAAGGCTGACACGCAAGGTAGCCCTGGGGAGTGGAAACGACAGTGCAGGGTAATTAAGTGGCCTAGAGGTAGCCTGTAGGGGCTACACGGGTTTATATGAGGAAGAAGAACACCAAAACCAGGTATGCAATCTTTACCTCAGAATACACAACACTAAACCAAGAGGACTCAGTTTTCGAATCGAAGAGGACTGAGGGCACACACACACGGTCTCACACAGAGAGATCTGAGAGAGACTTTTTGGTGTTCCCGTTGCCTGACTTGAGCGTCGGAGCTACAACGGCCGCTAGAGGCGCCGTCTGTGTGTTTTGCAGGCACCGCTTGGAGTCCCGTCGAAGGTTCCTGGAGCCTCCTTGCAGAACGCGCAGCAGTTAGAAAGCCAAATGAAGGAGTGACGAGGCACTCTCCCCACGCTCGAGTTCGCGGCGGGATCAACCTCATTCCTAAGACTACTCCATCTAATTACCAAGTGATACTATTTGGAATTGGAATCGTCATGCTTAAGACAATTAGCTTTATGCCTAAAGAGAGATTCAAGCTTTTTGTCAGTCACCCATAACTGACTAAAAAGCTCCATTCTTTTCAGCTTTGCATTTTCCTCAAGGTCGTTGTTGTCATCTTGGACATCTAGTTCTTCAATTTCCTTCAGAATCCCCTTCTTGATTGTATCCAAACACCCAAATACATCATGATTCCACACTTTAAGATCAACCTTCAAAATTTTCAGCTTGTGTTTAAGTTTAGCTATGTTGTTTCCCTACACAGAATAGGACTCCCATTTGTCATTCACCCACGCCTTGAACCAGGCTTCAAAAACCAAGCATCGGTGGTCCTAAAGGGCTTTGGGCCCCAATCTTTAACTATAGATTTTACCACTAAAGCACAGTGATCCGAAACCACTCTAGGTAGAACATATTGCTTGCACATTGGCCATTTTTGAAACCACTCATCAGATGCGAGCACCCTATCTAATATACTCTTTGCTAAGCCATTTACTTTATACCAAGTGTATTTCTTCCTGACAATTGGAAATTCCAGCAAAAAATTCCTTTCAAGGAAGCTATTAAAGCCACTAATTTCATTCTTTTGGCTACCCCTTTCATAGTACCTTTCCTTTCATTTGCATGTCTAACTGCATTAAAATTGCCACATAAACACCAAAGCATATTTGGATGTGCATTTTTTATGTTCGTCAACTCCTCCCATAGAGCAACCTTGTCATTTAGATTGCATGTTGCATAAACATTAATCACAACACACAATGTTTCAAATAATGTTATAAAACCCCTTCCCACCACATGATCCTCACAACAAAATGCTTCTTTATGCCACATAGTTAAAATACTTCCAACACCATTTATTCCTTCATTATGTATCCACCCAACATTAGAATCCCCCACAAAGAATCTGGTATTTGACAGAATAGAAGTTTTAGTCTCTTGTAAGCATAATAGATTTGCGCCATCCTTAGCAATAATTTGTTTAAGATATCTAGCTTTAGTGCCTCCTCCCAACCCTCTAATATTTAGGTTGACAATTATCATAAAAATCCATTTTTATTGCCTTCCTCAAACTTCTTCATGACCACAAAATCCCTGTCTTCCACACAGCAAGACATCCTTAGTTGTTTACCCAACTCCCACAATTTGATTGGCTCATCTGTTTTAATAGCATTCCAGAATCTACTATTATAGTTAATAATGTCACCGTCAGAAATAGCACTAGAGTTAACACTTAACCTGGATGTAGAATTGTTCCATAAGTGTAACGACCCAACACCCGCTTTGGATTTCTACCGCGGCTGCATGCTTGATTCCCCCAACTCCCACAGAGCACGCAACCTTCGAACCCATAGCGGAGTATTGTAGTTATCTCCCTGGAGAGCCCATTCATGTCTTGTCGTCTCGGTTCAAAAAAACAGCCCTGCATCTTCCCTATCATCTACCTCCTTACCAAAGCCATAGTTAATGAGACTTGTTTGGGGACCCTCATTTAGAACCATCACACCATCGTAACCCTGATCTGTACCGAAATTGGGAGGTGGCGTTTGTTTTTTCCCCATCATCGTCGATGTTAGCAGTACCCCACTCGTTTCCCCTTTCTCTCTCGCACTTGTATAATTGACTCGCCTTCCGCAACCTTTGCCCTCCTCGCAAACTCGTACTGGGCCCTTCACCAAGTTCCCACTATTGCTTTCTTCTAATTGGGCTGCGACCTGCCTTGAATGGTCCACACTCGCACTGGGCCAATCATGGTTATTGTTAGAAGTCCCAACAACTACAATTAGGTTATTCAGGGCTATTTGGACTGGAATGCTTAAACATTTGGAGTTGACCTTATGTGAGCCAGATAAAGATGCCCCCTCTGTAAAATTTTCCTCTCTTATGTTAGAAGGACCACCATCCTCCTGCGTAAAGTTTCCATGCACATGTACTTTCTCCAAATACTCCACTCTTGTCGTTTGTGCTAAACGTTCACTACCACCCCCGTTAGGCTCCTCCGATCGCCGTAACACCCCTCTACCGTACCTCACCCCGTCATCTTTGCTATTCACCGAGAGTTGAGATTCTTCAACAAAGGATTCCACTGATGATATGCTATCAATAGATGCACTTGCACATACTTCCGGCTTGGCTGAGAGTCTCCTCATCGATACATACATTATAAACTTGTCCATTAATCACCATCCCCTTTGATAACCCTGGATTGCATGACTTTAGGAGGCGCACTTGGATTCTTGCATACTCTAGATTTTCCCATGACTTCGTAGCTTCATCAACAGATACCAAGGAACCCACTTCACCAATCACTTTGGAGAAGCAATCCTTATCCCACAGAGAGATGGGTAGACTATAGCATCAAACCCAAACAATTTTGTGGCCTGTTACATAGGGTTATGACTAAGGATTAATAACCTGAAAAACACTTTCAAACCACTCTTTATTAAGCTTGATCAAGTCTTCCATCCGCTCTCCTTCTTTTGGTGTTAAGAGGACCAGGTTATCTACCAAATACCTCACTCTAATCATATTCATCCCCCCTTAGTATATTTATCACACAGTTGATTGAAGTTGAAATCTGAAGACATATGGCCAACCATGCTAGATACCATCCATGGAAGAACTTTGCGTTGGGTTTCAATTATGGGGCCTTTCAATTGAACTTGAGACGTTCTTCTCACTGCATCTGCATAGGACTACTTCCCTTTATTTACCCTCCAAACCTCCTTTCCTTTCTTTTCCCTCCATACCTCCTTGTTTTTGTTCTTCGAAGGTTCATAATCCTGTTCGTGTTGTTTTCTAACCTCTATGGGCCTCCCGCCCCTTTGTTTTAACTCAGCTCTTCTATATCTAGGAATGTTAACGTATAGTTTCATATTACCAATATGTATTTGGTCCAACTCCCTCTCTAATCTACCCACATTTGCTACCTCAAAGAACCTCACAAACCCAAATCTTCTTCCCCACCTGTCAAGTATGCGTGAAATGAACACTTCTTTCACTCTAGCCCACCTTTGGAAAATCTTAATCATGTCATATTCCCCACTGCTATTTGGGAAGTTTGAGAAAAAGAAAGTGGTATAGCTGCATGATGATTGTTGTGGTTGGAATTCCTCTAGTCTCCTCCTGCTCTCAGCCCTAATGAAATATAGAAAGAAAGAGACAAGGAATGTGAAAATCTTGTGTTTCCCATTGATGGTGTAGACCGTTGATACGTCCTACCATTAGAAGAATTGATTTTGCTGAAACTGTTAAACAATTTCTTGGAATATTTCTTTCAAAGAATCAACCAATCTTTCTTCCATTTCTTTAAAGACAACAATGGATCATGTTGAATCAACCATAAAGAACTCACCAAGACTGATGCCACTTGATAATGGAGAACTACTTGTTGGGTATGAAGCCAGGACCAATTGGGTTGGGTTGAGTAGACACCATGTTTTAGTGAATGGACTTAATCATTATGTCTCCTTTATTTTTTCTATTTAAAGAGATCATTGTACTTGTAATGGGATGCAACAGGAATGAAATAAAATCTAATAGTTGTCCGTGTGGAGGTAGGTTACGGTTGGCGACCGAACCACGTTAAATCTTGTGTCGTTTATTTTCTTGCGTTGTTTCGTTGTTTCGTGATTATGTGTGTTGCTTCCAAGTGCGTTTTTTTCCATCAAGTGGTGTCAGAGCCATGTTCGTTTTCACACTAGAGATCCAATCAGCAGAAATTAATCGACGAGACGTGAAAATTGCGGCTAGGGTTTCACATGGGTGGTAGCAGCGTCCCAGAGTTAGGGTTTCGCAGGGATGGCAGTAGCCTCCCGAAGCTAGGGTTTTGCAGAGGCGGTAGTAGTATCCCAAAGCTAGGGTTTTGCAGGGGGCTGCAGCGGTGTCTCAAAGCTAGGGTTTCGTAGGGGCGACAGTAGTGTTCCAAAGCTAGGGTTTCGCACAGTGCGGCAGTGGCGAACAGTCGTTTAAGATGGCAGAAGACGGGAGGTTCCGAATTGAAAAATTCGATGGTACAGATTTCAGTTGGTGAAAAATGAAAATTGAGGATTTGCTAGTTCAGAAAGATTTGGACATGGTTTTGGGTGAAAAGCCATAAAAGATGTCTGATGCAGTATGGGCAGGTTTGGATCGGAAAGCTATGTCCGTTATTCGACTCTCTTTGTCCAAGAATGTTGCGTTCAACATTCTGAAGGAGAAGACAATGAAAGGTATCATGGAAGCTTTGTCTAACATGTGGAGAAGCCATCTGCTGCAAACAAGGTGTTTCTAATAAGAGAATTGGTAAACACAAGGATGAAGGAAGACAGTTCAATTACTGAGCACATCAATAAAACGAATTCGATCTTAGTCAGACTTACGTGAGTAGGCATTAAGTTCGATGATGAAGTTCAAGCTTTACTACTGTTATCATCTTTGCCAGACAGTTGGTTCGGAACAGTTACAGCAGTTACTAGTTCAGCAGGACCCAATGGATTCACTTTTGAGAAGATTCGCGATCTCATTATTGGAGAAGACATCCGAAGAAGGAGTTCTGAGGAATTATCTAGTGAATCGCTATATATTGTTAGAGGTAAGAAAAAAGATCAAAGATAGTGGGAGCAAGAACAAAAGAAGGAGTCAGTCAAAGACTTGGGATGACTCAAGTGTAACATGTTGGAACTGTAAGGAGGTGGGGCATTTCAGGAATCAATGCCCAAATGACAAACAAGTCAACATTGCAGAAGACTTCGCGGACGAGGACCTCTTAGTCTGTTGCGCGGATAACAATGTGGATTCCTGAGTCATGGATTCTGGTGCTTCTTTTCATGCTACCCACAGTACTGAAGCATTGCAGAATCTAGTTATTGGAGACTTTGGAAAGGTAAGACTAGCGGACAACAGAACTCTTGATGTTACGGGCATGGGTGACATAGTGTTGAAGACGTCAGTCGGTTTCTGGACTTTGAAGGATGTCAAAGTTGTTCCAAGCTTGACGAAAAGTTTGATTTCTATTAGGCAGTTGGACAAATAGGGACATGAAGTGAAGTTCAGAAATCAACAGTGGAAGGTCGTCAAGGGAAATCTTGTCATGGCTCATGGAAGAAAGAGAGGTTTGTTGTATATAGTCGAATTACTGTCTGAGGGAGTGACCGTCCAAGTTCAGAAGATAAACAAAGTCCGGTTCACAAAATCTCGTGGGCAGAAGAGGGTTGTCTTTACAAGAGAGAAACCCAGAGTCACAGGTTAGATTCAGGATGAACGAGCATGGAAAGGTTCAGGTAGACTAGTTAGAGGTACTTATGGCAGTGGGAGCACAGGTCGTGTTTCAGCTAAGGTTCCTAGACGACAGTGAGTTAGGAGAACTAGTATTCCAGCTGTTGAAACATCTTCAGAAAATTTCTTGTTGGGTATGGAGAGTGTTTGTTCTCAGGTTGTTCCAGTATCTGACAGTTCTTGCAAGTGAGAGCCGGTAGGAACAGAGAATGGGTCAGTGGCAGTTTCAGTCATGACTGACGTGTTGAAATTCAAGGGAGTTTTAACGAAGCCTTCAAAATGATTAAGAAGGCTGGTGACAACTAGTGGTGAAACATTGAGTTTCGGTGATAGATTACAGAAGTACATGTACACAAGCGAAGTGCAGGTAAACATTGTTCCGTGGCTTCAAGTGGGAGATTGTTGGGTATGAAGCCAGGACCAATTGGGTTGGGCTGAGTAGACACCATGTTTTAGTGAGTGGACTTAATCATTGTGTCTCCTTTATTCTTTCTATTTAAAGAGATCATTGTACTTATAATGGGATGCAACAGGAATGAAATAAAATCTAATAGTTGTCCGTGTGGATGTAGGTTGCAGTTGGCGACCAAACCACATTAAATCTTGTGTCGTTTATTTTCTTGCGTTGTTTCGTTGTTTCATGATTATGTGTATTGCTTCCACGTGCGTTTTTTCCATCACTACCAAGGTGCTTAATAAGCAACAGATAAACCAGAGAATAGAAGAGAGAAACTACACATATACAATATCTACAAGACTAAGAAGAAAAAAAGAAAATTATAGTGTTTTTCTTTTCAAATGTAGATCCTTTCTTTCTTGAAGTTTCATCTTCTTCTATACTTTTAGCCAATGATTTTAAGGTTCAATGGTTTCCATGATTTCCTCCCTCTTGGGAAGGATTTGTCCTCAAATTCTAATGATGCTTAGTGACAACAACCTCTGTTCATTGATTTATTATTTTTCTTCATGACCAAATATCAATCTACAATAAACATAAAACAAAAGTGCAATAAGTTACTTTGTTAAAAGAAAATTAAGACAAGAATGTCTAAAGGAAAAGATAAAGAAAAAATTACCTTTATTTATTAAAAAGTTATTACATGAAAAACTAAGGGTCATTCTTTAAAAAAAAACATTTATTCCACTTTGTTTTATCCATTGTTTTGTGTTATGCAATGACAAAACAAAGTGATTTTTTATAAAATTTTGATAAGAAAAGTTTGAATCATGATTTAGATGAAAAGAAGAGTTCAAAGTATTATAATCTCCCTTTAAGAATTTTTTTCTCAACTATGTTTGTAGGAGGTGTTATAAGAGACTTTTCTTCTTTTCTATTTTTTTCTAACATTTTTTCTTCTTCTTTCTTCTCTTTTTATCTCTTTTCTTCATCGTCTCTTTCTATTCTTTTTTTTTTCTCTTCTTTTTCAATAATAAAAGTTTGCACTTTTTTTCTAAATTCTTTTTCTCTTTTAATAAACTCTTTTTCTCTTGCTATAAATTTTCTTATTTTTTCTACAAGTTCTTTCATTTTTCTCTAAGATTTTTATTTTCATCATAAGAAGGAAGGACAAAGATTCTTCTCGTGCATGCCTTCAACGTATGCCATTGCAATATCTTTAATTTTCTTCTAATTGTAATATCATTGTGTCTTTCTTTTACCATGACATGACATATTCTTGAAAATTTTAAAGTAGACACTTTTCTCTCTTCATTTTCTTCATTTACTTAGTGGTGTTCAAAATGTTTCTCAACCTTTATCTCTCAATCTAAATATTCCTCATATTCCTCCTAAGTATATCTCAATGCACCTTTGTAACCGTCCACATGGATCTTAACAAGAGACACTTAAAATTCTTAAAATTCCAAATTTAGCATATTCATTACACATATTGTAAGTCACACTTTTTTTACCTTAAATATTCAATTTCTCATGCTGTAAACAACCGCAACCACTTTTAAAACACCAGAAAACATTTTATAATGCATTATCACTCGGGAAAATTAAAACAATTATTTTTTTGAAAAAGAAAAAAAAGTTCACAACAAAACACATACAATTAGCGATTGTAAATTCAACATTTTCCAAAAATGAATGAAGTAAACCAATAATACATTGATATCACACAATTTATTTTAAATAATATTTTAAAGGTTAGACACCCTTAAACTTAGTCAAACTTGTAGTTATAGAAAGTAACTCACAATTTATTTTAAATAATATTTTAAAGGTTAGACACCCTTAAAATTAGTCAAACTTGTAGTTATAGAAAGTAACTTGCACTACAATAAATTTGTCAAAATTCATACTACAGCAATCTTATTTATTTAGAAATCATCCTCAAATTTTAATATTTAATATTTCATACTTTTAAAACCATATACAATTCCAAAAGTATACTTAAAAATAAAGCATAGAATTGTAGTAATTAAATAATTTTTTCGTTCAAAACACTTTGATCATAATTTTTATTATAAAACTCAATTTTAGGTGGCTTGTGTATCAAACCCTTGGCTTTTACACACAAAAAATCAAGTTTTTGACGTCAAGTAATAAAGACAAAAATATATTCTTACACAATTTACATGATACTTACGAAATTGGTATGTACAAGGTCATGTCCATCTCTTATTCCCTAAATTAAAATATGAAATATTATTCATATTCATAATTGTGTCTAATCAATACGAGAGTTTTTGTTAAAGTAAAAAAAAAAACTAAAGTACCTTAAGGTTTGTCTAACTAATACTTGTAAGTTTGTAAGTCCCTTAGTGATACCTTTAGATGACTAAAATTGCTTCTATTACAATTTGTAAAGTTCGGAGACATCACTTAAATGCTATGTTCCTGTGTTCGATATGTATCAGATACTGATATGCTACGAAACTTGTATGATACATATCGATGAAGTGTCTAAATAAGAAGATATCTTTTGGGTCTCTGGTAATTCTAACACAATTTCAACACAATTTTAAAGAAAACAAATACAATGTGTTTATAAAAAACTCAAACTTATTGTATAAGTTTTTATTATAATTATAGAAATAAGGAACAAATTATATATATAGCCAAGAATATTTAGATTATATAAGTATTATTACAAATGTTTTTATTTAATCTCTTATCATACCTTCATATAATGTGAAATTTTTAAAAGTTCTTAATTTTTCATTAAATGAATTTAAACTAAAATGTCTTTCAGTGATGATGATCAAGGAAATGAAAAATGTCTTAAATGAATTATATTCTCTATTCACTTTGGATTTTAGATAGATGAATTATTCAATTTTTATTATATTTGACTAACCTTGTTTATATAAATAGAGTGCCAATTTATATAATTCATAATGATATAATATATATATATATATATATATATATATATATATATATATATATATATTCGTATTCTATTATAAAATAGAACAGAGATCAAAAGAGAAAAAGGAAGACAAAGGATATGAGAAGGAGTATTTCTTCTATTTTATTTTCCTTGATTAAATCAAAGTAAAGAGTCTGAATATATATACAAGCAGTACACTCATTCTAGGTAGCTAAAGAGACATAATGTAAAATGAAGAGTCAATAAAGGCTAAAATAAGAAAATACAAAATAAATGCTAGACATATGTACAAAGAGAAACAACTAAAAATTAGAAAAGACAAAATTAATATTAGTTTCCTTCTAGAAGCCTTGTATCCATATCCTTTGTTAGCCCTCCGCAAGCTGGGGAGCAAATATTGATGAGACCCAACTTGTGATGTGAGTTGATTTTAGAATTGCACATTTTATGGGTTGCACTTTGTTTATGATTTTTTATTTTAAGCAGAATATGGTGAGAAACCCAAAGAAGATTCCCACTAGACACGAACTTAACCAAGTGGTTAAGTAAGTGGTTAAGTAAGTGTGAAGGTTTTATATGGTGATGATGATGATGAGGTGCAAAATTAAAGAGCATATAAGGGAAAGAAACAAGATGGAAACCAAATAGACAAAGATGAACACAAGAGCATAAAGGAATGGAAAATAAAAATATGAAAGGAAAGAGAAGCTTAAGATGATGAAGGTGTGGTCACCCCACTTGGAGGGGGAGGAGACTCCAAGATGAGTGGTGAAGAGCCGCCACTTGTGATGTAAGTTGATTTTAGATTGTTCCATTTTAGAGGTGACACTTTACTTATCATTGAGATTTTAGCAAATATATGGTGAGAACCCAAAGAAGATCCCCATTGGACACAAACTTAAACCAAGTGGTTAAGTAAGTGTGAAGGTTCACTTCTAGAGGGCAAAGGAAAAAACACAAGTATATGGTAAATGATGATGAAGGGTGGAAATTAAATGACAATGGAACCAAAAGATGAATGAAGATAACCAAAGCAAAAAGACATAAACAATAACCTAATATGGACAGGAAAAGGGCGTGATGGAAGAATGGAAAAGAGTGAGGAAAAAGGAAGCTTATGGATGAATGGAAGGGAGTTGGACACACCACTTGGAGTGTGGTTTCTCCAAGATGAGTGTAGAGGGCCGCCACTTGAGAGCTCTCAACTCACTCAAGATAAGACCTAATGCTAAGAGGACACAAGCCTCACACAAATTGTGCAGTTTCTTTACTATAAAAATTCAACATCCAAATACATGGAGTAAGGCACCCTATTTATAGGAATGGGTGCCTTGGATTTAGGATCAAGATTCTTAGCAATTTAAAGGTGAGTCACCTAAGGAAAATCCTCACTGGACATTAACTTAACAAGTGTTAAGTAGATGTGAAGGTTCATTTCCAAAGGTCCAAAGTAAAAACACAATTAGAGTTATGAATGGATGAAAATTAAGGTGCAAAAAACAGAATAGAAAAGGCGCAAACAAAACTGGAATTGAATCACAAAATAGAATTGAAACAACACATAATTCAAGGAGGCTTAAGGAATCAACAATGGAGTTCAATGTTTTCCAATTGATGATCCAAACTCATATAACATGAGTGCCATATCCTTACAACACTTATACTGATTGAATTGAAGGAGTTAAGTGCAGAATTGACAAAAGGAACAAGAACAACAAGAATTAACCGAACAACACATTAATACAAGAAGAACAACCGGTTAAAATTGAAGAACAAAGAGAACAACCGATTAAAATGACAAAGGAAGATGAAAGAAGATGAAACTTATGTGGCTGAAGCCATGGATGGGAAGGGACACGCCACTTGGAGATGAATGATTCAAGATAAGTGTTGGAATGCCGCCACTTGAGAGCTCCCAAAGCACTCACAAGATGAGACAAGGAAGAGGAGAACAAGTCTCACAAAATTCACTAACAATTTGAGTATAGTAACTTTACTTCTAATTTCAATATGAATATACAATGACCAAGCACCTCTATTTATAGTTTTAGAGGGCTGAAATGAAAGTGAAACAAATTCAAATATACACCCAAATCAAATTCAAATTCGGTGCCAATCTAGAGTCACAAGGAAAGTGTGACTTATTTTCTATTTTGGCACCTCCTAAAAACTACACCTACACCCTCTTTCTATGTCACATGGAAGGTGTGACTCATCTTTGTACAATAACACCCCCTATTCCTATATTTACACCTACCTCTATTATTCTTCTACAAACTACTCAAAAGAAATTACAAAAAAAAGTCATCCATTGATGCTTATCACCGAAAGCTTTAGTATTGCTCTTAGTAATCCTTTAAGGCATGAAGGATATTGAGCTCATGGGTTGGGCTTGGGCCTCAAGCGCCTCCTTTACTTGGTCTTCATCATGCTCCCTGAGTTGGAGAGAATTCGTCCACAAATTTGGAAGACTTGCAGAAAAGGGAGTTAGATCACTGATATTAAAAAAATTACTACTAAGAAATGTATTAGGCATATCTAACTCATAGGCATTATCATTAATTCTCTTGATGACCTGAAAAGGACCATCACCACGAGGCATAAGTTTGGACTTCCTTTGAGTAGGGAATCTATCCTTCCTCAAGTGTAGCCAAACCAAATTGCTAGGCTCAAAGATTAAGGCCTTACGTCTCTTGTTGGCATTCTCAGCATACTTGCCAACTTTTTTCTCAATTTGTAGCTTGATGTGATTATGCAAGTCTTTAATAAAAGAAGCTTTTTCAAAACCATCCTTGTATAAAACCTCATCAAGTACAAGAATTGGAAGAAGATCTAGAGGTGTTAAGGGATTGAACCCATAAACAACCTCAAAAGGAGAATGGGCAGTGGTAGAATTTACTACTCTATTATATGCAAATTCAATATAAGGTAGTAAATTTTCCCACACCCTTGGATTCCCAAAAATAAGGCATCTTAACATTTGACCCAAAGTTCTATTAACCACTTCAGTTTGACCATCCGTTTGAGGGTGACAAGTAGTAGAAAACAGGAGTTTAGTTCCAAATTTGCCCCACAAGGTCCTTTAAAAGTGGCTTAAGAACTTAGAATCTCTATCAGATACTATACTTCTAGGAAGTCCATGTAAACGCACAACTTCTTTGAAGAAAAGATTGGAAATATAACACGCATCATCTACTTTGTGGCATGGAATAAAGTGAGCCATTTTTGAAAATTTGTCCACTATCACAAAGATAGAATCCATACCCTTCGATGTCTTGGGAAGACCTAAGATAAAATCCATAGAAATATCTACCCAAGGCATTGTTGGGATGGGAAGACGGGTAAATAAACAATGGGGTTGCACTTTAGACTTAGCCTTCCTACATGCTATACACTTATCACAGAAACTATGTATGGATTTACGCATTTGGGGCCAAAAAAAATGCTCATGAAATGTGTCTAGAGTCTTAGCTACCCCAAAGTGTCCCATAAGTCCACCCTCATGTGCCTCTCTAACAAGAGATTGTCTTAAAGATCCTTGGGGAACACAAAGTCTTTTACCTTTAAAAAGGAAACCATTATGTATGAAAAAATCTTTGTGTCCTCCTTTGGAACACTCTTGATAGATAAGGGAGAAATCAAGGTCATCTTTGTAGAGTTCCTTTATGTGATCAAAACCTAAGAATTGAACATCCAAAACATTTAACAAGGTATGTCTTCTTGAAAGTGCATCCACTGTAACATCCCGCCAAATCCTTTTCATATTTATATAATGAAATAAAGGTAAAACCATAATATCGAAGTGAACATATATATATATATATATATATATATATATGTAATGAAATTTCTCCTCACAGGGAGTTTAATACATATCCAGTCAGTTTCCAAAACTTAAACAAAATACAGCAAAATAGAAAACAGGCGATCTCCTAACAGAAACAGAAAACAGGCGATCTCCTTCCGGCGACCACTCACTGAGGAGCTCTACTTCCTGCAACATCATCTGCTCCCGTGTAAATTATACACGATCATCACAGGTTTAAGAAAACATCCACAAAACAAAAACGCAAGGTAAGCTAGATATTTTAAAGAGAATTTAGATATAAAACTTTAAAATCAAGATAAAACAAATTTAAGACACCCACGTAAAAACCATCAACTTTCTCATTCCCTTCACATGACCATCAAGTAATCACATATTTCACAATTTCCTCAAGAGTCGTTCAATTCACATAATCCATCAAGTGTCTATCAATTTCAATGTTTCTCATTTCTCACGTCAGACTTCCACTGACTCATCACACATAGACACTTGACACTACTTCCGGAAGACACGTGCATTGACTAGACTCAGAGATCTGCACCTGTCATACTACATTGCTGTAAAGTTCCCACAGCTATGCGCATCAACATAATCTCAATCTCAATCTCATTACTCTCCTAGTATGACAGGGTGAATCCATACAACAGGTCAAGTGGTTATTTTTCAAACCACTTACCCATACATATGAACCTCCATCGACTCTCAACGCCTGAATAACTTCATCTATATGATTCCATTATATCAGGAGAGTCAGGATATCTCATTATAGAAATCACCGATCAATGCACATCCTACACGATCTTACACGGTATTTTCTTTCCTGAAAATACTATGCCTTGATCCCACATTCACAACATTCAACACATCATATAACACTTAAATGAACGATTCCAATCACAGCAACAATCATTCCAAGGTTTAGATTTTCGAATATCACATGCATTTCACATTTCAATCTCAAACAGTTTCAAACGACACTAAAACAGGGGAGTTCGAAATCAACATTTAAAACCGGCGATCACGTCGCCCCACACATAAAAACAGAACATCGTGAAAAAGAATATGAAACCGGCGACCACGTCGCCCTCACTTCAGAACCTGCTCGCCTAAAGTTTTTATAAACGAAAATGCTAGCTTCCCTTACCTGGACTTGCGTAAAATCTCACTACGAGCTCTAACCCACCGAACTTAAGGATACCCGAACTCTGTTTTTGCGTCCTGATCGGAAAACTCGCAGAGAACTTCCTGGGAGTCCAAGGGCAGTCGTCGCTCGTCGTACTGGTGCTTGAGGATGCCTGAATCGCAGCGCGAAGGAGAGAAAAGAGAAGGATGAAGGTAAACTCACTCTGTCACTCTTGAACCACAGCAACGTTCTTTGCCTCTCAGAAGTGAGTTTTTGAATCTAAACCAACTTGTCCACAATTGCCGCTGCCACTACCCACTCTGCAGGAAAGCTTGCGTGCACACTTCTGTGAACAGTATGGCCACGTGGGTCTCTGCGCATACCAACTCTTTGATGCTAACTATTCTGAAACACCCTTTTTGTCTACGTGTCGCGCATACAAGACGTCTCATGCTGGGAGCCTGGGTCCCACCTTATCTGTGTGAAACACGACATCGCGCGATAACCTTCCACCGATGACTGCTCGCGCGATGACTATCCACCGATGTCTCATCCTGGCGGACGACCGATGTCTCTCCTTGGAAGACGACCGATGTCTCTCCCTGGGAGACGACCGATGTCTCTCCCTGGAAGACGACCGATGTGTCCCTCATCCTGGCGATGCCCGTGTGTCTCTCGCCCTGGCGATGCCCGCGTCTCTCTCGCCCTGGCGATGCCCGCGTCTCTCTCACCCTGGCGATGCCCGTCTCTCTCTCGCCTTGGCGATGCCCGCGTGTCTCTCGCCCTGGCGATGCCCGCATGTCTCTCGCCCTGGCGATGCCCGCGTCACTCTCGCCCTGGCGATGCCCGCGTCTCTCTCGCCCTGGCGATGACTGATGACACATCGCCACGCCTTGCTGAAGGTTCTTCATCCCACTATGTTACGTCCAAGGTATCACCTCCACATGACTTGGTGACGTCAGTAGCTTCACATTTCCAAGAATAGATCAGCACTACTCCTCGTGCGCCCATGCATGCAACACTAAGGACGATTTCTTATGCTCAAGCATAGAGCTTCGCATGCCCAACGTATCTAAGGCTTAACCCACACCATGATACGCGTGGTTTTTGGAACCCACTATGGTTGATCCAGTTTCTTGACCACATACTAAGTGCACTTTCGGCGATCAGGTACACCATAGGCGATCGGCAATCATGTACACTACAGGTGATTGGCGTTCATGTGTAGTCTAGGCGACAGGCGATCTCATAGTCTTCTAAGCTACACTTTCCTTCCTTTTTATTTTAAATAAAAACATACTTAGAATTCATTTAAAATATATTCCTTTTATTCCAATTTAATTTTACAGGTCCTTACATCCACAACAAAATTAATTTTTCCTTGCTTATGTTTGATCACATAAGGAAATTGCTCAATGAACTCCACCCACTTAGCATGTCTCTTGTTAAGCTTGCTTTGGCCTTTTAAATATTTAAGGGACTCATGATCACTATGAATCACAAATTCCTTTGGAAAAAGGTAGTGTTGCCAATTTTGCGAGGCTCTAACAAGAGCATAAAGTTCTTTATCATAAGTGGAGTAATTGAGATGACTCCCCTTGAGTTTCTCACGAAAATAAGCTATGGGGTGGCCCTCTTGAAGGAGGACAAACCCAATGCCTATATTTGATGGTAATGTTATTTATAGCGCGATAATCCGTACACATTCTCCATGACCCATCCTTTTTAGGGACAAGTATGACAGGCATAGCACATGGACTCATGCTATCTTGCACCCACCCCTTAGCTATTAAGTCCTCAACTTGTTGTTGAATTTCCTTGGCCTCAATGGGATTGGTCTTATATACTGGGCGATTTGGTAAAGAAGTCCCGGGAATGAAGTCTATTTGGTGTTCAATTCCTCTTAGAGGTGGTAAGCCTTTAGGTGGATCTTGAAACACATCTTCAAATTCCTTTGCCAAATTATCCAAACATGTGGGACTATCCTTAGCCGACTCACTCTCAAGGGCCCTAGGAATAGCTAGAAAGATAGGCTTATGAGCAACTATTACCTTTTTGACCTTTTGGGTTATCATGAGAAGGCTTCTCTTAGAACTTTTTTTATCATTTTCGGTCTCTCTCTTTACCTTCATTTTAAGTTGGTCCTCATGGACTTCCTTTGGAGAGAGAGATTTAAGTATGACCTTGTGCCCATGGAAGTGAAAAGAGAGTTTGTTGGTAAAGCCATTATGAAAAACTTTTCTATCATATTGCCATGGCCTACCTAAAAGAACATGAGTGGCTTCCATTGGGACAACATCACACAAGACTTCATCTTTATATTTACCAATAGAAAAAGCAATGAGGACTTGTTTATTAACTACGATTTCCCCAACCTCACTTAACCATTGAAGCTTGTAGGGCTTTGCATGAGAGATAGTAGACAAGCCAAGTTTATCTACTACTCTTGTGCTAGCCACAT
This sequence comes from Phaseolus lunatus, assembly GCA_013389735.1. Lineage (NCBI taxonomy): Eukaryota > Viridiplantae > Streptophyta > Magnoliopsida > Fabales > Fabaceae > Phaseolus > Phaseolus lunatus. The sequence goes on along the minus strand of CM023866.1, from coordinate 13,367,086 downwards.
TTGCATAACTACCCCCATCCACTATAAGAGAACACATATTATCATTAATGAGACATCTTGTATGGAAAATATTTTCTCTTTGACTTTCATCAAAGGGTTTCAAAACTTAGCCAAGCATGTGTCTCACTACTAATAAGTCACCTTCAAGAGGACTTTCACTCTCATGCTCACTTGGGGTCCTATGAGAGCTGGAAGATCTAGAGGCATTCGAACTATGCTCACTCACTACTTCCCCATTATCATGCATCATCATATTTCTTTTTGAAGGACAATTAGCCACTATATGACCATAGCCTAAGCATTTAAAGCACTTTTTACTTGAAGATTTAGTGGGTGATTTAGGATTAGAAGTGGAAGGCATAGAATCTCTAGGTTTGAAAGTAGAGTCTTTAGAAGAATATTTTGAAAAAGATTTATTTTTTTTTTTCCAAGAAGAGTGGTAGAAGCCATCATTATGAGAATTTTTGAAAGAATTTTTCTTTGCAATTTGAGATTCAACCTTGATGGCAAGGTGAACCAAAGTTTCTAAAGAAGAATACTCATAAAGTTCCACCACATCTTGGATATCCCTTCTAAGACCAATAACAAATCTAGCCATTTTAGCTTCATCACTCTCATGCACATCAACTTTAATTAAAAGCATTTCAATTTCTTTAAAATAAGCATCCACACTTAGCGTGCCTTGGTGAAGCCGTTGGAGCTTAAACAAAAGGTCTTTCCTAAAGTGTGGCGGCACAAATCTAGCACACATACAAACTTTTAAATCATCCCAACAGACCACGGGAGATCTCTTGTCTAGCCCAATGTCCATGAGAGTTTTGTGCCACCATTGCATGGCATAGTCCATAAACTCTAAAGAAGCTAGCCTAACCCTTTGGTCTTCTAAGACCTCATGTACATGAAATATTTGCTCAACTTTGGTCTCCCAACCCAAATACACATTAGGATCTCCTTCACCACTAAAACTAGGTAATTTTACATAAGGCAAATAAGGCTTAGCCACATTTTGGCGCCTATCTTCAAAGTTGTGATGCATCCTCCATGCGGCTTCTTCATGATGTCCATAAGGGCTTTGTGAATTTCGTGAGGCATGCCTATGATGATGATGTCTCCTCTCTCGGTATTGGTGATTAGAAGTATTGTCCATCTCCAATTTTTGAAGTCGTGCCTCCATTTCTCTTATCTCCTCATCTCTTTGTGCAATTGTTCTTTTAGCATCTTTCAATTCACCAATTAGGAATGCTTTTTGAGGAGAATGAGGCTTAGAGGACTCTCCACTTGATTAGGATCCAAGATATCAAAGAAATAAAAAACAAAAAGAACAAACAATTATAGAAAACAAATGTTAGAAAACAAGGTAAAAATGAAAGTATAGCTTGCGGCAAGGGATGTAGAAGAACTCAAACCACTCCAAGAAAAAATTTCTTTCCTTTACCAAGCCTCTCTTGTGGATTGGATAAGCATCAACTGAAAGATACCAAAGAAAACCACACTTACTCAAAGAACAATTCACCACAAAACTAGAGAAAAAAAGAAAGACAAGCAAGAAAAGGTATAAGTAAGAAAAGCTAAACCAAAGTTTGTTCAAAAGATTATGACAAAACTTGAAGAATAAGAAGACAATCAAGAAAAGGCACACAATAAGACTCAAGGAAACCTACTAAACTTTCAAATAAGAAAGATAATACACTCTTTAGAACTTTGAAAAGAAAAAGGATAAAAAATTCCACAATGTAGATAACAATTTGCCAATCAAGTTGAATCCAAAGTTGAAAATGAAATTGATGTGCAAATGTAATGTCTATATGCAAGTACCAAACTGTTTTGAATGCTTTAGGTACTGTTTTAGGTACTGTTTTGATGAATTGCTTGCTGTTTTTTTTTTTATACTACATGAACATGTGGAAAGAAAGCTCCATAGTTTGCATCATAACAATTTTTAAGAAAATTCAATTTGAACAAAAATTTTTGATGATGGATTCAATATAATTTAACACTTGAAATCATATGTTTGGAACTCTAAATCAACTCTTACTAAAACAAAGAGCTAAAGAAATGCAAACTTTCAAAATCAAAAGCAAGCAAGTAGAGTCAAAACAAGGACTCCTAGAACACTATAGCACATAAAACTCAAAGTAAAAGGCAAGATCAAAGAAAAGGCATACACTAAGACATATTCAAAATGAATCAAAGCAAAAAATAGGTTCTGTAAAGAAAAAAAAGTTGGCAAGAATGGATGACAATTAAGGTGCAGAAAACAAAATAGAAAAGGTGCAAATAGAACTGGAATTGAATCAAAAAATAGAATTCAAACAACACACAATTCAAGGAGGCTTAAGGAATCAACAATGGAGTTCAATACCTTCCAATTGATGATCCAAACTCATATAACACGAGTGTCATATCCTTACAATACATATACCAATTGAATTGAAGAAATTAAGTGCAGAATTAAAAAAAGGAACAAGAACAACAAGAATTAACCGAACAACACATTAATACAAGAAGAACAACCAGTTAAAATTGAAGAACAAAGAGAAAAACTGATTAAAATGACAAAGGAAGATGAAAGAAGATGAAACTTATGTGGTTGAAGCCATGGATGGGAAGGGACACGCCACTTGGAGATGAATGATCCAAGATAAGTGTTGGAATGCCACCACTTGAGAGCAACCAAAGCACTCACAAGATGAGACAAGGAAGAGGAGAACAAGTCTCACAAAATTCATTCACAATTTGAGTATAGTAACTTTACTTCTAATTTCAATATGAATATACAATGACCAAGCACCTCTATTTATAGTTTTAGAGGGCTGAAATGAAAGTGAAACAAATTCAAATATACACCCAAATCAAATTCAAATTTTGCACCAATCTAGAGTCACAAGGAAAGTGTGAATTATTTTCTACTTTGGCACCTCCTAAAAACTACACCTACACCCTCTTTCTATGTCACATGGAAGGTGTGACTCATCTTTGTACAATAACACCTCCTATTCCTATATTTACACCTACCTCTATTATTCTTCTACAAACTACTCAAAAGAAATTACAAAAAGAGTCATCCATTGATGCTTATCAGCGAAAGCTTTAGTCTTGCTCGTAGTAATCCTTTGAGGCATGAAGGATGTTGAGCTCATGGGTTGGGCTTGGGCCCCAACTTGGGCTTGGGTTTCTTGGGCTTGGGTCTCAAGCGCCTCTTCTACTTGGTCTTCATCACCAACGGGTTTGACTAAGGTCAATGTCGCCCTCTTTGGCTAGGTTTCTAGAAGGTAGGGCAACCTTCCTTCCTAAAGGCCTAGGTACAAGCTAAAATGATAACTACACCCCCCTATTATGCTAGAGGCACCTATTCTAGCCTATCTTGCTATTTGGACCCCTTAAGTGAGCCTAAATTATTTACAACATGTTTTATTTTGAAGAAGACCACAAGAAAGAGCATTTGGTGTTCTGGTATATGCCCACTTCTTCTTCTGGTGAGGTCTACTAGATTTTTGGTGAGGTCTTGACTTGATTGTTGAAATGACTGCTTATAGTTTGAATGGTCTCTTGAGGCCTTGGTCATCTCCTTGTTTACTTGGATTGTATCAACTTGAGGTGTTGTGCACTCAAGATAAGACTCAAAGGTAATAAGAGACTCAGCTCACTAAACACTTTGACAGAGTTTCTTTACTTTCAAAATTCAATGTGTAAAAATACACGAGGCAAGACACCCTTTATATGGGAGAGAGTGACTTGGGGAGGAAGAGTGAGAGAGGTAGGGGCATCATTTATGAGAAACCTTCTAGAAGGTAGGTCAAAGAAACCCTAAACCTAGGTGCACATGTCATGAAAGGTGGGCTTGGCACAAGCCGAAATTACTAAGCACACCCTACTCTAGCTTATTCTTCTATTTGGACCACCAAAAAGAGCGAAAATTATTTACCTAAACTTGTCTTGTGAAAAGACCAGAAGAAAGAACATTTGCTGTTCTGGCCTATGTCTAGTTCTTCTTCTGTTAAGCTCCTTCTGATGTTTGGTGGGGCTTGGTCTCGTATACTGGGATGGTTGACCTAATTTTGAAGTGTTTGTTGTGTCCTTAGTGATCTTCTTATCGAGGTGGTTTGTATCAACTTGGAAAAAATACTCTTGAAAGATTGAGGACTTAAGACTTTGGTATAAATGTCATCTAGTTGCTCTATGGTAGAAATGGGAACCAAATGTACGAGACCCTTCTTCAATTTTTCCCTAACAATGTGACAATCTATGTTTCGTACGCTCGTGAAACATTGGATTTCCTGCAATGCATCTTGTTGAGTCATCGTCACAATATAAAAGAGATGGTTTCTCCAAAGGAACTTTGAAGTCTTGAAGAAGATAAGTTAGACATTGAATTTCACATGTAATAATGGCCACTACCCTGTATTTAGCTTCATAGGAACTCTTTGATATTGTTCCTTGCTTCTTTGATTTCTAGGATATGGGGGAGTTCCTAAGATACACATTAAAACTAGTCACTAATTGTCTTGAATCACTACAGGTGCCTCAATCACTATCACAAAAGACTTTTAAATGAGTAGAAGTGTTGGAAGAGAAAAATAAACCAAGAATCAGAGCTCCTTTAATATATCTGAGAATTCTAATTACTACATTATAGTGAGCCATTGCAGGCTTGACAAGAAATTGAGAAAGTTGTTGCACAGAAAAGGTTATGTCAAGTCGGGTATTAGTGAGATACATATGTCTTCCAATCAATCTTTTATAGGCTTGAACATCTGTGAAAGGAACACTTCCCGTAGATGATAATTTTGGATGATTATCAATTGGAGTAAGTGCAGGTTTGTAGGCTAAACGACCTGTATCTCTTAACAATTTCAGTGCATATTTGATTTATCATTATCCTTTTCTTACTTCTTACTATTTCAAGACCAAGAAAATATCTTAAATCCCCAAGATCCTTAATCTTGAATGTTTGGTTCAAGGCTTCTCCTTTAATATATTTGAGAATTCTAATTACTACATTATAGTGAGCCATTGCAGGCTTGACAAGAAATTGAGAAAGTTGTTGCACAGAAAAGGTTATGTCAAGTCGGGTATTAGTGAGATACATATGTCTTCCAATCAATCTTTTATAGGCTTGAACATCTGTGAAAGGAACACTTCCCGTAGATGATAATTTTGGATGATTATCAATTGGAGTAAGTGCAGGTTTGTAGGCTAAACGACCTGTATCTCTTAACAATTTTAGTGCATATTTGATTTATCATTATCCTTTTCTTACTTCTTACTATTTCAAGACCAAGAAAATATCTTAAATCCCCAAGATCCTTAATCTTGAATGTTTGGTTCAAGGCTTGTTTGATTCGCTCAATCTCCTCTTTATCATTTCCTGCCAATATTATATCATTCACATACACCAATAATGTTGTAAAAGATCCTTCAGAAGAATTAATGAATAAGGAATGATCATTCATAGGTTGAGTATATCCCACAAAAAGCAAAAAGGATGATAGTTTGTAAATCACTCTCTGTTGGCTTGCTTAAGGCCATATAAAGCCTTTTTTAATTTACAAACTTGTCGTGGTTGAATAGAAGTGAATCCAAGAGGAGCAACCATGTATACATCTTCTTTCAACTCTTTATGTTAAGAGGCATTATTTATGTCTAATTGTTTCAATTCCCAATTATAGATAGAAGCTACAGAAAGAAGCAACCTTATGGTGGTCATCTTTGCTATTGGAGAGAAAGTATGATGGTAGTCAATGCTTTTTGTTTGTGTGTATCCCTTTGCTACTAGTCTTGCTTTATACCTTTCAACTGTCCCATTAGCCTTATATTTTATTTTGAATATCCATTTGCAACCTATGGCTGTTTTTTCTTTATGCAGAAAAGTTGTCTCCCATGTTTAATTTGACTCCAAAGCAGGTATCTCACATTGTATAGTTTTTCTCCAACAATCATGTTTCACAACTTCAGAATAAGTGTTTGGCTCAAGATGTGAAGAAAGAGACATAACAAAAGATGTGTAAGAAGGTGATAAATTGTTATAAGAAAAAAAATTCAAAGGATATTTAACTCTTGAAGTTGTATTGGAAATATTAAGATTATAATGATAATCCTTTAGATACTCAAGTGGTTTTTTTATTTTGGTACTCATTTGAATAGGCTGATCCGATTCAAAATTTTATTTTGTGTCATGATCTTCATTGAGGTTTTGGTCTATAAGGCAACAAACCTCTTCTGGAACCTCAATGTCTGATTAACAATTATTATTACCCTTATTTTCAGCATTATCACGAGGTGCAAAGAATGACTTGTGATGGCTGACTCAAAACAAGTTGATCTTCAATAAAAAAAATTGATCATGAATGTTAAAATTGTTAGTTTCATTGCTAGTATCTTGAACCTTTTGATATGAAAAAACATGTTCATAGAAGATAACATCCCTAGACACAAAAATTTCTCTGGATTGAATATTCAACAAAATACATCCTTTTGTCCCCCTTCTGAAACCAATAAAAACACATTTTGATGTCCTTGGATCAAATTTTCTTTTGTTTGTTGACAAAGTGCTAGCTTAGCATAAAGATCCAAACACCTTTAATCCATTAAAATCTACTGTAGTTTTGTACATCAGGAGAAGAATAATTTAAAATAGGTTTTGGAAGCATGTTTATGATATGTGTAGCATGTATCACAGAATATGGCCAATAAATTTTGGGTAAATGAGATTGTATCATGAGAGCTCTTGCTACATTTAGTATGGTCCCTATACTTTCTATATGAATCAATTCAAAACATTTTTTTGATTTAGATGTACTAATAGGAAATGAAAGTCTTTTTTTTTTTTTGCAAAATGACAAACATCACAAACAATAAATTTGTTATATTTAACAAAAGGAAATTTAGTCACAATAACATCAATACATTTGTTAGAAACATGTTCTAATCGAAAATGCCAAAGGGTTTCTAGATCACTAGCATTGACATTAACAATATTGATGGTATGTGCATATTTGATGGGTTTGATTTGATGTTTTTGATAAGATGGGATCCTGAGTATATAAAGTCTATCTTGCATCTTAGCTGAATGATAAGTGTCAAATTTCAGTAATATTGCATATTAAAATACATTCACTTATAGGTATTAATTGATAGAATAAGCATAAAATAACCCCTAATTTATGAATTTATACCTTTTTACATATTTTGTGATTTTAATTTAAATAAGAAAGATTTATTCTCAAATTTGTGTTAATTTCAGGATTCTAGGGAAGAATGGAGATGAATGGGCAAAAAGAGAATTTACAAAGCCAAAAAGAGAAAACTAGAACGCACCAACACTCACCAAAGCTCGTTACTCTAGTAACGTTTGGCCTTTTTTTGTGTAAATCGCCCAGGCGAGCCCAATAACGCCCAAGCAAGAAGTCACTAAACCCAAGCCAATTAGGTTAAATAGGAGGCTTGAGGCACAATCCTAGACCTGCAAGATTGAGAGGAAAAGACCATGGAGTGAATTATAATCCAATTTGGAGAATAAGAGGTGTTAGAAACCCTAGAAGAGGCAGTCAAGGAAAAACATCCAAAATCTTCTTTTCTCAATCTCCCTATTTGTAACAATCATCATATGTGGCTAATTCTACCCTTTGGGATTGGGAGTAATCTATTCAAACTCTTATGTATTGTGGTGATATCAAAACATAATATTTTGTTCTTGATTGATGATTGGTATTATTGTTTTGATTGTAATGCTTGGTTTACCATGATCTAGAATCTTAAATTTGACTGAAAAGTACTTCTAAGGTTCTGACCTAAATGATAATACTTAACATATTTGAATGGAGTTGTATTGCAAGGAATCTTGCTCAAGTGAGATAAATCTTGCCCGGGTAAAATTAAAAAAAAAAAATCCTCAAAGGCAACCCACGCCCTACATGCCTCCTGATTAGTTGGAGCTTATATATCTTGGCCTGAGGACAAGTTCTATTATTCAGGGGGACAGATCCAACAAATGAAGATAGACCATTTACAACTGTAGATGAAGACTTTAACATAGAGCTGGATGACTTCTTAGGAAGAGAGGATTGAGCAAAAATATGGTTTTATCTTTCTAATTTTCTTTTCTTGTCTTTTCAATCATTTGAATTTTGTTTTATCTTTCTATTTATTTTTTTATTTTTCAGTTGTTTCTTTTTCTATTTATTTGCTTAGTTTGTTTTATTTACTTTTTGTTTTAATTTTTTGTTATTTGCTTATTTGGTTATTTTTATGTTTTGAATTATTTTTCTTGAACAAATTTCAGTTTTAATTTAATTGTTGAGTAGTCTTTTTAGTTTTATTCTTCTTAAATAAAAAAGAACTAGAATATTAAAATTGAATTGTGGAAAAAAGGACTTTGTGTTTAAATATTAAACAGTGAAATGAATTAAACACAGGTTATAAAAGAAAATATGATTGAATCCTTATTCAAATGTAATTGAAATTGTGATACATGAAAATTTAACAGGATGATTGATTACAATAGAGAATGACAAAACTATAAGGAATGAGACCAATTAAACCAAGTGAATGTGTGAACCTTAAACAATTTTGAGAGTTTTAATGATGAATTAATAGTTATGGTTGCTTAATTTTTATTCTTTTATTATATCATAAAAGAGCATGAAGATGATTAAGGCATTTGTGTTAATTAAGAACCCAAGGCCAAATAGTCAACCTTTATCTTATTAGAATTTTTTTTTTTTTTTTTTGTATATCCCTTTTGAGCCAAGAATCTTTGTTATTATTGCACCCTAAACCTTTAATGATATATTTTCCTACCCTTTGGCATTTTTAAGGAAGGAGAACATAGATGCAATATACATAGAAAAGGGAATGGTTGGTTGTAATTATTGAAAGCTCAGAAAGTTGAAAATAGGAAGAATCTATTCCTATTGATGAAAAAAAAAAAGAAGAAAAATTCATATTGAAAATCATGAATAAGTAAACAAGAAAATGAGGAAAAGTGTGAAGTAAAAAGAAAATGGTGATTAGATAACACATATGTGCTATAATTTGATTGTAGTTATGTTCTTCTTCTTTAAGATGTGCATTTTGTTATCTGAAAAACCAATACTTTTTGGAAGCACAGCCTCATTGTAATCCTGGAAAAGACCTCAAGATTTATGTTTCTAATATGTTTGTGATAGGAAGATGAAATGAAAATTAATTGTGATTTGTTATAATTCAGTAAAAATAGAGAGAAATACTTACCTGTGAGGATATGAGAATAAATTCCTTAATGAATTATAATTTTATTATTTTGATGTGATTCTGGAAGTTGATTGTATTTATATTTTTCTATATTTGAATTTGAAAGCATCATAAGTTTCTAATTTGATTTGTTGTTTAGTGAATTGAGTTGTTTTGATATTTAAAGTCAAATACATTCATTTACTTTGCTTGAGTTTAGGCAAGATTCTAAGTTGGGGGAGTTGATAAGTGTCAGATTTATGTAATATTGCATATTAAAATACAGGCACTTATTGGTATTAATTGATAAAATAAGCATAAAATAACCCCTAATTTATTAATTTATACCTCTTTACATATTTTGTGATTTCAATTTAAATAAGAACGATTTATTCCCAAATATGTGTTAATTTCAGGATTCTAGGGAAGAATGAAGATGCTTGGGCAAAAGGAGAATATACAAAGCCAAAAAGGGAAAGTTGGAACGCACCAGTTGTAACGCCCCTAAAATCTTATTCATATTTATATCATAAAATAAACATAAAACAATAATATCAAAATTAGCATATGTATATATAATAAAATACATCCATCCCATACATTGTATTTCAAAATAATATCCCTTCTCTAGGGAATTTTAATACATAACCATCCAGTGTTTCAAAATAAAACAAAATACAGCATAAGAACAGGCGATCTCCTTGTCCAACCACTCACTGAGGAGCTCTACTACCTGCAACATCATCTGCTCCCGTGTAAATTACACACGATCATCACAATTTTAAGAACACGAAACACAACACAAAACACAGGGTAAGCTAGCTATTCAAAAAAAACTTGAAATACGAAACTTTAAAATCAACATAAATCAGCTTTTAAACACCCACATAATATCCATCTTCTTTCTCATTCATATCACACAACCATCAAGTGTCTATCAACAATTTTCAATATTCATCTTTCTCACGTCAGAATTCCCACTGACTCACAACACATAGACACTTGACTCTACTTCCGGAAGACTCGTGCGTTGACTCAGACTCAGAGATCTGCACCTGTCATACTACACCACTGTGAATCCACACAGGGTCGCTGTGAATCCACACAGCCATGCGCATAAATAAATCTCAATATCATCACTCTCCCAGTATGACAGGGTTAATCCATACAACAGGTCAAGTTAGTTATCTTTCAAACAACTTACCCATACATATGAACCTCCTTCGACTCTCAACGCCTGAATAACTTCATCTATATGATTCCATTATATCAGGAGAGTCAGGATATCTCCTTCTAGACAAGTCCCTAGTCAATGCACATTACACACGATCTTACACGGTATTTTCTTTCCTGAAAATACTATGCCTTGATCCCACATTCACAACATTCAATGCATCATACAACACATAAATGGACGGTTCCAAATCACAACAACAATCAAAACCAAGTTCAGAATTTTGAATATCATATGCATTTCACCTTTCAATCTCAAACAATTTCAAAACGACACTAAAACAGGGGATTTCAAAATTTGCATTAAAACCGGCGATCACGTCACCCCACACATAAAAACAGAGCATCGTGCAAGAAAGTTTGAAACCGGCGACCACGTCGCCCCAACTTCAGAATCTTCTAGCCTAAGGTTTTTATTGAACGAATGCTAGCTTCCCTTACCTGGACTTGCGTAAAATCTCACTTCAAGCTCTAACCCACCGAACTTAAGGATGTCCGAACTCTGTTTTAAGGCTTGATTGGAAACTTGCAGAGAACCTTCCCAGGTGCTCTATGGCAGTCGCCGGTAGCCAAGCTGGGACGTGAGAAGGCCTGAATCGCGGAGTGAAGGAGAGGAAGGAAAAAGGATGAAGACTAAACTCACTCTATCTCTCGCTACTCCAACAGCGTTCGAACTCCAACTAAGAGGAGGTGTGTTCTGAGACTAAGAAACGTAGACCCGCCATGCAGCTGCCATTACCCACTATGTGGGAAGCTTGCGTGCATGTTTCCTCTGACAGAACTGCCACGTGATGTCTCTGCGCGTACCAACTTTGGGTTACCTGCCTTACCAACTCTCTGGCATCAACTGTTCTGAAGCACTCTTAATGTCTACGTGTCGCGCATGCAGAACGTTCATGCTGGGAGCCTGGGTCCCACCTTATCTGCGTGAAACACGACATCGCGCGAAAACCATCCACCGATGACTGCTCGCGCGATGACCATGTCTCTCATACCGGCGATGACTGATGCCTCTCATATCGGCGATGACTGATGCCTCTCATACCGGTGACGACTGATGCCTCTCATACCGGTGATGACTGATTCCTCACCCTGGAAGACGACCGATGTCCGATTCTCTCCATCTGGCAGACAACCGATGTCTCATTCAGGAAGACGACCGATGTGTCTCCCATCCTGGTTGATGACCGATGTTCCTCTCATCCTGTTGGCGATCTCTTATCGCCCTTGTGTGTGACGAGGATACATCACCTCTCTCTAGTCACTGATGTCACATCGTCACACCCAGCTGTGGACTCGTCCTCCCATTCCTCTAAGTCTGTGGTATCACTCCCACATGACTCGGTGACGTCGGTAGCTTCTCCTGCCCGAGGACAGGTCGGTACCAACTCCTCGTGCGCCAATGCATGCAACACTAAGGACAATCTCTTATGCCCCAGCATAGAGTTTCGCATGCATAGCGTATCTAAGGTGCAAATCACACCTTAATACGTGTGATTTTTGGAACCCCCTATGGTCCCCCGACCGACCTCTACCAGCTGACCTAAGACCTTGGGCGACGTCCGAGGTCTGACCACCATGAAACTTCTATTACAAGCTCTTTTCATTTTAAATAATAACATCTTCTGAAATTATTTAAATATAACACTTTTATTCCAATTAAATTTTTTTCTAGGTCCTTACATTCTCCCCAACAAGAAAAATTTTCGTCCTCGAAAATTGAATTACTAAGGAAAGAGGTAGGGATAGGCTTCTCTCATGGTTTCCTCTAATTCCCAAGTTGAATCACCCGATCTGTCATCCCACACCACTTTCACCATGTTGATGGTCTTGCCTCTGAGCTGTTTACTCTGCCGATCGTCAATCCTAACTGGTTTTGCTTCAAAAGACAAGTCATCCTTGATCTGCACATCGTCGACTTCCAGCACGTGACTTGAGTCTGCCATGTACTTCCTCAGCTGTGATACATGAAAGACATTATGCAGGTTTGCTAATTGGGGAGGTAGGGCGATCTCATAAGCCACTGGACCGATCCTCCTTAGGATCTGATATGGCCCAATAAACTTAGGGGACAACTTCTTTGATCTGATAGCTCGTCCTACACCCTTGGTCGGTGTCACTCTCATAAATACATGATCTCCAACTGCAAACTCCAAAGGTTTTCTCCTCTGATCTGCATAAGATTTCTGCCGACTTTGAGAAGCTTTCATTCTGTCTTTTATCTGTTTCACCTTCTCGGTCGTCTACTGAATCAACTCTGGTCCAACCAAGACTGCTTCGCCCTCCTGGTACCAACATAAAGGAGTTCTGCATTTCCTCCCATACAAGGCTTCATATGGTGCCATCCCAATACTGGCGTGGTAACTGTTATTATAAGTGAACTCCACCAGCAGCAACATCTCATCCCAGCTTCCCAATTGATCCAAGACACACGTCCTCAGCAGATCTTCCAAGGACTGGATCGTTCTCTCAGACTGTCCATCGGTTTGAGGATGATATGCAGAGCTCATCCTCAACTTAGTTCCCAAAGAATCTTGCAGAGTTTGCCAAAACCGAGAAGTGAACCTGGGATCTCTATCCGAAACAATGCTAGAAGGCACTCCATGCAACCTCACAATTTCCTTGATGTACAACTGAGCCAACTTGGCCATGGATATCCTCAAATTAACTGGAAGAAAGTGAGCACTCTTCGTCAGCCGATCAACTATGACCCAGATTGCATCATGACCCCTTACCGATCTAGGTAAGTGGGTAACGAAATCCATTGCAATGCTGTCCCATTTCCACTCAGGAATATCCAATTGCTGTAACAAACCGCCAGGTCTTTGGTGTTCTACCTTCGCCTTCTGACATGTCAAGCAGGTAGTAACATACTGGGCGATGTCTTTCTTCATGCCCGACCACCAAAATGACTCCTTCAAGTCATGGTACATCTTATTCATTCCTGGATGTAGGCTAAGACAGCTCTTATGACCTTCTTCTAGGATCATCTTCTTCAGCTCTTCATTTGCAGGTATGCAAATTCTGCCATTCAATCTCAAGATCCCATCATCTCCCATTACAAAGTCTTTAGCCTGATCGGTGCCTAGTAATTCCACAATACGCTTCAGACTAGGGTCCTCTAATTGCTTATCCTTTATCATTCCAATGAAATTATTAGTTATAGTTAACTTACTACAACTGATGTGGTTAACATGAAATTCCACTCCCAAGTTTAAATCTCTGAACTGCTCGATCAGCTTCTGCTCTTCAATCATCATGATTGATACTTGCATTGATTTTCTACTCAAAGCATCTGCCACTACATTGGCCTTCCCTGGATGATACATGAGTTGGAAATCATAGTCCTTTAGAAACTCCATCCATCTTCTTTGTCTCATATTTAATTCCTTCTGATCAAACAGATATTTCAGGCTTTTATGATCACTAAACAGCTGAAACCGAGCTCCATACAAATAATGCCTCCAAATCTTCAAGGCAAACACCACAGCTGCCAACTCCAAGTCATGAGTAGGATATTTTCTCTCATGAACTTTGAGTTGCCTTGAAGCATATTCGACTACTCTTTTCTCTTGCATCAAAACACATCCCAAGCCCTGATGTGAAGCATCACAGTAGACGTCCAAAGGTCTTCCTACATCCGGGATCACCAGCACCGGAGCACTAGTCAATCTTTCCTTTAATTCCATGAAACTCTTCTCACATCGGTCGGTCCAAGCAAAAGGTTGATCTTTGCGAGTCAACTGAGTCAAAGGAGCCACTACCTTGGAAAAATCCTCAATGAACCGCCGATAGTAGCCAGCTAGACCCACAAAACTCCTTATCTCTGTGACTGTCTTAGGACGTTCCCACTGCAGCACTGCCTCTACCTTGGCTGGATCCACTGAGATCCCCCGAGCAGATATTACATGTCCTAAGAAGTTAACTTCCTTCAGCCAGAACTCACACTTGGAGAACTTAGCATATAATTGCTTCTCCCTCAGAATCTCCAACACCGTCTTCAGATGTTCCTCAAGTTCTTCCTCGGTCCTTGAATAAATGAGTATGTCGTCTATAAAGACTACAACAAACTTATCCAAGAAAGGATGAAAAATTCTATTCATGTAGTCCATGAACAGAGCTGGAGCATTTGTCACTCCAAACGGCATCACCACATACTCATAATGTCCATAACAAGACCTAAACGCCGTCTTCTGAACATCTTCAGCTTTTACCAAAATTTGGTGGTATCCCATTCTCAGATCAATCTTTGAGAACACCGAGGCTCCATGCAGTTGATCCATCAAATCATCAATTCTAGGCAGAGGATACTTGTTCTTGATGGTCAACTTGTTCAACTGGCGGTAATCTACACACAACCGAGACCCTCCATCCTTTTTCTTAACTAGAAGCACTGGAGCCCCCCCATGGAGATACACTAGGCCTGATGAACTGTTTCTCCAACAATTCTTCCACTTGCTTCTTTAATTCCGTCAACTCAGCTGGAGCCATTCTGTAGGGTGCCATTGACACTGGTCCAGCTCTAGGTACCAAATCAATAGAGAATTCAACTTCTCTCTTAGGAGGTAGTCCAGGTATTTCTTCTGGAAATACATCCATGAAATCCTTCACCACATGTATACTGCCCATATCTTCTTCATTCTTCACTCCCCCTTGAGCTAGGATTACAAAGCACCTCGCCCCTTCTTTCAACTCCGACCACACATGCTGAGCAGATATCACATATGACTCTTGGAGATCTAGAAACACCACTTTCTGCCTACCGCAATCTATGAGAATGTGATTGGCAGATAGCCAATCCATTCCTAGGATAACATCCAGATCCTGAAGAGGTAGACAGATCAAATTTACTTTGAACCTGCGTCCCTCTACTATCACTGGACATTCAGAGCAAACTGTAGAGGTCATAACCTGTCCTGATGCAGGTGTAGAGACCAACAGTTCAAATGGCAGCTCCTTCACTAGAAGGCCCAACTCGTCTACGCACAGACTTGACACAAAAGAGTGTGTCGCTCCAGAATCAAACAAGGCTTTTACACTTCTACCAGCTATAAAACAAACACCTTGCACCAAGTTAGCTAACTGAGCTGCCTCAGCTCCTGATATAGCAAACACTCTCCCTGCTGCCTGAGGTCTGCTGCCTTCATTCCTCAACTGTTGAGAACCACCAGATTGAGTCATCCTATTCTGGTTAGGACAATCTCTAGCAACGTGTCCCGTCTTTTGGCATGCAAAACACCTTCTCTCTGTAAAAAATTTCACAATGATAGTCAATTGTGCTATAGTAGGAATGATTGATTTAGGGTATAATGCTAGTAGCCTGTTAAGAGAATACACAGGTGTTATTTCTGAGTGGAGAGACGTTGATTCTATCATTAGCATCGATTGCGAAGAATCTGTAAACCTTTTTAATGAAATTCTCATTCCTTTATATGACAATAGTAACTGTTTAAAGGAATTAAGACAAATATTCACATCATTTTAGTATACCTCAAATTCATTCTTTTATGAGTAGGGAGCACACATTGGACGTGTGTGGTCCACCACAATGGAAACATCTAGGCTTCCATGGTTGTTGCTGTTGAAACTGGGGCGGTGCTGCTCCTGCCCTATGCTATGGAGGTCTCGCATAAGGCTTATTCTGCTGCTGCTGCATGTTGGCCTTCCCACTGGAAGAACCCCCTGGGTGTGACCTGATCACCCGAGAATCACCCTTTTCTAGAGTCTCCACCATCTTCGCCTTCTCCACTAAGGCGTGAAATTCCCTGATGCACATAGGGGCTATGGTCCTTTTCAGCCCATGCTTCAGTCCTTCTTCAAACTTCCTACACCTCCAAGCCTCAGAGGTAGCTTGGGTATAGAATCGGGCGAGGTATTCAAACCGAGCAGCATAAGCGTTCACGGACATCTCTCCCTGCTCCAACCTAACGAATTCTGCTTCCTTCGCAAACCTTGCACTATCTGGGAAGTATTTTTCCAGAAATCTCACCCTGAAGCTCTCCCAGTCTGATACTTCCTCTCGGGCTTCCATCATTTGTTGAGTTCCCATCCACCAGAACTCGGCTTCTCCAAATAGCAGGTACGTGGCAAACACCAACTTCTTATCTTCAGGGCAGGAGGTCGCCCTGAAGATTTTCTCTAACCCCCTGACCCATTGATCTGCTTGGTCAGGAGTAGCATTCCCACTGAACTTAGGTGGGTTGTGCCTGAGGAACTCGGTCAGTCCCATCTGCTCCTGAGGCTGACCAACGTGGGGAGCTGTTGCAGCCGATCTAGCAGTCTCCCAATGCTGCATTGCAGCTTGATGATTCTGAGTCATCGCCGCATTCTGCTGCTGGATAGCACTTGCCATCATCTCAATGGCCCTGGCGATCTGGCTCATTTCTGCAGAAGGTTGGGGAGGGGTAGGCGGCCTAGGAGCCATTTTTTCTCTGTATAAGATTAGGAAACTATTATTCTCTAATCATATTCCTATAAAATGAACTTGATAAAGAATCAATTCATTTAGAAGACCACATCTAGGTCTTACAAAGGTCAGCATCTCAAAATCATCTAGAATTTGAGTTTATCAGCAAGATCATGATACTTATGACTTCAAGCAAAACACCAGAACAGCTACTGGTATAAAACCATCAATCCAAACAACCACTTTCAATCAATTACAAAAACACTCAATAAAATGAAATAATTCACACCAGAATTCAATATATGCTAAACATCAAACCTTTAGAATTAAGATTGAGAATCATCTCGATCCAGTTATGAGTGTGCACCCTCACTACTTTATCAAGATCCTTTCATTCTTAATACTAAAATTTTCAATTAGAGCATATATTTACTAAAGCACACACAAAATTTCAATAAGAAAAACATTTAAAAACCTTTCACTATAGCTTTAATTCAAAACTCCAATAAATTTTTGTAAGCAGAAGAAACACAATGAACCCACTACCCTCAGGTCATCCTAAGGACGAACTGCTTTGATACCATTAATGTAACGCCCCTAAAATCTTATTCATATTTATATCATAAAATAAACATAAAACAATAATATCAAAATTAGCATATGTATATATAATAAAATACATCCATCCCATACATTGTATTTCAAAATAATATCCCTTCACTAGGGAATTTTAATACATAACCATCCAGTGTTTCAAAATAAAACAAAATACAACATAAGAACAGGCGATCTCCTTGTCCAACCACTCACTGAGGAGCTCTACTACCTGCAACATCATCTGCTCCCGTGTAAATTACACACGATCATCACAGTTTTAAGAACACGAAACACAACACAAAACACAGGGTAAGCTAGCTATTCAAAAAAAAACTTGAAATACGAAACTTTAAAATCAACATAAATCAGCTTTTAAACACCCACATAAAATCCATCTTCTTTCTCATTCATATCACACAACCATCAAGTGTCTATCAACAATTTTCAATATTCATCTTTCTCACGTCAGAATTCCCACTGACTCACAACACATAGACACTTGACTCTACTTCCGGAAGACTCGTGCGTTGACTCAGACTCAGAGATCTGCACCTGTCATACTACACCACTATGAATCCACACAGGGTCGCTGTGAATCCACACAGCCATGCGCATAAATAAATCTCAATATCATCACTCTCCCAGTATGACAGGGTTAATCCATACAACAGGTCAAGTTAGTTATCTTTCAAACAACTTACCCATACATATGAACCTCCTTCGACTCTCAACGCCTGAATAACTTCATCTATATGATTCCATTATATCAGGAGAGTCAGGATATCTCCTTCTAAACAAGTCCCTAGTCAATGCACATTACACACGATCTTACACGGTATTTTCTTTCCTGAAAATACTATGCCTTGATCCCACATTCACAACATTCAATGCATCATACAACACATAAATGGACGGTTCCAAATCACAGCAACAATCAAAACCAAGTTCAGAATTTCGAATATCATATGCATTTCACCTTTCAATCTCAAACAATTTCAAAACGACACTAAAACAGGGGATTTCGAAATTTACATTAAAACCGGCGATCACGTCGCCCCACACATAAAAACAGAGCATCGTGCAAGAAAGTTTGAAACCGGCGACCACGTCGCCCCAACTTCAGAATCTTCTAGCCTAAGGTTTTTATTGAACGAATGCTAGCTTCCCTTACCTGGACTTGCGTAAAATCTCACTTCAAGCTCTAACCCACCGAACTTAAGGATGCCCGAACTCTGTTTTAAGGCTTGATTGGAAACTTGCAGAGAACCTTCCCAGGTGCTCTATGGCAGTTGCCGATAGCCAAGCTGGGACGTGAGAAGGCCTGAATCGCGGAGTGAAGGAGAGGAAGGAAAAAGGATGAAGACTAAACTCACTCTATCTCTCGCTACTGCAACAGCGTTCGAACTCCAACTAAGAGGAGGTGTGTTCTGAGACTAAGAAACGTAGACCCGCCATGCAGCTGCCATTACCCACTCTGTGGGAAGCTTGCGTGCACGTTTCCTCTGACAGAACTGCCACGTTATGTCTCTGCGCGTACCAACTTTGGGTTACCTGCCTTACCAACTCTCTGGCGTCAACTGTTCTGAAGCACTCCTAATGTCTACGTGTCGTGCATGCAGAACGTTCATGCTGGGAGCCTGGGTCCCACCTTATCTGCGTGAAACACGACATCGCGCGATAACCATCCGCTGATGACTGCTCGCGCGATGACCATGTCTCTCATACCGGCGATGACTGATGCCTCTCATACCAGCGATGACTGATGCCTCTCATACCGGCGATGACTGATGCCTCTTATACCGGCGATGACTGATTCCTCACCCTAGAAGACGACCGATGTCCGATTCTCTCCATCTGGCAGACAACCGATGTCTCATTCAGGAAGACGACCGATGTGTCTCCCATCCTGGTTGATGACCGATGTTCCTCTCATCCTGTTGGCGATCTCTTATCGCCCTTGTGTGTGACGAGGACACATCGCCTCACTCTGGTCACCGATGTCACATCGTCACACGCAGCTGAGGGCTCGTCCTCCCATTCCTCTAAGTCTGTGGTATCACTCCCACATGACTCGGTGACGTCGGTAGCTTCTCCTGCCCGAGGACAGGTCGGTACCAACTCCTCGTGCGCCAATGCATGCAACACTAAGGACAATCTCTTATGCCCCAGCATAGAGTTTCGCATGCATAGCGTATCTAAGGTGCAAATCACACCTTAATACGTGTGATTTTTGGAACCCCCTATGGTCCCCCGACCGACCTCTACCAGCTGACCTCAGACCTTGGGCGACGTCCAAGGTCTGACCACCATGAAACTTCTATTACAAGCTCTTTTCATTTTAAATAATAACATCTTCAGAAATTATTTAAATATAACACTTTTATTCCAATTAAATTTTTTTCTAGGTCCTTACACCAGTACTCACCAAAACTCGTCACTCCAGTGTCGTTGGGCTTTTTTTCATGTAACTTGCCCAGATGACCCCAATAAGGCCCAAGCAAAAAGTCGCTAAGCCCATGCCAATTAGGTTAAATAGGAGGCTTGAGGCACTATCCTAGACATGCAAGATTGAAAGGAAAAGACCATGGAGTGAATTGTAATCCAATTGGGAGAATAGGAGGTGTTAGAAACCCTAGAGGAGGCAGTTGTCAAGGAGAAACATCCGAAATCTTCTTTTCTCGCTCTCCCTGTTTGTAACAGTCATCATGTGTGACTAATTCTACCCTTTGGGATTGGGAGTAATCTGTTCAAACTCTTATGTATTAAGGTGATATCTAAACATAATATTTTGTTTTTGATTGATGGTTGGTATTATTGTTTTCATCGTAATGCTTGGTTTACCATGATATAGAATCTTAAATTTGACTGGAAAGTACTTCTAAGGTTCTGACCTAAATGATAATACTTAACATATTTGAATGCTAGGAATAGATTTGAAATGTTAATTTCTATCAATGTCTAATCTTAAGGATAAGTTATTTTTATAAATATGCGAGGAATCGATATTTAGGAAGCATCTTACTAATTTTATATGCGAGGAATCGATATAAATTATTTTTATACGAGCATCAATATTAATCAAAGGACACAATATTGTCATGCTAATCAAAATACAAAAAAGTGATAAATATGAAACCCAATCCCTATTTTTCCAATTGAAGCAATAACTGTTTGACTTGTTTTCTTGTTAATCATTGCCAGCATAACAAATCCCAACAAACTATTATTATTCTATTTTATATTTAGTGAATATTTACTTGATTATTCAATTCTTCCTTGTGGGTTCGATATCCGTCCTTAAGGACACATTATTACTTCTGACAACGCGGTGCACTTGCTATAAAAAGGTCATCACTAAACCAATTATTTCCAAAGATTTATTGTCCCGAATGTGACAATCATTAGAGTCAAAAGTAAAAACATGAGATAAATTATCAATCAATTTTACTACTGAAAGAAGATTAAAAGTGAAACAAGGAATATACAGAATATTGTCTATGACATGATTTTGATTGAGAAAAACAGTTCCAGAATAATTGGCAATGATTTGATTTCAATTTGGTTATTTGACATAAATAGGATTAATTTGATGATATGAAGTTAAATGAGTTAAGAATGAACAAAGGTGATTAGTAGCACAACTATCTAGAATCTAAGAATTGAAGGAAGAAAGAAATTTATTACTAGATTATGTTGTCACGTTGGAAGGAATAATAGAGACTAGATAAGTAATATTTCCACTGCATTTGGATTGCTGTAAAAGAGCTAACAATGCTTAATACTGCTCAGGAGTAAAACCAATTTGTAGAGACTGCACTGTTGTCTTTGAACCTTCATGATTTTGCTCATCACTATTAGAATCTCTTTTGGTAGAAGAAATAATCTCCAAATGATCAAAAATATGAATCATGTTTATGAGAACCTTTCCTTTAAATGATTCCACATGTCAAAGGCATTGTCCATACAGATGATGCTTTATACGATGGGTGGAGAAACAACCTTGAGCATCCAAGAAATAACTAGCATATTCGCTCTCTACCATACTAGAAACAATAAGCTAGTATGGGAGCTTTTATGGTTCCATCAATGAAACCTATCTTGTTCTTTAAAAAGAGAGTCATTTAAAATAAAAAAGACCAATGATGATAGTTTGGTCCCTACTGAATAATAGGGACAATGAGAAAGGAAGGATTATTAGATGAATTAACATGGTAAGGAGAACAAAAATTTTGTGAGGGATTGATGTGAGTTGATTTTAGGTTCAATAATTTGGTGACACTTTTAAGAATTAGGATCAAGATTCTTAGCAATTTAATTAAAGGTGATTCACCTAAGGAAAATCCCCACTGGACATTAACTTAACAAGTGTTAAGTAGATGTGAAGGTTCAATTCCAAAGGTCCAAGGTAAAAACACATTTAGATTATATGAATGGATGACAAATAAGGTGCAGAAAACATAATAGAATGGCACAAAATAGAGCTGGAAACAGAATTGAAACAACACTCAAACTTAAGGAAGCTTAAGGAATCATCAATAGAGTCAATTCCTTCCAAATGATGAACCAAACTCAATTATGAGTGCTATATCCTTGTACACAACAATTGAATATAAGAAGAACACAAAAATAAAACAGAATTGGAAATTAAAACTGAACTACTAAATAGAAACACAAGATAAAGCCATTGCACCGATTGGAATAGAAGAATAAGGCATAGAATCAAAAACTACCGAATGAAATGACTATGGAAGATGAAAGAAGATGAAACTTATGTGGTTGTAGCCATGGATTGGGAATGGACACGCCACTTAGAGATGAATGATCCAAGATAAGTGTTGGAATGCCGCCACTTGAGAGCTCCCAAAGCATCACAAGATGAGACAAGGAAGAGGAGAACAAGTCTCACAAAATTCACTCACAATTTGAGTATAGTAACTTTACTTCTAATTTCCATCCATTTTACATGAGCATAACACCTCTATTTATAATGTGAGAGGGCTGAAATTAAAGTGGGAAAATTCAAATGAGAAGCATTTGAATTTGGAGCCAAAACACATGCCACATGGAAGGTGTGACTTGGTTTCTCACATTGGCACCCCCTAAACCTACACCTACACCTTTTTATGTCACATGGAAGGTGTGACTTATCTTTGTACATTGGCACCCCTTATTTCTATATCTACACCTCCCTCTATTATTCTTTTACAAACTACTCAAAAGAAATTACAAAAAGAGACATCCATTGATGCTCATCACCCAAAACTTTGGCCTTGCTCCTCATAATCCTTTGAAGGATGTTGAACTCATAGATTAGGCTTAGGCCCCCACTAGGCTTGGGCTTCTTGGGCTTGGGCTTGGGCTTTTTGGGTTTGGGCCCTCTTTATTTATACTACTATTTGGATTCTTCAAGAGAACCCAATTATTTACAAAATTTTCTAATCTTTAAGAAGACTAGTAAGAAGAACTTCAAGTGCTCTGGAATATGGCCCTTTCTTCTTTTTGTGAAGTCTTCTTTTGTTTGTTGAGATGACCCTTTATATATATCATCTTTGGTCATCCTTAAGTGCTCTTGACTTGCATTAGGGATCAAAAACTTCACCCATGGGTAAATGTATCAACCAAAGCTCTTGAGACCTCTGATACCATATTACAAAATAGACCAGAGATGAACAAAAGAGAAAAAGTAAGACAAAGGATATGAAAAATAATATTTCTTCTATTTTATTCTCCTAGATTAAATCAAAGCAAAAAGTCTGAATATATATAGCAGTACATTCATTCTAGGTAGCTGATAAGTGTCAGATTTTAGTAATATTTCATATTAAAATACAGGCACTTATGGGTACTAATTGATAAAATAACCATAACATAATCCCTAATTTATGAATTTATACCTTTTTATATATTTTTTAATTTTAATTTGAATAAGAACAATTTATTCCCAAATTTTTTAATTTCAGGATTCTAGGGAAGAATGAAGATAATTGGGCAAAATGAGAATATACAAAGCTAAAATGGGAAAATTAGAATGCACCAGCACTTACCAAAGCTACCCCAAACTCGCAAAAAAGCCAGACGCCACCAGTGCATCTTGTTCAAGCAATCTCATTCTTCCTTGAGCGAGATTGCTCCAATAACGTTGGGCCTTTTTACGCGCTACTCGTCTAGGCGAGCCCATTAACGCCCAAGCGAGAAGTCACTTAAGCCCAAGAAAATTAGGTTAAATAGGAGGCTTGAGGCACAACCCTAGACATCAGTAATTGAGAGGAAAACACCATTGAGTGAATTGTACTCAAATTGGGAGAATAGAAGGTGTCAGAAACCCTAAAGGAGGCAGTCATTAAGGAGAAAAATCAGGAATCTTCTTTTCTTGCTCTCCCTACTTGTAATAGCCATCATGTGTGGCTAATTCTACCCTTTGGGATTGGGAGTAATCTATTCAAACTTTTATGTATTGAGGTGATATCTAAACATAATATTATGTTCTTGATTGATGATTGGTATTATTGTTTTCTCTGTAATGCTTGGTTTTCCATGATCTCGAAACTTAGATTTGACTGGAAAGTACTTCTAAGGTCGTGACCCAAATGATAATGCTTATCATATTTGAATGCTAGGAATAAATTTGAAAAGTTAGTTGTTATCAACATATGATCTTAATGATAAGTTTTTTTTATAAATATGCAAGGAATCGATATTTAGCAAGCATCTTAGTAATTTTATATGTGAGGAATCGATATAAATTATTTTTATACGTCCATCAATATCAATCAAAAGACATAATATTTTCATACTAATCAAAAGACAAACGAGTTAGAAGGATGAACCCAATCCCTATTTTTCCAATTGAAACAACAAACTCTTTGACTTGTTTTCTTATTAATCATTGCCATCATAGGAAATCTCAAGAAACTTTTATTATTCTATTTTATATTTAGTGATTCTTTTACTTGATTATTCAACTATACCTTGTGGGTTCAATATCCGTCCTTAGGGGCAAATTATTACTTTTGACAATGGAGTGCACTTGTCATAAAAGGTCATCAAGTTTTTGGGGTCGTAGTCGGGGAACAGTTTAATTTTTTAGTATAAATTCTTAAATATTGTGAATATTCTAACTATTTTTATTAATTTTCAGATTTGCTTTTATTTGTTTTAATTTTTTTTTTCAGATTTCTTTAGAATTTATTTTATTTTATTTATTTTTAAATTTTAGAAAAAAAATAATTCGGTTACTACTAGTGAATCCTTGTGTTAGCCCTTGATTTAGCTGTCTTATATGATATTGAGAGGTCAAATTCCCAAAGACCAATTATTATTTGAAGCAGAGATTCAAAGGGCAACCAAAAGAAACAAAGAAAACAAAGACAAAAGAGAGACAAGGAGACACTAGAGAGGAATCCTCAACCATTTCTTCTTTTCCCACTAATATTTTTCAGGAGGAAAACAACATGGCAAAAGAGTAAGCACCACCTCTTAGGAGGACACTTGGAGATCATGCCATGCATGAGTAACCAAGGCATTTCTCTAGTATTGCAATACCTGCTACCACCAGGGCCTTGGAGATGAAACCTTTTTTCTTTAGTCTCATCAGTACCCATTGATGACTTTTTACGGCATGTGCACCACGTTGTCAGAAGTAATAATTTGTCCCTAAGGACGGATATTGATCCCACAAGGAACAGTTGAATTATCAAGTACAATACTTGCCAAATATAAAATAGAACAATAAAAAGTGTGTTGAAAGTGGTTGTGTTGACGATGATTAATAAGAAAACAGGCAAAGAAATATTTGCTTCAAGTTGGAAAAATAGGGATTAGGTTTCATCTTTCTCACTCATGTATTTTGATTAGCATGTTAACATTAAGTTCTTTGATTGAAATTGATGCCCATAGAAAATTCATTTATATCTATTTCTCACATATAAATTATTAAAAAAGTTTCCTAAATATCAATTCCTCGCATATTTATAAAAACAACTTAGAATCACGCTTAGACGTTAATAGAAATTAACATTTCAAGTCTATTTTTGGCACTCAAATATGTTAAGTATTGTTGTTTAGGTCAAAACCCTAAAAATAATTTTCAGTCAAATTTAAGTTTCTAGATCAAGAGTTAGAAATAAAACAACAATACTAATAATCAATCAAGAACATAATATTATACAATTTAAATATCACCTCAATACATAAGAGTTCGAACACATTACTCCCAATCCCAAAGGGTAGAATTAGCCACTCATCTTCTAGTGCCTTCTATTTTCCCAATTGGGTTACAAGTCACTCTGATGTTTTCCTCTCAATCTAGCACACTAGGGTTGTGTCTCAAACTCCCTATTTAACCTAATTTTCTAGGGTTACGTAACTTCTTGCGTGGTGCATTTGGGCTTTTTGTGCACTTGTGTGTTTCAGGCCTTCCAGCTTTCTCCTTTTAACTTATATTATTCTTCTTTAGCCCAATCATCTCCATTCTTCCTTAAAAGCCTAAAATTAATACCAAATTTGGGAACAAAATGTTCTTATTCAAATAAAGATCATAAAATACGTAAAAAGATATAAATTCATAAATTAGGGATTATTTTATATATATTTTAGTAATTAATACTCATAAGTGCCTATATTTTAATATGAAATATTATCATCCATCAATTCACAACAATGGATCATGAGGATCCATATACACATTTGGCTACATTTTATGAATTGGTGGGAATAATGGGCTTTCAATAAGGTGATATTGAAAATGTTTATATGCATTTGTTTCCTTTTTCATTGGCAGGAAAAGGTAAAGAATGACTCAAATCACATCCAAACCAAAGCCTTACTAGCTGGAAGGATGTAGAGGAAAAATTCCAGCAAAGATTTTTTCCAATCTTTCGTTACATTAAAGCAAAGTCTGAAATCTCCATGTTCAAACAAAAAGCAAAATGAAGTTTTCTGCGAGACATGGGAAAGATTCAAAATGATGCTGAGAAAATGCCTAAATCATGGGTTTGAAGATATTGCTCAACTGAGCATATTTCTTAATGGTCCCATATCTGACACAAAGATGCTCCTAGATGGTGCAGTGGGGGCACAATGATGGTTGTTGATGTAGAACAAGTGACAAGGATTATTGATGCATTAGCATCAATGAATTATCAAGCCTAACATGATAGACAAGGTTTTCAAAAGAGAGGCTTGTTAGAGTTGAATACTTAATACAATCCAAGTAGTCAAGAAGATGACCAAGGGCTTAGGTGACAATTCACACTATGAGCAATCATCTCAACAATCAAATCAAGGCCCTACCAAATATCAGATGGACCTCACTAGAAGAAGAACTTGGCATAGACTAGAACATCAACTGTTCTTTCTTCTAGTCTTCTTAAAAGATAAAAACATGTTTGTAAATTATTTGGGCTCACTTTTGGGGTCCAAATAGCGAAATAGGCTAGATTAAGTTCACATAGCATAAAAGGGAGTGTACTTAGCGAAATGGGCTTGTACCAAGCCCACTTTTTCAAGATAAGGAACCTAGAATTAGGGATTTTAACCTACCTTCTAGAAGTTATGCCTAAAGGTGCAGTTTTGACCATGGTCAACACCCTAGGCAACCCCTCTCCCTTTCCATTTCTACCCTTCACCCATCTTGCCCACCAAGGCACCCCTTCTTATAAATAGGGTGTCTTGCCTTATGTATTGACAACTTCAATTTGAAGTAAAGAAACTTTGTGAGACTTGTGAGCTCTCATGTTGGGTCTTATCTCGGGTGGGTAATATCTCAAGTGGCGGCTCAAGTTATCTGGGTCTTATCTTAGGTGGGTAATATCTCAAGTGACGGCTCTTGCATCACTCATCTTGGAGTCCCTCTATGATGGAGATCAAATAGAAGAGGAAAGTGATGAGAAAAGCCAAGAACCTCAAGGACAAGTTAGCTCAAAATCCTTCATACCTCAAAGGATCACAAGGAGCAAGGCTAGAGATTTGGGTAAAGAACATCAATTGTTTTCTCTTTTTGTAATTACCCATGTATAAAAATTTGTAAATATTTGTAAATAAATATAAAAATAGCCTTAGGAGTATGCCAAAGAGGAAAACCAAAAGAAACCTCTAAATGTAAGGCATTTAGTGTTCTAGGTGTCCAAATCTTGTCTATACTTGCTTGCTTTTGATTTTGAAAGTTTGTGTTTCTCTTGAATTTGTTTTAGTACTTGTGATTAGAGGTTCCAAACATTTGATTTCAAGTTTTCAATTGTCTTGAATCCTTCATAAAAAATTTTGTGCAAATTGATTGATGCTTCAACTTCCATATGATGCATATTATGGTTCTTTCACTACTTAAGTTCCATATTGTATAAAAATAAATAAATAAATAAAAAATTACCAAAACAGAACCTCCTCTATTTTAAAACATCAAAAAAAAAATTGGTACTTGCATCTATTCATTCTTTTGCACATTGCTTTCTATACAAAAGTTGGATTCATAGTGATTGGCAAATTGTTGTCTACTTTGTGGAACTTTTGATCCTTGTATTTTGACAAGTTTATGAGTTGTACTTTCTTTCTTGATTATAAAGTTTAGTGAGTATTCTTTGAGTCTTATTGTGTGCCTTTTATTGATTGTCTTTCATTTCTTAAGTTTTGTCATATATCTTGTATTCCTTTTGCACTACCCTTTCTTGTTTTGTACCTTTTCTTGCTTGTCTTTTATTGTTCTTCAAGTTTTATGGTGGTTATTTTTGGATGAGTGGTTGAGTGCTTTGGCATCTTTCACTTGAGGTTACTCCATTCCACAAGAGAAGCTTGTTTGAGGAAAGTATACTTTTCTTGGAGTGATTTGAGTGCCTTTAATTTTACCCAAACCGCAACATTAATTTCCTTGTTTTCTAACTTTGTTTTCTTTAATTGTTTGCTATTTGTGTTTGCTGTACTGTTTTGAATATGTCTAATTCTTTAAGTGCTGAATCTTCCAAACCCTATTCTCCATAAAAAGCATTCGTTCTTGGTGAACTAAAGGAAGCAAAAAGGTCACTTGCACTAAAAGATGATGTTATAAGACAATTGGAAGAAAGATTGCAAAGGCTTGAAGTGACTAATGAAAGGTCCAGCCATACACACCATAGAAGACGCCATTCTTCAAGGCATTCATCAAGAACTTCTTCCAACTATCATGGACATGAAGATGAAACTGAATGGAGGAGGCATCATCATTATGAAGAAAGGCGCCAACATGTGGCAAAGCCTTATATGCCTTTTGTAAAATTACCTAGCTTTAGTGGTGAAGGTGATCCAAATGTATATTTGGGGTGGGAAGCAAAGATTGAACAAATCTTTCATGTACATGAGGTCCAAGAAGACCAAAGGGTAAAACTAGCTACTTTAGAATTTCTAGACTATGCCATGCAATGGTGGCATAAAACTCTTATGGACATTGGGCTAAACAAGAGACCTCCCGTGGTTTCCTGGAACAATTT
Organism: Phaseolus lunatus; assembly: GCA_013389735.1. Taxonomy (NCBI): domain Eukaryota; kingdom Viridiplantae; phylum Streptophyta; class Magnoliopsida; order Fabales; family Fabaceae; genus Phaseolus; species Phaseolus lunatus. The sequence goes on along the minus strand of CM023866.1, from coordinate 13,338,184 downwards.
AAAAGAGTGTATGCGCTCTAGATTTGTTCCACCACACTTTAGGAAAGACCTATTGTTGAAGTTCCAAAGGCTTCACCAAGGCATGCTAAGTGTGGATGCTTATTTTAAAGAGCTAGAAACGCTTATGCTTAAAGTTGATATACATGAAAGTGATGAAGCTAAGATGGCTAGATTTGTAAGTGGTCTTAGAAGGGACATTCAAGATGTTGTTGAACTTTATGAGTACTCTTCTTTAGAAAACTTGGTTTACCTCGCCATCAAGGTTGAAACCCAAATTGCAAAGAAACTTGCTTTCAAAACTACTCATCATGATGGCTATTACAACAACTCTTGGAAAAATAAAAACAAATCTTTTTCAAAGTTTCCTTCTAAAGATTCATCTTTCAAACTTAAGGATTCAAAGCCTTCCACTTCAACTAATAAATCTCCAACCAAATCGTCTAGTAAGAAATGCTTTAAATGTTTAGGATATGGTCACTTAGCTTCTTATTGCCCTTCTAAAAGAAATATGATGATGCATGATGGCATAGTAGTTAGTGAGCATGATTTGGCTTCTTCTAGACAATCTACACCGCCTAGTTCATCTAATGAATGTGATAGTGAAAGTCCACTTGAAGGTGACTTGTTAGTAGTGAGACGCATGCTTGGCCAAGTTTTAAAACCTTTTGATGAAAGCTAAAGAGAAAACATTTTCCATACAAGGTGTCTCATTAATAACAAGTTATGTTCATTGATTGTGGATGGCGGTAGTTGTGCTAATGTGGCTAGCACAAGAGTGGTAGATAAACTTGGATTATCTACTATCTCTCATGCAAAGCCCTATAAATTGCAATGGTTGAGTGAAGTAGGAGAAATCATTGTTAACAAACAAGTCCTCATAGCATTCTCAATTGGTAAATATAAAGATGAGGTCTTGTGTGATGTTGTACCTATGGAAGCAACACATGTACTTTTGGGTAGGCCATGGCAATATGATAGAAAAGTTTTTCATGATGGCTTTACCAACAAACTTTCTTTTGACTTCCATGGGCACAAGGTCATATTAAAGTCACTCTCTCCAAAAGAAGTCCATGAGGACCAAGTTACAATGAAGAAAAATAGAGAGAATGAAAATGAAAAAAAAGTTTTTAAAAAGAGCCTTCTTATTTCAAGCCAAGAGGTCCACAAGGTAATTGTTTCTCAAAAGCCTATTTTTTTAGCTATGCCTAGATCTCTTGATTGTGATTCAGCTAAGGTTAGTCCAACATATTTGGATAATTTGGTTAAGGAATTCCAAGATGTGTTTGAAGACCCTCCTAAAGGCTTACCACCTCTAAGAGGCATTGAACACCAAATTGATTTTATACCCGGGGCTGCCTTACCAAATCGTCCAGCTTATAGGACCAACCCAACCGAAACAAAAGAATCCAACAACAAGTAGAGGAATTACTTGCTAAGGGGTGGGTGCAAGATAGTATGAGCCCTTGTGCTATGCCTGTGATACTTGTCCCTAAAAAGGATGGATCATGGAGGATGTGTATGGATTGTAGGGCCATAAACAACATTACCATCAAAGATAGGCATCCTGATGGAGATCAAGCTCAAGAGGACATGGAGGCCAATCATCATGAAGAATAAGAGGTTGAGGACGTTCATGGAGATCAAAGTCAACCTCAAAGGCTCACAAGAAGCATGTTCAAAGCTTTAGGAGCAAGGGGACGTTTATTTTCCCTTTTTGTAATTTCATTGTGTGAGGGTGCTTAGAGGAAAACATGAGAAACCTCTTGTGTTAAAGCATCTTTAGGTCCTTAGTTAGGAGCATTAGGAGGGGGGTGCGTTAGTAGATAGGTGTAGGAGTTAAAATAGGAGGTGCCAAAGTGAGAGAAGAAGTCACACCTTCCTCATGACTTGTTTAGGCGCCATTTTCATTTGAATTTGGGGGGAGTTTTTGAATTCATTTAGCTTGCATTTCAGCACCTTCACACTATAAATTAAGGTGTTGCCCTTATATTTTTCAGATTTGAATTTTGAATTAGAGAAACTTTACTCAATTTTTGAGTGAGCATTGGAGAGCTTTGCATCTTCTTCACTAGTCTTATCTTGAAGGTTCAATGGTTACCTCAAGTGGCAGCTTGCACACTCATCTAGGAGCCTTCATCCTCTTAGTGGCATGATCATCCAACAATACCTCCTTCTTCATGAGCATTCTCTTCTCCTTCCTTCCTTCTCTTTTAATTTTCATGTCTTAGCTTGTGTTCTTGTGTGTTGGTTCGGTTGTTTTGTGTTTCCAGCAGCTTGTTCTTCCTTTATCTTTGTTTTGATTCGGTGCCTTTAATTTCCAGCACTTATATTCAGTTTCCTTGCCTTTAATTTCATTTTTTGTTCGGTTAAATTCTCTTCTATGCCAATTCTATTTGGTGCTATGGTTTTTCCTATCACTTTAATCGGTTCAATTTGACAATAATTGGAACTTCCATATGAGTTTGTGTTTTGGCATTAGTTTTGGTGAGTTCTTGACTTAGAACATTGATCCAATTCTAAGAAAAAGTGCCTCTCTAATGATCAACTCAAGATGTTTCTGAAGAATGTCAAGAACCTTTCATCTTATGTTCTTGAATTCACATCACATCCCATTCCTAGGCTAGATGACTTGTTGGATGAATGGTATGGGTCTAAAATATTTACCAAGATTGATCTCAAAAGCGGCTATAATCAAATTAGAATTAAAAAAGGTGATGAATGGAAAAACCGCTTTTAAGACCAAATTTGGCTTATATGAGTGGTTAGTTATGCCATTTGGTTTGACTAATGCTCGCAGTACCTTCATGCGACTTATGCATCATGTCTTAAAAGCATTCATTGGCAAGTTTGTTGTAGTTTATTTTGATGACATTCTCATATATAGCTTGTCTTTGGAACAACATGAGTTGCATGTTAGGGAAGTTCTTGAAACCCTTAGGAAGGAACATTTGTATGCTAACCTTGCTAAATGTATGTTTGGGCTTGATCATATAGAATTCCTAGGGTTTGTTGTAAGTTATAAAGGGATGCATGTTGATCAATCTAAGGTTGTAGCAATTCAACATTGGCCTACACCCACCAATGTGAATGAGGTACGAAGCTTTCATAGACTTGCTTCTTTCTATAAAAGGTTTGTGAAAGACTTTAGTACAATTGCCGCACCACTCAATGCTATAGTAAAGAAGGATGTGGTTTTTAAGTGGGGAGAAGAGCAACAAAAAACTTTTGATACTTTGAAAGAAAAATTCTAAAGCTCCCATCTTAGCCCTTCCTAACTTTGCTAAAACATTTGAGATTGAATGTGATGCTTCCAATATAGGCATTGGGACTGTTCTCCTTCAAGAGGGCCACCCCATAGCTTATTTTAGTGAGAAATTGAAAGGAAGTCATCTCAACTATTCCACTTATGATAAAGAGTTATATGCACTTGTTAGAGCTTTGCACGATTGGCAACACTATCTTTTTCCTAAAGAGTTTGTGATACATAGTGATCATGAATCTCTTAAATATTTGAAAGGCCAAAGCAAGCTCAACAAGAGGCATGCTAAATGGGTAGAATTCATTGAGCAATTTCCTTATGTTATCAAACACAAACAAGGTAAAATAAATGTGGTAGCCGATGCACTTTCAAGAAGATATACCTTGTTAAATCTTTTAGATGTTCAATTTCTTGGGTTTGATCACATAAAGGATCTTTATCATGATGACCTTGATTTTTCTAGCATCTATCAAGAGTGTTCTAAAGGTGGTCACAAAGATTTTTTCATACAAGATGGATCCTTTTTAAAGGAAAATGACTTTGTGTTCCACATGGGTCTATTAGACAATCTCTTGTTAGAGAAGCACATGAGGGAGGTTTAATGGGACATTTTGGGGTAGCCAAAACTTTAGATACATTGCATGAGCATTTCTTTTGGCCACACATGCGAAAATCCGTACATAGCTTTTGTGATAAGTGTCTAGCATGTAGAAAGGCTAAGTCTAAAGTGCAACCCCATGGCTTGTATACCCCTCTTCCAATTCCTACAATGCCTTGGGTAGATATTTCTATGGATTTTATCTTAGGTCTTCCCAAGACATCAAAAGGTATGGATTCCATCTTTGTGGTTGTGGATATATTTTCAAAAATGGCTCATTTTATACCATGCCACAAAGTTGAAGATGCTTGTTATATTGCCAATCTATTCTTTAAGGAAATTGTTAGATTGCATGGGATTCCTAGAAGCATTGTTTCTGATGGAGATTCTAAGTTCTTAAGCCACTTTTGGAGGACCTTATGGGGCAAACTTGGCACTAAACTCTTGTTTTCTACTACTTGCCACCCCCAAACTGATGGTCAAACTAAGGTGGTTAATAGAACTTTTGATGGAAGAGGCCCAAGCTCCAACCCAAGTTCAGGCCCAACACAATGTCCATGGCCAAGCACATTCACGCCCAAATGAGTCAAGCCACGGATGGGAGGGAGAAGACCTTGTACATGCTACTTGGAGGCCCATTAGGGGTAGCTTAGTAGATTAGTGTAGTGTAGAAAGCAAAACTTGCTCACTTAGGGGTGTGCTATCAAAAAGGTGCCCTTAGCAATAGAAGGAGGGGTGTGCTAGCAAATAGGTGCCTTTAGCAAAAGAAGGAAGGGTGTACTATCAAATGTTGCATTTTTGACCTATCTTCTAGAATATTAGGATGATGGTGTGGTTTGACTAAAGTCAATACCCTAGGCAGCCCCACTTTTTGTATTTCCATCCCTACCCTTTAAGCTTGCTCACCAAGGCTCCTAAATCTATAAATAAGGAGGCCTACCTCATGTATTTTGAAGATTAAATAGAGTATTGTTATGCTGCCCAAATTGTGCCATACACTACTCCTTGCCTAACACTTAGGTTTTAGTCTTCAATTCATCACTACCAAAGGGGCTGGCCAAACCTCCCCATTTCCTCACTCTTCATGCACCTTCAAGGCACCCATGCTTCCTAGGAAGGCCTTGCTCACCTCCTCCATAAGCTTCCGCATCCATCATCACCAAGGAACTCCAAAATCCAAAGAAGAGCTCATAAGAATGCTATCATTTGGTATCTAGAGCTATGGTTCTTCAAAGATGAGTATCTCTTTTCATTTTCTTTTTGAGTTCTTCTTTTCTCCAAGTTGTTCATCTTTATTCCAAGTTGTCTTGCTGTTTTTTGTGTTTTAATATGATTTGAATGCTTGTTTATTCATTTCATTTGGTGGGTTTGTTCAAACTTGTGCTTGAACATCTATTTTCAATTTTGTGTAGGATTCTTGATATATTTGTGTTGCTGTTTTTATTTTTAGGTATTTGAGTCTTGCTTGAAATTTCATTTGGGTCATATGATGTTCTTGTGTCTTTTCATTTTATGAATCCATAAGTTTTGTCTAAGTTATGTGTTTCCATATTTGTCATCAAATCCTAGTAGTACTCTTTTTGATTTATTTGTTTCTTGTTTTTGGTCTGAATGTTTGATCTGAAATCTGTTTTGTGTTGATCCTTTGGTGCATTTTTAATTTTAGTTTGAGTTCTTATTTGTGTGTTAGATCCACACAAATTCCATCATATTAACTCCATTGTGTTTTTGAGGTATATCATTCTGTTTTTCATTCCAGTTTTCAGAACCCCTTGTTTTTCACTTTTCTGTGCTGACTGTTTTGATTTATGAAAATCACATACATCATCAAAAATTTCTTAGCCTCTGGATTTCACAAATTTGAGGTGTTATAAAAAGGACAAAAAAAGAACCATCTGAAAAGAAGAAAGAGAAAAAAAAAGATAAATATTACAAAAAAAGTGTGCAATCCTGACGTTCCAGCTGGCAGCTCTGAGCACTGATTTTATAAAATTTACCAAAATTAATTGGTACATGCGTTTGGAGTGAAACCAACGCCAAAAGTTTGTTAAGATCTTGTTCTGATTGTGTCTCAATTTTCAGAAGCAAATAAAAAAGGGTCAGCTAAGCATAAATCTTTTAAAGATACGCTTTCTGGACCACAACAATTTGTGCTTTTCTGTGGTGCTGTTTTCTGGTTTTTAAATCAAATCTAGTGCTATTCCTAGGTTCCTTTTTGTGTGCCATCCATTATTTGAGTACCTTTTATTTGCTTGTCTAATTTAATTTGAACTCTTTCTAGTTGTGTCACATTTAAATTCCATTTGTGTGGTACTTTTTTTCAAATTAATTTGTTTCTTGCTTTCTTTCTTTGGCCTCTAAGCTTGTTGGTGGATTAAATATCAATTGGTACTTGTTGAGTGAGAATTTGACTTGAGGGGAGTCTAGCTTGCTTAATAGGTGCTGGATTGAAGATTTTATTGACCTAATTCCAAGAGGAACAAAGGCAAAGGGCAGCAACAAACACCATACTACAAATACACCACACACTTTGGAAGGCCCAACAAGTAGAAAAGCAACAAAAGGGGTGCAACTAGAAGAACAACGAAAGGGGTGCAAATAGTAAAAGCAACAAAGGGAGTGTCATTTAATTTCTTTGCAATCTTGCTTGTGTTAATTACTTGTTAATCACGCAATTAGTCGGTGAGTGTGTCTTCAAGGGCTCCAAGTGTCCAAGAAGCCTCACCTAGGGCCGTCTAGCTTAATTTGTTTTCGTCAATTGCTTTAATTGAACCAACTTGCTTTAATCACTTTGTTAATTTCTTGTTTAATCTTGTTTAAGGCTTTGATAATTTTCTTCATTTGCTAGATAGCTTGCATTGTTTTCTTGCATTAAAAATTTGATTTCTTCATCCTCATTGTGTTCTAAGTGTTTTACCTAAAGAAGGACTTGTGTAAAGGTTTTGGAGGGATAGTTTTTGGCTAAGGCAAGACTTGGTATTTAAGTAGTCCATTGTGACTCACCTCTCTTACCTGGAAAGCTACCTTCATTAACTTTCCTCTTCTTTCTTAAAAGTAAAGCATTTCTATACACAAAGTTCTAGTCATGTCTACTCACTCTTCCAAGTCCATTGAAAGTGATGTAAGGTCCATAAAATCTCTTTTGAAACAACTTGCCAAGGATCTACAACATCTTTCATATAGACAATTGGAAAATGAATCTAAAATCAATGAATTGGCTAGAGCAAGGAAAGAGAAATCACAAAATTCAAAAAAATCTCATTCACATGCATCTCATTCTCAACTCCAAGAGTCTCTAGGAGAGGTAAGCATTAGAAACCATGAGTATTACCAACCACCACCTAGAAGACTTAGGCAAAGAGAGGAAGAAGCCCCAAGGGAAGTAAGGGTAGACCTACCACATTTCTATGGTAAGGACAATGTAGAAGTTTACCTAGATTGGGAAATGAAAGTGGAACAACTCTTTGCTTGTCATAGGGTGAGTGAAGAGAGAAAGGTACCCTTAGCCACCCTTAGTTTTCAAGGAAATGCCATGTATTGGTGGACCTCTCTAGAGAGAGATAGACGTCTTCATAGGGACCCTCCCATAGAGTATTGGAATGACATTAGGGGAGCCCTAAGACGTCGCCACATACCTTCCTACTACCATAGGGAGCTAATGGACAAGCTCCAAAGGCTCCAACAAAAGAACATGAGTGTGGAAGGGTATAGGCAAAAAATGGAGCTATACATGATGAGAGCCTCTATTAGAGAGGAAGAGGTCACCACCATATCTCGGTTTTTAAGTGGACTCAACCTTGAGATAAGAGATAAAGTAGAGCTTCTTCCCTACCAAGACTTGAATGATTTGGTTTAACTTTGCATTAAAGTTGAACAACAAAATTTGCGCAAAACTTCAAGTCAAAGGGTGGGAATCTACTCTAACTCTTATCCCAAGAGAGAGTATAGAAGAGAAAGGGAGGATAGTTTTTCAAAGGATAAATCCAAAGAAACTCCCAAGAGTGTAGGAAAAGATGTGTCTACCTCACAACCCCGCAGTAGAGACACCCAGTGCTTCAAGTGTTTTGGTAGAGGCCATATAGCATCCCAGTGCCCAAATAGGAGAACCATGATCTTAAGAGGGAGGGATGAGTATAGCAGCCAAGATGAAGAGTCTAGTGGGGAAGAAGAGAAGGAAAGTAGTGAGGGGGCATATCCTTGTGAGGGAGAATTAATAATGATCAGAAGAACCCTCAACAATCAACCTAGTGTGAACCATGAAACACAGAGAGAGAACATCTTTCATACAAGATGTAAAGTTTCAGAAAACATTTGTTCTCTCATTGTGGATAGTGGCTCTTGCTGCAATTGTTGTAGCACTAGGATGGTTGAAAAGCTTAATCTACAATTAATACCTCATCCAAAACCTTACAAACTTCAGTGCATAAATGAAGATGGGGAATTAATTGTAGATAAGAGGGTAAAAATCAGTCTTTCTGTGGGGAACTATAAAGATGAGATTTTATGTGATGTAGTACCCATGGAAGCCTGCCACATCTTATTGGGAAGACCATGGCAATTTGACAAGAAAAATGGTCTTACCAACGAGATAACTTTTACCCATAGGGAGAAAAAGTTTGTACTCTATCCTTTAACACCTTCACAAGTGGTAAAGGACCAAGTACAAATGAAAATAAAAAGAGAAAATGAGAAAAAGAAAAAAAATTAAAGGAAAATCCTTTGTTTGGAGTTGAACCAGGCATTGACTTAAATTCTTCTTCCACAGAAAACCCTTGTGAGAATATGCTTGAAGATAAATCTGTGTCTGGAGCTGAACCAGATATAGATATAAACCTTTCCTCCACAGAAAAGCCAAGTGAGGGGTTGTTTGAAAAAGAAGAAGAGGAATCTAGAAAGAATGAAGAGTATCTTACAACACCTCCTACAAGCATAGTGGGAAAAGAATCCTTAAAGGGGGATTGCAATAATTTTAACTCTCCTTTTCCTTTGAATCATGATGCTTACTCTTATTTTCAAAAATCACAAAAACAACACTTTGTGATGTTGTTGCTTATCTTGGGCAATGAACAACACAAAGGAAGCAAAAATATTTTTGTAAAGGACCCTATTTCTTTCCAACAAAACTTTTATAAAAATAGCAAAGGGGCTTATTTCCTTACTATTTTATTTGAATACACTAGTCTTAATTTTCTTATCTCACTTTTCTTTGATGCTTATTGTAGGTTAATATTTGATCCTGGAGGATAAGCATAGTTTTCAAAGCAAGAATAAGGCTGTAGTTTGAGATCAACCCTGTAGATCTGAGGACAGATCCTCTCAAGAAGGAGGGGATGATGGAAGAGGCCCAAGCTCCAACCCAAGTTCAGGCCCAACACAATGTCCATGGCCAAGCACATTCACGCCCAAATGAGTCAAGCCACGGATGGGAGGGAGAAGACCTTGTACATGCTACTTGGAGGCCCATTAGGGGTAGCTTAGTAGATTAGTGTAGTGTAGAAAGCAAAACTTGCTCACTTAGGGGTGTGCTATCAAAAAGGTGCCCTTAGCAATAGAAGGAGGGGTGTGCTAGCAAATAGGTGCCTTTAGCAAAAGAAGGAAGGGTGTACTATCAAATGTTGCATTTTTGACCTATCTTCTAGAATATTAGGATGATGGTGTGGTTTGACTAAAGTCAATACCCTAGGCAGCCCCACTTTTTGTATTTCCATCCCTACCCTTTAAGCTTGCTCACCAAGGCTCCTAAATCTATAAATAAGGAGGCCTACCTCATGTATTTTGAAGATTAAATAGAGTATTGTTATGCTGCCCAAATTGTGCCATACATTACTCCTTGCCTAACACTTAGGTTTTAGTCTTCAATTCATCACTACCAAAGGGGCTGGCCAAACCTCCCCATTTCCTCACTCTTCATGCACCTTCAAGGCACCCATGCTTCCTAGGAAGGCCTTGCTCACCTCCTCCATAAGCTTCCGCATCCATCATCACCAAGGAACTCCAAAATCCAAAGAAGAGCTCATAGGAATGCTATCAACTTTGGGTCAAATGCTTAGATGCTTTATTTCTGGAAATCCTAGGGTATGGGAGAATTTACTACCTTACATTGAATTTTCTTATAATAGAGTAGTCAATTCTACCACATCCCATTCTCCTTTTGAGGTAGTTTATGGTTTTAATCCTTTGACACCTCTAGATCTTCTTCCAATTCTTGTACTTGATGATGTTTTATGCTAGGATGGATTTGAAAAAGCTTCTTTTATAAATGACTTGCATAATCACATAAAGCTACAAATTGAGAAGAAAGTTGGCAAGTATGCTGAAAATGCCAACAAAAGGAGAAAGGCATTAATCTTTGACCCTGGTGATTGGGTTTGGCTTCATTTGAGAAAGGATAGATTACAAACTCAAAGAAAGTCCAAGCTTATGCCTCGTGGAGATGGTCCTTTTCAGGTCATCAAGAGGATTAATGATAATGCCTATGAGTTAGATGTACCTGATACTTTTCTTGGTAGTCATACTTTTAATATCAGTGATCTAACTCCCTTTTCTACAGGTTTTCAAAATTCGTGGACGAATTCTCTCTAACCCAGGGAGCATGATGGAGATCAAATAGAAGAGGAAAGTGAGGAGAAAAGCCAAGAACCTCAAGGAAAAGTTAGCTCAAAATCCTTCATACCTCAAAGGATCACAAGGAGCAAGGCTAGAGATTTGGGTAAAGAACATCAATTGTTTTCTCTTTTTGTAATTACCCATGTATAAAAATTTGTAAATATTTGTAAATAAATATAAAAATAGCCTTAGGAGTATGCCAAAGAGAAAAACCAAAAGAAACCTCTAAATGTAAGGCATTTTAGGCACTTTCTTTAAGAAAAAGTGGAAAAAGTGACTCTTCTACTCCTTTCTCTCTTAGGCACTAGAAGGACCTAGAAGAGTGACTCTTCCCACTCCTTCCCCTTTGTAATATGTCCAGCCCTCCTTATTATAAATAGGAGTGCTTGGTTCTTAATAATACAAGTTGAAAATTAGAAATAAAGAAACTATCTTGAAATTGAGAGAGAGTGAGTTTGTGAGACTTGTCTCTTCTTCTCCTCCATGTCTTATCTTGTGAGCTTTGGAGACTCTCAAGTGGCGGCACCACCCACTCATCTTGGAAGAACCACCCTCCAAGTGGCGTGAATCACATCTCCAAAAGGCTACAACCACATAAGTCATTTATATTCATCTTCTAAAAATACCCATTTTTGTTCTACTTGTTTGTTTTCAATTCTAATCAGTTCATTCTCTTCCTTGTGATGTCCTCTATCATTTGATGTGTTGTTCTTCCATTTTAATCAGTTCAAACTTGTTATAGCAACCTATTTTTGGTTCGGTTTCCATGGGTATTATGGTTCATGTTGTTTTCTTGAATTTCCAACAGTAGGTTGTGTTCTTGTTGTGTTTCTATTACTAGTTTCAATTCTTGTTGTGTTCTTGTTTTAATTCTTGTTTCTTTGTACTGTTTTTGTGTTGTTACTGCACTTTTGTTGCTGTTCTTGAATTACCCATTCATATTCCATTGTTATCTTACACTACAAGTTACCTATTCATATGTTTTTAGTATGAACCTTTGTTTTCTTGAGTAGAAACTCTATTAATTGTTCTTTAGAATTTTGATCCTAATTCTTGAAAGTGTCATGAATACAATGAAATCTATATCAACTCAACCCAAACCAAGAAAGGTTCATAAGAGACTCACATCATGATGTATGTTTGTGTTTCTAACTTTTGTTACCAAGTGATTGAATGAGTTGAGGGTCTAAAAACCCATATGTATCTTGTTTCCCCTCATTGAAGCATAAGCCAAAAATATACCTAAATTTGAATAATTTATTAATAATATATATAATAAATAAAAAGTACAAATATTTTAATAATTGAACTTACATGATCCATAATCGCAGAACTGTTATGTTAATCTCCTAATTTCTGGATGCAAGGTCCAACAAATCAGACATGTGAAAGTACAACGGTACATCACTATGCTTTCCAAAAACATTGGCATCCCATGGCACCTCTATAACGGTTGTATCTAAAGCTGTAGCAACTTCCACCAATGCTGCCACAGGATCATCAATGGAGAATTTTTTCTTCTTTTGCAGAGGTAGTTTTGTCTTAAGTTTCTACTACTCATCAATAAACAAACAAATAATTAAATTAGTTAGAGTATAATATATTTCATATATAATCCTTGTTAGAATATATGGCCTAAAACAAGAGGGGGGTGAATTGTGTATAAAATCTTTTCGCAAACTTTGAAGGTATAATGAACTTCAATACAAAATCACAGAGAAAGAAATCAAGGAAACAATGAAATAAAACTGTTTAAGTTGATTTCCATAAAATCAACAGGTTGTTTTTACGATTCAACCGGTTATTTTTATCAGCAGTGATTAAAACAAATTAAAAGCAGGATGTAAAAGAGTTTAAGATAAGAGAAAAGCACACAAGCAATTTATACTGGTTCACTCTTATCCCAAGAGCTACATCCAATCCCTAGAAACCACTGGGTATCTACTATGCAATCAAAAACCAGATTACACACAATTACACCAAAGAAGTGACCTTGAACACCTCAAGCCACACACTTCCTTTGGCACACAACACCACAAAACTCAGAACACCCTCTGATTCTAGACTTACAAAAGTTATCCAGAAATACAAGAGATAAAGAAAGGATTACACCTTATCTATATCAAAGCAAAAGAATACAGAGCAATCATATTCCACTCCTTTATGAAAATCTAAAAGCTTGATGCAAATCTTGAAAACTCAAATCTATTTTGTTAATCTCAAAATGTCTAAATTGTGTCCTTAAACCTTTAGGAGTGTAAAACAACCTTTATATACTTCAAAGGTTTGTTAAAAATATTTAAATCAGGAGCCAAAACAGTTAGAAAACATTTAAAGCAACTGGTTGTTTTTCCACTTCTTTAGAAAACAATCTTTTTCAAAATGGTTTTGATTTAAATCAGTTTTAGATTCAAACAAAGAGTGGATTACACTTTAATCTACCTAGATCCCACCCACGCAAGCAGCAACTCCAGCCTTCCACCAAACACCTTGGATTTGGAGACATCAAAGCACAAGACCATCCTTGATCAACAATCTCCCCCTATTTGATGAAGACAAATCCCTGGTTGCATGTGTTGATCTGTTTGAATCTAAACCAGCACCTGCAAAATAGAATCTATGCAAACACAAAGCATATATAACAACAGGTTATCAAGGCACACAAACCAGTTTTCTGCATAACCAAATTGAGCAGAAAAACCAGTTAAAACAGTATGTGTGCAGCAGCAAAAATAGGTTTAAGCGGTAGAAATATAAACCATCAAATCCAGAGTTTTGCAGCAGTTTACAACACATAAACCACTCACCTTCTCCCCTTATTTGTCTTCATAAATAGAATGAAGAAAGAGTAAAACATAATCTAGAAAGAAATTGTTCAGAAATTAAAGCAAGAAAAGCAAAAACAACAACTAAACTTAGCTTCAACCTTCCTTTCCATACTACAACTCAAAGAGTTGGTTTTGAACAACTTCAATCTGTTCATCTAGGTTTTGAAAATGTGTATCCATGGAGTTGAACCTTGTGGCACACAGATCCTGCAAGCTTCTCTGGTCATCCGCAAAGCTGTCCATCCTATTAACCATCAATCTTTCAAATGGTGACATTGATGTTATGCGATCTCCTAAGTTTCCCGCACTTGGTCTAGCACCAAAATCTGCAGCATGTTCATCCTCTTAAGCCTCAACTCCAGCACCTTCAGCAGTAGCATGTTCTTCCTCTTCATGGTCAGCTTGCACACCACTTGAGGAACCACCTTGGTTTCCATCTTTGCTTATCCATCTTCCACCAATTTTGTTGAATCCCATCATAATAAGAGAACCATTGTTCACTTCATGTGATGATTTCACCACTTCAGTTTGTTCTTCCTCAAGGTCCACTTCAAAATAATTCAAGAATTTAGAAATCAAGATAGCATATGGATAGTGGTAATCACTTAACCTCATTGATTTCTGCATGTGTTCCTTGATGATGTGGATCCAATTGATCTTAACCTTGTTCATGATACAATAAATGTAGACTAGGTCCTCCTCAGTAAGCACAGAGTGATTACTCCCCCTAGGTGTGAGCATCCATGTCAGAGTGAAGGCAATTAGCCTTTCATTCAGCTTTAATCCACCCACCGAAAATTTTTCACTTTTGCTTGAGGATTCTTCAAACAACTTCTATAAAACTGAATTTTGTTAAATTCTTCCACTACACCAATATTTCCTTTGTTAATCCCCAGTCCTGCATACTTCAAACCAGTAATGGCAGTCCAAACATCATGTGTAATCTCCATCTCAACTCCTTTTACATGAGAAACCAAATTATTATCAACAAATTGCAGATTGGTGTAGAATACCTTCATAAGATCAGGATATATGTTTCCTGACATTTCCAAAAACCTCTTTAGTAGTTGCTCTTTGAGAAGACTCCTCACCTCAATCAGCTTTTGCTCCCTCAACCAGTTGAAAGAGATGAGCTTTGGGTTATTTATAGCTTTCCTACTTGTCTCATGAAGATATTTCTCAATCTTGAGAACCATGCTTCAAGACGTCCTCCCCTCCTAACTGTCCTAGTTTTTATCCTCTTTGATGAAAGGGGGTGTGGAATCCATGGAGGTAAAGTGAAAAACCAGAAAACAAAATGAGATGTATAGATGATTTGAGAAACAACAAGAGATGTGGCAATGGGTTGTTTTTGTGCAGAGAAACAACTGCATATGAGATTATATATGCACAAAAAGCAGTTCCAATCCTTGGCTTCAAGTGGGTTTCAGTCTTCAAGAAAGAGAATCTAGTCCAAGACTTCATAGTGGCACATCACTCTGTGGCAGTTTTCGCATGGACAACACATGAGGACTTTGACTAGTCATAAAGGCTCTTGATTTTCCAATAAATTATGGAATATATTCCATTTATGACTAATGTAACACCCTCCTGAATGAAATTAGACCCATGATAAATGCACTTTGACCCATAAATGATTGAGGAAAGAATCTGCAATAGTCACAATGCTTAGAGAAATTAAATCAATTTAATGCAGTGCTGTCAGAGGGGAAACAGTCGGTTATTTCGTGAAAACAATCGGTTGTTTTTCTGTTACAGCAATTAAGGCATTTCACAGATCAAGAATGGCAGACAGAGATGAATCAGAAGGGAAAGCTTCACAAACACCTTACATAGATGAAAGATAAAGACATCAATTAAGATTTTTCATACTCCAGAATTAAAGAAAATTCAAGACAAGAAAAATAAAACAAATAAAGTCTTATCCTTTTGACAAGTAGTTCTCTCAATGAGTCATAGATCATGATCAAGAGAATTCTCTTGACTTCTAAGAAGACTGAGTCTGGTATAGATTTGTAGTTGGGAATCCAGAAAGAAACTTTTCCCTTCATAAGCTTGATCTTTTGACTCAAGTATCCTTGATCTCTTATAATTCCTACAAAACCATAAAATCAAGCAACAAGATTTGGTCCCCTTACAAATGTGGGTCCTTTGCCATTAACTTTTTCATTAGGACCCTCAAAACCCATCTCATAACACCTTTAGGAACAAAAAATTTCCTAATTTTGCATAATCTAACAGAGTGGCCCCTTTTCATGCAATAAAAACATGTAACAATCGGTTGTTTCAATTTTTCAATCGGTTGCTTTTCTGGCACTTTTGAAAAAGGCTTTGAAATCCCACTTTTCTTACTCTGTGGATTAAAACCTAAACCTGATTTTCCCAAAACACAATTTTGAGATGCCAAGATAGTCTCAAAGTTGGATTTTCCCTTTGAAAGCTTATCAACATTTTTCACAAGATAGCGAACCTTTTTTTCAAGAGATTCACAATTTTCACAAACAAGTGAGTCACACTTGCAAGAAGAGTTCTTTTAAAGCAATTCCAAATTTTTGAAATCAATTTTTGAATTCTCCAACTCTTCTTCTAGTGCCTCGACTCTATTTTCAAGCTAGTTATTCAACCATTTCAACCGGTCGTTGAAGAGAGCCAATCGGTTAGCTTCCTCATGTGTTTCTTTAAAAGCTTTAAGAAGTTGACTATAATTTTCAGCATTTAAAGAAGTACAAGAACTTACACTACTTGCATCATTCTCTTCCTTGGCCATAAGACACAGATTGACTTCTTCATCTTCACTTGATGAGGAGCTTGATGAAGAGACATTATTTTCATCCCAAGCAATGTAAGCTCTTTTTGATTTTCCTTTCTTTTCCTTCTTGCTTGACTTCTTCTCTTTGCTCTCTTTATTTGGGCATTTAGCCTTTATGTGCCCCTGTTCACCACAACCATAGCAAGTATATTTGATAGCATTAAAATCACTAGATTTCTTGTTGCCACACCTCTCTTGGCTGGAGTCTTTGTTGCGATTCTTCTTCAAGAATTTGTTAAACTTTTTGGATAGCAAACTAAGAGTCTCTCTCTCACTTTCGTCACTTGAAGCTTGGTTGTTCTTGTGCTTGGCAATTTTCAAAGCAATGTTTCTTACATGCTTATCTTCACTTTCTTGAAGATTGAGCCTATTCATCTCCAACTCATGTTCTCTAAGCTTTCAAAACAAAGAAGTTGTAGTTAAAGATGTCAAATCTTTAGACTCTGAGATGGTTGTGACTTTCGATTGCCAAGATCTATCAAGACATTTTAGAATCTTGATGTTCAACTCTTCTTTGTTAAAAACCTTTCCAAGACTCATAAGGTGATTGACAATATGAGTGAATCGCTTTTGCACATCTGTAATGATTCTCCTTTAAGCATCCTGAACATCTCATACTCCTGGATTAGAGTATGTTTCCTTGCTCTCTTTACATCATTGATTCCTTTATGAGTTACTTCTAGAGTATCCTACGTCTCCTTAGTAGATCACATTGTTAGACCCTGAAAAACTCATCAGAATTTAAGGCAGAAGTGATAATATTTTTAGCAATACAATCAAACTTTGCTATTTTATTTTCTGCATCAGTCCATTGGGACCAAGGCTTTTCAATAAAAACACCATCTTTTTCAAGCTTAGGAATAAAAGAGCCATTTTCAATTGCATCCCAAATTCCTCTATCAAGAGATTCAACAAAGATTTTCATTCATACCTTCCAAAACTGGTAATTCAAACCACAAAACAAAGGTGGCCTATTTATTGAGGCACCCTCCCTAAAAGGTAATTTTTCAGCCATAAGAAAAAGGTTTTTAGGATCAAACTTAAATATTTTTCAAGAACCGAGCTCTTGATGCCAATTGATAGAATATATGGCCTTAAACAAGAGGGGGGTGAATTGTTTATAAAAGATTTTCACAAACTTTGAAGGTATAATGAACTTCAATGTAGAATCATAGAGAAAGAAATCAAGGAAACAATGAAACAAAACTGTTTAAGTTGATTTCTAGAAAATCAACCGGTTGTTTTTACGATTCAACTAGTTGTTTTTATCAGCAATGATTAAAACAACTTAAAAGCAGAATGTAAAAGAGTTCAAGGCAAGAGAAAAGCACACAAGCAATTTATACTAGTTCACTCTTATCCCAAGAGCTACATCCAATCCCCAGAAACCACTAGGTATCTACTATGCAATCTAAAACCAGATTACACATAACCACACCAAAGAAGTGACCTTGAACACCTCAAGCCACACACTTCCTTTGGCACACAACACCACAGAACTTAGAACACCCTCTGATTCTGGACTAACAACAGTTATCCAGAAATACAAGAGATAAAGAAAGGATACACCTTATCAATATCAAAGCAAAATAATACAGAGCAATCCTATTTCACTCCTTTGTGAAAATCTAAAAGCTTGATGCAAATCTTGAAAACTCAAATTTGTTTTCTTAATCTCAAAATGTCTAAATTCTGTCCTTAAACCTTTAGGAGCGTAAAACAACCTTTATATACTCCAAAGGTTTGTTAAAAATATTTAAAGCAGGAGCCAAAACAGTTAGAAAACATTTAAAGCTGATTTACCAAACTTAACAGAAATTCTGTTATGGATTTTGAAAAAACAATCGGTTGAATTTTTGAAACAACCGATTGAATTGGTTTGACAGCAAAGTCAACCAAGTCAAACAACTTTAAACCCTTTTCAAAAGCCACTAAGTGTCAAACAATCGATTGAAACGATAAAACAACTGGTTGTTTTTCCACTTTAGAAAACAATATTTTTCAAAAAGGTTTTGATTCAAATCAGTTTTTGATTCAAACAAAGAGTGGATTACACTTTAATCTACCCAAACCCCACCCACACAAGCAACAACTCCAACCTTCCACCAAACACCTTGGATTTGGAGACATCAAAGCACAAGATCATCCTTGATCAACAATCCTATTAGTGCAAAGATATACCCTAGAGTCTGATATAGGTCTGACGAGATGTCCAGGCCAGGCAATGAAAGTATGTAATGCCTCTACTACAATTTTCACCTTTGATGTCAGCACAGGAACTGCAACATCACCATAAAGGACCTTCTCCACCATGACCTTTATAAAATTAGAAGGAAGAGGCACATTGTGTAACATTTTGACCCCTTCATAACACTTACCTAGGGCAACGAATCGTGTGGAAAAATCATAATCAATATATAACTCGCATTGGCTAGCTGAGCCAAAGTCATCCCCCGATAGGTTAACCGCCGAACAGCTCCCTTAAATGTTGACTCTCTTAATAAGAGGCAGGTCATCTTGTACCATTGTAGGTGGTTGTTGTGAGAGTCCTAAACCCTCCCACCGCTTTTGAAACTCCCTATCCATCCGCTTATTAAACTCCTCCATTAAGCTTTCTCTAATCTCTTGAGTTACCTCAGCCTTTATCTATTGTCGTAGTTGTTGCAAATTCTCCTGGCTAAGTTGACTGAACAAATGTTCCTTGCTATGTGATGAGGGTCCAAAGTATAAGCGAATCCCCACCCTATATCCAGCAACACAAACATGTCCAGGGTGCTAAGGTCGTCCGATAGCACATTAAGAATATCCTCGCGACCATATGGATTAAAAGTCCCCTGTGTTGTTTGCTCAACAAGAGAATCCTACGACATATGAAAATAAATTTTCAAACTTCAACACACATTGAATTTAAAATAACAAATAGAGAACATATTTCTTACAATTTATTTAGTTGTTCGTTGTGATTCCTCGGAAGTCCATGTCCCTGATGGCTTTAGATGGGCACTTTTCCATTTCTCATGTCGGGATGGTGGGGATGTGATACAAACCTAGACCACAAGAAGTTGACCAAGGATGCACACTATGAAAGGTCATCTCAACATTCAATTGAAGACCTCAGCAGAGGGAGAAATGGACAAAGACCAGAGCATCTCAAGTTCTTCCTACTGGTCTTCTTAAGAATAAAACAAGTTGTAAATAATTTGGGCTCACTTTGGGGGTCCAAATAGCAAATATAGGCTAGAATAAGGTGTTTTTAGCATAATAGGGGGTGTAGTTATCATTTTATCTTGTTCCTAGCCTTTTTGGAGGGCATTTTGACCTAGTTTCTAAAAGAACAAGCCTAGGATGTGGGATTGACTTAGTCAAACCCTAAGGCTACCCATTTTTTTCCCTTTTCCCATCCTACCCCTCTTGCTTGTTTTCCAAGGCTCCTTCACCTATAAATAGGAGGCCTACCCATTGTATTTTTCAAGTTGAATAGAAGTAAAGTTACTCTGAACAAATATTGTGTGAGCTTGAGTGAGTGTATCTCATCTTCCTTTTGGTCTTATCTTGAAGAGAATAAAGCTCTCAAGTGGCGGCCTAACACTTATCTTGGTGGTTTCCTCACACCAAGTGGCGTGATCATCCACCACCACCTCCATAAGTTCCTTCTTTCATTTCCATTTCCATTTTCCTTCATGTTTCCTTTCCATTTTCGCTATTATGTTGCTGTTTTCATTCAATTACTCTCAGTTGTGCACTCAACTTTGAGTAGGGTTCATCATTTGGGTTGGTTTTGACAACCATTGATACTACCTAGTTTCCTTTCTTCATTTTTGCAAATTTTATCTTTGCCTTTGTTAAGTGAACCTTCACACTTACTTAACCAATTGGTTAAGTTCGTGTCTAGTGGGAATCTTCCTAAGGTCATCACCATTAATTCCTAAAATCTCGATCTTAAAGTAAAGTGTCACCATAAAATGGAACCATCTAAAAATCAACTTACATCAAGATGGAGGGTTCAAAGAATCTACATTATTCCCTTCCTCAATAGAAGTAGAACGTGCTTTAATCTTTTGTACAAGCAACTTCTGCTCTAACATCTTATAACCACCACGGGACAATAAGTGTGGGGTCTCATTATGTTCCTGATTGGATTTTGCTTTCTTCCAAACATCTTATCATCAACATTTAAAAGTTAATAATACGTTAATATAAACTATAGCCAAATAAAACAAGTGAGATTAACCTTCCATTTCTCAGTTTCTCGGATCTGCACAAACTGCTACCAAGTTTCTTCATCAAGGCATGCATATTTTGTATAAGGATTTTCTCATTTCCTTGCACCATATATATAAGTTGTTGTCAATTTTGATTTAATTTGACTAAAACTTGACACTCACTGAAGATAGAACCTTCGCTCTCAAGGTTTCCACATTCAGGATATCGTAATGCATCTACATTCCACATTTGAGATAATTAGTTCATAAACAAACTTCAAATTGAACAAAGTATAAAAAACTTCAAATTGAACAGAGTAAAAACAATTACATACCAAAATATCTTGCCAAATCATGTTTCTCTCATGTTGAGTGACATGATCCCAAGAATTAGTTAAGATAGAGATCCTTTCACGAGTAATTACTCCGAGATAACAGCTAATATTCTTTGCATTTGACCCAGTAGCCACACCAGTGTTGACATCAATAGTTTATGGCATTTTTTGACCTTTATTTATCTTCATACACATATTCTTTAATCTAGTAGGTCCTCTACCAGTTCTTGAACGAGGAACTTCATCATCTTCTATGTTTCTGTTATCAAAAAAATATGATAAGCATTAAGAATACGAAACATAATAAAAATATATATTGTAAATCTAAACCTGAAACACATGCACATACAAATATATATTCCTTCGTCATGATTGTTAGAATTAGAGGCCTAAACAAGAGGGGATGAATTATTTTTGAAAGATTTTCGCAATGATTGAAGGTAAAGTGAAAGACTATGAAGAATCAATCAATTTAAAAAATATGTTCAACCAATAAAAACTGATTTAAGTTTGAATGCAAAAAATTAACCAATTGTTTTCATGAAACAACCAGTTGTTTATACTAGCAGATTTGAAAAACAATGTTAAAACAGTTTAATGAGTGCAGGGATACAGAGAATCACACAAGATGTTTATACTAGTTCGCTCTTAACCAAGAGATACATCTAATCCTCTGCTAACCATTGAGAATTCACTATGTAATCATCCCTAGATTACAAAACACACACCAAAAGTGATGATCTTGAACCCTTCAAGAACACACACCACTTTTGGCAAACAACACAGTTTCCAAAACCACCTTCTGAAACTGCACCACACAAGAACACACAGAAATACAATGTTCAAGGAAGAAGGGAATAGAATACACCTGGGTAAATCAAAGCTTAAAGTTCAGAAGTACAAAACCAAATCCTATTCCACACACTTGAGATGATCCAAAGCTCTTCAAATCTTGAAAACTAGTTTTGATTAATTTCTCTTTCTTAGTTAATGCTTAGGAGCGTTAAACAACCTTTGTAAGACCTCAATCAAGTGGTCAAAATAGTTAAATAAAAAATTGTAAGCTATTGGAATCATTTAAAATAGATTAAAACCTTTTAACAGAATTCTGTTAAGGTTTTTAGAAAAACAACCAATTGATTTATCGAAACAACCGATTGATTTTGTTTGACAGCAAAGCTAAAACAAAGCTAAGCTTTTCCAAGCCATTTTAAAAACCACAAAGTGTTAAACAACTAGTTGATTTGACATTTCAACAGGTTGAAATTTCACATCCTTTTAGAAAACCCATCTTTTCAAAAAGATAAAGATTCAATTAATCTTGGATCATCTTAAGGAGTGAATTAACAAGTTTCAAACAACTAAATAACACACACACACATCAGCAAGGTCTTCAAGCTTTCCACTTGGATTTGGAGACATCAAAGCATCTTGTTCAACAATGATCATTTTGAGTTGCACGTACAACATCAACAACATCCTCATACTCTTTATTGATCATCATTCTTGTAAGTGATTCAGTCTCACAAATGTCATTGTTTGGTTTTTCATCTTCTAGATCATTATGTTACTTTTTTCCATGTAGCACAACAAACCAGTGTTCAGACTTAGGATCTTGGATATAGAAAACTTGGGAAGCTTGATATGCCATTATGAATGGTTCGTCATGATAACCTATCTTTCAAAATTCAACCAAAGTCATTCCTTATTCATCAACTTTGACACCAGTCTTATTGTCAACCCACTTGCATTTGAAAATAGGTACAGTAAACTTGGTATGATTAACTTCCCAAATCTCTACTATGACACCATAATAAGGCATTAATACCACAACAGGATTTTGATCTTTTGAAGTTGAAAACTACATGGACTCTGCCTCCAAGGTGACTCCACTATTTTGCATTGTACTCCTATCATCTCGAGACTTTGTGTAAAACAAACAACCATTTACTTCATAGCCAGAACAACATAAAACATCAAAATTTAGACCGTTTGCAACCCATGTTAATGTTTCAGATGCTGATGGATCATTCATGATTTGTTGCTTAAATTATGAGATGAAAGTTTTGTTATCCTCAATTAACACCCATTTTTCTGATTGCCTTGGATTCTTATATTTAACAATGTCTTTATGTGTATCTAAGTATGGTAACACCTCATCAGTGTTATTTAGGATATACAAATGTGTTTGCAAAACCTCTTCTCTAGATTTGCTTATGACATGTACACCTTTTGAAGATTTACTTATCAATCTACAAGAGTGCCAACATTTTTTAAGAACTCCTATAGATTTGGATTTTGACAAGTACTTGGAACAAAACTCAATAGGTTCCTTTGAAATGTATCTTTCAATCATGGAAGCTTCTAAACGACATGGATTCTTCACATATCCCTTGAAAATCTTCATGTATCGTTCAACTGGATACATCCATCACATATAAACTGGCCCACACAATCTGATTTCTCTTAAAAGATGAACAACCAAATGTACCATGATATCGAAAAAGGATGGAGGAAAAAACATCTCTAGTTGACACAAGATAACAATAATTTCTTTTTCAAGTTCATCCAACTTCTGAGAGTCAATCTCTTTACTACATATCGAATTCAAAAATGAACATAGTCAAGTGATTGTATGCCTAACATTTTTTGCACGAATAGCGACCAATAGTAATTGTTCATTAGAATGTGACAATCATGAGACTTTAAGCCAATTAGTTTCAAATCATTCATAGATACAAGACTCTTAACATTTGAAAAGTAGCTTTGTGGTACCTTAACACCTTTAAGACATTCACAAAAACTTGTTTTCTCTTTCTTTGACAAAGTGTAACACGCTACAGGCAAGTACGTACGTTTATTAACTTCTCGCGGTAACAATTCCTCTCGTATATTCATCTCAATCAAATTCAAACGTGCATTCACACCATCCTTTGTTTTGCTTTTAATGTTCGTAAGTGTTCCTATTAAACTGTCACACATATTCTTTTCTACATGCATTACATCTATACAATGTCTAACATCTAACTTACACCAATATGGAAGATAAAAAAAGATTGATCTCTTCTTCTATATGTCAGTCATAGTTAGCTTCTTCTTCATCTTTCCAAAAGTCAAATTAAATTTTTTTATCTTTTCATAAATTTGAAGGCCACTTAAGGGAGTGGGACAAATGTCATGTTGTTGGTATACGTTAAAAGCATTTTTCAATTTACGATATGGGTGGTATTTCGTTAGAAATCTACGATGCCCAAGATACACAATCTTTCTTTTGTGTTTCAATTGCTCATATGATGTCTTCTCTTCACACATTGGACATGCTTTATGACTTTTCACACTATAACCTGACAAGTTTCCATATGTAGGGAAGTCATTGATAGTACAAAATAACATTGCATGCAATCGGAAAGATTCATTTTTAAATGCGTCAAACTCATCAACCCCTTCATTCCACAATAATTTCAAATCTTCAATCAATGGATTAAGATAAACATCTATGTCATTTCCAGGTTGTTTTGGACTAGAGGTCATCATAGATAACATCACGTATTTGCACTTCATACATAAAGCAGGAGGTAAGTTGTAAATCACTAACAAAACGGGCCATAAACTATGATTACTACTTAAATTTCCAAAGGGATTGATTCCATCAGTTGCCAATCCAAGTCTTAAGTTTCTTGATTCTTTTCCAAATTCAGGAAATTGTTTATCAATGTTCTTCCACTGCAAAGAATCAGCTGGATGATGAAGTAGTCCATCACATTTTCTATTATTTGCATGCCACCTAAGGTTTTTAGGGTCATCTATATTTGCAAACAAACGCTTAAGACTTGGAATTATTGGAAGATACCAAACGACCTTAGCAGGAGGACCTACCTTTGTGAATTCATCAATTCCATCATTCTGACCAACTTGAACCTTATAACATGACAAACCACACCTAGGACATCTTCTAAAATCTTTGTACTCATTTTTGTATAAAATGCAATCATTCAGACATGAATGTATTTTTTTGCCTTGTAATTTCAATTGGGTAATGTATTTCCTTCTAGAAGGATGTTCTTCAGCAATTGAAGCAATTCTGTAAAGCTTTTATCAGTTCATCCATTCATTTCCTTTAAATTCATCAACCTGAACACTGTTGATAATCGTGTGAAGTTAGTTGAACCAGGATACAAAGGAGTCTCTCAAAAACTTCATTAGCAAAAGATTCTGCTCCGACATCATGAATCATGTCCTCTAATCTATCGTCCATTGAGAAATCAACAAACTTCGAAGCTCCGCGCACACTTGGCAAGTGTAACAATTCACCATGCCATGTCCATGTTGTATAATTTTTCAAAAATCCATCACACAAAAGATGTTCTCTAATTTCAGAAATACTCAATATCCTTCCATTCAAACAATTGACACAAGGACACCTTATTCTTACTCCATTATGATTACTAACGACATTATGTTGTGCAAACTGTAAGAATTCTTTGACCCCTTTTTTGTAAGCATCACTTATTCATGGTGTATTAATCCAACTTCGATCCATAGAACTAGTAAACTAAGAAAATCTAAATCAAAATTACCAAGGATCAGACACCTCCGAACTCAGAATCAACATGTTCAATATATACAAATACTATAATTAAATCAAAATTGTCGAGGATCGGACACCCTCGAACTCAGAACCAACGTGTTCAATAAACACAAATATTATAATTCAATCAAATGTGCCGAGGGTCAGACACCCCCTGGACTTAGAATCAACGTGTTCAATAAATACAAATACTATAAATAAATCAAATGTGCAAAGGGTCAGACACCCTTAGACTCAAAATCAACGTTTTGAATACATACATATACTAATCATTACTAATCAACACATTCATGCAAATATTTATTATAAAATTAATTAAATAAATAAAATTCTAACTACTATAAATATACATGCAAATATTTATTATAAAATTAATTAAATAAATTAAAATACTAACTACTATAAATATACATGCAAATATTTATTATAAAATTAATTAAATAAATTAAAATACTAACTAATATAAATATACATGCAAATATTTATTATAAAATTAATTAAAAAAATTATAAAAGTAACCTTTTATTTTTGGCATACACGGTCCACAACGTACGGTACGATGCAGTTGAGGATGCAGGGAAGTCTTGCACGGTAGGAGCAGTTCGGCGCGGTGGCTGAGGTAGGACGTGGTGGTGGCTAGGGTAAGACGCGGTAGTGGCTAGAGCGGGACAGGATGGTGGCTGGGGCAGGACGCGCACGGTGGCTCCAATGAGATGTGCGCGGTGGCTGCAGCGTGTAGATCTGGCTGCAAGTGCGGAAAGAGAGAGAACTTGGAGGCATGGAGGACAGAGAGTTCACAGGGATGGCGGTGCGGGGGGGAAGAGCTCAGTGGCGCTGAGGAGAGGAGTGGAGCTCGAATTCACGGAGGAGAGGAGTGGGCTCGGTGGCGACGCGAACGCAGAGTTCGATGGAGAAGAAGTGATGGCACGATGGAGAAGAAGAGTGAGTGTAGCGCAGGCAAGGGAAAATTTCTCTTTTTTATGCAATTGTATAACAACGGTTAAGTGGGGTAACCATCATTATTTCTCACTCTGCCATTATTAATGATAATTTATGCTATAATGTCGTTATTTTACATCGAAAATTCAAATTAATCATAAAAATGCCACCGCGCTTTTTGCTATGACGGGTTTCTATCAAATGTCATTATTCGTAGTAGTCATTAAGCTTTTTTTGTACTTGTGACAACATAAATTCAAGTGTAAGAAGATTGCTTTGCTTTCTTAGAAATTTGATGTTCATAACACATATTCAAGTGCTCTTTATTTGATTTAGAAAATTGTTGATTAAACATGTTATTGACGCATTTAATCAATTATTTTTAATGAATTTGTTAAAACTGTTTTTATTTTAATGCGATAATCGATTAAATTAGTTCTTCATTAATTCTAAAAAACTTTTAATTGATTAAAGAAGATTGTAAATGATTATCCTATTGAAATAATTGAAAATATTGAAACCAAGCTTTCTCGTTTAATTGGTAAAAAATAAATTATTTATTATAGGTATAATTACTTTTTTGGTCCCTACATTTAGGGTCAATATTCAATTTACTGTAGTAGTTTTTTTAAAAATCAATTTGGTCCCAATGTGATATGATTCCAAATAGAACTTATAGTAGAATTGGGAATTTAGGGTTACAGAAAGGAATCAATTAAAAATAAAAACAATGAAAACCTGGATAAAGGAAGGCGTCACAAATAAAGTTTGATAAGCCTAAAGATGATCGCCACAAGAATTGGTGGATTCTTAATAAGATCGCAAGATGCAGGGTAAAACCCTAGCAGAGAAATATTCTCTCTTAAAATTGTCAAAATATTCACACCCATTCTTATTTTCAAAAGTGTATAAATACAAATTGAGTTATAGGTCTTGGGTTCAAATCCTAACTCCAAACAAAATAATAATATTATTTTATTTTAATACTCCAAGCATGTTGTGCATGTAATCAACTTGGTTTGTTTAAATTGTGGGTCATTCAATAATTAGGCCTCCAAAAGATTAGCCACCTTGGGCTGCAATGTCTCTTGGGCCTTTCTAAGCCTTCCCCTTGTCATGGGTCCACTTAAGTCTGGAATGTCTTTGTTAAGTTCCTGCTCACCATGTCCCTAGGCTTGGATGTCCTCATCATTCCCTCCTTCTTGAGAAAGACCTTGGACGTCCGCATCATTCCCTCCTTGAGAAAAACCTTGAATGTCCGCATCATTCCCTCCCTCTTAAGAAAGACTTGAAGTTAATTCCAAAGCTTCATCATTTGCAAAAAAAGGAGACAAATCAGACACCTTAAAAGTATTACTCACTTTGTACTTACTTGGAAGATCAATCTTGTAGGCATTATCATTAATCTTTTCTAACACTTGGAAAGGTCCATTCCCTCTCAGTTGAAGCTTGGATTTTCTTTCTGTAGGGAACCTTTCTTTCCTCTTGTGTACCCAGACCCAATCTCCAGGCTCAAAGATTACTTTCTTTCTTCCTTTGTTAGCTTGCTTAGAATAACCTTCAACTTTTTTTTCTATTTGTGCTTTAACCTTTTCATGTAGCTTTCTCACATAGTCAGCCTTAGCCTGTGCATCTTCATGCTTTAAAACAGAAATGTTAGGCATAGGTAACAAGTCTAATGGAGTTAAAGGATTTAATCCATACACAATTTCAAATGGAGAACAATTTTTTGTGCTATGAACAACCCTGTTGTAAGCAAACTCAATATGAGGTAAACATAATTCCCAAGCTTTCAAATTGTTTTTCAAAATAATTCTAAGTATGGTACCCAAAGTTCTATTAACTACCTCTGTTTGTCCATTTGTTCGGGGATGACAAGTAAATGAAAACAAAAGTTTGGTACCTAACTTACCCCATAATGTCTGCCAAAAGTGACTTAGGAATTTTGTATCGCTATCACTCACAATACTTCTTGGTAGTCCATGAAGTCGTACTACTTCCCTGAAAAATAAGTCAGCTACATAGCAAGCATCATCAATTTTTTTACAAGGAATAAAATGAGCCATTTTTGAATATCTGTCAACAACCACAAAAATAGAATCATTCCCTCCTTGAGTCCTTGGCGAACCCAATACAAAGTCCATTGAAATATCAACCCAAGGACTATCAGGAACAGGAAAAGGAGTGTACAAACCATGAGGTTTGACTTTTGATTTGGCCTTTTTACAAGTAATGCAATTTTCACAAAACTTTTGAACATCACATTTCATGTGAGCCCAATAAAAATGTTCATGCAAAGTGTCAAAGGTCTTTTGAACCCCAAAGTGTCCCATTAGTCCTCCCTCATGTGCTTCTCTTACTAAAAGATCCCTAATGGAACATTTAGGAACCCACAATCTTTTCTCCTTAAACAAATAACCATTGTCCCTAAAATATCCATTGGTGCTAAACTGTGTACAAGCATTAAAGATTTCAGCAAATTCAAAATCATGCGAATATATTTCTTTTAAAAGTTCAAGACCAAACAATTTTGTTTCAAGAGTAGCAATCAACACATGCCTTCTAGACAAAGCATCAGCCACAATATTTCCTTTTCCTTTTTTATGCTTTATGACATATGAAAATTGTTCTAAAAATTCAACCCACTTGGCATGTCTTTTATTTAATTTTCCTTGGCATTTTAAGTACTTTAAAGACTCATGGTCACTATGAATCACAAATTCTTTTGGTAAAAGATAGTGTTGCCATGTTTGTAATGCTCTCACTAAGGCATACAATTCTTTATCATAAGTGGGATAGTTTAAGGCACCATCATTTAATTTCTCACTAAAATAAGCAATTGGATGACCTTCTTGCATTAAAACAGCTCCTATACCCACATTAGATGCATCACATTCAATTTCAAAAGATTTTGCAAAGTTCAGTAATGCAAGAACGGGGGCATTAGTCAATTCATGCTTAAGGGCAACAAAGGCTTTTTCTTGTTTTTCTTCCCATTTAAACCCAGCATGCTTTTTAACAATCTCATTTAGGGGTCACTACAAAAAAACGTGTATGTGGTGGCGGTTATTTTTGTGTAACCTGGCATTTATAACCGCCACATTTTACATCTGTGGCGGTACCGCGTACCGCCAGCATTCTTGCCGCCACAAAGTTTAATGTGACGGTCAAGTGAGAACCGTTGTAGCAGACGCCATATCATACATTGTATAATGTGGCGGTTTTAAACGTGTAATTTACGTTAGTTACAAATGTCATAATTTTCAAACTGGTAAACCAATTCCAACGTAAATTGTGGCAGTTATAAACGCCACTTAATACGGTATAGTATGGCATTTATGATAACCTTTATGATTGTCATAATTCAAATATTAAATATTTAATTTTATTTTTAATATTTTTAATAATTTATTTTATTCTATTTTATAATTTAATTTCATATTATAATTAAATTTCATATTTTAATTAAATTTTATATTATAATTAAATTTCATAATATTATTTAATTTCATATTATAATTAAATTTCAATACACAATTAAGTTTCATAATATAATTAAATTGTAATATAAACTAATTTCATAATATAATTAAAATTGAGAAATATAATAATCAAAAGATGCTTCATTCATTCATTTAAAGAACAGAGTTGAAAATGTCAAACTAATCCAAACAACAAGTAAATTAAATTGTCAAAATATAAATTGTTTCACTTTCTAAACATATTACAACTATAACTCCAATCCTAATTTGTCTTACTGCCTCCACTTGATCTTATATTCTGGTTTGGTGATGGAGCATCACTTCCAACATCCGGTGCCTGAAATAAGTTAAAATATGTTTAAAGTTAACTGACAATTTATAAAAAAAGAAATGAAAACAGTATTAGAATAAAATTTTAAGTATATAATTTATACCTCATTAATAGATGGTTGTACCAAATTTGCTGCCATTGCAGCTAAATGTTCCGACACGTCTGGTCTAGAAGCAATGTAGGCTAGCAAAGTATGCATTTGACTTTTTACAGTTGTAAGTTCAATTGCCATCTGGTCCACCTTTTCTTCAACATTGGTTGAAGACCCACCACTAGAGGAACCATGATTCATATTGCTTAACCTTGTTGTGGACTTCCTGAAAGCAAGGGTTGGACAAGCTCCATATGAAAGTCCTCTGACCCTCCCTGGATGCTCCTTTCCAAAAAATGACACCAACTGGATCATTTGGAGATATATCTGATGCAGTATTTGGATTTTGCAGCATTAGCTCATCAATTTTTTCCTACATAAAAATGGAAGCAACCAACATTAACAAAGAAACACGGTCCATGTAGAAAAACAATAACAATAATAAAGAAAATACTATTTATCAAATCCAAAACTCCGTGCGCATATAATCCAAGGAACTAGGAAATCTGCAATCTTTTATAAAGAAAATATGTTCCCAAAACAATGTCAAAAGTAGTCCAAGACAGCATCCAAAATATCCCAAAACAATCCAAAACAATCCAAAAAAATATATACCCATGGTAGAGACAATATGGTCCCATAACAGTCCAAAACAATGTAAAAAATAGTTCAAGACAATATCCAAAATGGCCCAAAACAATCCAAAACCGTCCAAAACAATATATACCCATGGCACAAACAATATGGTCCCAAAACACTCCAAAACAATGTAAAAAATAGTTCAAGACAGTATCCAAAATAGCCCAAAATAGTCCAAAACAGTATATACCCATGGCAGAGACAATATGTTCCCAAAACAATGTAAAAAATAATCCAAGACAGAATCCAAAATAGCCCAAAAAAATCCAAAATAGTCCAAAACAATATATACCCATGATAGAGTTAATATGTTCCTAAAACAGTGTCCAAAATAGTCCAAGACAGTATCCAAAATAGCCTAAAACAGTCCAAAGTAGTCCAAAACAATATATACCCATGGCAGAGATAATATGGTCCCAAAACAGTCCAAAACAATGTAAAAAATAGTCCAAGACAACATCCAAAATAGCCCAAAATAGTATACCCATGGCAGAGACAATATGTTCCCAAAACAGTCCAAAAACAATGTAAAATATAGTCCAAGACAGCATCCACAACAGCCCAAAACAGTCCAAAACAGTATATACCCATGGCAGAGACAATATGTTCCCAAAACAGTGTCCAAAATAGTCCAAGACAGTATCCAAAATAGCCCAAAACAGATATATGTTATTAGAACTTACCCCAATGTCCATAGCTTCATCATTAACATATGTGCCATTCTTCCTCTTGTGTGTGATCTTCCACATCTCAGCTCGGCCAATTTTCCTACCAGTTTCAATTTTCTATACATTCCAAAAAAGGATAATATAATTACAAAAATTCATAATATATTATAAATCAAAAAATATATGCCAAATTCACGAAGCTGTATTTAAGTAAATATACCAAATTATCCCTCCTTCTTGACAATGGCATAGCACCACCAGTGTGAGGAATAGTCTGTTTCTTTCTTATATCTCTATTCCTATTACACAGTTTCTACAAAGTAAAATAAAATCAGTTTTTGCAAATTTAAAATCAAGCTTAGTGAAAATACATGAAATGAAAAGTATGTACCACTGTGGAAGGCTTGAGACAATAATCCACAAATATAGCCCACTGCTCCATGCTAAGACCATCTGGAATATTCTTTATTAGGTCATTTCTGCTTAACAGTGGGTCATAGAATTCATTCCAGAGCTTGCATCTATACTCCCTCCATAATTTGCCAATTTTGAACATAACATCTCTTTTAGTGAGGTCTTCATTTACCTTGAAGCAAAAATGAGTCTTCAAATAATACAACAATTAGTCCATATATATATTGAAAAAAAGAAATAAGAATGTACATATTTAATATTGTATTGAACGTAGGGTCAATTACCTTCAGTGTACTCTCCCATATAGTATCCTTGTAATTATCAGGCACAAATGACCAATTTTCAAAACTTATAGGCAACAATATATGATTTCCTGCTAGTTGTCCACAAACTCCAGCAAGCAAACCACATGCTTCTCCAATGGGTTGAAAGTTTTCATCATAGTCGACAACCACACGTATTCCACTGGGCAAGTTATGAGCATCCCTAACCTTGAGCTTCATTTTCTGAGTAACTCCATGCTCATCTACAAAGTATAATACATTAAGGTATCTGCAATGAAAGTAATTAAATGAAAAGAAAAACACAATAGCAAAATTAACATATCTTTACCTATAGTATCAACAAACCAATAGTGGTTTGACTGCCTACCTTTTCTTGGTGGCACCCTTTCAGCTTCAGATTCTGATGTATGTGGTTGTGCAGGCTGAGGGGTATGTGGTTCTGCAGACTCATATGCATGTGGCAGTGTAGAGTCAGATGTATGTGGTAGTGCAGAGTCAGATGTATGTGGTAGTGCAGAGTCAGATGTATGTGGTAGTGTAGACTC
This sequence comes from Phaseolus lunatus, assembly GCA_013389735.1. NCBI lineage: Eukaryota > Viridiplantae > Streptophyta > Magnoliopsida > Fabales > Fabaceae > Phaseolus > Phaseolus lunatus. The sequence goes on along the minus strand of CM023866.1, from coordinate 13,305,566 downwards.
AGACATATGTGGTAGTGCAGAATTAGATGTGTGTGGTTGTGCAGATTGTGAGATTGGTGGTTGAGCAGACTTAGTTTATGGTAGTGCTACTGATTCAAAAGTAGGTTGTAAATTTTGTGGTTATTCAGATTGTGAGATTTGTGGTGGTGTATGTCCAGATGCTTGTGGTAAAGGAGATCCAAAATGTGGTTGAGCAGATTCAGTTATTTTTTGACGTGTACTTTGAGGCGTGTCATTAAGTTGAACATAGTTCCCCACAGATGTGTATGAACTATGTCCACCAATTGCCTTAAGCAAGTTCTTAATTTTCTTAGGCCTAGGCATATCTGCACATAAAAAGGAAAGAATGAAGAACAAAAACAAGATATAACAGTGCATATCAAAGTACATAATCAAATACATGTGCAATTGACATTAACCATACATGTGCAGTTTTATTAACAGACCAAGCTTATTATTACTCTAACATTGACTCATTTTCATGAAGTTCATGATCATTGTTGTCCTCGTTTAATAACTCATCATCTTCATCATCCCTAAACAATGGAAAATCTTCAGACTCGCTGAAAAACTGATTCAAGTCTTGTTGTGGACATGGTTCCACTTCACAAACTTCATTATGTCCTTCTCCCATATCATACAAGTCTCGTGGTTTCAAGTGGATGACAATTTTCCAATCCTTGTTAACTTCATCATTAACATAATATACCATTTCAGCCTGTGAAGCTTCAATATACGGATCATGCTCCTCGCGATCTCCCATGTGAATTAATCTTGAAAAATTAACCAAAGTGAAACCCCACGCATCCTTTCTAAGCCCCCTATCCCTTATGGTGTCAGCCCATTTACATTTGAACAATGTCACTTTAAAACGACCATAGTAATTAAGCTCAATTATATCTTCTAATTTTCCATAGTATGCCAAATCCGCTTCCCTAATGTTTTGATCTACCCTACTTGCAACATATGATGTTGATGAAGTTAAGTAAACTCCACTATTTTGGGTTTTTAACCCATGTTCTCGACTTTCAGTCCTAAATTTGAATCCATTTACATTGAAGGCAGAAAATCTTCTAGCATGTGGAGTTGGACCTTGAGATAGATACTTAAGATCATCTGACACTGTACTTGAAATGTCTGGGTTATTAATCTACAAAAATAAGGATTGAATGTGTGAAGATATGTTACAAATTTTAATCAAACAATTATGAAAACATATTCTACGTACCCTTTGAGGAAACCAATTAATAAAATCCTTATTAACACTCCTTTCTATCTCTGTATTTGAAATTCTTCTCCCTCTAGACCTCCTTCACAAATGACCTTTAAATTCCCTAAGAAAATATTCATAACCAACGTGTTACTAATGATTCCATTAAAGAAACATTTTGAATATAATTAAATTTATACTTGTGTTAACACTCACTCAATGAAAGGGGTGACTTCAAGGCAATTAAATAACACATATCGATGTGCTTGAGTTCTTTGCATGGTTGACAATTGAAAAGTTGAAGAGGCACTTACTACTCTACCAATTGGTGGGAAAATAGTACTCAATTGTGGCAGATTTGTATTACAAGAATCATCCACACGTGAAGGTCTATTACTTCTTCTCTCGACCCCTTCCATACATTCAAAGCTAAAGGTCAGAACCTCTTCAGCTAGGTATCCTTCAGCAATGGAACCTTCAGGTTGTGCCTTGTTTCGAACATATGATTTTAAATGTCCCAAATACCTATAAAATAATTTTGCAATTAGGAGAATCAAACATGAAGGTTAAAAACATTTGAACTCTATGTGCGCCAAAAACATTTACCTTTCTATAGGATACATCCAACGATAATGAATTGGGCCTCCAAGTTTGGCCTCACCAACTAAGTGACAAGTTAAGTGCACCATAATTGTAAAAAAGGTAGGAGGGAACAACATTTCCATGTGGCAAAGAGTTTCAATGATGCGGGATTGAAGTTTATCAAGTTCAGTTTGACTTAAACTTTTGCCACATAATTGTCAAAAAAATGAACATAGTTCTACTACCACTGCAGTCACATTGTTTGGTAAAACATTACGTATGGCAATGGGTAGTAAATGTTCCATAAGAATATGACAATCATGACTCTTGAGGCCAAAAATCTTTCCAGCTTTCAAAATCAATACACCTTGAAATATTACTTGAGTATCCATCTGGCATTTTGACATCTTTAAGTGTTTGTAAAAACGTTTTTTTCTTTGCTTTTGACAATGAAAACAAACTTGGCCGAAATCTTCCTCTTTCATCTGGCCAAAGTTCCTTCCTTATACCCATTTCTTTAAGTACCTTTCGGGCTTTTAAATTATCTTTTGATTTCTTAGGTTTATTGAGTAACATATACAAAACATTGTCACAAACATTTTTCTCAATATGCATGACATCTAGACAATGGCGTAACAAGTTTGTCTCCCAATAAGGAAGGTCGAAAAATATACTTCTCTTTTTCCATTGTTCAACTCCAACAACTTCAACAACATTCTTTCCCTGACCCCTTTTACTTTTATGGATAGGTTCTAATGGTTTTCCAAATGTAACATTGACTCCCTAAACTTGTTCAAATATGTCTAACCCTGACAAATGTTCTGGTGCTTCCCTTAGTTCAGTTCTTCCGTCAAAAAGAGAACGACTCAGTCTGAATCTGTGGTCTTTATGTAAAAATTGACGGTGTCCCATAAAGCTGTATTTGCCCCTATACAACAAAGAAGACTCAGTGTCAAAGTTACAAGTTGGGCAAGCAAGACCAGTGTGCATGTTCCATCCAGATAAATTTCCTAGGCCAGGAAAGTCACTAATTGTCCACAACAAAGCCGTTCGCAATGTAAACATTTCTTTTTTCGAATAATCAAATGTTTACACTCCATCAAACTAAAGCTCCTTTAATTCTTTTATGAGTGGTTGTAAGTATACATCAATGTCGTTTCCAGTCATTTGTTTTCCAGGAATTATCATGGATAGGATGAAAGAGGTTTGCTTCATACACTCCCAAGGAGGACGATTGTATGGGATGAGGACCACTGGCCATATACTATAGCTTGTACTCATGGTTCCGAAAGGGTTGAAGCCATCACTAGCTAAGCCCAGTCGTACATTTCGAGGATCATTTGCAAATTCTGGATGTAATAGATCAAATGCTTTCCAAGCCTCAGAATCTCTAGGATGCCTCATCAACCCATCCTGGTTATCCTTTGATACATGCCATGTCATAGATTCAGTTGTCTTAGAACTCATAAACAATCATTGCAATCTTGACTTTAATGGAAAGTAACACAAGATTTTTGCATATTGTTTCTTATCTTTATCTTTCCACTTAGATGTTTTGCACCATTTACATTCTTCTAAGCTTTCATTCTCTTCACCCCAATATAGCATGCAATCTTTTGGACAAGTTGGTATTTTGACATAATTAAGACCAAGCTTGTTAATCACATTCTTGGCCTCATAAAATGAGTTAGGAAACTTAGCATGTTCAAATGCGTCCTTTAGCAAGTCTAGAATCATGGTCATTGCTTTATCACTCATTCTGCACATGCATTTTATATGATACAACTTCAAACTGAATGATAACTTTGAATACTTGGTACAACCTTCATATAATGGTTCGTTATTGTCCTTCAACAACTCATCAAAGTTTGTATTTCCTTCACCATTCAGCATATCATCTTGTGCACCATTATCTTGAGTACCCTCATCAATGTGATCATCGTCGTGCCCCACAAACCCAAATGCATCATTCAACATGTCTTCCATTGGATTACGAGATTCTATGAAATCTTCAATGACATGCTCACTTGTAACAGCCACAGACTCATTTCCACTTAGTCCTTCACCGTGCATATACCAAGTTTGGTAGTTTTGAGGAAAAGTGCTACATGTTAAGTGTTCTTGAACTACATCCCTTGTTTGCCACTTTTTGAAACCACACTTAGAACATGGACACTTTATGACAACACCATTAGCATTTCCAAATGCAAATTCCAAAAATTCATTCAAACCATTTGCATATTCAATGGAGTTTCGTGGTTTAGAAATCCAACTTTTATCAATTGGCATAACTACAAAATAAAACACCATAACAAAAAATTGCTTATATACATGCATTAACTACATGAAATAGTTAATCGGAACCTACATTTACCAAACTAGCTTTTGGTAGATTTTATGGATCATACAAACAAAAATTTAATTTTGCAAGTACTTCGATCATAGAAGCACATCATACGAGCAATCAGTACCCTTAAAAACAGATATGGATGTTTGAATATAAAATTAGATCCAAACCAATTTGCAAGCTGGTTTGGATCGATTGTTGTCTCTATAAATTTCTTAACCATTCTATAAATAACCATTATCAAATAAAGAACATGTTTATCATGTAAATAGTTTTTCAAGATTTCAGCAACACTAACTACTATAGCAATAGTTGGACAAACAAGGAAATAAAAAATATAATAACAGAAATAGGTTAAAAGGAATGACTACATAAATCACATAGTAGCACTTTAGAATAATCCCATTATTAATTTTTTGTGAGCCAAAAGTAAAAATTTGATGTTGCAAAAGATAAGATAAAAGACAAACACCCTTTTTCTTCCTTTTCCTTTATGTCATCGTAACTTTTATACCTTAAATTTTGTCCTCACTGTTGCACCACCACCCCTTAAAAATGCCTATGAATAAAGGAAAGAAAAGAAAATATTATTATAAAGAGTTCTCAATTAATTATATATGAAAAATATTATCAAACCATATTTTTCCTATTATCTTTCTTGTCATATCTCTTTGTATTTTCCAACCATGATAACTAACATGTCTGTTGTTACTAACAATAGATAAATTGACATTGTTTATCATTAGCTACTATCACATTTTCATCATTGTCACATTTCTCATCTCTACATTCTTTTACTCCACATGATCATGATCAGTATAATCTAGGTAATTTATTGGACATGTTTAATTGAGTTATAGTCAATTTTTTTTATAAAATCAATTTTATAAATTTAAATAAACTCAGTTAAGTTTGGTAAATATAAAATAAATGAGAACAAGTTAATTTGTTGGTAATAATATTAATCACATTAACTATAATTTTTTTTTATGTAACAAAACCATGATTTTTTTATTACAATATAGTAAATACAATGAAATAAATTATCTTGTTCATAAAGTATAGAATTATATACAAAAGTGTGCATCATATTATTAGGATGACAGTATTAGTTATCTAAATTATCTTGTTCATAAAGTATAGAATTATATACAAAAGTGTGCATAATATTGTTAGGATGACGGTATTAGTTATCTACTTTATAATTATTTCTAATTAAAAAACATTTTTATCATCTGTTGAATTGATTAGAAAATTTCTTCATAATCAAAATAGATTCAATTATATCTTCTATCTCAAATAAACTGTACCTTCCCTGCAGCAGTTTTGAGGTGAAAAAATTGTTGTACCTGTTACACTTTAGAACACCTACATAAAGTTATGTACTTTTGTACCTTAGGGATTTATATATATGACATTATATCATACATTATCAGATGAAAAGACTCTAAAGTTTTAATTTGAATTGATCATTCGTAAGATGCATTAATCTAATGTATTAAATTCAAACTCCTAAAATCCTTCTTCAGAACATTAAATCTTTTTGACAAAATTAATTAAATACTTTTTTTTAAGAACAAGAATATCAAGTCACCACTTTTGAGATGTTATAGTTTTTATCTTATAATAATGTAATCTAAGTTCATTATTCATAAATTTTAGAAAAAAATCATACCAGTTATGTTCTAAAATTATTAAATTATAGTGTATTTTATTATTTACTATAAAATAATAATCAATTAATTGTCTATTTATAATAGATGTATCCTTTTGATTGAGGTATAACAATAGTTCTACACTAAAAGTAAATCAAATCTTAGTAGGTTCTTACAACTGGGTACCTATCTAATTTTGTTTTCTTGTCCATGTACTACAATTTTTTTTCTTGTCTATGTACTTCAGGTAAAAAAAACATCCTAACACCTCATAGTTAAAAAAATAAAATCAAATAAAAGAGAAGCAGACAACATCCTGTGTTTTTATTTGACCTGCTAGACCCCAATTCAGTACATTATTTAAGAGATCTAGGTCTATTGATATTTCAACCAAAAACACTGTGTTGTTGAAGTATAAAATATATATATATATATATGGTTAAGTTTATATTCAGATTTATAAGACCTTTAATCTGTTTATAATAGTATACTTTACAGGAAATATTTGAAGTGTTACAACTAGTATTTAACATGTTTTTTAGAACCTTTCTTCTGTCTCGGTTCCTTGTTTCTGTTTTGGCTCTTCGAGTGCAATAATCTTTCTATAACGTTGCATCAATGAGTGATTGATTTGGGGCCTATCTCACATGCAGGGGAGGTATAGACTTTATTACAAATCTAACCACTCATCATCACTCATCACTCATCAGTGCCTCTGTTTAGCACTATCTATTGCTTTCTCTGCAGGCATTTACTAGGTGCCTCCAACCAGTTGTCACAGGGTAGAACAAAGACAGAGACATTTCAACAATACTTCATTTTCGTTACCATCATCTGCTCTACCCTTTCTCAAATTACACACCTCTTTCATTCTAGTAAAACTTAATGTTATTGTCATACATTTCTCCTAACTCATTAGAGAAAACACTAATCACCTTCTATTTCTTAAAAAATAAATGAAAACACTATTACAATAAAATGAGAAACAGTGACTACAGAAGGATTAAATTAGAAAACAGAATACAAACAAATCATGGGAGTAGAATCCAGGAACCTGTAGGTAATAACGTGTAGGCCTTGAATTTGAGGTAAACTTCAGAACTCAGTTCAATCTACAAAGAAAAGCCATATCAAAATTCAGAACTCGATTCACTCTACAAAGAAAAAGCACAATCAATGAACAAGAATCAAAGGTTAGATTTCAAACAATTTCAACCTATAACGATTTCGAACAATAGATTTCCAAGACAGAGGTTTAGGGCACGCGAGCACAAACCTGAAACAAACTTGCGCAGAGGCGGAAATGGCGGACAGAGGAATGAGTGTTAGGGTTTCGTGAACGTTAGAGGAAGGTCGCGTAAGGGTGTTGTGAAGGTCGCGAGTGTGCGTTGCACAATCAATGAACAAAAATTAGAAGTTAGATTTCGAAAATTTTCAACCTAAAATGATTTCAAACAATACATTTCCAAGACAAAGGCTTAGGGCGCGCGAGCACAAACCTGAAAAAACCTTGCGCGAAGGTGGCAATGGCGGACAAAGGAGTGAGCGTTAGGGTTTCGAGAAGGTGGCGTTAGGGTTTCGTCAATGTCGCATGAGGGTTTCGTCAAGGTCACCTAAGGGTTTCTGAAGGTCGCGTTAGCAGAGAGAGAGAGGGAAGACAATTAGCAGAGAGGGGGAAGAGAGTGGGAGGCAACGCTGGTTTCCAAAGACCGAAAGCACGTTTCCAAGAAGTTTTAGAAAAAACAAATTTAGAATAAAGAGGAATGGTGTAGGGAGGGAAAGCAAACGCAGGAATTTTATTATGAAGGATAATTGCGACAGTTAGAAATGACATCGTATTATACGGTAAATTGTGGCGGTTATTAGTAACCGCCATATTAAAACCGCCACTTTATACATGATTTTTTGTAGTGGGTGCTGCCAGAGTGCTAAAATTCTTGACAAATCTCCTATCGAAATTAGCTAGGCCATGAAAACTCCTAAGCTCACTCAAATTTTTAGGGACAGACCATTCTTGGATAGCCTTCACTTTTTCATAATCTACCTAGACCCCTTTGGCACTTACCACAAAACCCAAGAATTCAATTTGTTCAATACAAAATGTGCATTTATCAAGATTAACATACATTTTTTCTTTTCTAAGAACATTCAAAACAGCATACAAATGTTCCACGTGTAATTCCAAACTAGCGCTATAAATCAAGATGTCATCAAAATACACCACAAAAAATTTGCCCAAAAATTCTCTAAAAACATGGTTCATTAATCTCATAAAAGTGCTTGGGACATTTGTTAGCCCAAATGGCATCACACGCCACTCATACAATCCATATTTTGTTTTAAAGGCAGTTTTCCATTCACCCCCTTCCCTAATCCTAATTTGATGGTAACCACTTCTTAAGTCAATTTTTGAAAACATACATGCACCATACAATTCATCCAATAAATCATCTAACCTGGGAATAGGGTGTCGATACTTGATGGTAATGTTATTTAGTGCTCTACAATCTGCGCACATCCTCCAAGAACCATCCTTTTTAAGCACTAAAATAACTGGAATAGCACATGGGCTCATACTCTCTTGTACCCATCCTTTGTTCATCAATTCTACAACTTGAGTTTGGATCTCTTTGGTCTCTTGAGGGTTGCTTATATAAGACGGCCTATTAGGCAAAGATGCTCTTGGAAGGAGGTCAATGTGATGTTTAGTTCCCCTTAGAGGTGGGAGTCCTCTAGGAATTTCACTTGGAAACACATCTTTGAATTCCTGTAAAAGAGAATGAACACTAAGAAGAAAGTTAATTTGGTTAGAATGGTCAACAACCAAAGTGTTGCTTTTGCAATAAAGTAAATAAAGAGGTTTTCTAGAAAGTAGCAACTTCTTTACTTTCAGTATGCCACTCATTTTTCTCTCATGTGTTTCTCTTTTTGTAGGTGTTTCACTCTTGCTCTGTTTAAATATTTCACTCAGCTCTCTTTTCTCGTGGACTCTCTTTTCTCTCAATTTCATTTGATCCTCACACACCTCTCTAGGAGATAAGGGTTTGAGAATGATCTTCTTGTTATTTTACATAAAAGAGATTTTATTGGTGAAACCATCATGAATAGCTTTGGTGTCAAACTGCCATGGTCTCCCTAACAAAATGTGAGTTGCCTCCATTGGAACCACATCACACAAGAAATTGTCATTATATGGTCCTATGGATAGGTTCACCTCCACTTGCTTGCTCATTGTCATCTCTCCATCTTCACTAAGTCATTGAAGCTTGTATGGCCTTGGGTGCGATTTTGTCTCCAAATTCAATTTGGTAACTAGTCTTGAGCTAGCTACATTGGTGCAACTTCCTCCATCAACTATGAGTGAACATATTTTCCCTTGAATGGAACATCTAGTATGGAAAATATTTTCCCTTTGGGTTTGGTCCAAAGCTTGCATTTTGCTTCCCATAAGCCTCCGAATCATCAACAAATCACCCTCCAATGCATCCAACTCCACCTCTACCTTGACCTTCTCTTCTTCACTTGAAGGTTCACTGTCTATTTGCCCATTTGATAACATGACCATATTCTTTTTTGTTGGACATTCTGAAGCATAATGTTCTCTTCCCAAGCATTTGAAACATTTTACCTCACTTGTCTTCCTTTTAGGTGGTGAATTATGATATCTATTAGGGGACTTCCCACTTGAAGATGTGGTTGAAATTGAGGGAACTCCTTTATCCTTCATAACCTTATCCCTCCAATAGGAATTATTAGTATTGTTATAACTCCTCCTCACGAATCCCTTCCTCTTGAGTTTTTGTTCTACTTGATTAGCCTTGTGCAACAAATCCTCCATGTCAACATACTCTTGCAGCTCCACAACATCCCTAATATCATCCTTCAATCCATTCAAAAACCTAGCCATGGTTGCTTCGTTTTCGTCATTCATTCCAGCTCTAATCATATTTACCTCCATCTCTTTAAAGTATTCTTCCACACTTCTATTCCCTTGAGTCATTCTTTGAAGTTTGAGTTGCAAATCTCTATTGTAGCTTGCTGGAATATATCTCTTTCTCATTATCCTTTTTGTTTTAGTCCAGGAGTCTACCATGGGTTCCTTATATCTAATTCTCTCCCTTTGGTATTTATGCCACCAAATTAAGGCATAATCTGAAAACTCAGCTGCTGCCAACTTCATCTTTTGCTCTTCAATATACTCATTGCAAGCAAACACATGTTCTATTTTAATCTCCCACTCCAAGTAAGCTTTAGGATCACTCTTCCCTTTCAATGCGGGAATATTTAATTTTATCCCATCAAATCTCAGTTATCTTTGTTCTCCTTCATTCTCTCTTCTCCTCCTATCTCCCCCTCTATTTTCATGATTTTCTTGTTGTGCCTGCTCCATCTGATCCAACCTCTCATGGATTCGATCACTTTGTTGTTTCATTAATCCCTCCAAATGTTGTGCTAAGGCTTGCATTTGTATTTGTAAAAGTCCACTATTTGATGTTTCCCCTACCATGCTCAAGTAAATAGATTAAAAATAACAATAAGTGTAGGCCTCACACCACTTTCTCACGTGTTTACACTCAACACTCGTGTTTCACACAATAAAGTTTTTTTTTTTTTTGGTAATGATCACACTGGCTTTTACCACTTATTCTCTGACTTAAGGTCTTACAAGAATCTAAGCAATCAATAATCAAGAATCACATTCAAAGGTAGCAATTCATAAACTTAAAATAAAATTATTTTTGATATTTTAAAGTCAATGGGGAAAAAATAAAATAAAATAAAATAGTGAAGAGCAATTTCACTACCAACAAACAAGCAAGACAATTATAATATATAGAGAGAAAAAAAAATGTAAACAGGACACTTGAAACTTATAATTTTTAACAAACAGGAAGTAATGGAAAAAAAATGTGAAGAACAAAAATAGTGAAGAATAATTTCACTACCAACAAACAAGCAATACAATTATAATATATAGAGAGAAAAAATAAAATAAAATAAAATAAAAATATGTAGACAGGACACTTGAAACTTAGAACTTGTAACGAACAGGAAGTATGCACTGGATAATTGCTATTTTCTTATCTCTATTTTCATTTTGTTCTTTTTATTTCTATTTTCCTCTTCTTCTTTTTTCTTTCTTTTTTTCTTTTTCTGTTTTCCTCTTCTCTTTTTTTTTCTTTTTCTTTTTCTGTTTTCTTTTTTCTTTTTTGTTAAAAAAAATGAACAATACCGTGAACACAGTGACGTGAACAGTACCGTGTGAACAATGCAGAACAATCAGGAAAATAAAAAACAGGATACACAATTGTATTATCACTCTAACCTTTGCTCTGAATACCAAATGATATGATTCCAAATAGAACTAACATTAGAATTAGGAATTCAAGGTTTGGAAAGGAATCAATTAAAAATAAAAACAATGAAAACCTGGATAAAGGAAGGCGCCACAAACAAAGTTTGATAAGCCTAAGGATGATGGCCATAAGAATTGGTGGATTCTTGATAAGATCACAAGATTCAGGGAAAAACCCTAGCAGAGAAATATTCTCTCTTAAAATTGTCAAAATATTCACACCCATTCTGATTTTCAAAAGTGTATAAATACAAATTGAGTTATAAGTCTTGGGTTCAAATCCTAACTCCAAACAAAATAATAATATTATTTTATTTTAATACTCCAAGCATGTTGTGCATGTAATCAGCTTGGTCTGTTTAAACTGTGGGTCATTCAATAATTGGGCCTCCAAAAGATTAGTCACCTTGTGCTGCAATGTCTCTTGGGCCTTTCTAAGCCTTCCTCTTGTCATGGGTCCACTTAAGTCTGGAATGTCTTTGTTAAGTTCCTGCTCACCATGCCCCTAGGCTTGGATGTCCTCATCACAAGGTTTTAAAAAAAAAAATACTATTTGATCGTTTCCATTAAATTTCACTAACGACATTAACTTTTAATGATGTGGCAACCGTGAGTGGCACTGTTACACACACATGTCTCCACATTAGATCCTTGTCATTACCCTCAACCCTAACCATCTTCCTCCGGCGGCCACCTTCACAACAATGACTTCTTCTTCATCATTTATCATATCTTGTATGACATCCAAAACCAATTATGATCCTCATTTTTTAACCCTCAAATTTACCCTTTTATTCTCTCTTTCTTCAATATTCCTTCTTTGTTTTTTGTCGCAATCTGAATTCAGAATCTCCACATTGAGTGTATTGGAGAAACTTTTGGAAACATTGAGGGTATTGCAGAATATTATGAATTTGACTTTTAGGTATTGTAGATTCAACAGAAGGAAAAATTAAAGAAAGATGGATAACAATAAAGTTGTGAGTGGGCAAAGACTCAACTGCACATCCCGTGGCAGCGGTAGTGGTGCATCTTGTGATAGCGGCAACGATGCATCCCATGACAGCGACAACGACACATCCCGTGACAGTGGCAATGATGCATCCCACAGCAGCAACAACGACACATCTCGCAACAGGGAGGTTGCCCAGAAGATGTGTGGTGGAGTAGGCGAAGGCTGAGCTGGAGAGCGCATAGGGGAAGAAGATGTGCATGTGACGAAGGCAGCAATGGCTGCGTCTACGGTGCGAAACGCTAGGTTGTTAGAGTGAAGGTGAAGGAGGGGGAGAGACTTAGGATTCATAATACGTGGACTTAACACGTGGCTCCACCTATGCATTACTATCCTACCTTGTGTGCCACATCATCAAAAATTAATGTCGTTACTGAAAATTAAACGGAAGGGACCAAATTGTGTATTTTTTAAAAAACTTTGGAACCAAAAGTTGATTATTTAAAAAATCACTATAGTAAATTGAATATTGACCCTAAATGTAAGACAAAAAGGTAATTATACCTTTATTATACTAATGAAAACTCTTAAACCACTAAAATTTATTTTTTGTTTTAATCCGTTAAAAAATAGATAATCCATTAATTTGTTCTTACTCTTATTATCATTGATTAATTTAATCAATTAATCAAAACAATAATTGATTGTTTTTTATAAAGTCATTTTAAAATAATTTTTCATCTTTCAAAAACATTTTTACTCTTTTAAACTTTTGTTATACGCTTGATCATACATATGAAATACTTTTATGTGAGAGACTTTAAAAACAAACACAGTGAAAGCTAAGACAATTAGACACATCTTGATTGGTTTCACATTTTATTATACCCTAGCCCGTACTTTGAAAGCCTGTGTGGCTGTTAAATTATGAACATTTCACTTGTGAACTTTTAGGTAGTGTTGTCATGGTTAGGTTATGCTCGTCTTCAAATTATTTTATACAAGTTTTATCAAATTGTAACATTTGCACATCCAGAATTACTTTGGATTTGAAATTTAGGTGGCACATATATTGCATGGAATTAACTTTTACTGCATCAATTATGTTCTTATTGTAATTTTATGTTTTTTCTTTCTTTCTTTTTACCTTTTTAATATTGGTTTACAATTTTTAAATAGTCACAATCATAGCGCATGTTATGTACCATTAATATTAGATCTATACTTTTTAGAATCATCACATGTTAGGATACAAAGTCAACACTATTCATCAATTAGTGTCAGCTTTTATTCTTTTTTGCATGGACTTTGCCAACAATAATAGGTTGTTTTCTTGCAATACATTTTGTTTATACTAATTTTTTTAATATATCTTCTTTCTTATTAGATAACATTACTATATTCAGTTATGTTTGTAAGTTTTTGTAGTAGTTAAAACTAGCAAAATCAAAGCCATTTTTTTTTATAAAAATTGAATTTGATATTTTACACGCTAATTAGACTATTGACCATACGTATTTTACTTTTCTCGTACCCTCAAGTTAAAAACATAATATTACTATTAGTTTGAGAAAACCAACTCAAATATGATTTTGATTCGAAGTCCAACAAATAGAACATTTACGGGTTACAATTAGCACAAAGAGTTATCTACTAAAAATGAAGACACTTGGAAACCAAATTTTAGCATTAATAATATTATACTACAAAATTTTCAATTCCCGTCAACTTATTTTTCCATAAAGACTCCTACTTCAATACAACAGTTGTATTAAAAATAAAGATATTAAATGGGATATGTTAGATCAAATATATACATATTATTAATAATATTGAATATTGTTTAAATACTATGAAAACAATCTTAAACATAAAAAATTAAGGAGAGAAAGGCATCATAATTCATAAACTCGGTCAACATATCATGGTCATCCATGAGTTCAATATCTTGCAAGGAAAATTAATATATTAAAAGAAAATTAATATATTAAAGGAAAATCATTGTTTATAAAGTCAATATAATTTTAAAATTATTCTATTTCAACAAAAAGTTATTTCACTTTTCAATTATAATTTAATGCAGGATAAATATATCAACATTTTATATTAAATACTTTAAGAAAAACCTAATCTGTTAAACAAATTGATATTCATGAATGATGACGATAGAAGAGTTAAAATAACTAAGTGGCGTAAATGAAAGATAAATTTGGTTTTAAATACTGCAAATGGTTGAGTTGTTTATTATTTCATTAATAAGGATTTAATTCAACTTGCTGGTAGGTGGGGGTAATGGAGCATAGTTAACAGCTGGCTTTCACACTGAAATTTTGAAAGATTCAAATGTTAGATCAGTTGTTATAAACTAACAATAACGTTGGTGTATGTATAAAACTCAAACGTCGAGGAAAACGTAAGCAGGGAATTCCCATGGCCAACCCAAATGCAGGAAGGATCCCTCGCAGACCTCCCAAATGGACTGACTACGGTTTCGAAACCATTGTTAATGAAAAATTGGCATCTAAAGGGAGTAAGCCAGTGCAGCAGAAGAAGAAGCAGAGTGTTGGTTCATTGACACTGATCCAATCAATCTCTTTTGCAGTTGTCTGGTTATGGAGGACGATTACAGGAGTTCTTGATGGCTTGAAGGTTCGAATTCAAGGGGGGGTTCCCAAGAAGATGACCCTAGTTAATGAAAAACCCAAAACCTCCTCTAGAAAGAGTGGTAAAAGGAGACACAAAAGGTAGATGATAAATCACAAAAACTATGTTTCAGATTATGATTCTGCTATGTAATTTCCCGTTCAGATGCTAATTAGTGTATGTTTACATTTGTAAGAGCACGAAATAATTTGTATTACCATGATTTCAATGCAAGTTTTTTGAGGTAGAATAATGTGTAGTCCAGGGCAATTGGCCCCTAACTAGGGGTGCTATGAGGAGTTGTTCTAAAGTCATTGTTGAAGATTAAAAATGGTTCGAATTTGTTGTTAATTTTCTTTTTTCACACATGTTTACTTACGAACATTGGTATTCTCCAATCGGTGTTTCAAATATTTTTATGAATTTAAAACATATCAACAGCCTCCAATTTTTTTAAAACCAAATAACAAGTAGACGCAATGTAAAGTTGTGCAAAAAATTTGAAATACAACTATAGATATTTTTGGGTGAAACTTGTTTTAGAATCTATACCAATAATCTAATTTTAATTTGTATGTATTAAAAGTGAAGAGAATAAAATAAAATAAAATAAAATAAAATATTTTAGAGCAAACATTTAATTTTTATTAAAATATGTTATAATGTATGTTTGGATCGGTGTAGTGTAATAAACAGAGAAATAACATAAAAAGTGAAGTTGTTTGAGAACAACATCGTAAGAAGATTCATGCTACTTGAAATAACTCAGTTAACTTGGCAAAATGAGAAATGACAGGTTTCACACACGCCTAGTTGCAGTGAAAGATAGGTTCCTACAGCCACACATACAGCTCAGACACCCTTCCAGGTTACTTAACCGTGCCAATTGCAACAACAAATTCCTTTAAAGCTCTTCCCACAAGAGACTTGTGAGAATACAATAACTCGTTTCACCCGTTCATTAAGGAGATCATGCAAGTTCAACTCCCATACTCCCTAAGGTAGCCAACCTTAGAGAAATTTGATGGCACCAGTGATTCCAATGCACACGTAAAGGTCTACTTTACACACACCAATCTCCTCACCTGTGATAAAAAATACAATGTAGACTATTTCCCACATCCCTGAAAGGAGCAGCTTTGAGGCGGTATTACTCATTACTAGCTAACTCCATTGACTTATCATTTTACACCTTTTGTGCCAGGTTTATAGCTCGGTTTGTTGATAGCAAACTTGTCCTTGCCGACTCAGCATCATTTCAGGACATTGTTTAAGGGGAAACCAATACTTAAGACAATATATGAACCATTTTTCCAAGGCATCACTGAGCATTCCAGATCTCCACCTGGTCGTTGCGATGCACTCCATTAAAGTTAGACTTTTTCCTTGTTCTTTTTTAGACACCTTGTATGTTGATCCACCCTTTATATGGACAAGCTCCAAGCACGAGCTGCTCAATACATGAGCATAGAAGAAAATGTTGAGGTAAGGAAGAGAGCTTACAAGGGTCTACCTCCTTATCCATAGTTTCAAAGAGAAGCATGTTGGGAAATATGAAACATACACCCCTCTTAACCCTACTCAAGATGTCATCCTCAAGAAGCCTTTGCAATCGAGCTGTCCAACTCTCGCAGCCTACACCTTCACCTTCACCTTCACATGTTGACCCAACCAAGAGATGCAGTTACCATCAAAATCAAGGTCACACTACTCTACAAAGTACGTGACCTTATTAAAAAGATCATATTGTCTGGGACTTTAACCCACTTTTTCCAAAACAACCAAGTTGGTCGAGGACGAGGACATGAAGGTGGATGAGGAAGATGTTGGGGTTTTCTCAAAGGTCATTAGGTAAGAGGAAGATGAGTGCCACCCCGAGCAAAAGCTACAACAACACCACCTTCTCCTAACCCCCTCCTCAAGCTACATCTGAGTTGTAGCAACCTCAGGATCATGATGATATAAAGGCATAGTATGCACCATAGTTGGAGGATTTGCAGGCAAGGAAGTTCTTAGTCGTCCCAAAAAAGGAATTTAAGGAGTATATCAATGTAATTAACTTCTTAACACCTCAGACACTTCCCCCATTGCAAATTGGCAGGTTTGCAAAGTTCTTTTTGACCAAGGAAGCTCAACCGATCTATTAACTGGTCAACATTTTTAAAGCTGGATCTCCCACATACTTTGATAAAGTATTATCCAAATCCACTACTTAGATTCGTTGGGGAGCGAGTGCTCACTGGGGGATATATAAATATCCTCACTACATTTCCCAAATCCACTACTCGAATTCGTTGTGGAGCAAATGCTCACCGGGGAATATATAGATTTCCTCACTACATTTGGGACTAGTGCAACACACTGCACTTTGATGGTGAGGTATATTTGGGTAGAAGCAGACACCTCGTATAATGTGCTCAACGAATGTCAAACTCTCAACCAACTCGATGTCGTGGTGTCTATATGAAATTCTCACAGAAAATGATTTGATTATAATTGTAAAGGTCAACCCAAAGACAGCTTGAGAATGTTATGCACAAAGCTTACAAGTGGCCTCGTACTCGGTGAAGAGGTTAACCTCCACTAGCACACATATAGAGCCCACTATTCAAATTCGTAAGCAACATGGCGTATCCTGGAAAGTCCACAATGTCAAGGTATGCCACATTTCACTTTCTAAATCCTAATCAACTTTCCTTGAATCAACCTTATGTACTATATTTTTCTTTTTCTTGTTGCTTTCTTCTTCTTCATCATTAAGTCTTACTAACTCAAATTCATGTTCAAAGATTGTCGTGACTTTCAGCTGCCATGTTCAAGTTTTTCAAGATTTTTGTATTTGATTCTTCATTTTCAAAATTATTATTCAATGCTACGAGATGGTTCATATTATATGTGTGAATCTTTTTTGCACATCATAAATGTTTTACACTAACATCTTTGTGAACATCTTGTATTCTTGGATGAGGGTGTTCTTCCTTGCTCTCCTTAGCTCATCTTTTCCCTTGTGTGTAGCCTCAAACATCTACTACATTTCCTTTGCAGTCTTGCAAATGGAAATTCTATACAACTCATCTATGGTAATATGGTAAGACAAAAGATTATGATGTTTTTGGCCTTCACATCATATCCAGAGAGAAAAGGGCTTTTCTTCCTATACATTGTTAGTAGCCAACATATGCACAAAGGGGTCATTCACAATACTATTCCATAAAGTATTTACGTTCTAACTTTTCGAAAAAGGGGTCATTCCCCCACAAAATAATGGAGGTTTGTTAATTGCAGTGCCTTCCAAAAAGATTTGATTTGAATGTTTTTTCAAGAAAATTTGACCAACTTTTAAAATCAACTCTAAAGCCAATTACTGTAAAAAGAAAATGGCCAAATTAAATCTAGAAGAGGTGAATTGGTTTTACAAAAAATTTTTCTGAAACCATAGTTTCACTTTAAAACAAAATGAAATTATAAGTGGAATCAAGTATCATACAAAAAATGGTTGTAGTAGTAAAATGGAACAAGATAAGCAAGAAATAACAAAATAACCTATATTAGTTTAGATCCTGAATATCTTACTCTAATCTCAACACTACTTGGTGAGTTCAGAAAGAAGTGCAGAGAAGGGCCCAGTGGTGCTATGGCTGAATGGTGGACCTGGGTATTCCAGCTTCGATGGCTTCGTTTATGAGCATGGTATCTTAATCATTGTACCCTTCTTTATTATTCCTGGGGAACAATAATCGTGGTACTTTACTTCTATGTTTCATCATATTTAATGTCCAAACTGTTTCGATATGGACAGGGATCTAGGTTAATTAATTCATTAACCTCATCATGTTCCATCTACTCTAGGAACATTTCAAATTTCAAACTTTTTGTCTCTTTTTTCTTGTTAGAAATTGTCGTTCTTATCAAGTTGCGGACCAATTTTTTAAATAAACATAACGCGTTTTGTATAAATTTCTCACTTCAACTTTTCGAATACGTCCATATAAGTGGAAAATGTTGGATTTTTTGTTCTCTGGAAGGTCCTTTTTACTCACCTTGAATCAATACTATTATATCATTTTTACTTTTGTTGATTATATACATGTGATTTTGAAATATGGGTGCATGCAGGACCATTCAACTTTGAGGCTGCAAAATCAAAAGGGAATCTACCCACTTTGCATACCAACCCTTACAGCTAGTCCAAGCTTGGGTTAAGTCAATGTGTATTTGGTTTCCATCTAATTAAATTAGTACAGCAGTTATTTCTCAAATAATTTACAATCTTTATAGTAACTATGTTTATCCATTTGAATTAATTTCAGGTTTCCAACATCATATATTTGGATTCTCCTGCTGGTGTTGGACTCATTCCAAGAACACAAGCAAATATGTTACTGGGTACCTGCAAACGCGTCTGATACCCATGTTTTTCTCTTAAAGGTAGCTCCAAGAAAAAATGTTAGGCTATCAGGGTCCTGATATTGACTTGGAGAATTTGAGTTGGAGAGTTAAATGAAACAATGTGCCTTGGGGTGCTGAAAACACCAAGGCTGCACCGCATGCAGAGGTAGGTGGAATGTGTAAAAGTTTTTTTTATATCATTACTCTCTCGAACTGTTTCACCTGATGGTGATGTCATAGCTCTAGAACTGATCCATATTGCTTACATGACAGTTTTGGCAACATTAAAATAATTAGAAGATGAATCCACATAAATTAGCATCTGAACTGGTCCCATGGAGGCTAATGTACAACTAAATGAAGAATGGCTATTGGCAAATTAATTTGCTTTATTTTAATGACTATTAGACATTTATTTTCGTTATAAGCATCGTGCAGAATAGATCATAGAGACACCCCAAATTGTGCCATCATTGACATAAATAATAGCTGACTCCACACCCCAAATGTTTTCCCTCTATCGTTGGATATTTTATTGGTGTAGTTGTAAATTTAGTTTTGTAAATTTAGTTGTCAGATGGTTGTCTGGCCTTGATCATTATGAAGAATTGCCACAAATTACCATTGTTGTCATTAATGTCAGATTTGAATAATGGAGGTCATGTAAAATCGCCACATGTCATGTACCTAAAGGTGTGGTCATCACTACTGTAATACTTTTCCTGCACCTATGATTGAGTTGTTTATTATTTCATTAATAAGCATTGAATTCAACTTGCTCGTAGGTGGGGTAATGGACCATAGTTAACAGCTAGCTTTCACACTGCAAGTTTGAAAGTTTCAAAATATTCGACCAGTTGTTGTAAACTAGCAACAACATTGGTGTATGTATAAAAGTCGCAAACGTCAAAGAAAATGTAAGCAGGGAATTCCCATGGCCAACCCGAATGCAGGAAAGAAGATTAGCACAAATAAAGTCTCAAACGCCTCTAATATACCTCGCAGACCTCCCAAACGGAAAGATCTTGGTTTCGCAACCATTGTTACTGCAAATTTGCAATCTAAAGAGTCTCTTCGTGTGCTGCAGAACAGTGCTCTCGGACCTCCCAAACTGACAAACTTTGGTTTCGAAACCATTGTTAATGAAAAATTGGCATCTAAAGAGAGTATCCAAGTGCAGCAGAAGCAGAGTGTTGGTTCATTGACACTGATCCAATCAATCTCTTTTGCAGTTTTCTGGTTATGGAGGACGGTCATCGGAGTTCTTAATGGCTTGAAGGTTCGAAATCAAAGGAGGATTTCCCCCAACAAGAAGACCCTCGTTAATGAAAAACTCAAAACCTCCTCTAGAAAGAGTGGTAAAAGGAGACATACAAGGTAGATGATAAATCACAAAAACTGTTTCCGATTAGGATTCTGCTGTGTAATTTCTCATAAATTTCAACTGTGTTCTGATGATAATTAGTGTATGTTAGCATTTGTAAGAGCACGGAATATTTAGTATGACCTTTGATTTCAATGCAAGCTTTTTGAGGTAGAATAATGTGTAGTCCATGGCAATTGGCCTCTAACTAGGGGTGCTATTAGGAGTTGTTCTAAAATCATTGTTGAAGATTAAAAATGGCTCGAATTTGTTGTTAATTTTCTTTTATCACACATGCTTAATTACAAACTGTAATTATATAAATAAAGTGGGCCTAGATAGTACTTGAGATTGACTGTAATAATTGTTGGTGTCGGTCACTCTCCCGGTAGTCGTGTCTTAGGTTGTGCTCCCTTGTACTTCAGCCTTTAAACTCTTCTACTCCTTTAGACTTTAACCCTTCAATTCCTTAACTCCTTAGCACTCAGTCGAGAGTAAACTTGTAGAAGGTTCTTCGACGATCAAGGAAATACTATATATTGAGAGTGTATGATATAAAACTGATAAAAGTATGCCTTACTCCTTTGTAGACGATTTATTTATAGTATTTGGTAAGGGGCTATTTGATTCATGGGTCATATCTAGTGCATATCTTCAATAAATCAGTGATAGTTGATTTCCTAGGGTGTCACCCAGATTTGATGGGTGTGACCCAGATTTATAGGGAGATTACCCTGATTTATAGGATGTTTCCTTACTTATCATTTATTGTCAATTTTTTCTTTAAAGTGGTTGATCACTCAGTTGATTGGTCAATGATGTTGAGTGACGTGGCTCATTCAGCCCCGACCAGTACACGAACATTGGTATTCTCCGATCGGTGTTTCAAACACTATGTCTTTAAAACATAACAACAACCTATGATTTTTCTTCAATTTCACATTGGTGTGAGTCACCTATGTATGATATTCTTTTAATAATATGTGTTGCATCCTTTTAAACCAAATAAAGGGTAGATGCAATGTAAGTTGTGCAAAATTTTTAAAACACAATTGTTCCTATCGTAAATGAATTCGGGGAGTGCAACTCGATGAGAACTATGTGTTCCTCAGGAAACGAGCTTTCAGTCGGTCTTCGATGAGAGAGAGAGGTCCACCTGCATAAGACTCTCTGATGCATAAGTTAGTAAGAGCACAAAGATGATGATAAATTCTGAACAAAGAGCTAAGAGTATAGAAGAGAGTCATCACCTATTTATAGGTTTTGTTGGACTTAGACCATTAAAAAAAACATTGAATGATTATCATGAGATATAAATGAGTTTTGGATTTTATAACAGTAACCTATAACCGCTAGTAACTTATAATCAATTTATGGTCTGATTTATGTGTCTTAAATATAATATATAATATTAAACGAGCAGTTATTTTCTAATTCATGTGCCTTAAAAATTATGTTAAATGAGCGGTTATTAGTCTGAATGTACGTTATCGTAAATAAATATTTATGTGCCTTAAAAATTATGTTAAATGTATGGTTATTGTGTTGTCCTTTGAAGTCAAATCAAATCACATATGAAAGAGGATATGAGTTATAAGAAGACCATAAGGTAACAATGCTCTTATATTTCTACATTCTCTTCAAGTGAGACGTTCGTTGCTCAAGTGACGTCGGAAACTTTTCATTTTTTATTTTCAGTCCTATTTTTACTTGAAGGAGTAGTATATCGCTTAAGCGACTTTGCAATGTGGAGTCTTTCATGTTCAAGATCATTTGGTTTACATTGTGTAAAAGGTTTTTATAGTGTCTCATCCAAAGTGACTCTTCATGCTTCACCACTTCCTTAGGCGTCACATACAAATGTCTCTTCTACCTTTTAGTGCCACTTATCTTTATGCCATTGGAGAATTCCTTAGTGCCTTTTGCCACATGGCAACCCACCAATGGAGAGGATTGTGAGGTGTCACATGTCATTTTGTGAATGGAGAGTTTTGTAGAACTTGGATAGTCATCTTAGGAGCTTTCTTGGTCTATAAATAAGAAGCTCCTCTCATGTAAATTCTAAACTTGAATGATATATATGAAATTGTGTTTCTGAAATTCTTAGCACACTTCTCAAAGTCTTTCTTCTATGATGCTCTTTTGATAGAAATTCAAGAAAATTGGCCTAACATCTTCCTTGGCCCTTGCACATAAAACCTCACGCCCAAACCACTTCTCCTCCATGGCCATTTTGTGTTTTCCTTCATGGATTCCTACAAGTCTTTTGTTGCCTTCCTTCAATTCTCCCTAAACTAAAGGACAATTGCATCAGAGCGCGTAACACTGCCAAAGCAAGGGAGCATTTAATGTGACCAGAGCTAGAGAGCTTCTAACATAACCAGAGCTAGGGAGCACATAACTTGAAGCATCGAACGCTAGGAGAGCGAGGGAGCATCTATTTGATCCTATGGGAGTCTAAGTTCAAGAGGGGGTGATCTGAACTAAGGGTAATTTTCGCAAATATCACAATATTCAATCCTAACAGAAAAATAACTGATTATTTTATGAAATAACTGGTTGAAATTTCCTTAATAGAGTACTACCATAAGAAAAACAACAGATTGTTTATAGAAACAACAGATTAATAATTTCTCTTAAGAAAAATCAAAACCAGTTTTAAAACATTCACTTAAAAGAAACTTTGTCAGATTATTCCTGAACAATAGTAGATTTTGATATCAAATTAAGTCACCCAAATTTAGCAGATTAAAACTCAAAAGAATATATTGAATTTTTTATTCAAGTCCTGGTCAAGAAAAACTAACAGATTATCTATCTAGTTAACAAATTAAAATTTTGATAACAGAACCAGCAAAGGAAAAAAAATTGATTAATCTATTAAACAACAAGTTGTATTTTACACCAGTAAGCATAAATTTATGCAGAAAAGAAATGTGTAAGTAAAGAAAACTTAAAGAACACAAAGATTTATACTGGTTTACTCCAAATGAGCTACATCCAATCCCACCTCACACTAAGATGGATTAATCAAAAGTATACTTTTACACAACGACAACAAAGAACAACTTTTGAAGACTACAAGAACTAAGAACATATCCTGTAAAACCCTATTACAACAGTGCACCACTTCCAAGAAACACTATCTTAGAAGCAAAACCACAAAGATAGCAAAACCACAGTAAAGAGAATAGAATGAAAACACCTTTCTGCAGACTTAGAAGACTCTAAAGGGACCTCCAAACAACAACACACTTTGATGAATCCTTGACCTCAAGCAAGTGATGAAAGTGAAAGCACCAAAAACTCTCAAAGACTTAAAATCTCTCCAGAAACCAATTCACTCAAAATTCTCTCAAGCTTTGAAAACAAGTATGTATGTGTGTAATGAAGAGATATTCAAATCAGAAAACAAGTCTTCCTTTTATAGAATTTAAACATAACCAAAATTTAAAACATTTTTGAAAGCTATTAAGAAAATAATAGGTTGAAAAAGGAAATAATGGGTTGATTTTCCAAAAAAAAAAAACTTAGTCAGATTTTAAACAAATTTTGAGTAGTAGAAAATGTTTTAAGAAATAAACTTCATCAGAAAAAATTTAACTGATTATTTCTTCAAATAATCAATTGAAAAATTGTACTTTTCAAGTAAGAGAAATTTAAACCAATTGAAAAATTTGCAATGTTTCAAGAAACGAAATTTTAAACCGTTAAAAGCATTTTTAATTGATTGAAAAACCTTTTTGTTAACTAAAAACAATTTAACTCTTTTGAAAAGGTTTTGTGCTTGGATCCTTCATCATATGATTGAGATAGAAGATAAATCAAGACATAAACACTACACTAAGCTACCTAGACTCTCATGAGGCAGTAAGTCTTCTCTTCAAGGCTAATGACTTCATCAAACATATTTAGTTGAGTAGCTTGAGATATCCAACACATCTAACGTGACCACATCGAGGGAGTGTCTAAAGCGACTCGAGCTAAGAAGTTTCTAAACCAGATTTAGGGAGTTTTTAACACAACCACAGTGAGGGAGCGTCTAACACGACCAAAGCTAATGATGAGCGTCTAACTTAACCATAATTAGGGAGATTCTAACACGACTAAAGCGAAGGAGCGTATAGCGCTACTATCGTGAGGGAGCGCCCAACACCACCAGAGAGAGGGAGCATCTAACACTACCACAACAAGATAACGGGAAGAAACTTTCATTAAGGTTGACCTAACCCACTGATTGGTTAATTATTGTTGTTGAACATGAATCATATGAATCTCTAAATGCTTCATGTAATCTAATAAAGAAGTATGACATTGTGCATGACGCAATGATGTAGGTTCTGTTTCAGTTGTTGATTGAGTCACTAGTACCAAATCTCCAAAAGGTGACCCCAATCAAAGACAGGTTTTACAAAATCCTCGTTAAAATAGAGGCGGTGGCAAACTTGTAATTATTTTTTTTTTAAACTACGGTTGCCCTAAGAATCGTCACAATATGTCAATTTGGCCTTGAAATAACGATGGTTGCTCTGTGAACCGTCATTATATGTATTGTTGAGGGGTATATAACGACTGTTGCCCTAGAATCATCATTATTTGTACCCCTTTTTAACTCACGCGCATGTCCACGTCCTTATCTTCACTTGCGTCTTTTCATTTCTTTCTTCACTTGCGCACCCATCTTCTCCTTCTCCCACTGCCCACTCCTTCTCTCCACTGCCACCGACACAGGTTCTTCTTGTCACTGCCTGTGCCAATAGCCGCTGCACCACATGCTCCTCATGCGCAACCGGCTTGTGTCAGCGTTGCTTGCGAACCTCCTCCGCGCATCAAACCCTCGCAGCGTGCATCTAAATAGAACCAACCCTTCACCTCCGCACAACAACACCTTCCGCACACCGACAAGACCTTCCGTACGCCGCTAGCACCTCCACCACACACACGCTACCAGGACTTGATTGGTGCACGGTGCGGTGCCTCCCTAAGCCCTACCTTAAAATTTTTAATTAATTTTATAAAAAATATTTGAATGTATGTGTTGATTAGGGTTTGTGTGAACTTCATTTACTGGATATTTGATGGAGGAGTCCTAACATTGAAGAGAAGAGCGATAGCTTTGGGGTTAACAAAAATTAACATGAAAAAACTTCAAACGGTCATAATTTTTTACAAAGAAGTGAGATGGAGGCGCAGAAAAAATGAAAGTTGCTTGGAACGAGGTAACGAATGCGGTGTGACCAATCCTCGTGAGGATTTAGAGTTGACAAAACTTCCAAAAATCCACCATTTACTATTTTTTTTATATTTTTAAGTATTATTTAGGTATTTTTCAGGTATTTTAAGGTTTTAGTTCTCATACTTTCACTTGTCAAAAAATTCTGAACTTTGCGTCGTGTTTCCTAATATAAATTAGAGATTTATCAAACCATTATAATTATATAACATTCACAAATTTATTACTCATACATTACATTACATAATGTTATGTGTTCTAACATGAAATCTTATTATTTCAGTGTTTATTCTAGATATAACATGTTAAGTTGGAGGGGAAGTTCAAGTGCAAAGAAACTCATTTTGATGCAACTTAAGGTAACCATGTATAATACTTTAGGATAGATGAATTATTAGAATGACAAAACTTTTTCACATATTTATAGAACTTTTTGTAAAATGTTATATATACTAATATATTGTATGTAAACTTTCATATTGCATTATTGTTATGGAAATTTAGTATTTTATGCAGATTAAAGTATATATATAATAATAAAATATTTTTAAAAAAAATACATTTATAACGACGTTCCATCTAGGAACAATCTTTAAAATTTTTTTTTTTCATTATTTATTTGACAAAATAACGACAATTATAAAATTGTCGTTAATGTGATTTTATAACGACAGTTCTAGAATCATCGTTATAAATAACTGACTTACAATGACATCCAAAATAACGACGACTCCTCAACCGTTTTTATACGGATTTTTTAGGCGTCGTTAAAACATTATTTTGTATTAGTGAGTTAACCCAAGTAGACACTTTGATTCTAATTGAACGCTTTTTCTGATCTGTTGATGATGATTGATGTAGGTTTTCTCAATGAACTTCTTGTTAATTGAAGGTCTTATTTTCAGTATCGCGTTTACGGGTACCATATTAGCTTCACACAAGGCTATTATAATTATAAGAGTAGAAAACCCATGGGCCTTACTATGTTCGGCATGTGTGCTTCCTTCTTGGGTCACAAACTGATAAATTTCATCTTGTGATACTGTGGGCCATATTCCTTGACAATGTCAACATCTCATCCATGGTTTGGCAATACTCCCCTTTCTTTAGTACAAGCGGTCTTTCAGCAATAAATGTCCAGTGCTTAATGGTTTCACATATTTCTTTCGGGGGTCATGATATTTGGACAACTCTAAATGAGTTGCTCCACTTTACAACTGCCACGTGTCAAAAGAAATAATATTTTATTTTTACTGTGAGCCTAAGAAATTTATTTGAAAAAGTTTAAAATTTCTATTATTTTAAAATTTAAAAGTTAAACTTTTAATTTTTCAATTTTATTTTTGTCTACATTAATTCTCTTCCATGTAATGGTTTTCAGTTTTCTATTCACTTAACAAAGTTACCCCTGCCATAGTTATCCCTGCCATGTCACGTAAGATTCTCTTTCCATCTGATTAGTTGTATTTTGACGCAGGTCAATTGCGGTTGTCTAAGAAACATTTTTCTTCTACATGACCGGTTTCAGCTTTTAAAACCACTGTCCACTTAAACGCTCTTGACAGAAAGTACACAGACCATTCCACCATCGCCACCATCTCAACCTGAATAACAACAAAACGGAAAAACAAGAACAACTGCTTGCTGGAGCTTGTTCTGAGAATTCTTAGTTCGCGTAATCGGTGAGATATGGCTTCAACAAGCGACCGCAATGTTGACCCCACTAGTTGGATGTTCCCTATTCAAGTGTTGCTGGGCACTATAAGACACGGAGAAGTTGAAGCATGCAGCATCTCCAAGGTTCCAGACAAGCTTAGTAAGCCAAACAAGGACGCATACCTTCCCCAGGTTGTCTCCATCGGACCTTACCACAGGGGGTCCAAAAACGATCTCTTGTTGATGATGGAACAACCCAAATGGAATTACATGCTGTCTCTTCTAGGACGATCCCTGTTCCAAGCGCAACAACAAAACAAGGGAGAAAAAATTGAAGACGGGCCGAGCATGGTCAAAGTATGCGGCGAGACCATTCTGGAGATAGAATACATAGTTCGTGCTAGCTATGGGGGGAACGTTCTATCTGAACCCCACGATCTAGCAAAACTTATGCTTGTGGATGGTTGTTTCTTGTTAGAGTTTTTTCACAGGCTTCAGGAGTATAAGGAAGCCTTGAATGGGAGGGCAGGGGACAATGGTGATTACGATGATGACCCTCTATTTGAAAGCCAAGACAAAGTCTTAACTCTGTTGAGTGACTTGCTTCTGCTTGAGAACCAAGTACCTTTCATTGTTCTCAAGAAGTTGTACAGAAAACTTTTCCCAGTTCCTGCTCCCGTTGAGCAAGATCACCGTGTTGCTACTATGGCAATGGAAGCTCTAGGCTACCCTTCGGTTGTTCCTACCTCTGGTGCGGCTCATCTTCTTCACCTTGTTTATTTGTCCATCGTGAACCAGGAGGATAGGAAAAAAACTAGGGCAGCGCATCAAGAGTTAAATCGCTGTGCTACTAGGCTTCGAGCTCGCGGAGTAACAATAAGAACAGGAGGTAGAAGCAATACGAACCAGTTTGGTGATATCTTTAACTTTGAGATAAAATTTGACAGTGGGGTGTTGGAGATTCCTCAGCTGCGTATTAAGAAGTCAACGGAAGTGACATGGAGGAACATGATTGCGTGGGAGCAGAGCAGAATTGTGACCAGTTGCAAATTGACTTCTTATGCTTTGTTCTTCCAAGGCTTGATTTGTTGTACGCATGATATCGAACTGCTTGAGCGTGTTGGAATTATAGTGAATGAATCGGGGAAAAGAAATGAAGATTTGCTGAAGATGTTTGAAAATCTGTGTGAGGGAGTTGATCAAATGGATTGGAGTTATAGTGAAGTTTGTGCCAAGTTGAACTCAGACACGGGAACGAGATCGTTAAGAAAATGGCCTATACTCACTTGGCATCGCTGCAGATGTATCATTGCAATTATTGTTTACTATTGGAAAAACTGGTTCAGCATTTTGATAAAGGAACACATTCCTACGGTTTGGAAACTCGTAGGAGTGTTGGCAGCTATAGCGCTGCTAGGCCTCACTATCGCACAGACATATTATTCAGCAAAGAGCAGTAACTAATAAAAAACCAAGTCTTGTTTGGATTGCTTTCACCGATTTCAACCATAGCAGTGGAGAATTGATTTTAAGATTTATCTTTTGCTAAAGTTTGATTTTGTCAAGTTAATAAGTTCCTGAGTTAGGAACCAGTTGTAATTGTAATGCCTGTTACCATGATTTTACTTTTTAGACGCGCGCATAGTTTCTTTTAGTGTTAAGTCATGTACGTTGAAGAAAATGAGTTCTGCAACTAAAAAAGATCGAGAGTTTGATTACTATCTGCCTTTCGTATTCTACATTTTGTTTCAATGTAATGTTTGTGTATGAATAAGTGTCATATGATCGATCATTTACTGCCAAAAAGTTGTCCCCAAAATAAAAAGAATAAACGATTATATCATTTATATATCAAGAACTATCCATAAAGTCGAGTTTGATTACATTTTATCCAAGAATGTGTAGTTACCCATAATAAAATGTCAACCAAGATTACAAAAGAAAGATAACGGATTCGTGTCGAACATTCAACCTTGCTTTCTAATACTAAAAAAAAGTCTATTAAATAAAAATTAATTTTATTGACAAAAAATAATTAATTAATTTATAAATTAAAAAATTATTAATATAGAAAATAATTTTTATTATAAATAAAAAATTATAAATTAATATATAATTAATTACTAAATAATTATTGTAGTGACCAGACCTTAAACGTCGGCACATGAATGAGAAGTCGGCACAGGAGAGGTCGGTATGGTAGGGCCACAAAGGGATCCACGGAAGTACACATGTCAAGGTGCAAAACCAGATTCACAGATATGACATGCATGCAGGATGTGTTTAAGACGTAAGGCTCTGACACGATAGAATTATCCTTAGAAACGCATGGGAGACACGTGAGATATTAAGTTATTAGATAAGTTTGGACTGGCGGCACTGGGGTAGGCACTGAAACCCTAGCGGGCACACCTTAAGTTACGCACTCCAGGAAAGGAATAGGCCCACGAGAGTTGCACTCTAACAAAGGAAAGTTGCCACGAGATTATAGGGAAATTGTGCCCTAGAATCCTAAAAAGGTAACCCTAAATTCGCTAGAGGCAGCGCTTGGGCAGGGGCATGTATGCGGCAGGTAACCTAAAAACAACTATATAATGGGGTAATGCCCAAGGTAAAGACAGGTTCATACACCAACACAATTCTTTGCAAGCTTAGAGTTTCTCGCATACTCTCGGCTTGAGATATATCAATTGTTTGATATTTCTTGTCCTGTACTGACTTGAGCGTCGGAGTGTGATTACAGATGGGGCCTCTTTGCGTCAACGGAGCCATCAATCCACTGCAAGGTAGAAAGGAGTCACTACCTACTTCATAATCAACGACAACCGAGTCAACCGGCGAGAACAATTATTAATCTACAAAACAATATATAATTTAATTAATATAATAACTAATTATTTTTTATTTAATATTAATTTTTATTTAATGGTTTTTTAGTCTAGCTTTAAATATTTCTAGCCTTTCTCTTTGTTTTCTCAGTTTCTTTCACCATGAAAAACCTTTCCCTGCGAAGTTCCTATCCTTTTATACCTTCAAGAAAAGAAAACAACGCAGAGCCACAAAATTGGAATTTCACTTAGCAAATAAGAGCAGTCTTCAAGTAGTTTTCAGAGCCGAATTACTCAACCTCAAATAAGTTCATATACAGTGTGCTTAAATGGAAAGTTTTTAAACGATAATTCACTTTAAAACGAAGTTGAAATGCTTTTAATACCAAACATGTAGAATGTATAAGCATTTTTAAATGAAACTTAAATTCTAGAAATTTTTGAATTTAGGGTAATTTGATAATTTTAAATTTTGTACAAGGATATAACGAAATAAATCCAGGTTATAGTTTTGATTAGTGGCAAAATCTAATGATTAGTTTACTCATTAATTCATGAGTAAATAATCAATTTCAGAGTTTGGTTTGTTGTTTTCACAAGATTAAGATAGAGATTATTTGTCTTATGGAGGAAGGAGAAGATGTTCAAGACACAATTATTGGCTTCAAAATGAGTAATGTCTTATAATAAGATGTTTTAAAAAACAATTCTTCATCCTTTAATGTCTAATTTTTTTATATAAAGATTAGAAAATCCTTTAAATTATTCTTAATTTATTAATTCTTTACCAATTAAAAAAATATATATATACAACGAACTTAAACTTGAACTTGATTTTGTTAGTGTATATATTAATGAGCTTACGCTCTTATATACACATAATACAATAGACTTGAGTTTATTATTTTACTTGACCATCAATGATGTCTTAGACCAACTAAACTAAATAGAACTAATTTGTTTAACTTCACCGTATACTAATTGATATTAATAAAAAATTTTGAGACTAATAGAGGTGGTGTTCACACCGTTCCGATGGACGTATTTGATAATTTCAGTTTCCTAAGTAAACGTTGATGAGTACCAGCATAAAAGTGTAGACTTCGTCCTTAGCTACATAAAATAATTAAATTTGGTTGTTAATCTTTGGACAAACTTATTTTTATTAATTTTAACTTGGTGTTTGGTTTATGAAAATAATAATAATTTTTTCTTAACTTTTATAGAGAAACCGCTGAGAACGCAGAAAGTAAACTCTACAAGTCTTCGTTGATATTAAATTATAATGCCCATGTGAATGTCATGGTATGAACATGATTGTTAGGTTAATTAAATTTGATTAGAATCTAATGACGCGAAGTGTCGGCATTAAATCATGTCACCAAATTAAACAAAACAAATTAACTGGGGATTAACTAGAGTTAAAACCAAAACTTATAATACAGAAAAACAACAAAGTTATACCAATCCATATATATTATTTACACTAAAAAATATTGAATTAATAACAAAAATTTATCGATGGATTTATATTTGTCAATAATTTTTTTATTATTGAAAAATTTTATCGAACATTGTGTTTGTCTATAATTATTAATGATTTTACCAATAAACATAAAAATTAAAAAGAAAAACTAATCGCGAATTAATATCTCTCAGTAATTAAGTACGAAGTCTAAATCATCCTTAATTGAGTGTCATTAACATTAAAATTATTAATATTATTATTATAATTATTATTCATATTACTTGTACCGATCAGTCCTCGTACACCGAGAACAGGTAGTAAAGGGCGAACCACGTCAGCTGGATCCCACAGTATGGGCCAAAACCACGTGGAGTGGACCCCGCAGGCAGCTTAGATTGAGGGTGATCAGTCATCGGTGTGTTCCCTTAGAAAAGGGTGATCAGTCATCAGCATTTTCCCGCAGGGAAGGGTGAGTAGTCGTCAGACCACCAGGATGGGCTGAGGTGTCATTGTCACTCAGCAGGTTGAGGAGTCCTCGGCAACAGAGTATGGCGAGGTGACATCGGCCTTGGGTGGAGACGAGGTGACATCGGCCTTGGGGGAAGACCAGTTATCAGTAAACATGCCCAGAGGTAAGGAGAGGCCTGAATCACGAAGAGCCTATGCGGGTAGCAGGGAAAGCACAGTGAGGTGCAGGATCCCGAGGGGTCGAGTACTCATCAGACCTAGGGTTTCCCAGTGAAGCTACATGCATGCCACGTGAACAGTGAAGGCACTCCCAGAACAGGTGGCCCCAGAGACTAGGTGCACAAGGAGGCACCCAGGTGGTCACCCTGTGAGAGTTTGCACTCCAGAGAAGGAAACCTTATGTGCTAGATTACCCTAAGATTGGGTGATAGCGGCGCAAGGGTATTCCAGTAAACCCTAAATATGGCTAGTAGCGCAGTGAACCCTAATTAGGGCTAGCAGCGCAGTAAACCCTAGACTATATAAGGGACAGTAAAATACTTCACAAAGGGACGCAGTTTCTAGACCTAAACACAGAGAGAGAGGAACTCAATACACTTGGTGTTCCTTGCCTTACACTGACTTGAGCGTCGGAGTGCAAACGGCCTCTAGGGCGCCCCTTTCTCTTTTGCAGGTGCAGATTGTTTCGCAAGAATCAAGCATGTATCAACGTGAGGAAGGAGGCGTGTGAGTGTCGTGGAGTCAACTGACAGGCGAGTCAACCGGCAAGAACATTTGGCGCCCACCGTGGGGCCGGAGTAAAACGAAGGTCCCATACACAAGAACGAGAGCAGAAATCGCAGAGAATGAGGAATACCAGACATGGATCTGTTCCGCCGAATGGAGCCGACGGCGTTACCATGCAACAAATCATGAAAACGATGCGCGCCCTCCAAGAGACGGTGGCAGAGTCCAGGGCGCATCAGGCGCGGATGCAGGAGGACCTGGCCACCTCTCAGGCCAGGAATGAGGAGTTGCGCAAGGCAAATGAGGAGATGCACTCGAGTCTGCACCACATGCAGCAAGCTGGGGGTCGCGTGGGAGAGGATCAGGCTCCACTGACGCCCCCAAGGGCCTTCCCTATGCCTTTCTCCCCTGAGATCATGAACACAGTGGTGCCTCCCAACCTGGTGGGAGTGAAGGCGTCGTTCACGGGGAAGGAAGATCCAGAAGCGCATCTGATAGCCTTCCACACCCAGATGATGTTGTCTGGAGGCTCAGACGCTGTGTACTGCAAGGTGTTTATGAGTACGCTGAGTGGAGTAGCTATGGAGTGGTTCGTGAGCCTGCCAGAGGGCCACGTCACCTCCTTCCAGCAGTTTTCGAAGCTGTTCACAGAGCAGTACATCGTCAACAGAGCGCCACCGATGGTGTCCTACGACCTGTTCGACGTGCGACAGTACCAGGGGGAGTCGTTGAAGGACTACCTCAACCGTTTTGGTGCGCAGGTAGTGAGGTTGCCCAGCAAGGACGAGGACATGCTGGTGCATGCATTCAAGAAAGGTGTGCTGCCTGGTCTTTTCAGTGAATCGCTCATCAGAGACCACCCCGCCACCTTCGCTGAGATTCGGCGACGCGCGGTGGCGCATATTGTAGCAGAGACGTAGGTCTCTGAGAAGAAAAGCAGTGCTGCACCGCCCAAGCCGCGCGAAGGACAAGGGAAGCAGCAGCGACACGCATGGGTGCATGAGGCCAGAGAAGGGAAGAAAGCGCAGGGCAGGTCTCGCCCCTACACACCCAGGAAGGATCAGGCCAGGGGGCGTGCAAGGGAGAACAATACACCCCTCAGGTATGATTTCAGGATAGAGTTGGCGGAGCTGATTGCAATTCCCGCTGTAGCTGCAAGACTCCGAGTACCAGAGATAACCGACAAGGTGCTTGGAAGTAGGAAGGATGACTGGTGTGAATTCCATCAGGCTTATGGACACACACTCTACACCTGCCTGGCGCTGGGGCATCAACTTGCTGAGTTGGTGAAAACAGGTTTCCTAACCGATTACCTGAGGGAGCTGCAAGGTTATCGCCCTTCGGGGTCCCAGGCAGGTGACCAGCAGCATGAGATCCCTGTGCACGGGGAAATCAGGTGATGGAGGGAGCTACGCTAGGGGGGCTCCCAGGTAGCTCGGGGGGAAGCTGAAGCAGAGGGCATGATCGCTACTTGTGAGGTCGGTCGTCGCCAATGAAAGGAGACCCAGCATATATACACCCAGTTAAGATGTAAAGTAGATGCGTTCTCGCGCTATACACTGTAAACAGTTGAATACACCAGGGGGCACTCTTTTCCCTAAGGAGGGTTTTTAACGAGGCCACCCAATAAAAAGACTTTAGTACATAAAGTGTGTGTTTTCCAGTTTAAAGTTCCCCTTGCCCCAAGCGCAAGTGCAGGTGATAAGTGGTCAGTACCAAGTGACCACCACCTACAGATCAGCGCTTGGACAAGCGCCTGGGAGCAGAGTGCGAGAAGTCATCGGTGGTTATTCCTCACACGATCAGTCATCGCCCCATGAAAGCACGATCAGTCATCGCCTCGTGAAAGCACGATCACTCATCGGCGCATGGTCATCGGGGTCTTGCCAACACGTGTTAAGCTGGGACCCAAGCTCCCAGCGAAAGCGTTACGCATGCACCTCGCATGATTCCAGAAGAAGAGCTCATCGCCGGTGGGAACCTGCATGAAACAGTGTGATGAGGCCATGAAGGCAGGATGCGCCTGGCGAGTGCGCTCAGACCAGCCACGCCAAGTGCTCTCCTGGGAGCATGCACCCACTAAGAGAACATTGGAGAAAAGTCCTCTTCCTCTGCTTCTTACAGCAAGGTTGAGGCGAGAGGAAAAGTCCTCTTCCTCTGCTTCTTACAGCAAGGTTGAGGCAAGATAGAACCTGTCACTTGGGGTTAGAGGTCTCGTGAGTGGAGAGGTAGGTTCGCAGAAGAACACCTCCACTTCGAGTGAGAACTTCCATGTGAAAGAAGGGTTCGCCCGGAGAAATCCTCCTCGCCTGTGAGCGATGTGAGGTCAGTTAGAATCTGTCACTTGGGGTTAGAGGTCTCGTGAGTGGAGAGGTAGGTTCGTAGAAGAACACCTCCACTTCGAGTGAGAACTTCCATGTGAAAGAAGGGTTCGCCCAGAGAAATCCTCCTCGCCTGTGAGCGATGTGAGGTCAGTTAGAATCTGTCACTTGGGGTTAGAGGTCTTGTGAGTGGAGAGGTAGGTTCGTAGAGAACACCTCCATTTCGAGTGAGAACTTCCAACGTGAACAGAAGGGTTCGCCCAGATAAATCCTCCTCGCCTATGAGTGATGTGAGGTCAGATAAATCCTCCTCGCCTATGAGCGATGTGAGGTCAGTTAAGTCCTCCCTCGCCTGTGAGCGATGCGAGGCAAGATCGAACCTGTCACTTGGGGGTTAGAGGTCTCGCAAGCGGGAAGGTAGGTTCGTCAAGAACACCTCCCCTTCGAGTGAGAACGCCCAACGTGAACAGCCAGGTTCACCAGTTAAGTCCTCCCTCGCCTGTGAGCGATGTGAGGCAAGATTGAACCTGTCACTTGGGGTTAGAAGTCTCGTAAGCGGGAAGGTAGGTTCGTCATTCGAGTGAGAACACCCAACGTGAACAGCAAGGTTCACCAGAGAAGAAAGTCCTCACCCTCGACTTTGTACAGCGAGGTGCAGGTAGAGAAAGTCCTCTTCCTCTGCTTTTTACAGCAAGGTTGAGGCGAGAAGAAAGTCCTCACCCTCGACTTTGTACAGCGAGGTGCAGGCAGAGAAAGTCCTCTTCCTCTGCTTTTTACAGCAAGGTTGAGGCGAGAAGAAAGTCCTCACCCTCGACTTTGTACAGCGAGGCTGAGGCGAGATAAGAAAGTCCTCACCTCGACTTTGTACAGCGAGGCTGGGGCGAGATAAGAAAGACCTCACCCTCGACTTTGTACAGCGAGGCTGAGGCGAGAGGAGAAAGACCTCACCTCGACTTCTTACAGCGAGGCTGAGGCAAGAAAGGTCATCGAGAAGCACTTTTCTTCCCCAAAACACAAGCATCATCTTTGGCGCTCAGGCCCTCTATGTGCTTAGCGCTGTAGTAACAGAGAAGTAAAGCAGAGCCTGAAGCGCGATGACTGATCGGTGGTGCACCAACATGCTAGTCGGTGGTCGGTGGTAGAAGCTGTTAGAGTTAAGCAGGGTCTGAAGATCAAGAGGGGAGGGGTGAATTGATCTTTTAAAAATTTTTGCAACAGGAACTGACTTCTGTATAACAGAGATTAAAAGAACAGATTGATTTCAAATAAAACAGATTTATTTTTCCAAATCACCTTCTTACAATCAGAACTTAATCAAACAAGATTTTATACAATTAGAAGGAACAAATGAATACACTTGTTCAGATATTTGCAAGAAGGTTTCAACCAAGAGAAGAACAGTTCTTATTAAACCCAGAATTAATAGATTCAATTTCAAATGAACAGATTTATTTTGGACAGTTATCAATTCAAATTCCAGAAATAAATGCAAGAAAGGAGAGAAGATTGCACACAAGTTTTTATACTGGTTCACTCATCAAGAGCTACATCCAGTTCACCTTACACCAAGGTGGAATTCACTAAACACATACAACAATTACAGCATATACAGCAGTTCTTGAAACCTACAAGAACACTCACATGCAAGGCTGAAAAACACCTATTTCAGCACACCTTGCACTCCAAGAAACCCTATCAAGAAGTGACTAACACTTCCACCTTTACAACAAATGAGAAAGAAAAAAATACACCTGAAAAGAAGATGCAAGAACTCAAACCAGTAGTTCAATCTGCTGCAAAAACTGCACCAACACCTTCACAAAGCACAAGGTTTTCCTAGAACAAGCACACTTGAAATTCCTTTTGAAAACCTTTCACAAAAGCCTTTGAATTCTTCTTCTCACTCAGAAACTGATTGAAACGTGATTGCACTGTGTATTTTGTGTGAGAGAAGTCTTCTATATTTAAAGAAACCAGTTTCTAACCACTTTTCAAAAAACAGTTTGAAAGACAGTTAAGAATAACAGAACCAAAATAAATCTATTTATTATCCAGGAAACAGATTTATTTTTGTCCAGTATTCAGATTTTTTGAGAAAACTTTAAACAACATTTTTGAAAACTTTAAACACTCCTTGTGTTTGGTTTAAGCTTGCTTTAGGCAACTAGAACAGAATGACCGATGACCGACCGGTGCCACATTACATTCCAAATGACCGATGACCGATCGTACAACATTACTTTCTCAAAGACCGATGACCGATCGTGTCTCATTACTTCCTCCAATGACCGACGACCGATTGGTTCCTCATACTTCCCCAATGACCGACGACCGATTGGTTCCTCATTGCTTCCTTCAATGACCGACGACCGATTGGTTCCTCATACTTCCCCAATGACCGACGACCGATTGGTTCCTCATTACTTCCTTCAATGACCGACGACCGATTGATTCCTCATTACTTCCCGCAATGACCGATTACAGATCGGTGCCTCATCACTTCCTCACCTCCTAAGCCTAAACCAAAATTCACTTAAATCCTTTTACAAAACTATAAAGTACCGAAGCAATTTTCTTCATCAAACACACTTTAAGCCAAGGTTGGGAAGAAGCTTCCTTCAGCTTCAACAATCTCCCCCTGTTTGATGGAGACAAATCCCCATAGCTCGATTGCTTTGAAGAAAGATCAATACCTGTACAAAGCTTGATTCCACAATACACAGATTTAAAGTGAATATTGAATAAGAGAAGAGTAGAGAATATATATACCTCCCTATACCACTGCAGCTTATACCTCCCTATACCACTGCAGCTTATAAGATCAGCTATTTTTCTCCCCCTTTGGATTCATCAAACAGCATGGAAGCAAATAAAAACAGAAGCATATAATAGCCATACATGATAGTTCATAAAGTCCTTAAGAGGGGAATACATTCCAGAATAGAGATGAAAATATAATGTCCAGAAACAGGCACCAAAACACAGAAATGAAAAGGATAATGTTCAACAGACATAAGAAGACAATATTGGGAAGAAAGAAAACTATTCCCTGTAGTAAAGCTCAGCCAGTTGTTCCTGTACTCCCTCGAGTTGATAATCTAGATGCTGGAACCTGGCTTGAGTCATCTCAAAGTAGGCTTTCTGGTCTTCTGAAAGATTGTCAAGTCGATGCAGTACTTGCCTTTCAAAACTAGACAAAGATTCACCTCTGAATTCGGGAGAATGATATGCAACCAGTGCATTGTGTGCTGTAGCATCCAAGTCATCATGATTCGGTTGATGATCAGCATGAACATTGTCATCTTCCATAGGAACAGCAGGTTCTTCATCATCATTGTTGTTGTGGTTGGACGTACCATGTTCCATTCTAGGACCTGTTGTCCTTTTAAAAACCCACTCTTCACCTTCCTTGAGGAATCCCATCTTCATGAGCGTAGAGTTGTCGATTTCACTAATTGCTTTGATTGGCTCGTTAGTAGTGTCAATCTCAAAACAATCGATTAATTTTGAAATGAAAATTGCATAGGGAAATCTGTAATCAGATAGCCTCTTGGATTTGAGCATATGCTCTGTCATTACACAAACCCAATTTATTTTTATGCGATGCATGAGACAGTAGAGTAAAATGAGGTCTTCCTCATGTAATGTAGCATGATTACTTCCCCTAGGTGTCAGTTGCCATGCAATAACATAGGCTAGAAACCTAGGAGTTAGGTTCAGATTACCTGCATGAAACCTGTTTATGTGTTGATTCTTATCTCTCATGCAGCTTGTGTAGAACTGAATTTTATTGAATTCTTGAATCATGGTTGTGTTCCCCTTTCCCACCTTGAGGCCTGAATACTTGATTCCAGCGATGTTGCTCCAAACTTCACTTGTTATTTTTATTTGGACACCTTTTACGTGGGAAATTAAATTTTTCCCATCAAGGGTCAGATTGGTATAGAATACCTTCACTAGATCTGGATAGATGTTGCCAGTCATTTCAAGAAATGGCTTCAATCTCTGATGCTTGAGAAGTGCTTTGGGTTCAGTCAGCTTTTCACTCTTCATCCATGAAAACTCGAGGATCTTTGGCACATTTACTTGTTTTCTACTTATCTCATGTAAATAAGTGGTCATGGCTTCAGCATCACCATCGAACCATTTCTCTAAAATACCTTGAGTGTTATTCTTCTGCTCACGGGATTTCTTCCTTTTGTATACCAATGATGCCATTTCTGAAACCTGTTCCTCTTTATCAAAAGAAAACTGAGAGATTGCAAGCAGAAGTTGAATGTGTGAACTACAGGTTTTGAATACCATTATTTATAGAATCAAACAGATTGTATTAATGCTTAGCAGAGTTGGAGTGTGAAGAAGAAACAAATCAAAAACACAGAGTCAGTACAGATTTTATTCCTGCAGCAGTTTCAGTTTTTGGAAAGAGGCAAAATCATTTTGAAAAAGTGTTTTAGCTTTTAGTGAGAAATAGCTTTCCATACAGTTAGTCAAACCAGTTTGAATATCCAGACAGAAGAGCCATAAACCTGCTGGTCAAAGCAATAAAGCAGTTAAGGTGCATGTATAATTTCTCTTTCCTAGTTATGTATATTTTAGGCACAGAAATAAACAGATTAACCAGAGAAATAACATGTTATAGATTTAAAATATCACTGCAGTGAACAGTTTAAGCTGATAATGCCCAATTCGTTTAACAAGAAATAAAACCTATCTTTAGCCAGAGGTTTTGTAAACAGATCAGCCAATTGAAACTCAGTACTAATGAATTTAATATCACAAATACCATTAGCTATATTTTCTCTTAAGAAATGATGTCTAATCTCTATGTGCTTTGTTCTTGAATGTAACACAGGATTTTTAGACAGGTTTATGGCACTGGTATTATCACAATTAATAGGTATCTTGTTTAACAGTATTCCATAGTCACTTAGCTGTTGCCTTAGCCATAATGTTTGAGCACAGCAGCTTCCAGCAACAATGTATTCTGCTTCTGCTGTAGAGAGGGCAACACAAGCTTGTTTCTTGCAATGCCAAGAAATCAGGCTTGATCCTAGCATGTGACATGTTCCACTAGTGCTCTTTCTGTCAACCTTGCACCCTGCAAAATCAGAATCTGAAAAACAGTTTAAGTATAAGGAAACATGGTTAGGATACCATAGT
This sequence comes from Phaseolus lunatus, assembly GCA_013389735.1. Classification (NCBI taxonomy): domain Eukaryota; kingdom Viridiplantae; phylum Streptophyta; class Magnoliopsida; order Fabales; family Fabaceae; genus Phaseolus; species Phaseolus lunatus. Next base: position 13,265,206 of record CM023866.1, on the reverse strand, counting down.
CCAACAGATTTTGTCCCTTGCAAGTATTTCAGAATTCTCTTGACTGCATTGTAGTGAGATTCCCTTGGATCAGATTGATATCTGGCACATAGGCATACAGCAAACATAATATCAGGTCTGCTGGCAGTTAAGTACAGCAGGGATCCAATTAAGCTTCTGAACTTGGATTGGTCAACAGGTTTTCCTGCACAGTCTTGGTCTAGTTGACAGGTTGTTGAAATAGGAGTGCTAATTGCCTTACATTGATCCATATCAAATTTTTTCAGCAGCTCTTTGCAGTATTTTTCTTGACTAATGAAGATTCCATCCTTGAGCTGTTTCACTTGCAGGCCAAGGAAGAAGTTCATTTCTCCCAACATTGACATCTCAAACTCTCTCATCATTGTATTGACAAAAGCTTCACACATTTCCTCATTGGTTGACCCAAAGATTATATCATCTACATACACTTGTACCAGGATAATATCTTCCCTTTTCTTCTTAATGAATAGAGTCTTGTCAGAATTACCACGGTTATAGCCTTGAGAAAGCAAAAATTCACTTAACCTTTCATACCATTGCCTTGGTGCTTGTTTTAGTCCATACAAGGCCTTCTTAAGCTTGTACACATGTTCTGGATTTTTGTAATCTTCAAAGCCTGGGGGCTGGGAAACAAACACCTCCTCATTTATGTACCCATTTAGGAATGCACTTTTAACATCCATTTGAAACAATTTGAAGCCTTTGATGCTGGAAAATGCTAGAAGTAATCTGACAGCTTCAAGGCGTGCTACTGGTGCATAGGTTTCACCAAAATCAATACCTTCTTCTTGGTTGTATCCTTTAGCAACCAGCCTTGCTTTGTTTCTAGTGATAGCTCCATGTTCATCCAGCTTGTTCCTGTACACCCACTTGGTTCCTATGATATTCATCTCATGCTTTCTTGGAACTAAGGTCCACACTTCATTGTATTCAAACTGGTTCAGTTCTTCCTGCATTGCTGTTATCCAATTGCTGTTATCCAATTGCTGTCTTGCAGTGCTTCTTCCAGGCTTTTAGGCTCAATCTGTGACACAAAAGCTACTGTTCTGCAGAAATTGTTGAGAGAATTTCTGGTTGAGACTCCTTTCTCTAGTTTTCCAATTACATTGTCAAGAGTAAGATTCTTGGGAGTCTTCCATTCCTTAGGCAACCCTGCATTCACAACAGACTCTTTGACAGCATTTGGATTAGTTGTATCAAATTCAGTGGATTGATTTTTCTGCAGAATTATTCTTAAATCATCCACACCAGATTCATCCAAAACAGATTTTGGTATAGAACAATCTGTTTCATCAAACACCACATGCATAGACTCTTCTACAGCAAGCAATCTTTTGTTATAGACTCTATAAGCATGTCCATTTATAGCATAACCAAGGTGTATACCTTCATCAGATTTAGGGTCAAATTTCCCAAGATTATCTTTACCATTATTTAGAATAAAACATTTGCACCCAAATACTCTAAGATGGCTAATGCTAGGTTTTCTTCCTTTGTACAGTTCATAAGGGGTTTTCTTAAGAATAGGTCTTATCAATGTTCTGTTAAGCACATAGCAAGCAGTATAAACAGCATCAGCCCAGAAATACTTTGGTAAATTTGATTCATTTAACATAGTTCTTGCTAATTCTTCCAAAGATCTATTCTTTCTTTCAACCACACCGTTTTGTTGAGGTGTCCTAGGAGCAGAATAGCTATGTGTTATGCCATGCTTTTCACAAAACTTATCAAATTTTGCATTTTGAAATTCTCCCCCATGATCACTACGAATCTGTTTTATGCAGTTCTCATTTTCATTGTTCAAAACCTTTGCCAATTTCTTGAAAGCTTTGTATGTATCATTTTTAGAAGCAATGAATAGAGTCCAAGTATATCTAGAAAAGTCATCAACAATCACCAAAGCATAATAATTTCCAGCAAGGCTAGCAGTCCTAGATGGTCCAAATAAATCCATATGCAATACATCCAGAATTTTATTTGTAGAAACTATATCTTTAGATTTAAAAGAGGTTCTAATCTGTTTTCCTTTTACACATGCATCACACAACTTGTTATTTTTAAAACATTTTTGGTAGACCAGAAACAAGGTCCTTAGACAACAATTTATTCAAGTGATCTGTATGGATATGAGCCAACCTCCTGTGCCATAGCCAAGACTCATCACTTTTTGACAACAAGCATTCATTTTTAGAATTGTTATTAACAATGTCTAGGAGATAGATGTTGTTTACCCTTTTCCCTGTGAACAGCACCTTACCAGAGTTCTGATTTGAAATTGTACATGTGTTGGCTTCAAAATTAACCAAGTATCCCTTATCACAAAGCTGACTAATACTGAGAAGATTATGCTTTAAGCCTTCAACATATAGGACATTCTCAATTATAGTTGAGTCTTTAGTGCCAACATCTCCTCTTCCAAGAATTTTTCCTCTATTGTTGTCCCCATATGTGACATAACCTTCAGCTTTGAGTTTCAAACTTATGAACTGGGCCAAATCACCTGTCATATGTTTTGAGCAGCCGCTATCAAGGTACCACTTATTTTTCCTGCTGTTTTTCTGCAAAACAGATTACATATATGGTACCCCTCTTAGTATAGGGTCCAGCATGATTAATACCTTTCCTTAGGAAGCCATTTGGCTAAGCCTTTAGGAACAAGATATTTTCTAGCCCTACATGTTCTTGATGTATGACCAGATTTCATGCAGTAGAAACAGGATGCAGTATATACTGTATTTAATCTGTTAAAAGAAGAAAAACCTGTTTTGGCAGGAACAAAAAAACTGGACAGCTTTTTAACATTTTGCTTTATTCCAGGATTATATCCTAAACCATTTTTATTAAAGACAGCATTTTGTGAACCCAACAATGTTTCAAGATTTTCTCTTCCTTTTGTGAAATTTGATAAAGTCTTTAGAAGATATTCAACTTGTTTTTCCAATTTCTTACAATTTTCACATGTTTTGATGGATGCATGCAGGTAGGTTAATTCAAGACTAATTAACTCAGTTTTAGCTTTGTTTAGTTCTTCCTCAAGAGCCTTTACCTTAGGTTCAAGAACTTTATTCATTCTGGTCAGCTTATTACACATGACAGCAAGTCTATTGGCTTCATCATGAGTTTCCTTAAACGCAATTAAAAGCTGATCATAATTTTCAGAATCAGTTGAGTAATTACTTACTGAGTCTGAAGTTGAACCTTCATCATTTGCCATGAAGCACAGATTTGCTTCTTCACTCTCATTTGAGGATTCACTTGTTGAAGATACATCATTATCCTCCCAAGATATGTAAGCCCTTTTTCCCTTGCCTTTTTCATTCTTCTTGCTTGCTGATTTTTCTTTATGTGGATTGTTTGGACAATCAGCTTTTATATGACCTGGTTTGCCACATCCAAAACAGGTGTAAGTAGAAGAATTAGAATCACTCTGTTTTGAATACCTTTTTCTTTGCTGTGTTCTGTCTCTAGTCTTCCTTTTAAGGAATTTGCTGAATTTTCTAGTGAGCAAGCTTAAGGTTTCATCTTGTTCAGGATTCTCTTATTCTTCTTCACTTGTGTCATGCTCCATGGTGGTCTTTAAGGCAATTCCTTTGACTTTCTTCTCCACAGTTTCTTGGTCTTTCAATCTTTTCAGCTCCAATTCATGTTCCATCAACTTTCCAAAGAGTGTTGCAGTGGACATCTTGGAAAGATCCCTTGATTCTGAAATTGCTGTTACCTTTGGCTGCCAACTCCTATCAAGGCATTTCAATACCTTTATGTTGAGCTCTTCCTTATCAAAAACCTTGCCAAGACCCGTGAGATGATTTACAATGTGTGTAAATCGTTTCTGTACATCTGCAATGCTCTCACCAGATTGCATTCTGAACAACTCATATTCCTGGATCAATGAGTGCTTCCTAGCCCGTTTAACATCTTCTGTGCCTTCATGAGTTACCTCCAGTATCTCCCACATTTCCTTAGCTGATTGACATTGAGACACCCTAAAGAACTCATCCATATTCAGTGCAGAGGTGATGATGTTCTTGGCCAGAGAATCATATTGAGCCTTCTTCCTTTCAGCTTCACTCCATTCGGACCATGGTTTCTTCACAGTTTCATCTTTCACAGTCTGCATAGGTATGAAAGGTCCGCTCACCACAGCATCCCAGATGCCCATATCAATGGACTCCATGAAAATCTTCATCCTAATTTTCCAGAAAGCATAGTTGACTCCACCGAACATAGGAGGCCTATTGATGGATGCTCCCTCAGCAAAAGGCATCTTGAATTCAGACATTTCTGCACAACTTGAGTAACCTACAAGCCCTTGCTCTTGATACCAATTGTTAGAGTTAAGCAGGGTCTGAAGATCAAGAGGGGAGGGGTGAATTGATCTTTTAAAAATTTTTGCAACAGGAACTGACTTCTGTATAACAGAGATTAAAAGAACAGATTGATTTCAAATAAAACAGATTTATTTTTCCGAATTACCTTCTTACAATCAGAACTTAATCAAACAAGATTTTATACAATTAGAAGGAACAGCAGAATACACTTGTTCAGATATTTGCAAGAAGGTTTCAACCAAGAGAAGAACAGTTCTTATTAAACCCAGAATTAACAGATTCAATTTCAAATGAACAGATTTATTTTGGACAGTTATCAATTCAAATTCCAGAAATAAATGCAAGAAAGGAGAGAAGATTGCACACAAGTTTTTATACTGGTTCACTCATCAAGAGCTACATCCAGTTCACCTTACACCAAGGTGGAATTCACTAAACACATACAACAATTATAGCATATACAGCAGTTCTTGAAACCTACAAGAACACTCACATACAAGGCTGAAAAACACCTATTTCAGCACACCTTGCACTCCAAGAAACCCTATCAAGAAGTGACTAACACTTCCACCTTTACAACAAATGAGAAAGAAAAAAATACACCTGAAAAGAAGATGCAAGAACTCAAACCAGTAGTTCAATCTGCTGCAAAAACTGCACCAGCACCTTCACAAAGCACAAGGTTTTCCTAGAACAAGCACACTTGAAATTCCTTTTGAAAACCTTTCACAAAAGCCTTTGAATTCTTCTTCTCACTCAGAAACTGATTGAAACGTGATTGCACTGTGTATTTTGTGTGAGAGAAGTCTTCTATATTTAAAGAAACCAGTTTCTAACCACTTTTCAAAAAACAGTTTGAAAAACAGTTAAGAATAACAGAACCAAAATAAATCTATTTATTATCCAGGAAACAGATTTATTTTTGTCCAGTATTCAGATTTTTTGAGAAAACTTTAAACAGCATTTTTGAAAACTTTAAACACTCCTTGTGTTTGGTTTAAGCTTGCTTTAGGCAACTAGAACAGAATGACCGATGACCGACCGGTGCCACATTACATTCCAAATGACCGATGACCGATCGTACAACATTACTTTCTCAAAGACCGATGACCGATCGTGTCTCATTACTTCCTCCAATGACCGACGACCGATTGGTTCCTCATACTTCCCCAATGACCGACGACCGATTGGTTCCTCATTGCTTCCTTCAATGACCGACGACCGATTGGTTCCTCATACTTCCCCAATGACCGACGACCGATTGGTTCCTCATTACTTCCTTCAATGACCGACGACCGATTGATTCCTCATTACTTCCCGCAATGACCGATTACAGATCGGTGCCTCATCACTTCCTCACCTCCTAAGCCTAAACCAAAATTCATTTAAATCCTTTTACAAAACTATAAAGTACCGAAGCAATTTTCTTCATCAAACACACTTTAAGCCAAGGTTGGGAAGAAGCTTCCTTCAGCTTCAACAGAAGCAAGTTCTGCTGCGAGAAGCCGAAGCATTTAGGCCCTTCAAGTCAGTAGTCCAGCATGAAGTTATGCATAAAGTTGTTAAAGACAATGCTGAGTCACATGCAGAGAGTTAAAAATGGAAAGGGACATGCAGCTGGAGCAAAGATTTCATTCATATTGAAGTCAATGCAGTGAGCCTTTACAGCTAAAAGGTTTATACAAGTTATGAAGCAGAAAGAGAAATTACACAGAAAAGAAGAAGTTGCAAAGGGAGAAGCTCAAGGAGGAGGAATGATCTTGCCATCGACCACTTAGTCTCTTCGCTGAAACAAGTTAACAGCTTGAGACTGGGGGGCTTGTGTACCGATCAGTCCTCGTACACCGAGAACAGGTAGTAAAGGGCGAACCACGTCAGCTGGGTCCCACAGCATGGGCCAAAACCACGTGGAGTGGACCCCGCAGGCAGCTTAGATTGAGGGTGATCAACCATCGGTGTGTTCCCTTAGAAAAGGGTGATCAGTCATCAGCATTTTCCCGCAGGGAAGGGTGAGTAGTCGTCAGACCACCAGGATGGGCTGAGGTGTCATCGTCACTCAGCAGGTTGAGGAGTCCTCGGCAACAGAGTATGGCGAGGTGACATCGGCCTTGGGTGGAGACGAGGTGACATCGGCCTTGGGGAAAGACCAGTTATCAGTAAACATGCCCAGAGGTAAGGAGAGGCCTGAATCACGAAGAGCCTATGCGGGTAGCAGGGAAAGCACAGTGAGGTGCAGGATCCCGAGGGGTCGAGTACTCATCAGACCTAGGGTTTCCCAGTGAAGCTACATGCATGGCACGTGAACAGTGAAGGCACTCCCAGAACAGGTGGCCCTAGAGACTAGGTGCACAAGGAGGCACCCAGGTGGTCACCCTGTGAGAGTTTGCACTCCAGAGAAGGAAACCTTATGTGCTAGATTACCCTAAGATTGGGTGATAGCGGCGCAAGGGTATTCCAGTAAACCCTAAATATGGCTAGTAGCGCAGTGAACCCTAATTAGGGCTAGCGGCGCAGTAAACCCTAGACTATATAAGGGACAGTAAAATACTTCACAAAGGGACGCAGTTTCTAGACCTAAACACAGAGAGAGAGGAACTCAATACACTTGGTGTTCCTTGCCTTACACTGACTTGAGCGTCGGAGTGCAAACGGCCTCTAGGGCGCCCCTTTCTCTTTTGCAGGTGCAGATTGTTTCGCAAGAATCAAGCATGTATCAACGTGAGGAAGGAGGCGTGTGAGTGTCGTGGAGTCAACTTACAGGCGAGTCAACCGGCAAGAACATTACTAATATTATAATTATTATATTTTAATATTTTTATTATTATTATTATTATTATTAATAACACAATAAAAATAATAATAGTTGTCTATTGCTTTTCTAGTAATGTGTGTTTATCAATATTTTTTAGTTTTACCTATCCATTTTGACCTTTAGTAATATACTTTTTTTTTTTTAGTGTTTATGGTGAAATAATAAATTTAACCTAAATGACATATATAATAAATTTTTTTGAATTGATACTATGGAACAACAAATCCGAACAAGCATGGTGACAATTACATCACACAGAAGAGCATGTATGACAACTTGCGTGTTTTCCCCACCTTGCTGAAAGGTGGTGCTCTTAGCTTGTTTATAAGGCACCCCCCAATTTTATTGACTGCTTTGAGACACTAATGTCCAAATTTGGTACGCAGTTTTCAACCAACCGAATGTATCATTTAATCTCTATAACGCTCGTCAACATATGACAAGAGAAGGGGGAATTACTTTGATTCTTCATGGAGAGATCCAATAAAGTATCTTTCAACATCCAAACATCCAACAGCTAATTTATAAATGAATTTGTGTCCGTCAGTAGTTACCGACATATCTAAAAAGTTTTTAAAAAAATTAAGCACGAAACAATACCTATTGGTAAAATTGTCAATAATTAAGCACGAAGCATAATTCGTCAATAATTCCGTTCACTACAAGAAAAAGTTGTATTTCCCATGGATAATTACCCATGGACCTTTTTTGGTATTTAAATGGGTTTTACCTACTAGAGATTTCGTGGGTAAAGTTATTAAACATAAAAAAAGAGAGAAAGATGAAGTAGGGCACATTACGTATGAAGGATAGGTGGTAGGAAACTTTTTAAGGTTTTATCCATGTAGGGTTACATCACAGGCAATCACATTCACCATTAAACAACAGTATTGTCAACCATGACTTACATGGGTTCAATGATTGACGAAGATAGAGAAATTTTCTTCGAACATTTTAAAGTATTTCTTCTTATATTTAATAACAACAATACTTGTTATATTATAGTTGTTGCATTTAATTAAAATGTCCATTTCTTTTGGTATTGTGCATTTGTCATAATTGAATTCTCAGTTATTATTTCTTTAAATTGTTGTATTCACAAAGCTTCACATTTTTAACCACAAATTTTGTGTTTACATAGAAAAAAGTTTGTTGGAAACCTAAAGATGAGGAAAGGATTAAAAAAAACTTCTTGTTGTAGGTGGCAAGAAGAAAGGTAGAATCTACAGGGTTGGAGACCTGACTTATTGTTAGAATTTACGGCCTTAAACAAGAGGGGGGGTGAATTGTTTAAGAAAAGATTTTCGCAAACTTTGAAGGTATAATGAAAGTCAATTAAGAATCACAAAGAAAGAAACCAAGATATCCAAGGAACAAAATTGTTTTAGTTGATTTTCAGAAAATCAACCAGTTGTTTATGCGATTCAACCAGTTGTTTTTATCAGCAGTTAAGAAAAACAACTTAAAATAGATATAAATGAGATCAGGGAAAGAAAGAATCACACAAACAAATTTATATTGGTTCACCATTGGGTATTCCAGTATGCAATCGAACACAGATTACAAACCACACACACACACCAAAGAAGTGATCTTGAATCCCTCAAGAACACACACTTCCTTTGGCAAACCACAACACAGAATTCAGAACACCTTGTGAATCTGCACACCACAATTATTACAGAAATACAAGAGAGAATAAGGAATGATCACACCTGATACAATTTGAAATCAAAAGATTACACAACAATCCTATTCCAGTCTTTGAGAAAATCTAAAAGCTTGAAATAAATCTTGGAGAAAAACTGATTTCAAAGATTATAATCTGATATCTTGAACCCAACAGCGTAAAACAAACTATTTAAACTCCAAAAGGTTGTTAAAAACATTTAATGCAAGAGTCAAATCAGTTTTGAATCATTTAAAAGAGATTTACCAAACTTAACAAAATTCTCTTAAGGATTTTCAAAAAACAATTAGTTGAAATTTTGAAACAGCCAATTGAATTGGTTTGACAGCAAAGTCAACCAAAATCAAACAGTTTCAAATCCTTTTCAAAAACCGCTAAGTGTGAAGCAACCAATTGAAACGATAAAACAACAAGTTGTTTTTCCACTTCTTTGGAAAACACTTTTTTTCGAAAAGGTTTTGATTTAAATCAACTTTGGATTCTAACTAAGAATGGATTACAAATTCAAACTACTCGGAACCCACACACACAAGCAGTAGCCAAGCCGTCAACCAATCTTCATGGATTTGGAGACATCAAAGCTCTTGTTCAACAATCTCCCCCTATTTGATGAAGACAAATCCCTGGCTGCTTGTGTTGTCCTATTTGAATTTGAATAAGAACCTGCAAAATTGAAACACTGCAAAACTAAGCAAGAATACCACAAGATACTAAGGCACACACAAATCCAGTTTTCTGCATAATCCAATTTTAGAGAAAACCAAAAAAAAAAAAAACATAGTGATGTGTGCAACAATTTAGTAAAGTATAACAGCAGCAGGAATAAATCCACATAATCCAGAGTTTTGAGGCAAATAAAACACTTAAACCAACACATTTCTTCATAAATAGAATGGAAGAAGGGATAAAAACAGAATAAAACAAATTGTCCAACAATTAGAGAAAGAAAGAAACATTAAAGATCTTTAATCTTCCTTCCCATATTGGAGCTCAAAGAGTTGATTCTGAACAATCTCAATTTGTTCATCCAGATTCTGAAATCTTGCATCCATATTGTGAAACCGTATTGCACAGAGCTCATAAAGACTCCTTTGGTCATCTACAAAGCTATCCATTCTACTCACCATCAACCTTTCAAAAGGTGGCATAGATGTGATGTGCTCTCCCATGTTTTCTGCACTTGGACCAGGATCAAAGGCACTAGGAGTTTCATTATCATAAGCATTTGCACCAGCATCATCACCAGCAGTTTCATTATCATAAACATTAGCATCAGCATCATCACTACCAGCAACAACTTGCTCTTCACCCTCATTTTCAACTTGAGCACCACTTGAGTACACCTGGATACAATCTCAGATCAAAGCAAAACTAATACAGCACAATCCTATTCCACTATTGGAAAAATGATCCAAAGCTCTTAGCAATCTTGAAAACTTGATTTGAAAAAGTCTCTTTCTTATATTTCTAGATTAGGAGCGTGAAACCACCTTTATATAGACCAACGAAGTGGTCAAAAACATTTAATTAAGGAGCCAAGGCAATTAGGATCATTAAAAAGAATTTGGTAAATTTTAACAGAATTTTGTTAAGGTTTTCAAAAAATCAACCAGTTGAAAACACGAAACAACTGATTGAATTGGCTTGATAGTGAAGTCAAATAAAGTCAAGCTTTTCAAAACTGTTTTAAAAACAACCAAGTGTAAAAGAACCAGTTGAATCGAAATTTCAACAGATTGATTTTTCACTTTCTTTTGAAAACACATCTTTTTCAAAATGATTAAAATCAAACAACCTTGGATCATCAACTAGAGTGGATTAACAAATTCAACTACTCTAGACACACACACTCAACCAACAACAAAGATCTTCATGCATTTTACTGGGATTTGGAAACATCAAAGCCTTGTTCAACAGTGTGGTGAAACCAAGTTTGATGACCCCAAAACTGATGTAGTTGTGCCTTCATCCAGTTAGCTTTTCTTTGGAGGAATTGGCGGAAGCTTCAATGGAGGAGAATGAACAAGGATCTCACATAGAGGTTTGGACTCCTTGAAGGTGCATGCTAGGTGTGGAGAGTGAGTGGTGAGGCCATCTCACTTGGAATAGGTGAAGAATGAAGACTAAAGTGTCTATCCTAGAGAGGTAGGAGACAACGAGTGAAATTGGCACAATTTTGGCAGCAATTCACTCTTCATTAATCTTCCATTTACATGAGCGAAGCACCTCTTTATATAGGAGAGAGGGTTGGACACTTTGGAGCCAAAATTTGAAAATTCAAAATACAACTCTCCAATGAGAAGGTGTCATGTGGAGTCATGCTTTCCATGTTTAGCTCACACCTTCCATGCTAAATCCTCTTCACTCCTAGGCTGCCATGTGGACGTCCATGTGCTTCATGCCAAGATGATTTTCGTCCTCCAAAATACCCTAGACGTTTTAAGGTTACATTGGGCTCAAAGAAGCCCAATTGTTACCCTAACTAGTCACTTTTAACCCTAATTAGTCATATTTTACTATTGGCCCAAATACAAGCCCAAAAACCTATGCTACTTGGCCCAAATAGTTGGTCCAATTATTTTATGCTACTAGGCCCAATACATGGCCCATGAAATCCTAAACAACTTTATACAATTTATTTAAGCTAAAGCTTGGCCTAAAAATAATGTTGACTAGTCAACATGAACTTAGTCTTCTTGTGTTCTTCTGACCAAAGCTTTAGTTTATGTTTTGATGACTTGGAGGTCTTCTTGGATATGTTTGTACATTCTTTCACCCTAGAGTTGTCCTCTTGATTGGGTCTCCAAAAAAGAAACAAAAGCCCAATTAGACCCATATTTGCAAATAAATCCCTAAACAACCTCTAGGTCTTTATCCTCCTTATTATGTGGTTGTGTGTGGCTAGATGGTTTCCATAAAAAATAGTTCAAATTGTACGTTGCATGACCTGTGGAGAGATGTTCTTTTCTTGGGGGACACATCCAACAACTAAGGTTGGAAATTAATTTAATTTTGGAGCAGATAGAGGTGCAATAGGGCCATCTACAAATGTACATGAAGAATTTGGCACCAAACTGGATGAACTGCTCTGAGGAGATTAAATGGACATGGTTTTATCATTTTTTTATTGTTATTTTCATTTTTCTTTTATTTATTTTATTTTCTAATTTTCTTTTTATTTTTAGTTCTTTTTAATTTTGATGCATTTTGTTTTTCTTAATATAATTGGTAGTTATTTTGAGGAATGAAATATTATTTTTGGGGTAATTATAATTTAGACCTTGTGTTTTAGGATTAGAACTGTGGAGTAATATGGACATGGTTTGGAAAAGAAAATGTGTTGAATCTAAATCCAAATTTAGTTGAGATTGTGGTGCATGGAAATTAAATAGGGTGATTAGTTGGAACAAAGAATGACAAACAATAAGGAATTAGACTAATTAAGTCAAGTAGGGGTGTGTGAATCTTAAACAGTTTGAGACTTTCACTGATGAATTGACAGTTGTGGTTTTATTATGTTGCATCATAAAAGAAAATGAAAATAATTAAGGCATTTGTATTAATTAGAAACTCAAGGCCAAATAGCCAACCTTTTGTTTAAATTCATAACAATTTTATGATAACCCTCTTTGTCCTATGATTTTATTGCATTCTAAACCTTACTTCATATATTTTCCTACCTTTTTACATAATAGGAAAGGAGAATATAAATGCAATTTACATATACAAAAGGGGAAGGTTGGTTTTGGTAGTTAAAGTTTAAATGATTCATTTTTGTTGGAAATAGAAATAATATATTTTTGTTCACAAAAATATAAAAAAAGAGAAATGAAAATAAATCATGAATAAGAAAAGAAAATTGGGAAAGTATTAAAGTCAAAGAAATTGGTGATTGGATAGCACATATGTTAATGTATTTGAACTGTAGGTATGTTCTTCTTCTTTTAAGTGTGCATTTTGTTATTTGAAAAACCAAAAATTTTTTGGAAGCCCAACCTCATTATAACCCAGTAGAAGACCTTAAGATTCATGTTTCTAATGTGACTGTGATAAAAAGAAAAACAAATGAAAGGCAATTGTGATTTGTTAGGATTCAGTGAAATTTGAGAGAAAACACTTTCCTGTGAGAATATTAGAAGAAATTCCTTGATAAAATTGTCATTCCATTGTTTCAGTATTTTGTCTTGGAAATAGATTGTATCTATATCTTGCTACATTTGAAGTTGGAAGCACCATAATTTTCTAATTTAATATGTTGTTTAGTGAATGAAGCTATTTTGATAATTGAACCAGAGTCTGGTTTGTTTGGATTTATTTACTTTGCTTGAGGACAAAGACAATTCTAGGTTGGGGGGAGTTGATAAGTGTCATAATTTAGTGAGATTTTATGCAAAAAAGCTAGGCACGTATGAATTTTAATTGTTGATAAAGTTATCATTCAACCCTAGTTTGAGAAATTTGAATCTAATAAAATATTTTGAAGTTATGAGATTAATGAAATTATTTAATCCCAAATTTTTGATATTTTTAAGGATTTAAGGAAAGATAAAGCAAAGGATTAGAGGTTGTTCCAGAGAATATGGATTTTCTATTTTTTATTCCTCACTTTAGCGAGATGTCACTTAGCCCAAACCTAATTAGGTTAAATAAGGGCATAAGGCAGAGAAAAAGGTGTTACCCAAAAGGGGAACCAAATGAAGGAAACCCTAAAAGAGGTAGTCGTCAAAGAGAAACGTTCTACATCTTTTTCTTTTGCTTTTATGTATGTAATGGCCACCATGAATGGCTAATTCTGTCCTTTGGAATTAGGAGTAATATGTTTAAATTCTTATGTATATTGATGGTAATTAGATATGAATTTTTGTTCCTCTTTGATATTGGTATTGTCATTTTGTGTTTAAATCTTGAATTTTTAATTCATAAACTTAATTTTTGGATATTGTATTATGTGCTTAAAGCTTGAATTTTTATAATCATGAACTTGATTATTGGGTGTTGTATTTTGTTCTTAAAGCATGAACCATTATTCATGAACCTGATTCTTGGAGTTGGCTTTAAAGTACTTATGAGAATATGACCTAAATGATAATGTGTGACATATTTGAATGCTAGGAATATATTTGAAATTTTAATTGCTTTATAGCATCTATTTTTAATGATAAGAATGTTTTTTATAAATATGTAAGGAATCAATATTTATGAGATAATATTAATAATTTTATATATGAGGAATGAATATAAATGACTTTTATATGTGCATCAATGTCAATCAGGTTAGAAAATGGTATGTTTTTGTTTATCCAATATATAGACGAGAGAGAAAGATTAACCCCATTCCCCATTTTCTCAATTGAATTATTTTAATCATTTATTTTATTTTCATTTAATTTTCATGCAAATTTATGTCAATATCTTTTAAATCAAATTATTGTACATATTCTTATACTTAGTGAATGCTACGATTAGGATTTTAAATCACTTTTCCTTGTGGGTTTGACATCTGTCTCTTGAGACAAATTATTACTTATGACTCGGTACACCTGTCGAAAAATGTCAATAATGCCAATTCCCAATCTTCTACACTTTTTTAGGTTAAAAAGGATAGGAATCTCGTTGTGAATTAACAAGTGAAGGTCAAGCTCTCTATAAGACACTATGTTAAAAATGTTTTATGTAACATTGTGCCCTTCGAAGCTTGTGATATTTTTTTCGAACAACCTAGGAAATTTGATCATAACCTTGTTTCCCATGGGAATTATAATAAAATCACTTTCACTCACAAAGGAAATAAGCTTGTGTTTAGTTTTTCAATATCTTCATGAGTAGTGAAAAACCAATTACAAACACAACTGAAAATTAAAAACCCTCTGTCTAGAGCTGAACCAGACATGGATATAAACTCCTCTAAAGAAAAAACTTGTAAAAGATTGCTTAAAACAAAACATCTAGATCAAACTATTAAGCAACTTTATAAGTTAGAAAATTAGATAAAAAAAGATAAAGTTAAAAATATCCCTTGGATCATATATATTTATCTATCAACAGGTAGGGGTACATTGATCTTGAAAGGAATGTCCTATTTACATTTTAAATCTTAATTTTTTTAACATATATCATTCGTTTTACTGTTTACTTGTTTCTACATAATGGTGTTTGATCCTGGAGGTGATAAAATACATAAAAAAACATAAAGGTGGCTAAACCCTAAGCTTCATTCAAGATATAAGAGCAAATCCTTTTTATGGGAGAGGATCTAATGGAGGATCATCCACGCACCACAAAGTCTTGTAAATATTTGTATAGAGTAGAATATAATACCTTTTAGGCCTCATATTCTAATCCAAGTTGTATAGAAATATATGTAGAATAAAGCTAGGGTAAAGATAGAAGCTTGGAACGTAAGGTATGGTATAAAAGAAGATTGGGTGACAACCAACCTTCTAACCCTAACTTGTCATGCAAGTTTCCTAACCCTCTAAATAGGGCTTCTTCTTTGTATAATTCAGAGTTTGACTTAATTGAGTAATGAACTTCTATCAGTATTTAGAATCTACTCTCTCTAAAGTCTCTTCTGAATTAGCTTCCCATAACAAGCTGCTTAGGTCTAAGTAGGAGTTGGTCGAACCTCTCCTCACTCTTCCTTGGACACGGTTCACATTTCCACCTCTTCAACTCATCCTCTTCATAAGACTTCCAATGCTTCCATGCTTCATTTATCCATCCATAGCTCATGGAATTGACAAGGAGCCAAGCAACAGTCTATCATAACCTAAGAAGGAGAAATTACTCTAATGACACTTATTTGAAAATCGTCTTTATTTAAGAGTGTTTTGGCAAAGGTTTTAAGTCGCATCTGTTATAATAATCCTTATGATGTATATTGTATGATGCTTTGCTAAAATAAGTAGAAAATGTTTAAGTCAAGTGATTCAATTATGTTATTAAGTTGTGTCTGATAAGATCTATCAAACAAAAGAGTCACAGTCTAATCACTTAATGAACTAAACTATTGTTTGAGAATTTCAAATCAAATGATATTTGCGAAAAGTTTTTAAATTTGATAAAACACAATCCAACCCTATGTTCTTATGTTTTTCCCTGTTTTCACACTTGTCTTTGTCTGGCTCCTCTCTTGTCTTCGTCTAAGATTTTTATAGCATGTAGAGCTCTAATATACTTTATTCAAGTTCAAGTCTTATAGACTTATATATATTTCACACCAGGTATCTTTGTTATATACACAAAAGCATTATATGATTTTTTTTATCATTAAAATCATGAGTGTTTATGAAAAGACTCTTAGATTTAAACTTGTGTCTAATTGTATAAAAACGTGTTTATCCTTTAACAGCTACATTCACATAGGTGTGGAAAACACACTCAAAAATTGCATAATAGTTTTGTCCATAAAGTTGTGATAACTCACATAGAGAAAATGTTCTTCTAATTAATAAAAAAATATTTTTTACCTTGATAAATAATTTATAAGAGAACAAACATTCTTTGATTCATATATGATCGGAAAATGTTTTACTAAAACCTCATATTGTACACCAAATATTTTTACTAGAATTTAATCTTATTTGACTGAATACTTAATAAAGTAGAACACTTAAGGTTTGTAAAATGAGTCGTGGATCCCATAAAGAAAAATATCTTTCAATGAGATATGAGTGAGTAAAAAGAGATTAACATGTAAATAACATTTATTAAAAAACTCAAGTAAAAAACAAAAAATCCCCCTCAACTCAATTTTGAGTATTCATATAGTCCACTTCTTTCCCATACTAAGAGAGAAAGGTTCAGTTAATAAAAAATAATAAGAGCATAAATTAATGTAGAAGAACAAATATGGTTTAAAGATAATCAATGATGGAAATGTTAATATACAAATTCTACAAACTCTCTCTTTTTTAGGATAAAGGATATTAGCAGCCATAAAATAATCATCTTATAAAAAAGAGTTGTTTTGATTAATATTATTAAAAATAAATAAGAAGGTAACCAAGTGATTGAGCTTTATCTTTTGTATGGTTAACAACTTATTTAAAAGTAATTATATTATCAAATGACTCATTTACAAGTAATTAGCAGTGGCTCCATCAAGGAACTTATTTTTTATCACCAATGTGATTAAATCATATAATTTATTTTCAAACTATGACTCAATTATTACTTGAGTGATTGAGTAATACAATTCATTTTGGAGCACTTGTTAGCCAATATTTAAGTTGTATCATATAATTTATTTGAGATTTTACTCATTTTCGAATAATTATGACTCATTTAATATTGATTGTATTATATAATTACTTTCTGAGTAAATTTTTTTAATATTTGTATCATATAATTTATTTTCGTAAGTATTTGTCATTCATTTTTATTTTATTTTTATGTAGGCATTTCATATAATTTCCTTTTCAAATAATTGTATCAGTTACTTCTACAAAAGCAAATAACTATGCATTATCATCAAGGTATTATCGTTTATACCCACAAAAATTTTAACTCGCTAAATAAAGATACTAAAGAAAATTTGCTTTTGGATTAAAAGAAGTTTGTGGTCCCAATCATCACAACATATCTGAAGACTGCAAAGTTCATGGACAAAGCAGTTTGTATTAACATGATATGCACTGCAATGATAGTATAGATAGGCCCCAAACAAGACACCTCAGCCAAAATTAAATTCTAAGGAGAATATAGCAATATATACAAAGCAACCGAAACCAATGCAGGTAATTTTCTAGATAAATAATGCTAGAGCAGCACTAGACTAAGACGCTCAAAGACTTAACCCATTACAAATTTGACACTGACTTTTCACAAGCAGATTCAGCAAATAGCATCAACCTCAAGCTGCAGCAACAGCCTCAGGAGTTGCAACAGGCACAACCTTGGGTGGATTAGAACCTGTACTAGCTCCATCAGGAGGTCCAGTTTTCGGGTCCCTTATGGTTTCTGAAGATGGTGGAGGTTTGGGCTTCATATGTGGAGGCAGATTATGCTTGAGCTTCAACAGTATTTGGCGCATTCTTGAAAGATCAGTTGGCTTCCCTGGTTTTGGACCCTGGATTACAACAATAGAAGGCTTCTTCTCTTTGTCCTTTTTCCCTCTCTTCTCTATTGCAGGCACTTCATGTGGAATTAGTTCACCAATTGCCTTCCAATAGTTTTTGTTAGCTTCAGCATGGAAGTTCTCCCGACCCGCCAAAAATAGCTGCGATAATACAGTGCGTAATATATCAGCACACCAGCTTAGATGTTCACAAAATAAAATTCCAAATATAGTTATTGGTTTACATAATCGTAAATTGGTATATTAGGAAAAGAAGAAGGAAAGGACCAGATCAGCATGAAAAATGGTGCTTAGACTTATCAGGTTTAATACATTATCAACACTCTGAAATATATGCTTTACTACATAAGATATTTGCATTTATATTCTACTTGACTGAAGAACACAATAATATTCCTCATACACGGAACTATCACATATTTCTCATTACTAAACATTAAGTGGCTTATGCTATAATTTACACAATCAATACATGTTTAAGAAGAATCCTTCTTCTTTTGACTTCAAAATCTTTTCCCTTCAGATTGCTCCTACTTCAGTCTACACAGTCAAATTTCAACTTTCAAATTAAAATGGACTAGCTTTTACATTTATTTCTCCCACTTGAATAATCCTCGTGGCCCATTCTCTTAAATCAAGCCTAAAACTTCTTCACTTCCCCTTGTCAAAAGTGTACGTTTTCTAATATTGATAGTGCAGAGCTAGGTGGCCTATTCAATTATCGACGTAACCGATTCAATTATCACACTGGTTGTCCTTGAAATTTTCATAGGACTCAATCGCAGAAGTGAACTTCTGCTTGATCGAATTGCGGAAGAAAATAAGCACCTATAGAACAAATATGCAACACAAAATTTACCTTTTCTCTTTCCCTGTTAGAAGCCTTATTGTTTTCAACATTAACATCACGCTTTCTGTAGAACTCAACTTTGTACTCTTCCGCTTCTTCTATTATCTGAGACCGCATCTCTTTCTCCTTCTTCTCCTTCTCCTCTAATTGAATCGCGTTCTTCCTGCATCATCATCATCATTACCATAATCACAACCTGTAAAGCAAAGAAGTAAATAGTGAACTCAACGCTCCTACCTTCGCCACTCTCTCAAAGAAAACCCTTCCTCCACCGCCATATCTGTCGGAGGCGGCAAGATCGGGCCATCGGAATTTCCGAAACCTCCGTCAACACCATCTCTGTCATGCTCCGGCGAGAACGTGACGAATCCCCCGGCAGCAGAGTAGATCGGCGTCGGAGACATATTATCCGGCGCCGTTTGAGTAGAGAAGTCATCTCCATCGTTGGGTGACGCACCACCAAAAATGGGAGACGAGCTGCCGTCGAAATTGGAGAACGAGTTGCCGGCGAACGCGCCGTCCTCATCGAGCGGCTGGCCGGAGCTCCCGAAAGATGATGACATGGCGAATTTATCGGCGATGTTCTGGTTTCGGTGTCCGGCGACGGCGAGGTGGCGTGAGGAATTCGAATAGCGTGCTTTAAGTGTGGAGGAGCTGTGTGTACTGAAGAGACGCCGTTTTGAGTTCTGTTGGATGACAGGGTTAATTTGGAGTAAAAATAAATAAGCGCTCTTGTAGTGACGTGTTGGAAGTAAGTGGAGCTGAAAACATAAAATAATATTTATACTGTAGGGCACCTTGTCCTTCATTTTCCCACCACTCTCAGGTTTAGTTTGGATTAGGGAGACCATATCAGGTTTAGTTTGGATTAGGGAGACAATATGTAAGGATATGAGAGGTTGGATATATGAGAATTTGAGAAGAAAATGTGAAGAAAGTGGGTGTGTTTGGATTGAAGTATATTAGAGTAGATTGTCAGAAAAATTTATTAAAATTTGTAAATGATGTAATATCTGTGAGGTTTTGTTATTTATCATGTTTTTTTTTTATATATCCACCATCTTTTGAACTATTATTGGGCTTGAAATAAACTGTTATAAAATTTGAATAATTTACAATCTTATTGAGGCAACTTCTTCCTGCACCTCTACATTCTTCTTCCTGCACCCCTATATTATTGAAAAAGACGATTTTGTCCTCTTTAAAAAATGACTTCCGGATTGTTCTTTTCGAAATATTTCCAGAACATCATTTCCAGAACGTGTTTTAATGTATTCTGGATTCATCAATCCGGAAAGTGTTCCAGAAAAGCTAATCCAAAATGATTTTTTGTTTTCTGGATTTTCTATTCCAGAAATACTTTTTTTGCTGACGGAATCATTAATACGGAAACAACCAAAACTATGTAAAGGATAATTTTGGTATTTTTTAAGAATGTAGGGGTGCAGGAAGAAGAATGTAGAGCTGCAGGAAGAAGTTGCCTCTTATTGAGCTTGAAATAAACTGTTATAAAATTTGAATCAGTTACCATCTTATTGAGCTTGAAATAAAGTGTTAAAGAAGTCTCTTATTGTCACCCCCATTTTACTATTTGAAATTCCCCCACGGTTTTTTTTGGCCTACAAAGAAATTATAGGAAATATCAAAGCTTTTATATTTGATTATTACAAAAAATTTCAAACTTTTTCCTTTTAAAACCATAACAAGCATAAAATTTACAATCTTATTTTTCCAATGACAGGAAGATAATATATATATATATATATATATATATATATATATATATATATATATATATATATATATATATATATATACATAGTATGGGTTTAGGTGTGTAAAGTATAAAATAAATTTATTCAAACTTCTCTTACAAGTAGTTTTGTTCTTTAATATATTATTAGAGTATTTATTTTTATTTTAATTGATACATTACAATTTCTGTCCAAAAAACAAGTTAACTGCATTTAAAATTTTCTGCCTAATCATTATTCAAAAAGCAACAGTTTTATTTGTTTCCATTATTTTACTTAATTATTGACCATTGTGTTTGGATTAGGGAGAGGATGTCTAAGGATTTGAGGGAGCAGATGTGTGGAGATTTGAGAGAAAAATGTGAAGAAAGTGAGTGTGTTTAGATTGAGATATGTTGGAGTAGATTTGTGAGGAAAGTTTATTAGAGTTTATTGTCAGTGATGTGATAGTTGTGAGGTATTTTTATTTTTTTTAAAGTGTAAAATGTAAGTTTATAAATTTACCCCTATTTAAAAATATTTAAATACTAAAATATGAGATAGTTTTGTGTAGATTTGAATTAATGGAAATAATTTAAATTATTTTCAGTACAGTTGAATAATTTATTTTGGTACTGTTAAATAATTACTTTTGAAAAAAATATGAGTTACTTAATATTATCGAAACATGGAAAGAATCGCAAAAATAATATTATCTAAGCATATAAAAATTTATTTTTATATTTATTTATTCATTTTGAAAGTTTTTTATATTCATTGATTTAGATTGTATGTAGATACATAACCATGTAGATATTTTAGAGGATATTTTATAATAAAAAATGTTATATATAGAGTGAATTGTACAACAAATTTATTTATAAAAAAGAAAAAAATATATAGAATAAAGTATGAAATACATATAATATGATGGAAAGATAATAGAAATAAAATGTATTATTATATATATTATTGCATGAATGACAAAGTAAAAAAGAAGGCGAAAAAGGGAAAACACCACCATCCTACCCTCATATCTTTGCTTATGAGGAGGATGAGAAGAATCAATGTTCACAAGGATCCACTCTCCCCCCTTCCCTGCACATCCTTTGATCCAAATGATGGATATCCCTTCACATCCTTCCTCTTGAACAGTAAAACTCTTGAAGCAAATAGAGCCTTAACCTAGAATTTCACGAGCGGGCGTAATGAGCGCCTATTTGGTGTTGTTCTATTTTCTTATACCACGACTCCAAAATTTCAGTGTTTTCTTTGCATTGTATGGTTGTTCTTTTTGTTTCAAATTTTGGAATTATTTCAATATTTATGGATGGAGTTTCTCTATAACTACTTCTAAAACAAGAAAAATAAAAGAAATTTGTAATTTTGTTCTTCACAAAACCGAAATGACTTTTGTAAGAAGTCACACTCCAGTACATTTTGTCTTTCACTACATGCTTTTAGTACATTTTCCTTTGGTTATGTCCTGAACCATAACTAAGAATCGGGGTGTATGTAAAGACACTCCAACAATTTAAGTCAATCTTGGAATAAATAGGTTGTGAATGCCTAATTAATGAATAGTCCATGCATTGAGATCACCACATATTTATATTACTTGTATCATATCTTACAAGTGTGACACTTCGAGGTGAACTTGTATGTTGTACCGGGCAGGAGTGTTCAGGTATGGGTTTGGGCTTCTGGATGGTCAATTCAGTTATTGGGTCCAAAGTGTGGGTCGTAAGTTTGAATATCTATGGTTGTTACGTAAATGAATATATGCATAAGTTTTTTAACTAAATACGTTTCATGTTGGTTACATGATAATTATTAGTTGTTGAGAATAACCCTAAAAGATAAGGGTGCACAGGTAAAACAAAATGTTAGCCAGTGGTTTGCACCTGAAGATAATTGGTGCCCGTGACAGTTGGTTTTTGATCCTGCCGCTGACTCAAATGTGGAGGATATGCCTCGTCATTCCTTCGTCTAGCCTTCTGCAACCGCGTGTTCTACAAGAACGCTCCAAGAACCTTCTCTGGAACTCCAAACGATGCCTGCAAAACAACACAGACGGAGCCTATAGTAGCCGTTTGCACTCCGACGCTCAAGTCAGGTAACAGAACCACTAAACAATCTCTCTGAATCTCTCTGTGAGACTCGTGTGTCCTCTCATATCCACTTTCTCTCTCTATAACTGAATTCTGTTATCACTGTGCAACGTGTGTAAAACGTGCTCACAATGACTCAGAAAATGTGTGTAATGCGTAAATCCCTGTACCTTACATGATGTGGAGTGCTTTTATACCTGGGCCGCGCCTCTCTCTCAGATGGTGACACGTGGAGGCATGCAACTTACATCTAACCGTACGCGTGTCACACCTGAAGGGCCTTTGCGCTTTTCTCTGTGCGCCTAAGTTATTTCCTTGCGGAGTAACTTAGCGCGTTTCTTCCCTCTGAGTGAGTCGCATGCTCCCAGGAGAGCACCAGGGGTGGCTGGTCTAAATACACTCACTAGGCGCTACATCCTGCATGCATGATCTCACTGCACAGTGCCATGCACGTAATGGGTTAAGAGAGTCACTAATCACTGACCAGTTTACTAGCTCTCTTATACCATCCTCATGCACGACCCTACTGGCGAGCAACTCTTCTTCTTCTGGTTTGGAATCATGCGAGGTGCATGCGTAACGCTCTCGCTGGGAGCCTGGGTCCCAGTTTAACTGTGTGTAGCAAGAAACCCCGATGACCATGCACCGATGACTGATCGGTGCTTCATTACTTCTCGCGCTCTGCTTCCAGGCGCTCATCGGGTGGTGCTCACTTAGTAACTGACCACCGATCACCGTTTTGAGTGATCTCCTCCCTGATTCACCTACTATCTTATTCCACGTGTCACCTTGTGAATGGTCCACGTGGTCATCTGCTGCTGACGTCATCGACTACTAATGACCAACCGGATCACAAGCTCCCCAGTCTCGAGCTGTGAACTCGTTCTCAGCGAAGAGACTAAGTGGTCGCGCCCTCGGTCCATGTGGCAGGTGGGGCCACGCCACATGCTGCTCACGCGTCTGCTCTTTAACGTTATGACTTCCACGCTTTATCTCTCGACACGTGGACGCATCAATGGCCCACACTGAGTGTCGCTAACGTTTCCTTCATTCAAAAGAGGCGCGCGCATTCTCCTCGATCTTTCAACCTTCAACCCTTCTCCGATCATCTAAAGGTTCGTCTTTTCTTCTCCCTTGGTGCATTTAGAGCATTTCTACCGTTTGCATTCATGTTTTTCATCACTGTTCATTCATCTTCTCTGTTTTCTTCTTCTCAACCCGCGCTAGGGTTCACTGTACTTCTCTCTCACTCTCTGCTTCTCCTTCTTCCTCTTCTTCACCTGAACCTTCCTTCTTGCTTTCTCCCTCTGTTTTTCACCGAACCATTCATCATTTCCCTCTTCTTTGATTCATCTGATCTTGCTCCTTCCTTTCCTCCATTGCAGCTTTTGGCAATGGCTCGTATAAAGCAAACGGCACGCCTCGTTGCCTCTTCTTCTGGTGCCCAGCCCCCAAGGCCTGCACCATCGCCACCCTCTGCCCCAACTCCACCCCAACCTAACGCAACGTCCTACAGAGACCAAGCCAGGGTGTATGAGTGGGCTTCCTTGGCGCTCCTAGCTGAGACCTCCACGCAACTCCCTCCACATCACCTAAAAACCATACTTAGCAACGACCCAAATGAACCCTTGTGCACCATTCATAAGGAGAATGACTTCCAAGTAGGCGTATGTATTCCTCCATGAGGGATACCCATCTGCGCCGATGACAGGGCTACCAATGGGGTACCCTTCACCTTCGTGTACTCCGCCATCTTCAAGAGGTTGAAGCTGCGTCTGCCCTTCACCTTCTTTGAGAAAGAGCTGATGATGGAGCTGAATGTCGCACCATGCCAGCTTCATCCAAAGGCCCAAGCCTTCATCCGAGCATTTGAAATTTTGTGTGATTACTTCGGTCACCCTGCCTCCGTCGACGTCTTCCTACACTTTTTTGAGGCGAAGAACCCAGGGGACAGGTCTTGGGTGAGCTTAAATGGGGTTGCTGGTAGAGTCATCTTAGGCTTATACCAGCAATCCTTCAAGGACTGGAAAGGCAGGTTTTACATGATCTCTGCCACCCCTCGAGACCCCACATTGCTTGAAGGATTCCCACTTTCTGGGTCCCAGGGGTAGAGTTCAAGAAGCCCAAGGATTTGGAAGCCCAGGGATTTGGAAGCCCTGGCCCCCTATGAACGTGAACTGTGCAAACTTCTGCTAGGGGTAAAATACAATTCTGCTACACTCATCAAACATGAGTTTGATGTAGTATCCCTGAAGAAATACATAGGTAGATCATCCTTCCACTTAACTCTTGCATCACTCCATGCATCTGCATGGCATTCTCATGTGCATTTGCTTTCAACTTACTGATTCAATCTTGTTATCTGATTTTTCCTTTTAACCTTTGATGCAGATATAACTTCAGGGAAAGATAGGAAGAATGCCTTGCTAGCACTGGCTCAGTCCATGCTTGCTTCTGCACCAACCAGGACCGAGAATGCTCCTGTCTCCACCTCCGAACCACTTGTTGCTCCTCCACTCTCGGTGGCACCTGCAAGAGGTCCTGAGGCTGGAAGGAAAAAGAGGAAGCTGGTTAAGGCATTCCCTACTCGTGCAGCCACTGCTGCTGCTACTGCTGCTCCCTCGACCGAAGAAGAGAGTTCTGATGTTCCCCTCCTTCGCCGCAAGAGGACTCGGCAGGAGATTGGGGGGTCTTCAGCAACTGAGGCTGGAGAAACTGAAGTGGTGCAGGTTGAGGAAGAAGAAGAAGATGGAGCCTTAGCTCCTACCTCTCAACCTGCACCTGCGCCTACCCCACCATCATCTCCCCCACAGCTACCTTCTCCCACACCTCCATCACCAACCCCTCAACAACCTTCTCCAAGCACCCTTCCTTCCCCTTCAACTCCACCTGCACCACCACTCCCAGTGGGCCAAACGCCAAGCTCACTCAATCTACCTGCTGGGAGTGGACCTGCTCACTCAGGGGGTCCACCAAGGCCTCATGCCTCTCCACCAATGCAAACCACTGCTGCAACCTCTCAAGGTGGTGGGGCCTCTTCTCAACCGAGCATTCCTGGGGCTAACAACGAGAACCTCAGCAAGGTAATCTCCTTAGCGAGGCGTTACATTCAAAACCAGGAATTGATCGCGTGGAGTGGGCAGGATGTGGATGCACATTTGGCCAAGACCCTGGTACTCTCCCTGCAATTCTCCACCCAGCAGCACAAACAGGAGCTCTTAGAAAAGAAAATCCAAGAGCTTGAGCACGACAAAGACTCCTTGCTGAGTGACTTTGAAGCTTCTCAAGGTATGGCGAACATGCTGAATGGTATGGTGGAGAAGGCCAAGAAGGACTACTTTCTGCAGGTGCATGAGATCATCAGGACCGAGCTCCTGATGGGTGAGGCTGTGACTGCTTTAGATGGTCAAGCCATGGAGCTGAAGGGGCAGAACATTCATTTAGAGACTGAGACTTCTTCCTTACGCCAACTGAACGACAAACAGGCGGTGGATCTCAAGGCTTCTAGGGAGGAGATTTCTCTGAAGGAGAAGAAGCTCGAAGAGGTCCAGGTCCAACTCCTCGAGGCGCAGAACAAGCTGACAAATGCGCACAGCGAGTTGACCAAGACACAGGAGGAGCTCAAAGGAGCCAAGGACAAACTGGAAGAGGCTGAGTCTTTCTTTGCCAAAGAGAAGAAGGAGCTTGAAGCCGATGTATCCGAGACCATGGCTGCTGGTGCTGAGGCTTTGATAGATGGGTTCAGGATGGCCTTGGAGCAGGTTCACTGCGTTCTACCAGACTTGGACCTTACCCAATTCAGTCTCCGCCATTCAGTGGTCGATGGCAAGCTCATTCCTCCTCCTTGAGCTTCTTCCCTTACAACTTCTTCTCTTGTGTAATTTCTTTTTCTGCTACATAACTTGTGTATAAACCTTTTAGCTGCAAAGGTTCTCTGTATTGACTTCAATGTGAATGAAATCTATTTGCTTCAGCTGCTTGTCTCTCTCCATCTTTAACTCTCTGCATGTGACTAACTGTTAACTAGCTTAGGCTTTAGCGCGATCTCACTGTAACCCTTCAAACTTGGTTTCTGACTTGATCGCGACTAACTGTTACCTTAGCATTGTCTTTAACAGTTTTTATGCATAACTTCATGCTGGATAACTGACTTAACGGGGCCTAAATGCTTTGGCTTATCGCTTGCTTGGAAAAGCTTTCTTACTCAAAGCTTTTACCACCGACCACCGACTAGCATGTTAGTTCACCACTCATCAGTCATCGCGCTTCAGGCTTTGCTTTACTTCTCTGTCACTCCAGCGCTAAGTGCATAGAGGGCCTGAACGTTAAAGATGATGCCTTGTTTTGGGGAAGAAGAGTGTTTCTCGTTGACCCCTCTTGCTTACCCCAAGGCCATCGACTTTAAGATCTGAATGCCGATCACCGTTGATGACACCTTGTTCTGGGGAGGAAGAGTGTTTCTCGATGACCCCTCTTGCCTGCCTCAAGGTCATCGACCTTAAGATCTGAACGTCGATCACCGTCGATGACACCTTGTTCTGGGGAGGAAGAGTGTTTCTCGATGACCCCTCTTGCCTGCCTCAAGGTCATCGACCTTAAGATCTAAACGCCGATCACCGTCGATGACACCTTGTTCTGGGGAGGAAGAGTGTTTATCGATGGCCCCTCTTGCCTGCCTCAAGGTCATCGACCTCACGCGAATTGGGTTATTCTATCCCTTTCTCACTCCTGGGGTGAGAAGAGCCTTAACTAAGGGCTTTACTAAGCCAATATTGGTATACGCCAAGTGGGTAAGGACGTTTCTCGAAATCCTCCCTTTCCCTCTCTTGGTCTTACTAGTACCCCTGGATTTTCAAACCTTAGCTGTCTGCACTCACGCCTGGGGTGAGGAGGATCTATGTAACATCCCTCCAAATTCTTTTCATATTTATATAATAAAATGAAGGTAAACAAATATATTGAAGTGAACATAATTATATATATGTAATGAAGTTTCTCCTCACAGGGAGTTTAATACAAAATCGGTCAATTTCCAAAACTTAAACAAAATACAGCCAAAAAGACGAACAGGCGATCTCCTATCAAAAAAAAGGGCGATCTCCCATCAGAGAAGGGCGATCTCCTATCAGACAACAGAAAAAAAAGGTGATCGCCTAACAGAAACAGAAACGGGCGATCTCCTTCCGGCGACCACTCACTGAGGAGCTCTACTACCTGCAACCTCGTCTGCTCCCGTGCAAAATACACAATCATCACAGGTTTAAGAAAGCAATCACAATACCAGATGAAAGGGTAAGCTAGCTGTTTTAAACACTTTAAATATGAAACTTTAAATCAATAGAAAACATAAATCTTCACACCATTCATAATCCATATCAATTTCAACCATCAACATTTCCATATTCCACAAACTCGTCAAGTGTCTATTCGCTACTTTCAATATTCATGGTTCACACGTCAGACTTTCCACTGACTCATAACATATAGACACATGACTCTACTTCCGGAAGACTCGTGCGTTGACTCAGGCTCAGAGATCTGCACCTGTCATACCACACCACTGTGAAATCCACACAGGGTCGCTGTGAAATCCACACAGCCATGCGCATTCATAATCTCAATATCATCACTCTCCCGGTATGACAGGGTTAATTCACATAACAGGCCGAGCTCGTTCTTTTTCACACGACTCACCCATTCATATGAACCTCCTTCGACTCTCCACAACTGAATAACTTAGTCTATGTGATTCCATTATATCAGCAGAGTCAGGATATCTCCTTCTAGACAAGCCCCTAGTCAATACACATTACACATGATCTTACACGGTATTTTCTTTCCTGAAAATACTATGCCTTGATCCCACATTCACAACAATCAATACATCATACAACACTGAATGAACGATTCAGTCACAGCAACATTCATACCAAGGTTCAGATTTTCGAATATCACATGCATTTCACATTTAAATCTCAAACAGTTTCAAACAGCACTAAAACAGGGGAGTTCGAAAAACAACGCCAAAACCGGCGATCTCGTTTAAAAACAGGGGATTATACAATAACAGTTGAAAACCGGCGACCACGTCGCCCCATCATCTCAAACATCTACTATAAGGTTTTTCGTTGGAAATAAGGCTAGCTTCCCTTACCTGGACTAGCGTAAACTTCTCTAAGAGGTCCAACCCAACGAGATTCAAGGGTGCCTTAACTCTGTTTTAGCGTTCGGTTTGGAGAACTTGCAGAGAACCTCCCAGGTGCTCTATGGTAGTCGCCGATAGCCAACTGGTGCGCTAGGACGTCTGAACGTATGGAGAAGGAGAGGGAAGAAACAGGGAACCCAAGTTAACTCACTCAATCACTCTCGAACCACAGCAACGTTTTCTGCCTCTCAGGAGTGAGTTTTGAATCTAAGCCAACTTGCCCAGAAATGCCGCTGCCACTACCCACTCTGCAGAAAAGCTTGCGTGCACACTTCCTGGTGCAGTATGACCACGTGGGTCTCTGCGCATACCAAATCTCTGATGCTACTATTCTGAAACACTTCTAATGTCTACGTGTCGCGCATGCAGAACGTTCATGCTGGGAGCCTGGGTCCCACCTTATCTGTGTGAAACACGACATCGTGCGATAACCTTCCACCTATGACTGCTCCTGGAGGACGACTGATGTCTCTCCCTGGAAGACGACTGATGTCTCCCTCTGGGAGACGACCGATGTCTATCCCTGGCGACGCCCGCATGTCTCTCGCGCCCTGGCGATGCCCACATGCTTCGCGCCCTGGCGATGCCCGCATGTCTCTCGCGCCCTGGCGATGCCCGCATGCCTCTCGCGCCCCGGCGATGCCCGCATGCCTCTCGCGCCCCGGCGATGCCCGCATGCCTCTCGCGCCCCGGCGATGCCCGCATGTCTCTCGCGCCCTGGCGATGCCCGCATGTCTCTCGCGCCCTGGCGACGTCCGCATGCCTCGCGCCCTGGCGATGGGCGATTATGCACTTAGCAGGCGATCTCATAGTCTTCTAAGCTACACTTTCTTTCCTTTTTATTTTAAATAAAAACATACTTAGAATTCATTTAAAATATATTCCTTTTATTCCAATTTAATTTTACAGGTCCTTACATTCTCCCCAACAAGAAAAATTGTCGTCCTCGAAAATGGAATTACAAGGAAAAGAGGTATGGATAGGCTTCTCTCATGGGTTCTTCTAACTCCCAAGTTGAATCACCCGATCTCTCATCCCACGCCACTTTCACCCTGTTGATGGTCTTGCCTCTGAGCTGTTTACTTTGCCGATCATCAATCCTGACTGGTTTCGCTTCAAAGGACAAGTCATCCTTGATCTGCACATCGTCCACTTCCAGCACATGACTAGGATCGGCCATGTACTTTCTCAGCTGTGATACGTGAAAGACATTGTGCAAATTCGCTAAATGGGGAGGTAGGGCGATCTCATAAGCCACTGGACCAATCCTCCTTAAGATCTGATATGGTCCCACGAACTTAGGGGACAACTTCCTTGATCTGATCGCCCGTCCTACACCCTTGGTTGGTGTCACTCTCATGAACACATGGTCTCTAGCAACAAACTCCAAAGGCTTCCTTCTCTGATCTGCATAGGATTTCTGCCTACTTTGAGATGCTCTCATTCTGTCTTTTATCTGTTGCACCTTCTCGGTCGTCTGCTGAATCATCTCTGGTCCAACCAATACTGTTTCGCCCTCTTGGTACCAGCACAATGGAGTTCTGCATTTCCTTCCATACAAGGCTTCGTATGGTGCTATCCCTATGCTGGCGTGATAACTGTTATTATAGGTAAACTCCACCAGCGGCAACACCTCATCCCAACTTCCCAATTGATCCAAGACACACGTCCTCAGTAGATCTTCCAAGGACTGGATCGTTCTCTCTGACTGTCCATCTGTTTGGGGATGATATGCAGAGCTCATCTTCAACTTAGTTCCCAAGCAATCTTGTAAAGTCTGCCAAAACCGTGAAGTGAACCTGGGATCTCTATCTGAAACAATGCTGGAAGGCACTCCATGCAACCTCACTATTTCTTGGATGTACAACTGTGCCAACTTGGCCATAGGCATCTTCATATTCACTGGGAGAAAGTGGGCACTCTTCGTCAGCCGATCAGTGATGACCCATATTGCATCATGACCCTTTACCGATCTGGGTAAATGGGTAACAAAATCCATGGCAATGCTGTCCCATTTCCACTCAGGGATATCCAGTGGCTGTAACAACCCACCAGGTCTTTGATGCTCTATCTTCGCCTTCTGACATGTTAAGCAGGTTGTAACATACTGGGCGATGTCTCTCTTCATGCCCGACCACCAAAATGACTCCTTCAAGTTATGGTACATCTTGTTCATGCCTGGATGTAGGCTAAGGCGACTCTTGTGACCTTCCTCTAGGATCATCTTCTTCAACTCTTCATTTGCAGGTACGCAAATTCTGCCATTAAATCTCAAGATCCCATCATCGCCCATCACAAAGTCTCTAGCCTGGTCGGTCCCTAGTGACTCTACAGTACGTTTCAGACTAGGGTCCTCCAACTGCTTATCCCTTATCATTCCAAGGAAGTCATTAGTTATAGCCAGCTTACTACAACTAATGTGATTTACGTGAAATTCTACCCCAAGGTTTAAGTCTCTGAACTGCTCGATCAGTTTCTGCTCTTCCATCATCATGGTGGCTACTTGTATTGATTTTCTACTCAAAGCATCTGCCACTACATTGGCCTTCCCTGGATGATACATGAGTTGAAAATCGTAGTCCTTTAGAAACTCCATCCACCTTCTTTGTCTCATGTTTAGTTCCTTCTGATCGAACAGGTATTTCAGGCTCTTATGGTCACTGAAAACCTGGAACCGAGCTCCATATAAATAGTGCCTCCAAGTCTTCAAGGCAAACACCACAGCCGCCAACTCCAAATCATGAGTAGGATAGTTTCTCTCATGAACCTTGAGTTGCCTTGAAGCATATGCAACCACTCTTTTCTCTTGCATCAAAACACATCCCAAACCCTGATGTGAAGCATCACAGTAGACATCAAAAGGTCTTCCTACCTCTGGGATCACCAGCACTGGAGCACTAGTCAACCTCTCCTTTAGTTCCATGAAGCTCTGCTCACATCGGTCGGTCCAAGCAAAAGGTTGATCCTTGCGGGTCAGCTGTGTTAAAGGAGCCACTACCTTGGAAAAGTCCTCAATAAACCTCCGATAGTAGCCAGCCAAACCCACAAAGCTCCTTATCTTAGTGACGGTCTTAGGACGTTCCCACTGCAGCACTGCCTCTACCTTGGCTGGATCCACTGAGATTCCCCGAGCAGATATCACGTGTCCTAAGAAATTGACTTCCTTCAGCCAGAACTCGCACTTGGAGAACTTGGCATAGAGTTGCTTCTCCCTCAGAATCTCCAACATTGTCCTCAGATGTTCTTCATGTTCTTCCTCGGTCCTTGAATAAATGAGTATGTCGTCTATGAAGACTACCACAAACTTATCCAAGAAAGGGCGAAAAATCCTATTCATGTAGTCCATGAACAGAGCTGGAGCATTTGTGACTCCAAACGGCATCACCACATACTCATAGTGCCCATACCGAGACCTAAATGCTGTCTTTTGAACATCTTCAGCTTTTACCAAAATTTGGTGGTACCCCGATCTCAGATCAATCTTGGAGAACACCGTGGCCCCATGTATTTGATCCATCAAATCGTCAATTCTAGGTAGGGGGTACTTGTTCTTGATGGTCAACTTGTTCAACTGCCTGTAATCTATACACAGCCGAGACCCTCCATCCTTCTTCTTAACTAGGAGCACTGGAGCCCCCCATGGAGATACACTGGGTCTGATGAATTGTTTCTCCAACAACTCTTCCACTTGCTTCTTTAATTCTACCAACTCGGCTGGTGCCATCCTGTAAGGTGCCATTGACACTGGTCCAGCTCCAGGTACCAAATCAATAGAGAATTCCACTTCTCTCTTCGGGGGTAACCCAGGTACCTCTTCTGGAAATACATCCATGAAATCTTTCACCACATGTATCCTGCTTACGTCCCCTTCATTCTTCACTTCCAACCGAGCTAGAATCGCGAAGCACCTCGCCCCTTCTTCCAACACCGACCGCCCTCGCTGAGCAGATATCACGTCTGACTCTTGGAGGTCTGGAAACGCTATCTTCTGACTACCGCAGTCTATGAGAACGTGATTGGCAGCTAGCCAATCCATTCCTAGGATAACATCCAGGTCCTGAAGAGGTAGGCAGATCAAGTTCACTTTGAATCTGCGTCCCTCTACTACCACTGGACATTCGGGGCAAACTGTAGAGGTCAACACCTGTCCTGACGCAGGTGTAGAGACCAACAGTTCGAAAGGTAACTCCTTCACTAGAAGGCCCAACTCGGCTACACACAGGCTTGACACAAAGGAGTGTGTCGCTCCAGAATCAAACAAGGCTTTTACACCTCTACCAGCTATAAAACAAACTCCTTGCACGAGGTTACCTGACTGAGACGCCTCCGCTCCTGTCATGGCAAACACTCTCCCTGCTGCCTGAGGTCTGCTGCCTTCGTTTCTCAGCTACTGAGAACCACTGGGTTGAGTCGCCCCATTCCTGTTAGGGCACTCTCTAGCAACGTGCCCCGTCTTTTGGCAGGTGTAACACCTTCTCTCTGAACTCCTCTTGAAGCACGCATTGGATGTGTGTGGTCCACCATAATGGAAACATTTGGGTTTCCAAGATTGTTGCTGCTGCAACTGGGATGACGCTGCTCCTGCCCGATGTGGTGGAGGTCTCACATAGGGCTTGCTTTGTGGGTGCTGCACCTTGGCCTTCCCACTGAAAGAACCCCCTGGGTGTGACCTGATCACCCGGGAATCACCCTTTTCCAGAGTCTCTACCATCTTCGCCTTCTCTACTAAGGCGTGAAATTCCCTGATGCACATCGGGGCTATGGTCCTCTTCAGCCCATGCTTCAGTCCCTCTTCAAACTTCCTACACCTCCAAGCCTCGGAGGTCGCCTGGGTATAGAATCGGGCGAGATACTCAAACCGAGCAGCATAAGCATTTACAGACATATCCCCCTGCTCCAACTTTAGGAACTCAGCTTCCCTCGCAAACCTTGCGCTGTCTGGGAAGTATTTCTCCAGGAAACTCACCCTGAAGCTCTCCCAGTCCAACACATCCTCTCGGGCCTCCATCATCTGCTGAGCTCCCATCCACCAGAACTCAGCTTCTCCAGATAGCAGATAGGTGGCGAACACTAACTTCTTCTCTTCAGGGCAGGAGGTCGCCCTAAAGATTTTCTCCAACTCTCTGACCCACTGATCTGCTTGATCAGGGGTAGCATTCCCACTGAACTTGGGTGGGTTGTGCCTCATGAACTCGGTCAGTCCCATCTGTTCCTGAGGCTGACCGACGTGGGAATTTGTTTCAGCCGACCGAGCAGTTTCCCAATGGTGCATAGCAGCTTGATGATTCTGAGCCATTGCTGCATTCTGTTGTTGGATGGCAGTTGCCATCATCTCAATAGCCTTGGCAATCTGGCTCATCTCCGAAGAAGGTTGGGGAGGGGTAGGAGGTCTACGTGCCATCTTCTTCGTTTCAGATTTTGAAACTATGGGTTGCTATATTCCCTACAACTACAAGAATGAGATCGATAAGAAATCAATTCATTCAGGAGGTAACATCTAGACCTTACAAAGGTCAGCATCTCAAAGTCATTAAGAAACTTGAGTTCATCAACAGAATCACAATATTTATAACTTCAAGCAAACCACCAGAACAGCTACTGGTATACAACCATCAATCCAAACAACCACTTTCAATCAATTACAAAAACACTCAATAAAATGAAATAAACCACACCAGAATTCAATGTATGCTAAACATCAAATCTTTGGAATTAAGATTGAGAATCATCTCGACCCAGTTATGAGTGTGCACCCTCACTACTTTATCAAGATCCTCTCATTCTTAATACTAAGCTTTTTAGTTAGGGCATACATTCACTAAAGCACACACAAAATTTAAATACAAAAACGTTTGAAAACCTTTCACTATAGTTGTTATTTAAAACTCAAATAAATTTTATGAGCAGAAGAAACACAATGGATCCACAGCCCTCAGGTCACCCTAAGGACGAACTGCTCTGATACCATTAATGTAACATCCCTCCAAATTCTTTTCATATTTATATAATAAAATGAAGGTAAACAAATATATTGAAGTGAACATAATTATATATATGTAATGAAGTTTCTCCTCATAGGGAGTTTAATACAAAATCGGTCAATTTCCAAAACTTAAACAAAATACAGCCAAAAAGACGAACAGGCGATCTCCTATCAAAAAAAAGGGCGATCTCCCATCAGAGAAGGGCGATCTCCTATCAGACAACAGAAAAAAAAGGTGATCGCCTAACAGAAACAAAAACGGGCGATCTCCTTCCGGCGACCACTCACTGAGGAGCTCTACTACCTGCAACCTCGTCTGCTCCCGTGCAAATACACGATCATCACAGGTTTAAGAAAGCAATCACAATACCAGATGAAAGGGTAAGCTAGCTATTTTAAACACTTTAAATATGAAACTTTAAATCAATAGAAAACATAAATCTTCACACCATTCATAATCCATATCAATTTCAACCATCAACATTTCCATATTCCACAAACTCGTCAAGTGTCTATTCGCTACTTTCAATATTCATGGTTCACACGTCAAACTTTCCACTGACTCATAACATATAGACACATGACTCTACTTCCGGAAGACTCGTGCGTTGACTCAGGCTCAGAGATCTGCACCTGTCATACCACACCACTGTGAAATCCACACAGGGTCGCTGTGAAATCCACACAGCCATGCGCATTCATAATCTCAATATCATCACTCTCCCGGTATGACAGGGTTAATTCATATAACAGGCCGAACTCGTTCTTTTTCACACGACTCACCCATTCATATGAACCTCCTTCGACTCTCCACAACTGAATAACTTAGTCTATGTGATTCCATTATATCAGCAGAGTCAGGATATCTCCTTCTAGACAAGCCCCTAGTCAATACACATTACACATGATCTTACACGGTATTTTCTTTCCTGAAAATACTATGCCTTGATCCCACATTCACAACAATCAATACATCATACAACACTGAATGAACGATTCAGTCACAGCAACATTCATACCAAGGTTCAGATTTTCGAATATCACATGCATTTCACATTTAAATCTCAAACAGTTTCAAACAGCACTAAAACAGGGGAGTTCGAAAAACAACGCCAAAACTGGCGATCTCGTTTAAAAACAGGGGATTATACAATAACAGTTGAAAATCGGCGACCACGTCGCCCCATCATCTCAAACATCTACTATAAGGTTTTTCGTTGGAAATAAGGCTAGCTTCCCTTACCTGGACTAGCGTAAACTTCTCTAAGAGGTCCAACCCAACGAGATTCAAGGGTGCCTTAACTCTGTTTTAGCGTTCGGTTTGGAGAACTTGCAGAGAACCTCCCAGGTGCTCTATGGTAGTCGCCGATAGCCAACTGGTGCGCTAGGACGTCTGAACGTATGGAGAAGGAGAGGGAAGAAACAGGGAACCCAAGTTAACTCACTCAATCACTCTCGAACCACAGCAACGTTTTCTGCCTCTCAGGAGTGAGTTTTGAATCTAAGCCAACTTGCCCAGAAATGCCGCTGCCACTACCCACTCTGCAGAAAAGCTTGCGTGCACACTTCCTTGTGCAGTATGACCACGTGGGTCTCTGCGCATACCAAATCTCTGATGCTACTATTCTGAAACACTTCTAATGTCTACGTGTCGCGCATGCAGAACGTTCATGCTGGGAGCCTGGGTCCCACCTTATCTGTGTGAAACACGACATCGTGCGATAACCTTCCACCTATGACTGCTCCTGGAGGACGACTGATGTCTCTCCCTGGAAGACGACCGATGTCTCCCTCTGGGAGACGACCGATGTCTATCCCTGGCGACGCCCGCATGTCTCTCGCGCCCTGGCGATGCCCACATGCTTCGCGCCCTGGCGATGCCCGCATGTCTCTCGCGCCCTGGCGATGCCCGCATGCCTCTCGCGCCCCGACGATGCCCGCATGCCTCTCGCGCCCCGGCGATGCCCGCATGTCTCTTGCGCCCTGGCGATGCCCGCATGTCTCTCGCGCCCTGGCGACGTCCGCATGCCTCGCGCCCTGTCGATGGGCGATTATGCACTTAGCAGGCGATCTCATAGTCTTCTAAGCTACACTTTCTTTCCTTTTTATTTTAAATAAAAACATACTTAGAATTCATTTAAAATATATTCCTTTTATTCCAATTTAATTTTACAGGTCCTTACAATCTAGGTCGGTTGTTCGTACTCGAGCCTGGGGCGAGTAGGCTCCAACCGATCACCTGCACTTGCACCTAGGGCAAGGAGAATGTTAAACTGGGAAACACTTGCACACTTGATATACTGAAATCTTTTTTATTGGGTGGCCTCGTTAAAAACCCTCCTTAGGGAAAAGAGTGCCCCTGATCTGCTCAACCGTTTACAGTATATATACTGAGTGTGTGTACGGCCGAGAACGCATCTACTTTACACCTTAACTAAAGTAGAATTTCAAGTGTGTGGCGTTCCACGTCCTGGGGATAGCTGCTCCATCCAGAGTCTCCAGCCGATAAGCTCCATTCTCCAACGCCTCAACTACTCTGTATGGACCCGTCCACTTTGGAGATAACTTGTTCTCCATCTCATTCTGATGTGCTTTCCTCATCACCAGATCGCCCTCCTGGAAGCGCCTGAGCCTCACCTTGGAGTTGTGCCTACGTTCTACTCTTCTCTTGACAGCTTCGGCACTAACTTTGGCTTCTTCTCGCACTTCATCCAAGAGATCAAGATTCACCTTTGCTCTTGATTGGACTCTTCGGCGATGAAGTTCAGAAATCTAGGGGAGCTCTCCTGTATCTCCACGGGGATCATAGCATCTGTCCCATAGACAAGACTAAAGGGTGTCTCATGGGTGCTAGACTGTGGAGTGGTATGGTAAGACCATACAATTCTGGGAACTTCTTCTGCCCAGTTCCCCTTAGCTTTCTCTAGTCTTCGCTTCAGTCCCCTGAGTAGCACTCGATTGGCTGACTCCACCTGCTCGTTGGTCTGCGGGTGTTCTACCGAGGCGAACACTTGTTCTATCTTCAACTCTTCGCACATCTTTCTCAACTGATGACTGGTGAACTGAGTGTCATTGTTGGATACCAGCCTCTTGGGTACTCCAAAACGACAGACGATGTTCCTCCAGACAAAATGCTCGACCTTCTGAGCGGTGATGTGCACCACTGGTTCTGCCTCCACCCACTTGGTGAAATACTCGATGGCCAATATAAGGAACTTCATCTGCCTGATCGCCAGAGGAAAAGGTCCCAGGATGTCGATTCCCCACGTGTGAAATGGCCACGGGCTGTGGATGGACTTCAACTCTTCAGGGGGTGCCTTATGCCAGTCTGCATGAAGTTGGCACTGTTTGCATCGTTGAGCATACTTCACGCAGTCTTCCTTCAGCGTTGGCCAGTAGTACCCCACGCGGAGGATCCTACTTGCCAAAGCGCGACCACCGACGTGGCTTCCACACACCCCCTCATGCAACTCTGACATGAGTCTGGTGCATTGCTCCCCATGCACGCAGATTTGTACAGGATGGGAAAAGCCAAATCTAAACAAATTCCCATCAATTAGAGTAAACTTACTCGAGCTCCTCTTTATCTTCTTTGCCTCTGCCGGGTCTAGTGGAAGCACACCATCTTCTAGGTACAACTGGTACGGTGTTATCCACGTATCGGGCTCCTTGACAGCGCAGACTTCCATCGTCTCATCGGTCCTTGCCGGTCGCGCCCTCACCCTC
This sequence comes from Phaseolus lunatus, assembly GCA_013389735.1. Classification (NCBI taxonomy): domain Eukaryota; kingdom Viridiplantae; phylum Streptophyta; class Magnoliopsida; order Fabales; family Fabaceae; genus Phaseolus; species Phaseolus lunatus. The sequence continues at coordinate 13,226,668 of CM023866.1, read as the reverse complement.
GGCGCTTTCAGCGTTTCTTGAGTCAGGGACCGATGATTGATCGCCAGACGCTCCATCAACTTGGATACTTGAAGCACTTGGTTGTCTGACACGAACGCTCATGGCACCTTCAAAGTCTCTTGAATGACGGTCCTCTACCTTTCCCCCTTGCCTGAGCTGGCCAGCTTGGCAAGCAGGTCTGCTCTGGCATTTTGCTCTCGGGGCACATGAACCAATTCAAACTCATCGAAGGACGTCTTCAGGAGCTGTATGTACTCCAGGTAAGCTGCCATTTGAGGATCTTTCGCCTGGAACTCTCCTGTAACTTGTCTAGTGACTAGCAACGAGTCGCTCTTAGCCACCAGACTTCTTGCTCCCATTTCTCTTGCCAGCAACATTCCTGCGATCAGGGCTTCGTACTCCGCCTGATTGTTGCTGGCCTTGAAGGCAAAGCGAAGGGACTGCTCGATCAGTACCCCGTTCGGGCCTTCCAGAATGACTCCAGCATCGCTCCCCTGCTGATTGGAGGAGCCGTCCACCGATAAAACCTATCGAAAATCTACACTTTCTGCAGGTGTCGCGACCGACGACAGCTCGACCACGAAATTGGCAAACACCTGCCCTTTGATCGGTCCTCGGGGCTCGTACTGGATGTCAAATTCTAAAAGTTCCACAGCCCACTTGACCATCCTTCCTGCTACGTCTGGCTTCTTCAACACCATCTGGATGGGCAAGTCTGTCATGACCACTACGGTGAAGCTGTGTGTAAGGACCTGTAAAATTAAATTGGAATAAAAGAAATATATTTTAAATGAATTCTAAGTATGTCTTTATTTAAAATGAAAAGGAAGGAAAGTGTAGTTTGGAAGACTATGAGATCGCCTAGTAGTACATGATCGCCGGTTGCCTGCTACACATGAGCGCCAGGGCGCGAGGCATGCAGGCATCGCGCGGGCACGAGGCATGTGGACGTCGCCAGGGCGCGAGGCATGCAGGCATCACGCGGGCGAGAGGCATGCGGGCATTGCCAGGGCGCGAGAGGCATGCGGACTTTGCTAGGGGGAGACATCGGTCGTTCGCAAGGGAGAGGTCATCGGTGGATTGCCTTCGCGCGAGAGGTCCTCAGTGGATAGCCTTCGCGCGAGAGGTCCTCAGTGGATAGTCTTCGCGCGAGAGGTCATCGGTGGATTGTCTTCGCGCGAGAGGTCATCGGTGGATTGTCTTCGCGTGAGAGGTCATCGGTGGATAGCCTTCGCGGGAGAGGTCATCGGTGGATAGACTTCGCGCCTGTGGTCATCGGTGAAAGGTCATCGCGCGACGTCGAGTTACACACAGAGAAGGTGGGACCCAGACTTCCAGCATGGAACGTCCTGCACGCGCGCCACGTAGACAAAAAGAGTGGTTCAGAATAGTGACCTCAGAGTGTTAGCCTGCGCAGAGGCACGCTTAGTAGTACTGTTCAGGGAGTGGTTGGCCTGCGCAAGAGACAACTGTAGTCGTACTGTTCAGGGAAACGTACACTCAGACTTCTCTGCAGAGTGGGTGTGGCAGCTGCTTTTGGTGGATAAGTTGGTTTAAGATGCAGAGACCCACTGCTGAGAGAAAAAAAACGTTGCAGCATTCAAAGAGAGAAAGAGTGAGTTACCTCCCTTCTCCTCCAGATATCTCCTTCGCGCTGCGATTCTAGTATCTTCACACAAGAGTACGACGAGAGGCAGCACCATTAGAGCACCTGGGAGGTTCTCTGCAAGTCCTTCAACCAGACGCAAAAACAGAGCCAAGGCGTTGTTCAAGCTTCGTTGGGTTTTGAGCTCTCGGTGTTTTGCGCAAGTCCAGGTAAGGGAAGCTAGACTTCATTTTCAATACAAGCCATAGTTTAGCTATTTCTGAAGTGAGGGCGACGTGGTTGCCGGTTTTCGTTTTCATCTTTGTAAAATGCTCTGTTCTATGTGTTTGGGCGACGTGGTCGCCGGTTTTTAAATACAGACTTCGAAATACCTTGTTTTTGAACTAGATCGCCGGTTTTGGCGTTGTTTGCGAACTCCCTGTTTTTGGTGTTGCTTTGAAACGGTTTGAGATTTAAATGAGATATTCGAAAATAAGAACCTTGGAGTGAGTTTTGCTGTGATTGAAATCATTCATTTAAGTGTTGTATGATGTGTTGAATGTTGTGGATGTGGGATCAAGGCATAGTATTTTCAGGAAAGAAAATACCGTGTAAGATCGTGTAGGATGTGCATTGATCGGTGATGTCTATAATGAGATTATCCTGACTCTCCTGAGATAATGGATTCATATAGATGAAGTTATTCAGGCGTTGAGAGTCGAAGGAGGTTCATATGTATGGGTGAGTCGTGTGAAAAAGAACGAGCTCGGCCTGTTATATGGATTAACCCTGTCATACTGTGAGAATGATGAACTTGAGATTGAGATTGTGTTGATGCGCATAGCTGGTAAACATTACAGCTGTTTAGTATGACAGGTGCAGAATCTCTGAGTCTAGTCAATGCACGAGTCTTCCGGAAGTAGTGTCAAGTGTCTTGTGTGCTGGGTCAGTGGTGGTCTGACATGTGAAATGAGGAACTTGAAATTTATAGACACTTGATGCAGTTTTGTGAAATAGAATGACTCTCGAGAATATTGTGAAATGTGTGATTTATGGGCGATCAGGTGAAGGGTATTGAGAAAATCTATAGCTTTACGTGAATATCTTGAAAATTGCTTACCCTGATTTTAATGTTCTTATTTAAACTCTCTTTAAAATATCTAGCTTACCCTGCGTGTTTTGCTCGTTGGCTGTCTTTCTCTTTAAACTGTGATGATCGTGTATAACTTACACGGGAGCAGATGATCTTCCAGGAAGTAGAGCTCCTTAGTGAGTGGTCGCCGAGGAAGAGATCGCCGGTTTTCTATCTCTTGGTGGTGATCGCCGGATTTATGTCCTGCTGCAGATCGCCTGTTTTGGGCCTTCTGTTACCAGATCGCCGGTTCATGTATGGAGACCGCCGGTCTTGTTGTAATTGGTTGAATTTCGTTTAAATTTTGAAAACATTTGACTGGTTATGTATTAAACTCCCTAAGAGGAGCAACTTCATTACTTATATATATATTATCATTCTTCAATATTATTTGTTCACCTTTATTTTCATTATACATGTATGCATGGCTTTATTTTGGCGGGATGTTACATTAATGGTATCAGAGCAGTTCGTCCTTAGGATGACCTGAGGGCTGTGGATCCATTGTGTTTCTTCTGCTCATAAAATCTATTTGAGTTTTAAATAACAACTATAGTGAAAGGTTTTCAAAACGTTTTTGGTATTGAAATTTTGTGTGTGCTTTAGTGAATGTATGCTCTAATTGAAAATCTTGGTATTAAGAATGAGAAGATCCTGATAAAGTAATGAGGGTGCACACTCATAACTGGATCGAGATGATTCTTAATCTTAATTCCAAAGGTTTGATGTTTAGCCTACATTGAATTCTGGTGTGATTTATTTAGTGTTCTTGTAATTGACTGAGAGTGGTTGATTGGATTAATGACTGCATACCAGTAGTTGTTCTGGTGTTATGCTTGATGTTATAAGCATTATGATCCTGTTGATGAACTCAAATTCTAAATGACTTTGAGATGTTGACCTTTGTAAGGTCTAGATGTTACCTCCTGAATGAATCGATTTCTTATCGATCTCATTCTTATAGTTGTGGGGGGGGGGGGGGGGATATAGAAACCAATAGTTTCCTAATCTTCTACAGAGAAGAATGGCTCCTAGACAGCCTACCCCTCCCAAACCTTCTGCTGAAATGGGCCAGATCGCCAGGGCCATTGGGATGATGGCGAGTACCATCCAGCAGCAGAGTACGGCGATGTCTCAGAATCACCAAGCTACGCTGCAGTATGAGGAGACCGCCAGATCGGCTGCAACCCCAACGTCGGTCAGCCTCAGGAGCAGATGGGACTGACCGAGTTCATGAGGCGCAACCCACCCAAGTTCAGTGGGAATGCTACCCCTGATCAAGCAGATCAGTGGGTCAGAGAGTTGGAGAAAATCTTTAGGGCGACCTCCTGCCCTGAAGAGAAGAAATTGCTGTTCGCCACTTATCTGCTCTCAGGAGAAGCTGAGTTCTGGTGGATGGGAGCTCATCAGCTGATGGAGGCCCGAGGGGATGTATTGGATTGGGAGAGCTTCAGGGTGAAGTTCTTGGAGAAATACTTCCCTGACAGCGCCAAGTTTGCGAGGGAAGCTGAGTTCCTGAAGTTGGAGCAGGGGGATATGTCAGTGAACGCCTATGCTGCTCGTTTTGAGTACCTCGCCCGGTTCTATACCCAGGTGACCTCCGAGGCCTGGAGGTGTAGGGAGTTTGAAGAGGAACTGAAGCATGAGCTGAAGAAGACCATATCCCCGATGTGCATAAGAGAATTTCACACCTTAGTGGGGAAGGCGATGATGGTGGAGGCACGGGAGAAGAGTGACTCTCGGGTGATCAGGTCACACCCAGGGGGTTCTTTCAGTGGGAAGGCCAAGGTGCAGCACCCACAAAACAAACCTTATGCGGGACCTCCACCACATCGGACTGGGGCAGTTTCGCCCCAGTTCCAGCAGCAACAAAGATGGAAACCTAGATGCCAAAAGATGGGGCACATATCTAGAGATTATCCTAGCAGAAATAGGATGACTCAATCCAGTGGTGCCCAACAGATGAGGAATGAAGGCAGCAAACCTCAGGCAGCAGGGAGAATGGTTGCCATGACAGGAGCAGAGGTGCCTCAGTCAGGTAACTTGGTGGAAGGTGCTTCGTGAATCCTAGCTCGGTTGGGAGTGAAGAATGAAGAGGACGTAAGCAGAATACCTGTGGTGAAAGATTTCATGGATGTATTTCCAGGAGAAATACCTGGATTACCTCCTAAGAGAGAAGTGGAATTCTCTATTGATTTGATACCTGGAGCTGGACCAGTGTCAATGGCTCCCTACAGAATGGCTCCAGCTGAGTTAGTGGAGTTAAAGAAGCAAGTGGAAGAGTTGCTGGAGAAGCAATTCATCAGACCCAGTGTATCTCCATGGGGAGCTCCAGTGCTCCTAGTCAAGAAGAAGGATGGAGGGTCTCGGCTGTGTATAGATTACAGGCAGTTGAACAAGTTGACCATCAAGAACAAGTACCCCCTGCCTAGGATTGATGATTTGATGGATCAAATACATGGGGCCTCGGTGTTCTCCAAGATTGATCTGAGATCGGGGTACCACCAAATTTTGGTAAAAGCTGAAGATGTTCAAAAGACAGCTTTTAGGTCTCGGTATGGGCACTATGAGTATGTAGTGATGCCATTTGGAGTCACCAATGCCCCAGCCCTGTTCATGGACTACATGAATAGGATTTTTCGCCCTTTCTTGGATAAGTTTGTGGTGGTCTTCATAGACGACATCCTCATTTATTCAAGGACCGAGGAAGAGCATGAGGAACACCTGAAGACAGTATTGGAGATACTGAGGGAGAAGCAACTCTATGCCAAGTTCTCTAAGTGCGAGTTCTGGCTGAAGGAAGTCAACTTCTTAGGACACGTGATATCTGCCCAGGGGATCTCGGTGGATCCAGCCAAGGTAGAGGCAGTGCTGCAGTGGGAACGTCCAAAGACAGTCACCGAGATAAGGAGCTTTGTGGGGTTGGCGGGCTACTATCGGAGGTTTATTGAGGACTTTTCCAAGGTAGTGGCTCCCTTAACACAGCTGACCCGCAAGGATCAACCTTTTGCTTGGACCGACCGATGTGAGCAGAGCTTCATGGAATTAAAGGAGAGGTTGACTAGTGCTCCAGTGCTGGTGATCCCCGAGGTAGGAAGACCTTTTGATGTCTTCTGTGACGCTTCACATCAGGGCTTGGGATGTGTTTTGATGCAAGAGAAGAGAGTGGTTGCATATGCTTCAAGGCAACTCAAGATTCATGAGAGAAACTACCCCACGCATGATTTAGAGTTGGCGGCTGTGGTATTTGCCTTGAAGATCTGGAGGCACTATTTATATGGAGCTCGGTTCCAGGTTTTCAGTGACCATAAGAGCCTGAAATATCTGTTCGATCAGAAGGAACTAAACATGAGACAAAGAAGGTGGATGGAGTTTCTAAAGGACTACGATTTTCAACTCATGTATCATCCAGGGAAGGCCAATGTAGTGGCTGATGCTTTGAGTAGGAAATCAATACAAGTCGCCACCATGATGATGGAAGAGTAGAAACTGATCGAGCAGTTCAGAGACTTAAACCTTGGAATAGAATTTCACGAGAATCACATTAGTTGTAGTAAGCTGGCTATAACTAATGACTTCCTTGGGATGTTAAGGGATAAGCAGTTGGAGGACCCTAGTCTAAAGCGTACTGTGGAGTCACTAGGGACAGATCAGGCGAGAGACTTTGTGATGGGCGATGATGGGATCTTGAGATTTAATGGCAGAATTTGCATCCCTGCAAATGAAGAGTTGAAGAAGATGATCCTAGAAGAAGGTCATATGAGTCGCCTTAACCTTCATCCAGGCATGAACAAGATGTACCATGACTTGAAGGAGTCATTTTGGTGGTCGGGCATGAAGAGAGACATCGCCCAGTATGTTGCAACCTGCTTAACGTGTCAGAAGGCGAAGGTAGAGCATCAAAGACCTGGCGGGCTGTTGCAGCAACTGGATATCCCTGAGTGGAAATGGGACAGCATCGCCATGGATTTTGTCACCCATTTACCCAGATCGGTAAAGGGTCATGATGCAATCTGGGTTATCATTGATAGGCTGACGAAGAGTGCCCACTTCCTTCCAGTGAATATGAAGATGCCTATGGCCAAGCTGGCACAGTTATACATCCAAGAAATAGTGAGGTTGCATCGGGTGCCTTCCAGCATCGTTTCAGATAGAGATCCCAGGTTCACTTCACGGTTTTGGCAGACCTTGCAAGAGTGCTTGGGAACTAAGTTGAGGATGAGCTCTGCATATCATCTCCAAACAGATGGTCAGTCAGAGAGAACGATCCAATCCTTGGAAGATCTGCTGAGGACGTGCGTCTTGGATCAATTGGGAAGTTGGGACGAGGTGTTGCCACTGGTGGAGTTTACCTATAATAATAGCTACCACGCCAGTATTGGGATGGCACCATATGAAGCCCTGTATGGGAGGAAATGCAGAACTCCCTTATGTTGGTACCAGGAGGGCGAGGCAGTCTTGGTTGGGCCAGAGTTGATTCAGCAGACGACCGAGAAGGTGAAACAGATACAAAGCAGAATGAAAGCTTCTCAGAGTAGGCAGAAGTCCTATGCAGATCAGAGGAGAAAGCCTTTGGAGTTTGCTGCTGGAGACCACGTGTTCATGAAAGTGACACCAACCAAGGGTGTAGGACGGGCGATCAGGTCAAAGAAGTTGTCCCCTAGGTTCGTGGGACCATATCAGATCTTAAGAAAGGTTGGTCCAGTGGCTTATGAGATCGCCCTACCTCCCCATTTAGCGAATTTGCACAATGTCTTTCACGTGTCACAACTGAGGAAATACATGGCAGACCCTAGTCATGTGCTGGATGTAGACGATGTGCAGATCAGGGATGACTTGTCCTTTGAAGCAAAACCAGTCAGGATTGACGATCGGCAAAGTAAACAGCTCAGAGGCAAGACCATCAACATGGTGAAAGTGGTGTGGGATGAGAGATCGGGGGATTCAACTTGGGAGTTAGAAGAACCCATGAGGGAGGCTTATCCATACCTCTTTTCCTTGTAATTCAATTTTCGGGGACGAAAATTTTTCTTGATGGGGAGAATGTAAGGACCTGTAAAATTAAATTGGAATAAAAGAGATATATTTTAAATGAATTCTAAGTATGTCTTTATTTAAAATGAAAAGGAAGGAAAGTGTAGTTTGGAAGACTATGAGATCGCCTAGTAGTACATGATCGCCGGTCGCCTGCTACACATGAGCGCCAGGGCGCGAGACATGCAGGCATCGCGCGGGCGCGAGGCATGTGGACGTCGCCAGGGCGCGAGGCATGCAGGCATCGCGCGGGCGAGAGGCATGCGGGCATTGCCAGGGCGCGAGAGGCATGCGGACTTTGCCAGGGGGAGACATCGGTTGTTCGCAAGGGAGAGGTCATCGGTGGATTGCCTTCGCGCGAGAGGTCCTCAGTGGATAGTCTTCGCGCGAGAGGTCATCGGTGGATTGTCTTCGCGCGAGAGGTCATCGGTGGATAGTCTTCGCGCGAGAGGTCATCGGTGGATTGTCTTCGCGCGAGAGGTCATCGGTGGATTGTCTTCGCGTGAGAGGTCATCGGTGGATAGCCTTCGCGGGAGAGGTCATCGGTGGATAGACTTCGCGCCTGTGGTCATCGGTGAAAGGTCATCGCGCGACATCGAGTTACACACAGAGAAGGTGGGACCCAGACTTCCAGCATGGAACGTCCTGCACGCGCGCCACGTAGACAAAAAGAGTGGTTCAGAATAGTGACCTCAGAGTGTTAGCCTGCGCAGAGGCACGCTTAGTAGTACTGTTCAGGGAGTGGTTGGCCTGCGCAAGAGACAACTGTAGTCGTACTGTTCAGGGAAACGTACACTCAGACTTCTCTGCAGAGTGGGTGTGGCAGCTGCTTTTGGTGGATAAGTTGGTTTAAGATGCAGAGACCCACTGCTGAGAGAAAAAAAACGTTGCAGCATTCAAAGAGAGAAAGAGTGAGTTACCTCCCTTCTCCTCCAGATATCTCCTTCGCGCTGCGATTCTAGCATCTTCACACAAGAGTACGACGAGAGGCAGCACCATTAGAGCACCTGGGAGGTTCTCTGCAAGTCCTTCAACCAGACGCAAAAACAGAGCCAAGGCGTTGTTCAAGCTTCGTTGGGTTTTGAGCTCTCGGTGTTTTGCGCAAGTCCAGGTAAGGGAAGCTAGACTTCATTTTCAATACAAGCCATAGTTTAGCTATTTCTGAAGTGAGGGCGACGTGGTCGCCGGTTTTTGTTTTCATCTTTGTAAAATGCTCTGTTCTATGTGTTTGGGCGACGTGGTCGTCGGTTTTTAAATACAGACTTCGAAATACCTTGTTTTTGAACTAGATCGCCGGTTTTGGCGTTGTTTGCGAACTCCCTGTTTTTGGTGTTGCTTTGAAACGGTTTGAGATTTAAATGAGATATTCGAAAATAAGAACCTTGGAGTGAGTTTTGCTGTGATTGAAATCATTCATTTAAGTGTTGTATGATGTGTTGAATGTTGTGGATGTGGGATCAAGGCATAGTATTTTCAGGAAAGAAAATACCGTGTAAGATCGTGTAGGATGTGCATTGATCGGTGATGTCTATAATGAGATTATCCTGACTCTCTTGAGATAATGGATTCATATAGATGAAGTTATTCAGGCGTTGAGAGTCGAAGGAGGTTCATATGTATGGGTGAGTCGTGTGAAAAAGAACGAGCTCGGCCTGTTATATGGATTAACCCTGTCATACTGTGAGAATGATGAACTTGAGATTGAGATTGTGTTGATGCACATAGCTAGTAAACATTACAGCTGTTTAGTATGACAGGTGCAGAATCTCTGAGTCTAGTCAATGCACGAGTCTTCCGGAAGTAGTGTCAAGTGTCTTGTGTGCTGGGTCAGTGGTGGTCTGACATGTGAAATGAGGAACTTGAAATTTATAGACACTTGATGCAGTTTTGTGAAATAGAATGACTCTCGAGAATATTGTGAAATGTGTGATTTCTGGGCGATCAGGTGAAGGGTATTGAGAAAATCTATAGCTTTACGTGAATATCTTGAAAATTGCTTACCCTGATTTTAATGTTCTTATTTAAACTCTCTTTAAAATATCTAGCTTACCCTGCGTGTTTTGCTCGTTGGCTGTCTTTCTCTTTAAACTGTGATGATCGTGTATAACTTACACGGGAGCAGATGATCTTCCAGGAAGTAGAGCTCCTTAGTGAGTGGTCGCTGAGGAAGAGATCGCCGGTTTTCTATCTCTTGGTGGTGATCGCCGGATTTATGTCCTGCTGCAGATCGCCTGTTTTGGGCCTTCTGTTACCAGATCGCCGGTTCATGTATGGAGACCGCCGGTCTTGTTGTAATTGGTTGAATTTCGTTTAAATTTTGAAAACATTTGACTGGTTATGTATTAAACTCCCTAAGAGGAGCAACTTCATTACTTATATATATATTATCATTCTTCAATATTATTTGTTCACCTTTATTTTCATTATACATGTATGCATGGCTTTATTTTGGCGGGATGTTACACTGTGGAAGTAGTGTCTGAGCCTTCTAGCTGAAAAAACTACCTCCAGAGCGGCCTTCTCCAGAGCCTGATACCTTGTTTCAGGGCCCTGCAGCACCTTACTCACAAAATACACAGGCTTCTGGACCCGATCTTGCTCTTGTACCAGGACTGAGTCGACTGTCCTCTTCGTCACAGCAAAGTACAGACGAAGAGGGGTGCCCACTTGTGGTTTAGACAATACTGATGGGCTCGCCAGATACTCCTTCAGCTTTAGGAAGGCCTCTTCGCACTCCTGCGTCCAAAGGAATCTGCTGTTGCGCTTGAGACACTGGAAATACGGATGACCCTTCTCTCCTCCAGCAGACATAAACTGTGACAATGCGGCCAACCGACCGGTGAGCTGCTGCACCTCCTTCACCATCGTTGGGCTCCTCATTGCCACGATTGCTGTGCATTTCTCTGGATTCGCCTCGATCCCTCGCTCTGTTAGGAGGAAGCCCAAGAACTTCCCAGTCTCCACACCGAAGATACACTTTTTAGGGTTGAGCTTCAACCTGTACTTGGTGATGGTGGTGAAAAGTTCCTCCAGATCAGCTTCATGATGCGCCTTCTCTCGCGACGTGACCACCATGTCATTTACGTATGCATGCACGTTCCTTCCAAGCATGGGTGAGAGCACCCTATCCATAAGTCTCTGATAGGTAGCTCTCGTGTTCTTCAGCCGGAACGACATTACCTTGTAGCAGTAGCAAGATCGTTTCGTCATGAAAGCGGTTTTGCACTCGTCCATGGGGTGCATCCTGATCTGGTTGTAGCCTGAGAGCGCGTCCAGAAAGCTGAGGAGCTTTCCCCCTGACGCGCTGTCCACCAATGCCTCTATACTAGGGAGAGGGTAGGAGTCCTTGGGGCAGGCCTTATTGAGGTCAGTGAAGTCCACGCACAACCTCCACTTGCTGTTTGACTTCTGGACCAGCACCACGTTCGCCAACCACTTGGGGTACTGGATTTCTCTGATATGTCCCGCGGTAAGGAGCTTCTGCGTCTCATCATGGATCACCTTCCTCCTCTCTTCATTGAATTTCCTTCGCCTCTGGCGCACCGGTCGCACCTTGGGATCCATCGACAGGTGGTGGCAAAGGAAATTGGGGTCGATCCCTGGCATGTCAGAAGCTGACCATGCAAAGGCGCCCATGTGCCTTTCGATCACACCAACGATCTGTGCTCGTTCTTCTGCAGCGAGCGATCCCCCCAACTTAAACTTCTTCCCCCTTATTTCCACCTCCACCCATCCCTCGGCTGGATGGGGTCTCCTTTCATTGGCGATTACAGCCCTGGCGATGCCTGACTCACGAGGAGCGATCATGCCCTCTGCTTCAGCTTCCACCTGAGCTACCTGGGAGCCCCCCAGCGTAGCATCTTCCATCACCTGATCTGCCTGTGTACCATGAACCACCGATCGCTCCTCGAGCACGCCTGATGGTGGTGTCATAGTGACATGGCAGATGCTTCTCTTCTGCTTGAGGCTTTTCTCATAACAGCGCTGATCTCGCCGCGGACTCAAGCGTGGAGAGATTGCCTCGTCACTCTTTCGTTTGACTTTCTATCTGCTGCGCGCTCTGCAAGGAGGCTCCAGGAACCTTCACCGGAACTTCGAATGGTGCCTGCAAAACACACAGACGGCGCCTCTAGCGGCCGTTGTAGCTCCGACGCTCAAGTCAGGCAACGGGAACACCAAAAGGTCTCTCTCAGACTTCTCTGTGTGAGACCGTGTGTGTGTGCCCTCAGTCCTCTTTGATTCGAAGACTGAGTGCCCTTGGATTTGTGTTGTGTTTGAGTAAAAGATTGCGTACCTGGTTTCTGTGTTCTTCTTCCTCATATAGACCCGTGTAGCCCCTACAGGCTACCTCTAGGCCACTTAATTACTCTGCATTGCCGTTTCCACTCCCCAGGGCTACCTTGCGTGCCAGCTTTCTTCACTTGAGTGCCAAGTCTGACAGCAGGAGCCGCGTGGGTGCCTCTGGGCCCCTCGACTTCTGTGCCTATCTGCCCCACCTATTCTCTGGGAACATCTTCACCATCCACGTGGCAGACATGCAACCCACTAGGAGACTCTAACCTTGATGGGTTCTCGTCCAGCAGGATTCTGCACCTAACTGTGTCTTCTCATCTTCATGCGTGGTCGTCTTGCGACTAAGGCCATTCACTGCCTCTGGGCGCTTTACTGATCATCGATTGCGTTGTTCACATCGCGCGGCCGATGTCACCTCAACACACACCGATGACCGATGTGCTTCTTCACGTCCTCGTGCTCTGCTTATGGAATCAGGCGAGGTCCTTGAGTAACGTTCTCGCTGGGAGCCTGGGTCCCAGTTTAACACGTGTTGGCAAGGAACCCCCGACGACTGATCACTCTGCATGCACCGATGACTGATCGGTGCCTCATCACTTCTCGCGCTCTGCTTCCAGGCGCTCAAGTAGGAACCGATCCTCTGGTGGTGGTCACTCGGTAGCTGACCACTGATCGCCGTTCTTGAACGATCTCCCCCCTGGTTCATCTGCTTTCTCGCGCCACGCGTCACTCTGCGACTGACCCACGTCGTCATCAGCTGTTGACGTCATCGACTACCGATGACCGACCGGATCACAAGCCCCCCAGTCTCGAGCTGTGAACTTGTTCTCAGCGAAGAGACTAAGTGGTCTTCGTTGCCAAAGAGGAGAAGGAGCTCGAAGCTGATGTACCTGAGAGCATGGCTGCTGGTGCCGAGGTTCTGATAGATGGGTTCCATGGGCTGGCAACAGGTTTACTGCGTCCTTCCAGACTTGGACTCTACCCAACCTAGCCTCCACCATTCAGTGGCTGATGGCAGGCTCATTCCTCCTCCTTGAGCTTCTTCCCTTGCCACTTCTCCTTTTGTGTAATTTCTCTTGCTGCTACAAACTTGTATATAATCTTTTATGCATAAGTTCATGTTGGATGACTGACCTGATGGCGTCTAAATGCTTCGACTGATCGTCCAAGACCTTGTTTGGGCAAGCTTTCATACTAAGAGCTTTGCTACCGACCACCGACTAGCATGTTAGCGCACCACCGATCAGTCATCGCGCTTCATGCTTCGCATTACTTCCGCGTCACTCCAGCGCTAAGTGCATAGAGGACCCGACCTCTGAAGTTGATGCCTGTGTTTTGGGGAAGAGGACTGCTCCTTGATGACCCCTCTTGCCTTAGCCTCGCTGTAGGAAGTTGAGGTGAGGTCTTTCTCTTCTCGCCCCAGCCTCGCTGTAACAAGTCGAGGTGAGGACTTTTTATCTCGCCTCAGCCTCGCTGTATAAAGTCGAGGTGAGGACTTTTTATCTCGCCTCAGCCACGCTGTATAAAGTCGAGGTGAGGACTTTCTCTGTAGTCTTAACCTTTCTCTGTGGGCTTGGTTCCTTTGCCTCAACCTTGCCGTAAGAAGCAGAGGGAGAGGACTTTCTCTGCCTGCACCCTACTGTGTAAAGTCGAGGGTGAGGACTTTCTCTTGCCTGCACCCCGCTGTATAAAGTCGAGGGCGAGGACTTTCTCTGTTGCCTTAACCTTGCTGTAGGAAGCAGAGGATAAGGACTTGGATCTCTTGCCTCAACCTTGCCACAAGAAGCAGAGGAAAAGGACTTTCTCTACTGAGTGGGTGCATGCTCCCAGGGGAGCACCAGGGGTGGCTGTCTAAGCGCACTCGCCAGGCGCATCCCTGCCTGCATGGTATCACCGTACGCCCTTTGAGTGGGCAACTCCTCTTCTTCTGGTTTGGAATCATGCGGGTTACATGTGTAACGCTCTCGCTGGGAGCCTGGGTCCCAGCTTAACACGTGTTAACAAGACCCCGATGACAAACCTTCTTCTGGAATCATGCGAGGTGCGTGCGTAACGCTCTCGCTGGGAACCTGGGTCCCAGCTTAACACGTGTTAGCACGACCCCGATGACCAGCCTTATTTTGGAATCATGCGAGGTGCATGCGTAACGCTCTCGCTGGGAACCTGGGTCCCAGCTTAACACGTGTTAACATGACCCCGATGACCAATGGACCGACCGAGTACTTACCCCGACATGCACCGACGGATGATCTTGCTTCGGGTGCACCGATGCCTGATCGAGCTCTGCTTCTTGGTGCTCAAACGCGACGGTGATGTCTTGTTACGGGGAAGAAGAGTTTTACTTGTTGACCCCTCTTGCTTGCCCCGAGTTCGTCGACCTTTGGGTCTGATTCCTCTTGGACGTTTCTCGAAATCTTCCCTTTCCCTCTCTTGGTTTTCCCAGAACTCCCGAGTTCCCAAACTTTGGCCACCTGCACTCACTCCTGGGGTGAGGAGAACATAGGTCAGTGGTCCGTACTCGCGCCTGGGGCGAGCAGGCTCCAGCTGATCCCTTGGACTTGCAATTGGGGCAAGCAGAACTTGAACTGGGAAACATGTGCACACTTGACATACTGAAATCTTTTTTATTGGGTGGCCTCGTTAAAGTGCCCCCTGATTTGCTCAACTATTTAACAGTACATACATTGATTGTGTTCAGTGCAAGAACGCGTCTACCTTACAACTTAACTGAAGTAGAAACTTAAGTGTGTAGCGTTCCCCGTCTATGGGATAGGTGCTCCATCCAGGGTCTCCAGCCGATAGGCTCCATTCTCCAGCGCCTCAACCACTCTGTATGGGCCCTGGCGATGACCGACCTGGCGAGCACACCATTCTTCCAGCAACGACGAAAAGCTGTCCTTAACTTCAAACTTGTTCGTGCCTCCCAAGTTCTCCATAAGCTCGCTGCTTCCCTTTTGTTACACCATCGCGAGGTGTGTTAAAGCGGACTGACTGGACTTCCTTGAACTTGTGTGGGAAACTCATGACTTCAAGCGCTTCTCCAATCCCTCTTTCTCCTGCAAACGTGCAGAAATCCCACACTATCTGGGGTTCGGGGAGGTTCACAGAAGCGTAACCCTCGTTCATCCAGGCCTTGGGATCGAATGGCGGATATACTAAGCCAACAGCTAGAGAACTGGGCCCTTCGCCTTTCTCTTTGCAACTTCCTATCGCTGAGCTTAAAGACTTTGCCTCAGCTTCCATCTGAGCTACCTGGGAGCCCCCCCAGCGTTGCATCCTCCATCACCTCACGTCCCCATGCACAGGGACCTCGTGTTGCTGATCGCCTGTCTGAGACCCCGAAGCGCGATCACCTTGTGTCCCTCGCAGGTAATCTGTCAGGAATCCTGTCTTCACTAACTCAGCAAGTTGACGTCCCAACGCCAGGCATGTGCGGAGTGTGTGTCCATAAGCCTGATGGAACTCACACCACTCGTCCTTCCGCCTTCCAAGTACCTCGTCAGTTTTCTCTGGTACTCGGAGTCTCGCAGCCACGGCAGGGATGGTGATCAGCTCTGCCAACTCTATCACGAAATCATACCTAGGGGGTGTGTTGTTCTCCCTTGCACGCCCCCTGGGCTGGTTCTTGCCGGGTGCATATGGACGAGGCCTTCCCTGTGCCTTCCTCTCCTCCTTGGTCTCATACACCCGCACCTGCTGCTGCCTCCCCTGACCTCCGCGCGGCATCGTCGGCGCAGTGCTGCCTCTCTTCTCAGAGACCTCTGTCTCCGCCACTATGTGCGCCACCGCTCGTCGCCGAATCTCAGCGAAGGTGGCAGGATGGCTTCTGATGAGCGATTCACTGAAAGGGCCAGGTAGCACGCCTTTCTTGAATGCATGCACCAGCATGCTCTCATCCTTGCTGGGCAGTCTCACCACCTGCGCACCAAAGCGGTTGAGGAAGTCCTTCAGCGACTCCCCCTGGTTCTGGCGCACGTCGAACAAGTCGTAAGTCACCACCGGCGGCGCTCTGTTGACTATATACTGCTCCGTGAATAGCTTTGAGAACTGATGGAAGGAGGTGATGTGGCCTTCCGGCAGGCTCACGAACCACTCCATAGCTACTCCGCTCAGCGTGCTCATAAGCATTTTGCAGTACACTGCGTCTGAACCTCCAGACAGCATCATCTGAGTGTGGAAGGCTGTCAAATGTGCCTCTGGGTCTTCCACCCCCGTGAACGACGCCTTCACTCCCACCAAGTTAGGGGGCACCACCGTGTTCATGATCTCGGGGGAGAAGGGCATGGGAAATGCTCTAGGGGGCGACGGCGGCATCGACGTCCTGTCTTCGGATACGCGCTCATTCTGCGCCTGCAGCTCCCTACGCAACTCCTCGTTCACGCGGTCCAACTCCTCATTCCTGCTGTGCGATGCAGTTAGCTCTGCATGCATCTTCTCCTGCTCAGCTCTCGATGCCGCAACGTTCTCCTGCAACGCGCGCATCATCTCCATGACCTGCGTCATGGTCACAGTTTCTTCACCAGCAGGTGGTGGAGGTGTCGTTTGTCTGGCTCTTCTACTCATCTGTGCGATTTCTGTCCTCGTTCTCGTGTATGGGGGCTTCGTTTTACTTCGTGCCCCACGGTGGGCGCCAAATGATCTCGCCGCGGACTCAAGCGTGGAGAGATTGCCTCGTCACTCTTTCGTTTGACTTTCTATCTGCTGCGCGCTCTGCAAGGAGGCTCCAGGAACCTTCACCGGAACTTCGAATGGTGCCTGCAAAACACACAGACGGCGCCTCTAGCGGCCGCTGTAGCTCCGACGCTCAAGTCAAGCAACGGGAACACCAAAAGGTCTCTCTCAGACTTCTCTGTGTGAGACCGTGTGTGTGTGCCCTCAGTCCTCTTTGATTCGAAGACTGAGTGCCCTTAGATTTGTGTTGTGTTTGAGTAAAAGATTGCGTACCTGGTTTCTGTGTTCTTCTTCCTCATATAGACCCGTGTAGCCCCTACAGGCTACCTCTAGGCCACTTAATTACTCTGCATTGCCGTTTCCACTCCCCAGGGCTACCTTGCGTGCCAGCTTTCTTCACTTGAGTGCCAAGTCTGACAGCAGGAGCCGCGTGGGTGCCTCTGGGCCCCTCGACTTCTGTGCCTATCTGCCCCACCTATTCTTTGGGAACATCTTCACCATCCACGTGGCAGACATGCAACCCACTAGGAGACTCTAACCTTGACGGGTTCTCGTCCAGCAGGATTCTGCACCTAACTATGTCTTCTCATCTTCATGCGTGGTCGTCTTGCGACTAAGGCCATTCACTGCCTCTGGGCGCTTTACTGATCATCGATTGCGTTGTTCACATCGCGCGGCCGATGTCACCTCAACACACACCGATGACCGATGTGCTTCTTCACGTCCTCGTGCTCTGCTTATGGAATCAGGCGAGGTCCTTGAGTAACGTTCTCGCTGGGAGCCTGGGTCCCAGTTTAACACGTGTTGGCAAGGAACCCCCGACGACTGATCACTCTGCATGCACCGATGACTGATCGGTGCCTCATCACTTCTCGCGCTCTGCTTCCAGGCGCTCAAGTAGGAACCGATCCTCTGGTGGTGGTCACTCGGTAGCTGACCACTGATCGCCGTTCTTGAACGATCTCCCCCCTGGTTCATCTGCTTTCTCGCGCCACGCGTCACTCTGCGACTGACCCACGTCGTCATCAGCTGTTGACGTCATCGACTACCGATGACCGACCGGATCAAGCGCCTAGCCTTAGCCTGATTTGACTTGATGGTAATGACAGCCCTTTCCATCGGTGGCAGCTTCAACTTCATGTGCCTTGTCGATGGCACTGCACCCAACCTGTTGAGCGTGGGTCTTCTCAGCAAGATATTGTATGCAGATGGGGCATTCACCACCAAGTACTTTATCTTCTCTGTGTGGGACGCCACTCCATCGGTGAACGTCATTCTCAGCTTTATGTAGCCCCGCACCTCGACCTGGTCCCCCGCGAAGCCATAAAGACACCCAACATATGGCCTCAGCTGATTGAGCAACAGTTGCAGCTTGTTGAACGTCGGCCAGAACATGACGTCCGCTGAACTTCCTTGGTCTACGAGCACCCTGTGCACTCGTCTTCCTGCTATCACAAGGGAGATGACCACAGGATCGTTATCGTGGGGTACAACGTCCTGCAGATCAGCCCTTGTGAATGTGATATCCACCTCGGGGAAATGGCTTTCATTCATTGAGTCTATAGCCATTACTGAGCGTGCGTACCTTCTTCTTTGCGACGCGGAGCACCCTCCGCTAGAGAAGCCCCCCGCGATCGTCCTCACTTCCCCGTGCACAGGGATTTCATGTTGCTGATCACCTACCTGGGACCCCGAAGCACGATCACCTTGCGCCTCCCGCAGGTAATCGGTCAGGAATCCTGTCTTCACTAATTCAGCAAGTTGATGCCCCAACGCCAGGCAGGTGTGGAGTGTGTGTCCATAAGCCTGATGGAATTCACACCACTCATCATTCTTCCTTCCAAGTACCTTGTCAGTTTTCTCTGGTACTCGGAGTCTTGCAGCCACAGCAGGGATGGCGATCAGCTCCACCAACTCTACCATGAAATCATACATAGGGGGTGCATTGTTCTCCCTTGCACGCCCCTTGGTCTGGTCCTTCCTGGGTGCATAGGGACGAGGCCTTCCCTGCGCCTTCTTCCCTTCCTTGGCCTCATGCACCCGCGCCTGTTGTTGTTGCTTCCCGTCACCTCCGCGCGGCTTCGACGGTGCAGCACTGCCTCTCTTCTCAGAGACCTCTGTCTCTACTACTATGTGCGCCACCGCGCGTCGCCGAATCTCAGCGAAGGTGGCAGGGTGGCTCCTGATGAGCGATTCACTGAAAGGACCAGGCAGTACGCCTTTCTTGAATGCATGCACTAGCATGTTCTCGTCCTTGCACCTGCGCACCAAAACGGTTGAGGTAGTCCTTCAGTGACTCCCCCTGGTACTGGCGCACATCGAACAGATCGTAGGATACCACCGGTGGCGCTCTGTTGACGATATACTGCTCCGTGAACAGCTTCGAAAACTGATGGAAGGAGGTGATGTGGCCCTCCAGCAGGCTCACAAACCACTCCATAGCTATTTCGCTCAGTGTACTCATAAACATTTTGCAGTACACAACGTCTGAGCCTCCAGACAGCATCATCTGAGTGTGGAAGGCTGTCAAATGTGCTTCTGGATCTTCCACACTCGTGAACGACGCCTTCACTCCCACCAGGTTGGGAGGCACCATTGTGTTCATGATCTCGGGGGAGAAAGGCATAGGGAATGCTCTAGGAGGCGATGGCGGCATCGACGTCCTATCTTCGACTGCGCGCTCCTTCTGCGCCTGCAATTCCCTACGCAATTCCTTGTTTATACGGTTCAACTCTTCATTTCTGCTCTGCGATGCAGTCAGCTCTGCATGCATCTTCTCCTGCTCTGCTCTCGATGCCGCGACATTATCCTACAGCGCGCATCATCTCCATGACCTGCGCCATGGTAACAGCTCCTTCTTCAGCAGATGGCGCAGGTGTGGTTTGTCTGGTTCTTCTACTCATCTTCTCAGCAAAACCTTCGATGAAAAGTCCAAGAAACTTCAAGAACTGCGATGTGGATGGGAACAAGATTCACACGAGCCCCACGGTGGGCGCCAAATGATCCTGCCGCTGACTCGAATGTGGAGGATATGCCTCGTCACTCCTTCGTCTAACCTTCTGCAACCGCGTGTTCTACAAGAACGCTCCAAGAACCTTCTCTGGAACTCCAAACAATGCCTACAAAACAACACAGACGGTGCCTCTTGCGACCGTTTGCACTCCGACGCTCAAGTCAGGTAATAGAACCACCAAAAAATCTCTCTGAATCTCTCTGTGAGACTTGTGTGTCCTCTCAGATCCACTTTCTCTCTCTATAACTGAATTCTGTTATCACTGTGCAATGTGTGTAAAATGTGCTCACAATGACTCAGAAAATGTGTGTAATGCGTAAATCCCCGTACCTTACATGATGTGGAGTGCTTTTATACCTGTGCCGCGCCTCTCTCTCAGATGGTGACACGTGGAGGCATGCAACTTACATCTAACCGTACGCGTATCACACCTGAAGGGCCTTTGCGCTTTTCTCTATGCGCCTAAGTTATTCCCTTGCGGAGTAACTTAGCGCGTTTCTTCCCTCTGAGTGAGTCGCATGCTCCCAGGAGAGCACTAGGGGTGGCTGGTCTAAACACACTCACCAGGCGCTGCATCCTGCATGCATGATCTCACTGCACAATGCCATGCACGTAATGGGTTAAGAGAGTCACTGATCACTGACCAGTTTACTAGCTCTCTTATACCATCCTCATACACGACCCTACTGGCGAGCAGCTCTTCTTCTTCTGGTTTGGAATCATGCGAGGTGCATGCGTAACGCTCTTGCTGGGAGCCTAGGTCCCAGTTTAACTGCGTGTAGCAAGAAACCCCGATGACCATGCATCGATGACTGATCGGTGCTTCATTACTTCTCGCGCTCTGCTTCTAGGCGCTCATCGGGTGGTGGTCACTTAGTAACTGACCACCGATCACCGTTTTGAGTGATCTCCTCCCTGATTCACTTGCTATCTTATTCCACATGTCATCCTATGAATGGTCCACATGGTCATCTGCTGCTGACGTCATCAACTACTGATGACCGACCGGATCAGTTTTCTATTAAGATAAAAGATTAAATATTTTCAATTATGCTTTTAGTTGAGATTATATTCTCGTGAACGAAAGTTGTTACACGAATAGTTATAAAAGGGGCTTGAGAGCCCAAGTGTTGTTTCTGAATACTAGACTGAAACTGATTACTTTTTTGTAAGCTCTCACTGACTTGATCGTCGGAGTGTGATCAACAGGTAGAGGGCGCCTCTGTCTCAACGGAGCCACATTCCAGTGCAACAAGAAGACGCAGATCAGTATTCAGAAAAGACAGGTTAGAAGAGGAGCTTTCCACCAAGGTCAACCAGCGCGAACATATGTATTATAGGTTTTCATGATGAAGTAATCTCTACTTTGGTTTAATAGGTTTATTTTAGTGGATGATGCTAATTAGGTTGTTAAAATTAGGTTGCATAATCGATATTTTTCTCAATAAATTTCATAAAGTGATATAGTGATCTCTCAAGTTTGAAGAGTTTGAGAGGTGATGAAGAGAAAGAAAAGTTCCTTTCATGGAAAAGCACCATTCTTCCTAAGTAGCACAAGATAAAAATTATTAAAACTTTTCTAGGTTCAGAAGAAGCTTGGATTTTCCTCTTCTGAGGAAGATTTCTTTAAGAGGATGAGGAGAAGATTACTTTCATTTATGATAGAGAACAAGAAGAAAGCATTTAAGTAATGTAATTTTCATTCTTTTAAAAGGTGAGCGTTCAAGGGGGTAAGGGATCTTATTTATAGATGTATAAGTCCCTTGCTTTTCATATCCTAGGGAATGTGGCACTTAAAAACAAGGAAAAATGCAACTGCAAAAGTGAGAAAATTAATAGCCCCAACATGCCAAACAAGGCCTTTAACAAAATTGGCCTAAAAAGGACTTATTCTAGTGTGCTTTGTTAGTAGATGACCTAATACCCATAAGACGATCTTATGATATGAGCGTCTATGTGTCTTGATGATAACAAACACTATAAGATGTGTTAAGTGTTTTAAAAAAGTTATTAAGTGTGCATAAGTTATTAGAAGGTCTATCAGCAAAAGAACTTGTTAAAAGAACATGTCAGACATGTGTGCAATGATATATACAATCAGACATTACAAGGCTCATAATAAAATGTAGAACAAACACATACATCAGACAATGTAACACATAAGGGAGTGTATGATGGAAGAGGCCCAAGCTCAGGCCTAACAACTAGGTCCATGGCAAAGAGGATTCAAGAAGAGTGGGACTCTTCTATTGATGGCAGAGAGACTTTTCTCTACATGTTCAAAGACCCCTCAGAGGACCACAAGGAGTAGAGCCCAAGCCATGGGAGCTGAGCATAAATTAATTTTAGTTTATTTGTAATTTCAGTAGAGTAGGGTTCATTTAGCACAATAGGGGGGTGTATTTACCAATTTAGTAGAGTAGGGTTCATTTAGCACAATAGGGGGTGTATTTAACAATTTAGCTTGTACCTAGATCTTTTAGGATAGAAATGTAGCCCTACCTTCTAGAAGCATGCTAGGGGGCTGCATTGACCTTAGTCAATGCCCTAGCCACCCCTCTCTTTAGGGTTTCCTACCATCCTCTCTCTCTTGTCCTCCAAGGCACTTCCACCTATAAATAAGGGTACTTGGCTCATGTTTTTTTAAGATCAATTTTAATGAGTAAATGCTGCCAAATTTTTGTAAGCTTCTACTCTTGTCTAGTCTCTCTAGGTTAGACACTTTGATCTTAACCTTCACCTTCCTCCAAGTGATTTGGCCCAAACTATCACTCTCCATACCTTTCATGCACCTACAAGGAACCCATAACTCTATATGAGCCATCCGTGACCCATATCATCCATAGCTTCCGCCAACTTTTCACCTCATTTCCTCAAGAAGAACATTGGTCATGAAGAACAACCCATCAATGTATATCCTTGACCTTCATATTATTTATAATGTCATCCTTATATTGTGTGAATTAATCTTTGAACTTATTTGATGAACAAAATTACAGCATAAAATATTTTTCAAATAAGATTCTAAAGATAAATTAAGAGCATGCTGAAATGATAAATATTTGTGCTTAAAATGAACTTGAGAAAGAACAACATTTTTATGAATACCAAGTTAATATTTATGATACAAAAGTATTTAAAATAGTATTAAAATAATTTTCAAAAACATATATAATTGAATATAAATCAAATGTTTTTCAAATATGTTTAAATGTTTCAATCTGTATTAATTGACAACAACTATTTTAAATGCATATTAAGAAAATGTTTGACATATTATTCTTTGAATTAGAATTAATAGATAATTGTTGATAACTCAAAGATAATATTTTAGTGGTATATTTATGTAATTAAATAAATATTTGATGCATAATATATTCACAGGAATATACAATCAAGAACACAGAAATAGATCATATCAAGAGTTTCCACTTAAAGTGTCCGATGACCAAATGATCAATTAAATAGAGTATTTACGCAATCATGTACAATGACCAAATTCATCAAGCATTAATGATAAATTACATTGATGAGAAGAGAATAAAGAAAGTGTAACAAGGGAATAATCAATCAAGCCGTCTGAAGTTTCCATTCAGAGCATCTGAAGGATAATTAAAGATTCAACCTAGCAAGATTGTTGGATAAAATGATCAAGTGTACCAATGGAATTAATGAGACGATAATATACATTCCAATGAATGATTTGTGTTAGAAGGGAGGAGTAAATTGTTTTCACAAGATTTTTGCAAAGATTGGAAGTAGAGTAAAAAGATCTGTAAAATCAATCAATTGATTTTTTTGTTCAACTGGATGAATTATCAGATTTATAGTTCTTTAAGAAAAATCAACCAGTTGTTTTATCAAAACAATTAGCTGTTTGTAGCAGAAAACAAAGAACAAAATATAAAGTAGTATATAAGAGTAGGGAAAGAGAGATTCACACAGAGAAATTTATACTGGTTCACTCTTAACCAAGAGGTACATCCAGTCCTCAGCTAACCACTGAGAATTCACTATGCAATCAAAACTAGATTACAAAACACACACCAAGAATGTTGATCTTGAACCCCTCAAGAACACACAACACTTGTTGGGAACACCACAGTTTCCAGAAACCCTTTCTAAAAATGACTTACACACAATTACAATATTCAAAGAAGAAAATAGAATACACTTGGGATTTTTAAAGCAGTAGAACAAGGAATAGAAAACCCAAATCCTACTTCACATACAAGTAATGATCTAAAAACTCTTGATCTTCTCTTGAAAAAGTTTTTGACAAAAGTCTCTTAGCTTTTGAAAAGATCACATAACAATCTTTATATAGACTTTAAGAAGTGGTTAAAACTGTTAGATCATTAATTGAAAGCAGTTGGAACCATTTAAAATCAGTTTGGAATTCATAACAGAATTCTGTTAGAAAAACAGTTGATTGATTTTAAAATGAACTGAATGAATTCTTTTTCTGTAAAGATTTCACATAAAATAGTCAGTTCTTTTATCGAAATAACCGACTATTTTTGCCTCACAGAAAAGAGAAAAGAATTTCAAGTCCTTTTGAAAAAAAACTAAGTGCAATTCAATCGGTTGTCACGACAAATCAATTGGATGAAAAATTTGTTGTAGTCACCAGACTTTAAACAACAACTTTTTCAACTGATTGAAAGCTCGAGACAACTAACTAAAATTCACACAGCTTTTTAGAAAACACTTCTTTCAAAAGAGATTAAGAATAAAGTGAACTTGGATCAATACTAGATGTGAATTGACAACTCAAAATCTACTAAATAACACACACAAACACAACAACAAATTCTTCAAGTCTTCAAAACAGATTTGGAAGCATCAAAGCACCTTGTTCAACAATTTGAAGAGCTACAATGCAATTAAAACGCAACAAGAATAAAAGTTCAAGTTCTCAAAAGTAGTGT
Source organism: Phaseolus lunatus (assembly GCA_013389735.1). Classification (NCBI taxonomy): domain Eukaryota; kingdom Viridiplantae; phylum Streptophyta; class Magnoliopsida; order Fabales; family Fabaceae; genus Phaseolus; species Phaseolus lunatus. Next base: position 13,202,009 of record CM023866.1, on the reverse strand, counting down.
CTGACACATGACACTACGAGAAGAATGAACATTCATAAATTGAGCGTCTGAACGCATATGGAAAGTGGAACTGTGCAATTCTGAGTTGGAGAAAAGCTTTAAGAGATATATTTTAATCAATACAGAAATATTTTAAATTCAAATATATTCAAGACGCATAAAGAAAATCAAGATTAGAAGATTCCTTATTGAGCGTCCAACGAGCATAATGAAGTTATTGTGAAATTCATGGGAAGTTATTGAAGACATTCAAAGTTGCTGCAAATAATGAAGAGAAAGAGAATTTCAAATGAATAATTTTAGAAGAATTCAAGTGTGAAAAAGCATTAAAGATACAAGCCAAAACCCTCCTTGATCAACGTTCAAATCCACAACAAAGTTAGAAAGAATTTCATAGAGCATTAAAGCCATATAAAGAAGGCGCAAACGCATAGTAAATGACCAAGAAATTATTTCTATATTCAACATCCAAGGTAATTATAGTGAAGTAATTATGATAGAGATTTGATTGAAGAATCAGTCACAATCATTAAAGGGTTAACATTCACATCAAATACCATAAAGGAAAAATTTGAATTGTTTAATATGCTCAAAGATGCAAAGAATATAATCAAAACAAAAGTTATTATATTTAGCGTCTCACGTGAAAAAGATGATGAACAATGCACAAAAATGAAGGATACTGAAAGATTACAATATCAATGAATCAACATTTACATTGGGACTGAAAGAAGAAATAATTTAAATACAATTGAAGTCCAAGACATAAAAGAATCAATCAAGAGCAAAGGTTTCCATATCTAGTGTTCAACGACTATGTGAACAAGAGAAAAATCAAAGCTTCAACGGTTAAAATATAAAGTTTATATAAAGATCTTGAAGATGAAGATGACATATACAAGTATACGAGCGTACAAGATTACCACAAGTGATTAAGTGTTTATTGTTTGAGCGAATATAATTTTTATGAGTGAATATTTCATATTTTTTGTTTAGAGCACTCATAGTTTGGGGAGTGAGCCTTATTGTAAATCTTTCATTGTGTAAAGATTATCCTATGAGCTTGCACTATCTGCACTCTTGTCGAGAGTGTTTCTCATTTGTTGAGAGATTTTGATCTCAAGAGGAGATTAGGATTGTTTGTCTTAATAGGTGTTTAATACTTGTTGCCTAGAGAGGTGTATAATACTTAAGGCTCTTAAGCGGTGAGCTTAAGGGACTAGACGTAGCCCTAGGGTTTAAGGTGAGCTAGTATAAATCTCTGTGCATACTTTTATGTATCCCTTATCTATTATAAATCGTGCTTTATGGTGTTTGAGGAAAATGTGAATTGAGTTCAGGCTCCATTCAACCCCCTCCCCGTTTTGAGCCAATTATACCTACAATTGGTATTAGAGCTAACCATAGGGGATAGTTCTTTGCAGAACTTGGGGCAATGATCCAAGGGCGAACTCAATAGAATTAGTTGTCCAAATGATTGACAAACCATCTCTGTTCAACTGAGAAAAGTATGATCTATGGAAAATTAGGATGAGCTACTTTCTTGACTACACTAACATAGATATTGATGCAATCCTAGCTTGCATTGCTATGAGTCTTTTGTTTTGTATTTTGGAGTGCGGATTTTGGTGAGATTGGGTGACTAAAATGAGTGAAAGAAAATGTGAAGTATTGGTGTATGGAGAATGATAATGAAGCTTAAGAGAGGTGAGGCCAACTCCTAAGAAGTTTTAAGCTAGACACAAAACTAGTGCTAGCAAAGAGTGAGCAAGACCACACTGAAACTGTTTTTTCTGGGCTGAAAACGTCCTGACTTTTACTGTTTATAAATTTTTTTCTATTTTTTTTGGGACGTTATGTTTTAACTGGATATCAACAACATCTAAATAGGGTTCTTTGAATTTTTTTCATATTTTTTTACCAAAATACAAACCCACGATAAATTCTCAAAACAAAGACAAAATTTCACAAAAACTGGAAAAGAAGAAACCAAAAGGATTTGAAAAAAAGAATTGAAACTCAAGACATAATAGAAACCTAACTCTATTGAACTTGTTAATGATCTAATAACAAGATAATAGACTCAAAAACATAAAAAGAAGAGCACACAAAAGTCACAAAATGACTCAAACCACATGGATATTCATTGTAGAAACAAGAAACAAAAAATCAAACAAAGGACTACTTGATTTGATGGCATATATGGAAACAACATGACTTTAGACAACTAGAAATGGATCATAAAATAAAAATGAAACCAAAATAAACTATTTTTACCAAAAGAAAATAAAAGAAGACTCAACAAAATTCAAAAGCACTCAAGTAAACACAAATAGAGATCCTACAACACAAATTTGGATGGTTCAAGGAGTATTTAGCATTTTGAACAGATTAAACTAAACACAAACACATTTAAACGGTGGAAACGCATTTAAAAAAGATTCAAGAGATTCTAAAAAGTGAGGAACAACACGAAAATGGAAGAACAAAAGTTATAACAACTTATCTTTTGAAAACCTAAGCTCTTGATACCAAATGATGCAAAACTAGCTTGTTTTGACTTTTTTTTTTGTTTTACTTTTGCATGTTGCAGAAGAATGGACTTGAAAGTGACATCAATGGCTGAATGGAAGTGTGGAAAAGATGAAATGAAGAGGGGAAGTAAAAGCTTAGAAGAGGTATGGCCAACTTCTAAGAAGATTCAAGCAAAACACTAATAGAAGTGCAAACTTGAGAGTGAGAATTTGAAGACAAATGAGCTAGCAACTTGGGTAGCATTTCACTATCAATTCAAATTTAATTTACTAGGGGGCTAGCACTTGTATTTATAGTGCCCTAGGCAGCCAAGGTGCAAGCTTTAACCCTAAAAACTATCCACTCATAGAAGGACAAGTGGCTCTCTCTAATTGGAGCAAATCCTCTCAAATTAGAGGTTGACAAGTGTCCTCCTCTAATTGGAGAGAATCCTCTCCATTCCCATGAAGAAAAATGTCCTTTTTCATTGGTGGGAATCCTCTCCATTAAGGGGATGACATGTGGACCTTCATGCCTTCCTTGCCACTCTATGCTTTCTATTTGCACTCTAGAAATTTATTTGTGCACCCTAGATGGTCTAGAGTTGCATTGGGTCCAAGGAGGCCCAATTGTAACTCTAGCTAGACTCTTTCTTTTTTCTATTTACACCCTACTCTAATTGGCCTAATACATGGCCCATGAAAATTGGCCCAAAACATGGCCCAAGAAAATGGCCCAAATACAAGCCCAAAATAAAGCCTATACTACTTTGTAAAATTTTATAAGACTTGGAAATTTGGAAGAAAAGTTAAAAATTAATTCTCCATAAGAATAAAGTTTTCTTAACTCATTCTTCTTCTTCTTCTTCTTCTTCCATTCTTCTAGCCATGACCCTAGTTAAAGGCCCAATATGAGTCCTTCCAGATGGTCCTCCATCATATCTAATAGAAGTTGTTAACAAGGTATATCTTCCTTGCTTAGTACTGTTGGAAAGCTACTTCTTGAAGAAGCCTAGAATGATCACTAGAAGACGCTATATCAACTAAATCTTAGAGCAAGGCACATTCTCTTGAGTACATTATTTGAAGAAGAAACGTCCAGAGTTACCACAATGATAAACGCCAAAGAAATATGGGAATTGCTTGCCAAACCTATTGATGACTCAAGAAATGATCATATATCATTAGAATCAAAAAGTGATCATATGTGCTACTCAACAAATGAAATGAACATGCATGAGGATGCCTTTGGAAATATCCAAATTTGCTAATGAGGTAAATCTGCCTTACCTACACTTTTCGATGAAAGCTTATCTAAATGAAGTTATTCTGAACATACATATTACATCTAGACTCAAGGCACTTAGAGAAAGAAATTTTACTTTTGAGAAAATAAATCCTAACCAACCACATAGATAGTCTCTAAAACTCTTTCTCATAAATTCTATAGGAGTCTATGATGGGACTAAACTTAATTGTCAAGAAATTGAAACACAGAATACACATGCTCTTGCACAATATAATAATTTGTATCGTTTGACGGTCTCTCAAGAGGAGAACCATTGAAATCTAACCTAAAAGTGTAAGGACCTAGAAACTTTAATTGGAATAAAAGTGTTATATTTAAATAATTTCAGAAGATGTTATTATTTAAAATACAAAGAGCTAGTAATAGAAGTTTCGTAGTAGTCGGACCTCGGACGTCGCCCAAGGTCTGGGGTCAGCTGGTAGAGGTCGGTCGGCTGACCATTGTATTAACCAAGTAGTCAGGTGCGATGACTTTATCGTGAGGTAATCACGTGGGTGTGCTCGAGGAAGACATGTGGATCAACAAGAGTAAAGGAAGAAAAGTGTAGCTTAGAAGTCTATGAGATCGCCGTTGTTGGAGACGGAGGCGATCTCCGACTTCTTTGGCACATAATCGCCTGTCGCCTAGAGGACACATGATCGCCAATCGCCTATGGTGTACGTGATCGACGGGAGTGCACTTAGTATGTGGTCAAGATGCTGGATGAAGCATAGTGGGTTCCAAAAACCACGCGTATCAAGGTGTGGGTTAAGCCTTAGATACGCTGTGCATGCGAAGCTCTATGCTTGAGCATAAGAAATCGTCCTTAGTGTTGCATGCATGGGCGCACGAGGAGTAGTGCTGATCTATTCTTGGAAATGTGAAGCTACCGACGTCACCAAGCCATCGGGAGGTAATACCTTGGACGTAACATAGTGGGATGAAGAACCTTCAACAAGGCGTGGCGATGTGTCATCAGTCATCGCCAGGGCGAGAGACATGCGGGCATCGCCAGGGCGAGAGACACGCGGGGATCGCCAGGATGAGGGACGCATCGGTCGTCTTCCAGGTAGAGACATCGGTCGTCTTCCAGGTAGAGACATCGGTCGTCTTCCAGGGAGAGACATCGATCGTCTTCCAGGGAGAGACATTGGTCGTTTTCCAGGGAGAGACATCGGTTGTCTTCCAGAGAGAGACATCGGTCGTCCTCCAGAGAGAGACATCGGTCGTCCGCCAGAGAGAGACATCGGTCGTCCGCCAGGATGAGTCATCAGTGGAAGATTATCGCGCGATGTCATGTTTCACACAGATAAGGTGGGACCCAGGCTCCCAGCATGAGACTTTCTGCATGCGCGACACGTATACAGAAAGGGTGTTTCAGAATAGTTAGCGTCAGAGAGTTGGTGTGCGCAAAACCCACGTGGTCATACTGTTCAAGGAAGTGTGCACGCAAGCTTTCCTGCGGAGTGGGTAGTGGCAACGGCAATTGTGGACAAGTTGGTTTAGATTCAAAAACTCACTTCTGAGAGGCAAAGAACGTTGCAGTGGTTCAAGAGTGACAGAGTGAGTTTACCTTCATCCTTCTCTTTTCTCTCCTTCGCGCTGCGATTCAGGCATCCTAAAGCACCAGTACGACGAGCGACGACTGCCCTTGGACTTCTGGGAAGTTCTCTGCGAGTTTTCTGATCAGGACGCTAAAACAGAGTTCGGGTATCCTTAAGTTCAGTGGGTTAGAGCTCGTAGTGAGATTCTACGCAAGTCCAGGTAAGGGAAGCTAGCCTTATTTCCAACGAAAACCTTAAGTTAGATGATTTTGATGATGGGGCGACGTGGTCACCGATTTTCAACTGTTATTGCATAATCCCCTGTTTTTGGATGTGATCGCCGGTTTTAATGTTGTTTTCGAACTCCCCTGATTTAGTGTCGCTTTGAACTTGTTGAGATTGAAATGAAAAATGTATATGCTATTCGAAAACCTGAACGGTGGTATGCTTGTTTTTGTGAGTGGGGTTGTTTAAGAAAAGATTCAAAATATTCTATGATGGAATTGTTCTTTATGTGTGGTATGATGTATGGAATGTGGTGAATGTGGGATCAAGGCATAGTATTTTCAAGAAAGAAAATACCGTGTAAGATCGTGTAGAGTGTGCATTGACCGGTGATTCGTTTATTATGAGATATCCTGACTCTCCTGATATAATGGAATCATATAGATGAAGTTATTCAGGCATTGAGAGTCGAAGGAGGTTCATATGTATGGGTGAGTTGTTTGAAAGAGAACGAGCTTGACCCGTTGTATGGATTAACCCTGTCATGCTAGGATAGTGATGATATTGAGATTCATTTATACGCTTGTGAATGTGTGTGATTTCACAGCGACCCTGTGAATGTGTGTGATTTCACAGTGGTGCAGTATGACAGGTGCAGATCTCTGAGTCTAGTCAATGCACGTGTCTTCCGGAAGTAGTGTCAAGTGTTTATGTGTGATGAGTCAGTGGAAGTCTGACGTGAGAAATGAGAAACATTGAAATTGATAGACACTTGATGGATTATGTGAATTGAACGACTCTTGAGGAAATTGTGAAATATGTGATTACTTGATGGTCATGTGAAGGGAATGAGAAAGTTGATGGTTTTTACGTGGGTGTCTTAAATTTGTTTTATCTTGATTTTAAAGTTTCATATCTAAATTCTCTTTAAAATATCTAGCTTACCCTGCGTTTTTGTTTTGTGGATGTTTTCTTAAACCTGTGATGATCGTGTATAATTTACATGGGAGCAGATGATGTTGCAGGAAGTAGAGCTCCTCAGTGAGTGGTCGCAGGAAGGAGATCGCCTATTTCTATTTCTGTTAGGCGATCGCCTGTTTTCTGTTTCTGATAGGAGATCGCCTGTTTTCTGTTTTCTGTTAGGAGATCGCCAGTTTTTTTTTTTTTGCTATATTTTGTTTAAGTTTGGAAAACTGACTGGATATGTATTAAACTCCCTGTGAGGAGAAATTTCATTATATATATATATATGTTCACTTTGATATTATTGTTTTACCTTTATTTCATTATATAAATATGAAAAGGATTTGGCGGGATGTTACAAAAAGGACCAAGAAACCAAGGGTACGAAAGAAAATTTTTGCTATTACAGGAACATCAAAAATCTAGAAAGAATATATCCATTCAACGAAAAAGAAAATGGAGGTTTACACCTAAAAAATGTAAAAATACGCAAGCCCTCAAAACAAGGAAAAGAAAGAAGAGGATGACTAAGAAGCATTTCAACAAGGATTAGAAAGAATGCTAGAGCTGGTTTAAGACCAATTGCTCATTTTCTCTTAATGAAGCCTTGTTATACAGATGACCTGTTACAACATTCTTAAGATAAGTTTTCAAATTACTATGTTTTGATAAGTGTGTTAGATGATCCTAGGTTCTAATAATTACTTGATTGTGTGTTTGCATGCTATATGTGTTGAACCAAAACTAACTAGGTTGGTCATACATTACATTCTAATGATTTCTTCTAAATGATTTGTTCTAAGGATCAGGCAATCTTGTTCTATTAGATGATAATCTTTTGTGTGTTTTGTTTGATTCTAAATTAAATTGAATGTGAACATGTAGGCTATATACACTTGTTGAATATTTGTTTGGTTTATGGGTTAGACAATTCTTACAATAGATAAGAAAACCCTTAAGATAGCCTAAGTATCTCGTCCTAACGTAATTTTTTTAAAGCAAAAATCTTAGGTTCCCATCTCCAAATCCTAACCCATCCCAAAAGAAACCATAGAAAATGATTTCCGGAACCTTGAGATCAAATAGGTAGAGAGGAGTGAAAAATAAAGGACATACCTGATCTAGAAACACTTCAATGTTTTAAATTAAAAACTACATACACATCTTTGTAACAAAATTAAAGAATATCAATAAAAAAAAATGGATTGTTTTACATATGTTTGCAATGTTTTTATTTCACATGTTCTGACACTATAATATGTTATTGTTATATTTTGTTTGGGCGATAGGGATGGTATATAATTTTATCCTTAAAGAAAATGGAAGTTATGCCCATCTATACACCTCAACAAAGTTTATTACTCGAATCGTGTATATCATGCATTAGATGATCTAGACAACATACAAACTGATCCGGTCGGTCATCGGTAGTCGATGACGTCAGCAGCAGATGACCACGTGGACCATTCACAGGGTGACACATGGAATAAGATAGCAGGTGAATTAGGGAGGAGATCACCCAGAACAGTGATCGGTGGTCAGTTGCTAAGTGACCACCACCCGCAGATCAGTGCCTAGATGAGCGCCTGGAAGCAGAGCGCGAGAAGTAAAGAAGCACTGATCAGTCATCGGTGCATGGTCATCGGAGGTTTCTTGCTATACGCAGTTAAACTGGGACCCAGGCTCCCAACGAGAGCGTTACGCATGCACCTCGCATGATTCCAAACCAGAAGAAGAAGAGCTGCTCGCCAGTAGGGTCGTGCATGAGGATGGTATAAGAGAGCTAGTAAACTGGTCAGTGATCAGTGACTCTCTTAACCCATTACGTGCATGGCACTGTGCGATGAGATCATGCATGCAGGATGCAGTGCCTGGCGAGTGTGTCTAGACCAGCCACCCCTGGTGCTCTCCTGGGAGCATGTGACTCACTCAGAGGGAAGAAATGCGCTAAGTTACTCAGCAAGGGGATAACTTAGGCGCACAGAGAAAGCGCAAAGGCCCTTCAGGTGTGACACGCGTACGGTTAGATGTAAGTTGCATGCCTCTACGTGTCACCATCTGAGAGAGAGGCGCGGCCCAGATAAAAAGGCACTCCACGTCATGTAAGGTACAGAGTTTTTACAATTTACAGATTTTACACACACATTTCTGAGTCATTGTGAGCACGTTTTACACACATTGCACAGTGATAACAGAATTCAGTTAGAGAGAGAGAAAGTGGATCTGAGAGCACACGAGTCTCACAGAGAGATTCAGAGAGAGTTTTTGGTGGTTCTGTTACCTGACTTGAGTGTCGGAGTGCACAAGGCCGCTAGAGGCACCGTCTGTGTTGTTTTGCAGGCATCGTTTGGAGTACCAGAGAAGGTTCTTGGAGCGTTCTTATAGAACACGCGGTTGCAGAAGGCTAGACGAAAGAGTGACGAGGCATATCCTCCACATTCGAGTCAGTGGCAGGATCATTTGGCGCCCACCGTGGGGTGCGTGTGAATCTTGTTCCCATCCACCTAGCAGTTCTTGAAGTTTCTTGAAGTTTTCGTTGAAGGTTTTGCTGAGAAGATGAGTAGAAGAACCAGACAAACCACACCTGCGCCATCTGCTGAAGAAGGAGCTTTTACCATGGCGTAGGTCATGGAGATGATGCGCGCTGCAGGATAATGTCGCGGCATCGAGAGCTGAGCAGGAGAAGGTGCACGCAGAGCTGACTGCATCGCAGAGCAGAAATGAAGAGTTGAATCGTATAAACGAGGAGTTGTGTAGGGAATTGCAGGCACAGAGGGAGCGCGCAGTCGAAGATAGGACGTCGGTGCCACCATCGCCTCCTAGAGCATTCCCTATGCCTTTCTCCCTCGAGATCATGAACACAGTGGTGCCTCCCAACCTGGTGGGAGTGAAGGCGTCGTTCACGGGGGTGGAAGATCCAGAAGCACATCTGACAGCCTTCCACACTCAGATGATGCTGTCTGGAGGCTCAGACGCTGTGTACTGCAAAATGTTTATGAGTACACTGAGCGGAATAGCTATGGAGTGGTTCGTGAGCCTGCTAGAGGGCCACATCACCTCCTTCCATCAGTTTTCAAAGCTGTTCACGGAGCAGTATATCATCAACAGAGTGCCACCGGTGGTATCCTACGATCTGTTCGACGTGCGCCAGTACCAGGGGGAGTCACTGAAGGACTACCTCAATTGTTTTGGTGCGCAGGTGGTGAGATTGCCCAGCAAGGACGAGAACATGCTGGTGCATGCATTCAAGAAAGGCGTACTTCCTGGTCCTTTCAGTGAATCGCTCATCAGGAGCCACCCTGCCACCTTTGCTGAGATTCGGTGACGCGCGGTGGCGCACATAGTAGCAGAGACAGAGGTCTCTGAGAAGAGAAGCAGTGCTGCACCGTCGAAGCCGCGCGGACTTCAGGGGAAGCAGCAGCAACAGGCGCGGGTGCATGAGGCCAAGGAAGGGAAGAAGGTGTAGGGAAGGCCTCGTCCCTATGCGCCCAGGAAGGACCAGACCAGGGGGCGTGCAAGGGAGAACAATGCACCCCCTAGGTATGATTTCATGGTAGAGTTGGCGGAGCTGATTGCCATCCCTGCCGTGGCTGCAAGACTCCGAGTACCAGAGAAAGCTGACAAGGTACTTGGAAGGAAGAAGGATGAGTGGTGTGAATTCCATCAGGCTTATGGGCACACACTCCACACCTGTCTGGCGTTGGGGCATCAACTCGCTGAATTGATGAAGACAGGATTCCTGACCAATTGCTTGCGGGAGGCGCAAGGTGATCGCGCTTCGGGGTCCCAAGTAGGTGATCAGCAACATGAAATCCCTGTGCATGGGGAGGTGAGGACGATCGTGGGGGGCTTCTCTGGCGGAGGGTGCTCCGCATCGCAAAGAAGAAGGTATGCACGCTCAGTGATGGCTGTAGACTCAGCGAATGAAAGCCATTTCCCTGAGGTGGATATCACATTCACAAGGGTAGATTTGCGGGACGTTGTACCCCACGACAACGATCCTGTGGTCATCTCCCTTGTGACAGCAGGAAGACGAGTGCACAGGGTGCTCGTAGACCAAGGAAGTTCAGCGGACGTCATGTTCTGGCCGACGTTCAACAAGCTGCAGCTGTCCCCCGATCAGCTGAGGCCATATGTTGGGTGTCTTTATGGCTTCGCGGGGGACCAGGTCGAGGTGCGGGGCTACATAAAGCTGAGAACGACGTTCACCGATGGAGTGGCGTCCCGCACAGAGAAGATAAAGTACTTGGTGGTGAATGCCCCATCTACATACAATATCTTGCTGGGGAGACCCACGCTCAACAGGTTGGGTGCAGTGCCATTGACAAGGCACATGAAGTTGAAGCTGCCGTCGATGGAAGGGGCTGTCACTACCATCAAGTCAGATCAGGCTGAGGCTAGGCGTTGTTATGAGAATAGCCTCAAGCAGAAGAGAAGCATCTGCCATGTCACTACGACACCACCATCAGGCGTGCTCGAGGAGCGATCGGTGGTTTGTGGTACACAGGCAGATCAGGTGATGGAAGATTCTACGCTGGGGGGCTCCCAGGTAGCTCAGATGGAAGCTGAAGCAGAGGGCATGATCGCTCCTCGTGAGTCAGGCATCGCCAGGGCGGTCATTGTCAATGAAAGGAGACCCCATCCAGCTGAGGGATGGGTGGAGGTGGAAATAAGGGGAAAGAAGTTTAAGCTGGGGGGATCGCTCGCCGCAGAAGAACGAGCACAAATCGTCGGTGTGATCGAAAGGCACATAGGTGCCTTTGCATGGTCAGCTTCTGACATGCCAGGGATCGACCCCAATTTCCTTTGCCACCACCTGTTGATGGATCCCAAGGTGCGACCAGTGCGCCAGAGGCGAAGGAAATTCAATGAAGAGAGGAGGAAGGTGATCCACAATGAGACGCAGAAGCTCCTTGCCGCAGGACATATCAGACAAATCCAGTACCCTGAGTGGTTGGCGAACGTGGTGCTGGTGCAGAAGTCAAACGGCAAGTGGAGGATGTGCGTGAACTTCACTGACCTCAATAAGGCCTGCCCCAAGGACTCCTACCCTCTCCCTAGTATAGACGCATTGGTGGACAACGCGTCAAGGGGGAAGGTCCTCAGCTTTCTGGACGCATTCTCAGGCTATAACCAGATCAGGATGCACCCCATGGACGAGTGTAAGACCGCTTTCATGACGGAACGATCTTGCTACTGCTACAAGGTAATGTCGTTCGGGCTGAAGAACGCAGGAGCTACCTATCAGAGACTTATGGATAGGGTGCTCTCGCCAATGCTTGGAAGGAACGTGCATGCATACGTAGATGACATGGTAGTCACGTCACGAGAGAAGGTGCACCATGTAGCTGATCTGGAGGAACTTTTCACCACCATCGCCAAGTACAGGTTGAAGCTCAACCCTAAAAAGTGCATCTTCGGTGTGGAGGCTGGGAAGTTCTTGGGTTTCCTCCTAACAGAGCGAGGGATCGAGGCGAATCCAGAGAAATGCGCAACAATCTTGGCGATGAGGAGCCCAACGACGGTGAAGGAGGTGCAGCAGCTCACCGGTCGGTTGGCCGCATTGTCACGATTCATGTCTGCTGGAGGGGAGAAGGGTCATCCGTTTTTCCAGTGTCTCAAGCGCAACAGCAGATTCCTTTGGACGCAGGAGTGCGAAGAGGCTTTCTTAAAGCTGAAGGAGTATGTGGCGAGCCCACCAGTGTTGTGTAAACCACAAGTGGGCACCCCTCTTCGTCTGTACTTTGCTGTGACGGAGAGGGCAGTGAGTTCAGTCCTGGTACAAGAGCAAGATCAGGTCCAGAAGCCTGTGTATTTTGTGAGTAAGGTGCAGTAAGGCCCTGAAACAAGGTATTAGGCTCTGGAGAAGGCCGCTCTGGCGGTAGTTTTTTCAGCTAGAAGGCTTAGACACTACTTCCACAGCTTCACCGTAGTGGTCATGACAGACTTGCCCATCCAGAAGGTGTTGAAGAAGCCAGACATAGCAGGAAGGATGGTCAAGTGGGCTGTGGAACTTTCAGAATTCGACATCCAGTACGAGCCCCGAGGACCGATCAAAGGGCAGGTGTTCGCCGATTTCGTGGTCGAGCTGTCGTCGGTTGCGACACCTGCAGAAAGCATAGATTCTCGATGGGTCTTATCGGTGGACGGCTCCTCCAATCAGTATGGGAGCGGTGCTAGAGTCATTCTGGAAGGCCTGAATGGGGTACTGATCGAGCAGTCCCTTCGCTTTGCCTTCAAGGCCAGCAATAATCAGGCGGAGTACGAAGCCCTGATCGCAGGAATGTTACTGGCAAGAGAAATGGGGGCAAGAGGTCTGGTGGCAAAGAGCGACTCATTGCTAGTCACTGGACAAGTTACAAGAGAGTTCCAGGCGAGAGATCCTCAAATGGCAGCTTACCTGGAGTACGTACAGCTCCTGAAGACGTCCTTCGATGAGTTTGAAGTGGTTCATGTGCCCCGAGAGCAAAATGCCAGAGCAGATCTGCTTGCCAAGCTAGCCAGCTCAGGCAAGGGGGGAAGGTAGAGGACCGTCATTCAGGAGACTCTGAAGGTGCCACAAGCGTTAGTGTCAGACAACTAAGTGCTTCAAGTATCTAAGTAGATGGAGCGTATGGCGATCAGTCATCGGTCCCTAACTCTAGAAACGCTGCAAGCGCCGAGGGTGAGGGCGCGACCGGCAAGGATCGATGAGGCGATGGAAGTCTGCGCTGTCAAGGGGTCCGATACGTGGATAACACCGTACCAGTTGTACCTAGAAGATGGTGTGCTTCCACTGGACCCGGCAGAAGCAAAGAAGATAAAGAAGAGTTGGAGTAAGTTTACTCTAATTGATGGGAATTTGTTTAGATTTGGCTTTTCCCATCCTGTACAAATCTGCGTGCATGGGGAGCAATGCACCAGACTCATGTCAGAGTTGCACGAGGGGGTGTGCAGAAGTCACGTCGGTGGTCGCGCTTTGGCAAGTAGGATCCTCCACGCGGGGTACTATTGGCCAACGCTGAAGGAAGACTGGGTGAAGTATGCTAAGCGGTGCAAACAGTGCCAACTTCATGCAGACTGGCATAAGGCACCCCCCGAAGAGTTGAAGTCCATCCATAGCCCGTGGCCATTTCACACGTGGGGAATCGACATCCTGGGACCTTTTCCTCTGGCGATCAGGCAGATGAAGTTCCTCATAGTGGCCATTGAGTATTTCACCAAGTGGGTAGAGGCAGAACCAGTGGCGCACATCACCGCTCAGAAGGTCGAGCATTTTGTCTGGAGGAACATCGTCTGTCGTTTCAGAGTACCCAAGAGGCTGGTATCCGACAATGGCACTCAGTTCACTAGTCATCAGTTGAGAAAGATGTGCGAAAAGTTGAAGATACAACAAGTGTTCGCCTCGGTAGAACACCCGCAGACCAACGATCAGGTGGAGTCAGCCAACTGAGTGCTACTCAGGGGACTGAAGCGAAGACTAGAGAAAGCTAAGGGGAATTGGGCAGAAGAGGTTCCCAGAATTGTATGGTCTTACCATACCACTCCACAGTCTAGCACCCATGAGACACCCTTTAGTCTTGTCTATGGGACAAATGCTATGATTCCCGTGGAGATACAGGAGAGCTCCCCTAGATTTTTGAACTTCATCGACGAAGAGTCCAATCAAGAGCGAAAAGTGAATCTCGATCTCTTCGATGAAGTGCGAGAAGGAGCCAGAGTTAGTGCCGAAGCTGTCAAGAGAAGAGTAGAACGCAGGCACAACTCCAAGGTGAGGCTCAGGCGCTTCCAGGAGGGCGATCTGGTGATGAGGAAAGCACATCAGAATGAGATGGAGAACAAGTTATCTCCAAAGTGGACGGGTCCATACAGAGTAGTTGAGGTGTTGGAGAATGGAGCTTATCGGCTGGAGACTCTGGATGGAGCAGCTATCCCCAGGACGTGGAACGCCACACACTTGAAATTCTACTTTAGTTAAGGTGTAAAGTAGATGCGTTCTCGCGCTGTACACGCATTCAGTATATATACTATAAACAGTTGAGCAGATTAGGGGGCACTCTTTTCCCTAAGGAGGGTTTTTAACGAGGCCACCCAATAAAAAAGATTTCAGTACATCAAGTGTGCAAGTGTTTCCCAGTTTAACATTCTCCTTGCCCCAGGTGCAAGCGCAGGTGATCGGTGGGAGCCTACTCGCCCCAGGCACGAGTACGGTCAACCGACCTAGATCCTCCTCACCCTAGGCGTGAGTGCAGGCAGCTAAGGTTTGAAAAGCCAGGGGTACTAGTAAGACCAAGAAAGGGAAAGGGAGGATTTTGAGAAACGTCCTTACCCTCTTGGCGTATACCAATATTGGCTTAGTAAAGCCCTTAGTTAAGGCTCTTCTCACCCCAGGAGTGAGAAAGGGATAGAATAACCCGATTTGCGTGAGGTCGATGACCTTGGGGCAGGCAAGAGGGGTCATCGAGAAACACTCTTCCTCTCCAGAACAAGGTGTCATCGACGGTGATCGGTGTTAAGATCTTAAGGTCGATGACCTTGGGGCATGCAGGAGGGGTCATCGAGAAACACTCTTCCTCCCTAGAACCAGGTGTCATCGACGGATTTTAAGGTCGATGGCTTAGGCAAGAGGGGTCATCGAGAAACACTCTTCCTCCCCAAAACAAGGTGTCATCGACGGATTTTAGGGTCGATGGCCTAGGCAAGAGGGGTCATCGAGAAACACTTTTCCTCCCCAGAATAAGGTGTCATCGACGCTGATCGGCGTTCAGAGCTTAAGGTCGATGGCCTTGGGGTAAACAAGAGGGGTCAACGAGAAACACTCTTCTTCCCCAAAACAAGGCATCATCTTTAGCGTCTAGTCCCTCTATGCACTTAGCGTTGGAGTGGCAGAGAAGTAAAGCAAAGTTGGAAGCGCGATGACTGATGAGGCCTTGGGTAAGCAAGAGGGGTCAACGAGAAACACTCTTCTTCCCCAAAACAAGGCATCATTTTTAGCATTCAGGCCCTCTGTGCACTTAGCGCTGGAGTGGCAGAGCAGTAAAGCAAAGCCTGAAGCGCGATGACTGATGAGTGGTGAACTAACATGCTAGTCGGTGGTCGGTGGTAAAAGCTTTGAGTAAGAAAGCTTTCCCAAGCAAGTTCTTGTGCGATTAGTCGAAGCATTTAGGCCCCATCAAGTCAGTCATCCAACATGAAGTTATGCATAAAAACTGTTAAAGACAATGTTAAGGTAACAGTCAGTCGTGATCAAGTCAGAAACCAAGTTTGAAGGGTTACAGTGAGATCGCGCTAAAGCCTAAGCTAGTTAACAGTTAGTCACATGCAGAGAGTTAAAGATGAAGAGAGACAAGCAGCTGAAGCAAATAGATTTCATTCACATTGAAGTCAATACAGAGAACCTTTATAGCTAAAAGGTTTATACACAAGTCATGTAGCAGAAAAAGAAATTACACAAAAGAAGAAGTTGCAAGGGAAGAAGCTCAAGGAGGAGGAATGAGCTTGCCCTCGACCACTGAATGGCGGAGACTGAATTGGGTAAGGTCCAAGTCTGGTAGGACGCAGTGAATCTACTCAAACAAGGCGTGCCGTTTGCTTTACACGAGCCATTGCCAAAAGCTGCAATGGAGGAAAGGAAAAAGCAAGATCAGATGAATGAAGCAGGAAGGAAGGTTCAGGTGAAGAAGAGGAAGAAGGAGAAGCAGAGAGTGAGAGAGAAGTGTAGTGAACCCTAGCGCGGTTGAGAAGAAGAAAACAGAGAAGATGAATGAACAGTGATAAAAACATGAATGCAAACGGTAGAAATGCTCTAAATGCGCACGAAGAAAAGATGAACCTCTAGATGATCAGAGAAGAGTTGAAGGTCGAATGATCAAGAAGAATGCGCACGCCTCTTTTGAATGAAGGAAGTGTTAGCGACACTCAGTGTGGGCCATTGATGCGTCCACGTGTTAAGAGATAAAGCGTGGAAGACATAACGTTAAAGAGCAGACGCGTGAGCAGTACGTGGTGTGGCCCCACCTGCCACATGGACCGAGGGCGCGACCACTTAGTCTCTTCGCTGAGAACGAGTTCACAGCTCGAGACTGGGGGGCTTGTGATCCGGTCGGTCATCGGTAGTCGATGACGTCAGCAGCAGATGACCACGTGGACCATTCACAGGGTGACACGTGGAATAAGATAGCAGGTGAATCAGGGAGGAGATCACCCAGAACGGTGATCGGTGGTTAGTTGCTAAGTGACCACCACCCACAGATCAATGCCTAGATGAGCGCCTGGAAGCAGAGCGCGAGAAGTAAACAAGCACTGATCACTCATCGGTGCATGGTCATTGGGGGTTTCTTGCTACACGCAGTTAAACTGGGACCCAGGCTCCCAGCGAGAGCGTTACGCATGCACCTCGCATGATTCCAAACCAGAAGAAGAAGAGTTGCTCACCAGTAGGGTTGTGCATGAGGATGGTATAAGAGAGCTAGTAAACTGGTCAGTGATCGGTGACTCTCTTAACCCATTACGTGCATGGCACTGTGCAGTGAGATCATGCATGCAGGATGCAGTGCCTGGCGAGTGTGTCTAGACTAGCCACCCCTGGTGCTTTCCTGGGAGCATGCGACTCATTCAGAGGGAAGAAACGCGCTAAGTTACTCAGCAAGGGGATAACTTAGGCGCACAGAGAAAGCGCAAAGGCCCTTCAGGTGTGACACGCGTACGGTTAGATGTAAGTTGCATGCCTCTACGTGTCACCATCTGAGAGAGAGGCGCGGCCCAGATATAAAGGCACTCTACGTCATGTAAGGTACAAAGTTTTTACGAATTTACAGATTTTACACACACATTTCTGAGTCATTGTGAGCATGTTTTACACACGTTGCACAGTGATAACAGAATTCAGTTAGAGAGAGAGAAAGTGGATCTGAGAGCACACGAGTCTCACAGAGAGATTCAGAGAGAGTTTTTGATGGTTCTGTTACCTAACTTGAGCGTCGGAGTGCACACGGCCGCTAGAGGCGCCGTCTATGTTGTTTTGCAGGCATCGTTTGGAGTACCAGAGAAGGTTCTTGGAGCGTTCTTGTAGAACACGCGGTTGCAGAAGGCTAGACGAAAGAGTGACGAGGCATATCCTCCACATTCGAGTCAGTGGCAGGATCACAAACTGAGTAATTTAGACGGTAATAATGGTAGTTGATTAAAATTTGATGAAAGAGGAAAAGAGCACAAGTCTCATTGTGTTTTTAAATCAAATTTCTTGCATGCTTGATTAATGAATATTTTGTTCATGAATACCTAATATTGTTCTATTTGAATATTTAATTAAAAATTATTTGAGCATTAGGATCAAGACTATCCTCTTTTTTGAGATTCATAGTCTTTAATGTTTTAAAAGAAAATCTTAGCTACAATCTCTTTAATATCGTTGTCTAGTATGGAAGATAAGTATGCTTTGCAAGAGCTTGTTAAAATAATTTTTGGATTTTTGTGTGAATCCTGGAAGCCACATTTGAAGGCTCTTAAATCTAAAACCATTTTTACTCATAATTGGTCAGGATATGGTACAAGAGAACATTTGATGGAGGTCCATCCTTTCTAAAGCCACCATTTTTTTTTTCAGATAAGAGCAGAGGATCGACCTTAAAGAACACAAAAAGAAAATCTTTGCCTTAGTTTGTATAAATTTGTAAATAGTAGAATAGTATTTTGGGCCAAGTTAGTGTAGGATTTTGGGCCTTAGAAGGCCAAGAGAGGAGACATTCACATGGCATCCTACATGGTGCCACCCAAGCATCCATACATTCTTTAAACTTGATTCTATTTTGGAAAGCTATATTCGAAAACATTTGAAACCAATATGGAAAATGTTTTTCATTCACTAAACATTAAAGTAGAAGGTATTTGAGATTCTAGGATTTCTCTGTGTTATGTCCTGAAACAAAAAAACTTTCCAAAAATTATTTTCTCAATAATCTCATTTGAAAACAACTTTTTTGTTATATAGAAATGTTAAAGAAGATTTGGAAAGATAAACCCAATGTCATAAAACATTTTAAGAATGTAAAGATTAAATATGGACACTTCCCTGAAGCATTGGTGCATTTGACGAGTAAAACATGCTTGTATCCTCTAATAAGCACAATCTTCAAGTTTGTCCGATGACTTGTAAACAAGTGCTTCGATATCGTTTGCCTTGTGTTGACAAGGGATACGTCTAACGAGAACTTCTAATGAGTTTATGAGCACTACGATCGTCTGCTAAGATCTTCTCAATTGTATCATGTGATATATCACTTGATATCAGCTTCTTACGAGCTTCATCTAATGCAAAATTTTCTCATTTGATGTTCTTATATGTGTAGCATTCTTTATTTATAATGTTCTCTTTGAATATTTTAACCACTTAGAATATTTCTATAACATAGACACGGAGGTTGGATCTTCTGTTGTGAGCACGTGTCATTGTTTGGTCTAACAACCTTTTGTTGTTGTTATCTTCTGATGTGATGGATTTAGTGGGTCTTGCTTATTTTCTCTTTTTTTGTCTAAACTTATAGTTCAGATGAGTGAGCTTTGTTATACCACAACACACAATATTTAAGCTATTATATTCTTGGATATTCTCTTTCCAATTATATTCTTCATCACCCACGTTTTAGACGGTCAGTATGGAAATATTGTCTTTGATGAAATTTGTGCATCTCTAACATGTATTTTCTTCTCAAACACTTTCTTCATATGTATAAACTTTGTTCATTGAGGTTTTAACATTTCGAGACTTGGATCTTTCTATTTCTACATTATTCATCTTCTCATTCATATCAGATGCTGAAATAGGAAAATTCATATAAGCATCTTTAATACATTTTGTTACATGTTTGGTCTTCGAAACATCTTTCTCTCTAAATATCTTTGTTAGTATCTCCTTGATATTGCTTTACTCTTGATCTGTGTAAATCTCATTTCTTAGCTTCATCATTTTCTCATTAGAAGTTAAAAATGGAAACTTTAACTTTCAACTTTATTCATGTCTTTAAGTCCCTTTGATAATATTTGGGAACAAAATAAGTATAAGTGAACATAATAATTCATAATTTAATTCATTAGTATTAGTGAAACAATATCTTATAATATCTACGATTTATTGAGACTTTCTTTTCTCATATTGCTCTTTCAAATTCTTTCTAAGTTAATATTAAACTAGATCGTTGTAGCATAATTATATTTAACCTAGATATTATTCCACTAATCATATTTCAAAAAAGTATTTGGTATAGAATATATTCATGCTATATTTTTTGAAGACTTAACGGGGAAATACTGTTTATACATAAACTTTCCAAAACCAATACTCTTATTTGGAAAAAAATGTTCTCTATGATTTAGGAATGTCAAATAAGATTTGAAAACATAAGCACGATGTTATAAAACATTCTAAGAATGTAAGAATTTAAGTATGGACACTTCCCTAACACATTGGTTCGTCTTTCGAGTTGAAAATGCTTGTATTGTCTAATATATGCAATCTTCAGTGTTTGAATGATGACTTGTAAATAAGTGTTTCGATGTCGTCTGCCTTGTATTATCCAAGGAGTTCATCTGAGAAAATCTTTTGATGAGTTTATGAGCATTAGATTCATTTATTAAGATCTTCATGTTGTATCGTCTAATCTATCACCTGATGTGAGCTTTTGTTGACCTAATTCGGCAAGTGTACTAAGTTAGAAGTAACAATTTGTCTTAAAAGACAAATATCAAAACCATAAGGAATAGTTCTTTTAAAATTTTAATGTGTAAAACTTACTAGATATTGAAATATGTGCAATAAATTGATTCAAGAGATACGAACATTGTTTGAATAAAATATGCTTGCAATTTAAATAAAAACTAGAATAAATGATTATAAGAATTTGATTGATAGAATTCGAATTGAAGCTAATCTCTCTCACTTGTTTTTATTTTGGTAAATAAAAACATACAACATTCTTACTTAATTGATATTGATGCAACAAAAAGAGTCATTCACATTGATTCTTCAAATATTAAATTATTAAGATCTTTTCCAAAACATTTATTCCTCAACTATTTAGAAAATGTTCTTATCATTAAGAAAAGATGTTATAAAGCATTTTTTTTACTATATTTTATTCCTAGATTAAAACACATTAAGTATTTTCATTTAGGTTAGATCATCATAAATACTTCCCAGTCAATTCCAAAGATCTAAATTAGGAATAAAAATTCAAGCTTTAAGCATAAAATGAAAATAACAATATCAAATAAGAACAAAATATTATAGATAAATATCACTTGAATACATACGATTTTGAAACAATTACATTCAATCCCAAAGGAAAGAAATTATCTACTCATTGTAGCCACTACATGCACCAAAAGATGATAGAAAAGCAAAAGAAGAAGATTCAAACAGTTTCTCCTTGAAGACTGCTCTCTAGGGTTCCTTCCTTTCTCTCTACCTTACACCCCTTTTTAACCTATTTGGGCTTTGGGTAAGTCACATCTTTATTCATAATATATCCTTTTGTTTCATCTCTACTTAAATTCCTGAAAATAACACAAAATTCGGATTGAATAGTTTTATTAATCTGATAACTCCAAAATATATTATTGAATTCTAATTTTTTAAATTAGGGTTGAGTTATAGCTTAATCAACAATTAAAATCAATAAATGTATAACTTTTTCCATGAAATTTTACTAAATAATGACACTTATTAGCTTTTCATGAGTTTCATCTAACATGCCTTTTATCTAACGAGAGTTTCATTACGAACTTTTCTCTTCTAATCTTCTTATATGCACAACATACTTCATTTCTAGTGTTTTCTTTGGATATTTTAGCCACTTAAAATATTTATGTATTATACAC
Organism: Phaseolus lunatus; assembly: GCA_013389735.1. Taxonomy (NCBI): domain Eukaryota; kingdom Viridiplantae; phylum Streptophyta; class Magnoliopsida; order Fabales; family Fabaceae; genus Phaseolus; species Phaseolus lunatus. The sequence continues at coordinate 13,180,623 of CM023866.1, read as the reverse complement.
ATGAAGGTTGGATTGTATAAATGATCTTCTATTGTGAGCATTTGCCATTGTTTCATCTTACAACCTTTTGACGTTGGTATTGTCTGATGCGTTGATGTTATACTGGGTCTTTCTAATCTTCTCTTATTGTTTTTATCTAGACTTATATTGCACATGAGTGAGCTTGTTATACTGTAACACACCTTCTAATGTTTTTTATCATCAAAACATACAGATGTTCATATCATGTGATTGTATGATGGGTATTGATTGTCTTTTGACCTAAAATTCTCACCTCTCTAGGTTCAATAAGTATTCTCACCTCTCCAGGTTACAACAACTATTACCACCTCTCTCAGTTACAACAAGTATTAGCACCTCTCTAGGTTACAACAAGTATTAACACTTCTCACTTAAATTGATAATCTTCCCATTCCATATTTTTTGCGACATTAAAATTAAGTATTAACGTTTTTCAATTGTTCAAAATATTTATGTTTAGAAGAGACATAAAGATATGCGCAAAAATTTTAAAAGATAATTACAAACGTTAATTTGATAAAATTTGTTTAAGAAAAGATAAACCTTAGACATTTTTGAAAAGCAAGGATGAATAGAGTGATTTCACAATTTTAAGTTTTAATGTTTTTTAGTACATAATCTCTTTGGTTGGAAGCATATATAGTAGATATGTATATTCAAAATATTTTGTTCAACTTTTTAAACAAAATTTCCTATGCATTCAATTTGCTCATCCACTACAAAAAAAAAAATCACTTTTAGTGACCACCAAATTCGATCGCTAAAAGCACTACAATCGATCGATAAGCATATTTGGAACTGAAATAGTCACCAAATATAGATGGAAGCGAAAGTCCTAGTTGCAAAGCATTTAGCGAATGAATTATAAATTGGTCGCAATTTTGCGACTGAAATTGCGGTCACTATTCGATCGCAGAAAGTTAGTCACCAAAATTCCAGGGACCAAATTAGTGACCAATTTTTTATAGCAAAATCGGTGGCTGATGTAAAAGATAATAGCAACCAACATTTTTGGTTGCTAAGGAGTTGAAATAATTAATTTTAAAAAAAATTGTGGTGGCTAATTCGATGGCTAAATTTGAGACCTACAACAACGAAATTGATTTCTATGGCTAATTTTTTTTTTTTAAATTTCAGCGATTGATCCTATTTCGGTCGCTAAACAACGTTTTTATATATTTAGCCACCAACTCAATTTCGGTAGCTTTTTTATGTTTATTATTAATACCAATTTAAAATAAAACTTTGACTTGTTTATAAAAAAAGAAATCAAACCTACTTATAAATACTCAAATTAAATCAAGCTAAATATAAATGAACTCCAATACATAATTTAAGAAATAGTTGTATACAAAATTAAAAGTAAACCACATTACACAATGAAAAATATTGTAAAAAAGTTAAAAGAGTCAAATCTATTATATAATTTAACATACAACTAATATTCTTTTGCACTATCATGTAGCCGGAGGCTCCCTTCTCAACAGCTTGATTTGAATGTCACTCTTGTTTTGGAATTTTGTAGAACTCCAATGTTGGTCCCAGGTTGCTCAAATATGTGGTGGAATCCAGGTCCCCTTATCTTGACAATGCCTAACTTTACTCATAGCATTTTTTAAAGATACGTGAACCTTTTGTATCAAAAATGGATCTAATGTGTTGTTCTTGTTCCGGATCCCACTTATACTCTTTCTACATGAAAAATCAATTAGAAAACAAAATTGTAGAATAATAAAATAACATTTTAAATGTAATCATAAGTCAAATTACCTTAAACTCTCCAAACCATCTATCTTTGAGCTCAAGACAAACCTTTCTCCAAGTGGGACTAGGTTCATCGTATTTTTGCTTAATGATTCGTGAGATTACATTGGAAGGTCCATTTGCTAGTGTAAAATTGTGTTCAAAATATATTGTCAAAATTATATATGGAAATAAGAACATATTGATGAATAACAATTAGATTAAAATATACTTACTCTCCTCTTTTCGCATGAAGCCAGGCCCTTTGATCAACTATCACTACAAGAAAAAAAAGGTTTTAACATGGGTTTATTTTGACATTACCGAGGGTTAAACCTCTATTAAGTCATTTGCCCACGGTTGCAGTTTCCTCTGCTAAACCATTCCTGGGAAACGTGTTTTCAAGGGTTTTTTAAACCCCAAGAAAAGTCTTTCAAAACCCCTGTTAAATACCATAAGTTTAACAAATGATAGCTAAAACATTCTTTAAATCTAAAGATAACTAAACAGGTATTGAAAAGCAACTGAAAAGGCAAGCCAGGTCTATATAGATTCTTCAGTTAGCATTAGTTATAAGTTTGTGAAATAAGGTAAAATGGACATGGCCACTTCCACTAGTCTTCACATGTTTGGTCCATTAGGTAAAGGTGTCAAGGTGGGCAACACTCTTGCCATTTGAGACCTTTTTCCTCATATAGCACTATTTTCACTTTTATTTCCCCATCTAACACTTTTTTTGTTTTTATTTTTCTATCTAGCACCCTTTTGTTTTTATTTCCCTATCTAACACCATTTCAAAAGTAGAAAAAAAAAATTAAAAAAATTGATAATTTTAATTTTGAATGCATTAAAAAAATAAATGTATTGGTTGTAAACAAAAAAATTTGTAATGCTTAAAATAGTTAGAAATATAATTAATGAATAAAGAAATGAGTTTTTACAAAATAAAAATAAAAAAGTAATAAATTAAAAATGTTTAGTTTAAAATTCTTAATGAAGAAAATAAAAAATTAAACCCTACAACAACATAAAAGTTGAATCTATAAACATAAATTAGAATTTATTTTTATTATTATTAATGATGTAATCATGTTAATTTCAAGTAAAAATACATGACATAATTATAAAAAAATCAAAGTCAATTAGTATTAATTAGATTTGTTTTTATTTTTTCTATATCTTTTATCTTTATCTTATTTTGTTTTGCCTTTATTTTATATCTTTTTTGTTTTTAGTTATTATTATTTTTTCTATCATTCTTTATTTATTTCTGTTTCTATTTTTATTTTTATTGTTGTTTTTTTATTTTCTATATTTATTTATTTTTACATTTTTTTTCTTCTCATTTTTAAGCATTAAGTTTAGCATTTGCATTAATTTTTTTTTTTAGGATTTTGCATTTAGGGTAGACACTGCAATATTATCTGTGTGTCCACTACTAATTAATATTAATTGACTTTGGTGTTTATATAATTATGTTCAGTATTTTTTACTTGAAATTAACATGATTACATCATCAATAATAATAAAAATAAATACTAATTTATGTTGATAGATTCAACTTTTATGTTGTTGTAGGGTTTAATTTTTTATTTTCTTCATTCTTAAAAAAAAAAAAATTAAACTAACCATTGTTAGTTTACTACTTTTTTCTTTTTATTTTGTAAAAACTCATTTCTTTATTCATTAATTACATTTCTAAGTTTTTTAAACATTAATTTTATTTAATGTGTTCAAAATTAAAATTATTAATTTTTTTTTAATTTACTGATTTTTGTTTTTTTACTTTTGAAACAGTGCTAGATAGGGAAATAAAAACAAGAGAGTGCTAGATAGGGAAATAAAAAGAAAAAGGTGTTAGATGGAAAAATAAAAATGTAAATAGTAGAGGAATTGAGTCGCCATTTGAACTCTACCAAATATGTATTATTTTCTGTTCTTGCCGGTTGACTTGGCCGCCGGTTAATTCTGACAACAAGTGCTGGCTCTCACTGCCTCTCGATGAAATCTGTGCCTTCCTTGGTTGTTTGGATGTTGTTCTTGTTGAGACAGAGGGCGCCCTTACGGTTGGTCACACTCCGAAGATCAAGTCAGTAAGGGCTTATCAAAGAATAAGAAACAGATAGCTTTAGTATTCAAAATGCGTATTCAGAATTGCGTACCTTCACCTGCGACCTTAAGCCCCTTTTATAGAGTATCGTTAGGTCACCACTGGTAACCACCTTCCCTCACGAGAATCCTATCTCTAGCGAGAGTATAGTCAATAACGAGAATTTTGTTACAGTGTGCATAATCTTAACAACACAACTGTGTAAAATTCTATTTTCTTGGAGTGCAACAAACCCTAACAGAATAACCACCTAGGCACCAACTAAGGCAACCACTGCCAAGGTCCAATCTGTTTTCAAGTACTTTTACATGCCTTTTCACATCATTGTACCATGCATGGGCCGCTACGTATCCTACATGTGTCCTCATGTAACATGCCAATTGTTCTATCAAACCCTAGCGCACTTTGGGCTTGGGCTGACAGAGACTGTATTACTCATGCTAGACCCAAATGTACTAAGTGCACCCTAGGTCTATTAACGTATGCTTTACTGACCTACCAGGCCTTATACACCAATAATTATACCAAATGCATGAATGTGGGTTATTATGCAAATACCTGAGTCCAAACGCGTGGCCCATCATCCTGGCCCAATAGCCGAGCTAAGCTGCCTGATGCAGGTGCCGATGTCCGAGGTCTTTTCTCTGAGCTCTGGTCCACGACACACGCCGATGAACGATCACCGAGGTCTTCTCTGCGAGTTCTGGTCCACTACACAAGCCCCCAGTCTCGAGCTGAACTTGTTTCAGTGAAAAGTCTAAGTTGCTCAACCACGGTGACTTACGTATCCTGTGAACAACGCGTCGCACACAGTGCCTTGAGGTGACTCCATCACAAACATACACATGTCCACATCAGTGGCTAAAAAGCATTGCCACTTATGCTTCCTTCTGTAACGTTCAAAACAATTTCCAATACTTTGTATATATGCATGAATAATTTATTTATGCCCTCATGTTTTCCCTTTACTATGCCTCGACTAGTATAATGACAATGAATGCTTCTACTAGACATGACTATCATGACTTAACCAATTACCTTTGATTACCCTGCTCTTAAACAATGTAGATACTATGACTTAATTAACTAATAACAATTTCAAACAAGCAAGGCAATTCGCAATGTATTTTGTATAATTAATACAACTACTATACCAATCAAAGGGTGCTCTTGGCAGAGCTATTCATGGAATAACTTGTACCTCATAGCTGTAGTGGGCCTCCCACTTTTCTTGCATTGGTTGTGCCAAAATTTGATACATTTCTCTGTGAACAACTTTGTGGTGCCTTATCTTCCTGCGGGGTTGACCTCGACTTGCCTCGGTGAGGTCCTGAGCTCAGTATTACACTGATACAGAAACCATCTTCCTTAGCTCGAGCAAAAACGTTGGCGATTTGCCATTCAAAATGTCCTTGCTCGAAATTCTTCAGAGCAAGAGGCTTCTCAAACCTGAGTTGCCATGTACCTGCACATTCCATATTCAAATTCCATGCTTAGAAATCCTCCAAAGCAAGTCCATATTCAAATTCCACGCTTGGAAATCCTCCAAAAAGAGTCCATCTTTCGTGCTCATACCAAAACATTGGCGGGCTATCATTCACCACCGATGCCCAGAATCCTTCCGAGAGGCTTCTCAAACCTGAGTTGCCTATTCCTTTCCTTGGTGCTCGGAATCCTTCCGAGAGGCTTCTCAAACTTGAGTTGCCTGTTTCCCACACGTTCCCCAAACTTAAAGCCTCTCCAAGGGGAAGCATGCATACCTGTGAACCTTTCTGGACATCCTCCCGGCCAAGTCACATCCTTGCAAGTTATCAGAAGAGTTAATGACAAATCATCTTTCATGAATAGTTTTTATTGGGTGACCTCGTTAAAAAACCCTCGTGAGGGAAAAAGAGTGTCTCCTTAATCGTTCATGAATAATCATTATACATCAACTGAAATAAAACTTAAGATTGGCTCCATTCCATGTTCGAGGTATAGGTCCCTCCTCCAAGGTCTCGAGCTTGTAAGCTCCGTTTCTAAGAGCCTCCACCACATAGAATGGGCCGGTCCATTTAGGAGATAGCTTGTTCTCCAACTGATACGGGTGAGCTTTCCTCATCACCAGGTCGGTGACCCAGAACTACCAGGGTCTAAGCTTAGACCTTTGCTTCTACTCCAGCCTCCTCTTCAAAGCTTCAGCTTTGATACGCACCTATTCTATTACTTCATCGAGTAGGTCAAGATTCACCCTTCTCCCTTCGTTGGATTCCTCCACCACAAAGTTTTGGAACCGAGGTGAGCTCTCCTGGATCTCCACTTGGATCATGGCATCAGCCACGTACACCAAACTGAAGGGTGTCTCCTTCGTAGTAGATTGAGGAGTGGTGTGGTAGGCCTACAAAATTCGAGGAACCTCATCAGCCTAGGTCCCCTTGGCTTTCTCCAACCTCCTCTTTAAACCTCTGAGAAAAAACCTGTTAGAAGATTCGACCTGCCCATTAGTTTAGGGATGCTCTACTGATGCAAACACCTGCTTAATCCCGAGTTTCATGCACAGCTTATCGAGTTGTTGACTTGCAAACTAGGTGCCATTATCAGATATCAAGCACTTTGGAACCCCAAAGCGACATACAATATTCTTCCATAAAAAATGTTGAACCCTGTGAGCAGTTATCTACGCTACGAGCTCTACTTCTATCCACTTGGTGAAGTACTCAATGGCCACCACCAGGTACTTCATCTATCGAATTGCTAATCGGAAAGGACCCAAAATGTCAATTCCCCATGTATGGAAAGGCCACGGGCTGTGGATTGATAGCAGTTCCTCTGAGGGTGCATGGTGCCAGTCAGCATGTTTCTAGCATTGTGCGCACTGTTGTGCATACTACATGCAATCTTCCGTCATTGTCGACCAATAATACCCTGCTCGTACTGCTTTTGATGAGAGAGCTCGTCTCCCGACGTGACTCCCACAGATGCCCTCATGGAGCTTCGCCATGATGCGTGGACACTGATCTTCGTTCATATAGGTCAAGATAGGATGGGTGTAGCTGTGTCTGAATAGTTTTCCATCTATCAAGGTATACCTGCTCACGTTCTTCTTAATGTTTTTGGCTTTCGCAAGCTCTGCTGGAAGCATACCATCTGCAAGGTAACGCCTATATGGTGTCATCCAAGTCTCCCCTATGTCAACAAGGCAGACCTCCCATGATTCCTCTCCTGACTTGCCGTAAACGCTTACCTTGGGCACCCTCAGGGTCTCCTGAGTTAGCGACCGATGTGTTCTTCCTCCAACATCCATGGTACACACCTGTTGGACCTCCCCCACATCACCTGTGGCAGTCCTGGGCGCCTTTAGAGTTTACTGAATCACTGATCTCTAGCGACCTCCCTTGCCTGAGCTGGCAAGCTTGGCCAACAAGTCTGCTCGTGCATTCTGCTCCCTTGGGACATGATGAAAACCATCCAGCCTCGAAACATTTGGCTAAGAAAATTGGAAGCAGAAAAAGGATTTTAGAAGACTCATCTTAGGGAGAATTAATGTTGTCTATTCTGCCATTTTTATCTAGTTTTATAAATATTATACAGAGTAGTATATGCTCTATTTTGGGCTTGTATTTGGGCCATTTTCTTGGGTCATGTTTTGGGCCATATATTGGGCCAATTAGAGTAGGGTGTAAATAGAAAAAGAAAGAGTCTAGCTAGGAGTTACAATTGGGCCTCCTTGGATCCAATGCAACTCTAGACCATCTAGGGTGTACAAATAAATTACTAGAGTGCAAATAGAAAGCATGGAGTGGCAAGGAAGGCATGAAGGTTCACATGTCATCTCTTTAATGAAGAGGATTCCCACCAATGCCAAAAGGACATTTGTCTTCATGGGAATGGAGAGGATTCTCTCCAATTAGAGGAGGACACTTGTCAACCTCTAATTTGAGAGGATTTGCTCCAATTACAGAGAGACACTTGTCCTTCTATGAGTGGAGAGTTTTTAGGGTTAAAGTTTGCATCTTGGCTGCCCATAGCACTATAAATACAGGTGCTAGCCCCCATGTAAATTAGATTTGAATTGATAGTGAAATGCTGCCCAAGTTGCTAGCTCATTTGTCTTCAAATTCTCACTCTCAAGTTTGTAATTCTATTAGTGTTTTGCTTGAATCTTCTTAGAAGTTGGCCACACCTCTTCTAAGCCTCTACTACCCCTCTTCATTTCATCTTCTCCACACTTCAATTTAGCCATTAATATCATTTTCAAGTCCATTCTTCCCCATCATACAAAACTACAAAAAAAAAGAAGCCAAAACAACCTAGTTTTGCATCAGGACATGTACCAACTGGAACACAGGAAAAGTCTCCTTCAAGAGTATCACATACTTCAAATATGAGGCCATCTAGGGATCCTTGGCCTGGTACCCGCTTGTAACCTGCCCGGTTACCAACAACGAGTCACTCTTCACTAATAGACTTTGAACACCCATCTCCTTGGCCAGCAACATTCTGGCTACCAATGCTTCGTATTTAGCCTGATTGTTACTAGCCTTGAAGGAAAATTTCAGAGCCTACTAGATCAACAATCCGTTGGGTCCTTCCAATATGATTCCAGCCCCACTGCCTTGTTGATTGGAGGATCCATCAACAGAGAGAACCCACTGGAAGTCTCCATTATCTGATTGGGCAGTTCCCATGGAGAGTTCCACTACAAAGTCAGCGTAGAGTTGTCCCTTGATACGACCTCTAGGCTCATATTGCACATCAAACTCAGACAACTCGACCGTCCAACCTACCATTCTCCCTGCCATATCTGGTTTCTGTAGGATCTTGCGGATTGGCAAGTTAGTCATCACTATCATCATGAAGCTCTGGAAGTAGTGACAGAGTCTCCGAGCTGCAAATACAACTGCCAAGGCCGCTTTTTAAATGGCTTGATATCGGACCTCTGGCCCCTGCAATACCTTGCTCACAAAATATATTGGCCTCGGAACTTGCTCCTACTCCTGCACCAATACCAAGCTGATGGCTCGCTCCGTTACTGCAAAGTAAAAGAGAAGGGGAGTACCGGGCAGCGGCTTGCAAAGAACCGGTGGGTTGGCCAAGTACTCCTTCAACTTCAAGAACACCTCCTCACACTCAGCAGTCCATACAAAATGATTGTTCTTCTTCAGACAATGGAAGTAGGGGTAGCCCTTATCTCCCCCTATTGTTAGGAAATGGGACAGGGCGGCCATTTGTCCAGTCAACTGCTGAACTTCCTTCACAGTAGTGGGGCTTCTCATTGTGATGATTGTCGCTCACTTCTCTGGGTTGGCCTCTATTCCACGTTCTGTGAGAAGGAATCCCAAGAACTTCTCTGCCTCCACCCCAAATAGACACTTCTCAGGGTTCAACTTCAAATTATACCTATTTATTGTAGTGAATAGCTCTTCCAAATAGGTGACATGCTGATTCTTCTCTATCGAGGTGATGACCATGTCGTCCATGTAGGCCTGTACATTTCATCCAATCATAGGGGTGAGAATTCTGTCCATCAACCTCTGATAGGTTGCTCCAGCGTTCTTCAGTCCAAATGGCATCACCTTATAACAATAATTGGAGAGCTTTGCCATGAAGGCAGTTTTGCTTTCGTCTCGAGGACGCGTGCAGATTTGATTATACCCTGAGAAAGCATCCAAAAAACTGAGAAGTCGGCATCCAAATGCACTATCCACCAAGGTGTACGAATATTTGGGACAAGCGTTGTTAAGATCCGTGAAATCATCACACATTCTCCACTTCCCATTAGCCTTTTTTACCAACACCACATTAACCAGTCACTCAGGGTATTGTATTTCCCTTATCTAGTCGGCATCCAACAGCTTCTGCGTTTCCTACCTGATGACCAGGCGTCTTTCTTCGTTGAACTTTTTCCTTTTCTAAATGACTGGCCTGACCTTCGAGTCCATTGTGAGCCAATGGCACAAAAAGTCTGGTTCAATGCCTGGCATGTCAAAAGCAGACCATGCAAAGGCATTCAAATGTCGCGTTATCACCTCAGCAATCCTGTCATGTAAGTCTTGGCTTAGAGACTTGCCAAGCTTGAACTTCTTCCCTCCAATCTCCCTTTCATGAACCTCGTCTGTCGACTCAAGTCGCCTATCAGCGATGACCTCCACACGAGTAGTGTCCTCCACTTCCAAAGGATGGGTGGCAAGTGTGCATACTCCTCTCTTAGCCTTCAAGCTATTCTCATAACACTTCCTTGCTGCCTTCTGGTCAGACTTGATCACAATCACTCCTCCTTCTGAAGAAGGCAACTTCATCTTCATATGCCTCGACAAGGCCATTGATCCCAACCTGTTTATGGCAGGCCTGCCCAAAAGAATGTTGTAAGCAGAAGGAGCATTGACAACCAAATACCTGATAGTGATGGTTCGGGATGAGGTGCCATCCGTGAAGGTCGTCCTCAGCTCCACATGCCCCCTTACCTCTACTTGATCCCCTGCAAAACCATACAACAGCCGTCATATGGCCTCAGCTGATCTGGTGACAGGTGCAACTTATTAAACGTTGACCAAAATAGTACATCTACTGAGCTCCCTGGTCTATGAGAACTCGGTGCACCCTTCTTCCTGTAGTGACCACTGAAGTCACTACCAGATCATTTTCGTAGGGGACAACGTCCCTTAGATCAGCTCAAGAGAAGCAAAGGTCGGGCTCGGCTGGTTGATCAGACCCTTGGTCTTCCACTATCATCACCTCCCTTACATACCTATTCCTTTAGGAAGTAGTACAACCCTCCTAGAGAATCCTCCAGCAATAGTGTTGATTTCCCCGTGAATAGGCACCTTGTGCCTCTACTTTTCTGTCGATATCTCGTCCTTTGGTCCTTCCTGACCTCCCAGCATATACTCCTGCAAAAGGCCCCCCTTTTGTAGTTCTACCAACTGGTAACCAAAGGCTATGCAGTTCTCCACATCGTGCCCGTAGGCCTTGTGGAAATCACACCAGACACTCTTTCTTGGCCCCAAAACCTTATTGGTCTTTGGAGGGAACTTCAACTTCTCCTGTACACATGGCATTACAAGCAACTCTTTATAAGACAATTTAAACCTAGTTCGAAAAGGTAGGTTATCCTTTGACTTCGACTGATCCCTCTTTGACTCATAGGGTGTCTGTCGTGCCGACGACTTCCTCTCCGTGGCGGTCTCATGTACCCTCAGAGTTTGGGTACGACTACCCTCGCAGGGCTTAGCCTGCCCTGTACCTGGGTTCCCACGCTTCATGGTTACTGCTTCCTCAGCGACGATGTGGGTAATAGCTCGCCGCTTGATCTCTCCAAATGACGTCGCTTGATTCCTTATCAAGGAATCACTGAAGGGTCCTGCCATCACTCCTTGCCTGAAGGCATGCACCAGTAAAGCCTCATCTTGCATGTAACGTTCTAAAACGGTTCAGGAAGTCCTTCAAAGATTCTCCCTATCGTTGTTTCACTCTAAAAAGGTCGAAAGGGACGGGGGGTGCAGCCTGATTAACTATGAACTGCTCCTTGAATAATGTAGCAAACTGATCAAAGAAATTTATGTGGCCGTCAGGTAGGCCAATAAATCACTGCAGTGTCGTGCCCGTAAACGTGTCCATGAACAGCTTACAGTGCACAACGTTTGTAGCTCTCGAGATCATCATCTGGGCATGGAAAGGCATGAGATGAGCCTCCGGGTCCTCTAAACCTGTGAACGTGATCTTGGGCGTCAAGAAATTCTTGGGTATGGCGGCATCCATGATCTCTTGTGAGAAAGGCATTGCACGAGCCCTATTTCAAATGGGTTGAGGTCACTTTCCTATGGCACACCCCCCCATGCACTGCAAATCCCTACGCAGTTCGTCGTTGCTCCTGCATAATCCAGCTAGGTTCTGAACTGGTCCTGTCTCTGGGCCTGCTCAGCTCTGGATGCCGCCACTGTCTACTAGAGAGCTGTGATGGTCTCCATGAGCTGCTGGATCGTGGGGGCATCTCCTCCTCCAGATACTGCTGGACCTTGCCTCATGTTCCTCATGATTCCTGGTAGCTTTCAATTACGATTGCGGATGAGACCTAGTTTTAACAGGTCCCATGGTGGGCGCCAAATGTTCTTGCCAGTTGACTTGACCGCCGGTTGACATTGACTACAAGTGCTGGCTCTGACTACCTCTCGATGAAATATGTGCCTTCCTTGATTGTTTGGATGCTGTTCCTGTTGAGACAGAGAGCGCCATTACGGTCGGTCACACTCCGAAGATCAAGTCAGTAAGGGCTTATCAAAGAATAAGAAACAGATAGCTTTAGTATTCAAAATGCGTATTCAGAATTGCGTACCTTCACCTAGGACCTTAAGCCTCTTTTATAGAGTATCGTTAGGTCATCACTAGTAACCACCTTCCCTCACGCGAATCCTATCTCTAGCGAGAGTATATTCAATAACGAGAATTCTGTTACAGTGTGCGTAATCTTAACAACACAGTTGTGTAGAATTCTATCTTCTTGCTGTGCAACAAACCCTAACAGAATAACCACCAGGGCACCAACTAAGACAACCACTCCCGGGGTCCAATCTATTTTCAAGTACTTTTACATGCCTTTTCCTATCACTGTACCATGCATGGGCCGCTACGTATCCTACATGTGTTCTCATGTAACATGCCAACTGTTCTATCAAACCCTAGCGCACTTTGGGCTTGGGCTGACAGAGACTGTATTACTCATGCTAGACCCAAATGTACTAAGAGCACCCTAGGTCTATTAACGTATGGCTTACTGACCTACCAGGCCTTATACACCAATAATTATACCAAATGCATGAATGCAGGTTATTATGCAAATACATAAGTCCAAACGTGTGGCCCATCATCCTGGCCCAATAGCCGAGCTGCCTGATGCAGGTGCCGATGTTCGAGATCCTTTCTTTGAACTCTGGTCCATGACACATGCCGATGAGCGATCACTAAGGTTTTCTCTGCGAGTTCTTGCGAGTTCTAGTCCGCTACATTTTCTTTAACGGAACTATTTTGTGAAAGTTAGAATGCGTAGTATTATTTAATGGGATGCTTTCCAACTCACACCTTGCTAATCTTACTCATATAATTCCAGTATTTGAGTCCTATTCAATTTTCTTTTTCCGAGATTCACTTCCAATAAGATCACAGCTTTGACCCCACTTCTCCTCAACACCCTCTGGGTCTCACTATACCAATGTTTTAGCATTCTTAATAACATCTTAATTACATACACATATCTTAGATACCATTTTAGTAAACAGTTTATGTATATACAGTAATACACTTTTTACATTAACCACAAATTCCAATGCATACACTTTCTCCACATTTATTAACAAATAATAACTAGTTTCTGCATTACCTGGACATCTTACTGTGATTTTCTATAGATATGCTAATTTTTATAATAATTATTTATATTTTGTATTGATTGAGAGTAATAACTCATATCAGTATTATTAAATATTTCTTTCAATTAGCAAAATTATAGACTAGTGAACAACGTAGCTCTAATATACTTATATTAATATGTAACAATAATTAATTTTTATTAATCTTCGATAATTATATTGTGAGATTTTATATATGATGAACATTTTTGTTATATTGAACTATGAATTTATGGTGTCCATAGAGTATGATTTTTTTTTTCATGTGTCCTCCTCGTGGGAAGTAATCCTATTCAAGATAACAACAAAGAATATAAACACTTTCTATACTGCATTTTTTCATAAAAGATTTCTATTGCAATTATTGTCACATTCAAATGAGGAATTTCACTTTTATTATTTGGGATTATGTAAATGTCATTTTCAAAAGTTCTTCAATAATCAATTTATTTCCTATATTTTACTTTAACTTGTTAATTACGAAATTAACAACAATATTAACATGATAAAACACTTTTTTAATGTTAATGTTTACTTTAAATAACATTTTTATCACGAATTGAACCAATCTGATCTTCAGCACCTTTCAAATGGAAAAAAATATTAAATGATTGGATATTATCATGTTGTAGATTCAAAAAAATTTCAAACAATATATGACATAGATTTTTATTTCAAAGTAAGAGATTAATAAAATAAAATTCAATTCCGGGCGTATCATGACGAGAGAAGATTTATCGGTATCATAAATAATTACATTATTCAATCAAATAATAAAATAACTTCTTGCACAAAATATACTATTACTAGAGAGGTAGAGTAGTATAAATACGATTTTGAGGATGGTAAGAAGATGTAGTGTATATATGAGACCTGTATTATTTAATCATGGAATCGTAAGCGTTGCCATGGAATTGCAATGCGTAACTAAACAATTAATAGATCTATTTACGTTAATAGAATCAAGAAAGAGAACCTGGTTGAGATTGTGGAATTGGAAAAGTTGATGGTGGTGGTGGTAGCGTGGTTGTGGCTGAATGCAGGTAGCGACAGGTGCCTCCGTAGCGGCAGTATTTGTTTTGAAGGAACAATCTGCATAGTTTGGGTTGGCGTCGGAGCTCCCCAACTCTGTGAGAGTAATCGCATTTGTGATGATTAATATTACTGCTATGCTTTTCTGATTCTGTTGAGTTTCGGAAATGGTGTGTCCGTGCTACTTGTGCCTCCATCTTCACTTCAAGCCAAATGCACCGCTCTTAATCTGAAACGGTCAAAAGCGCACTGTAATGAATGAAATCAAATAATGATACCAAGAGTTGATTATGTCTTCGTATATAATTTTTTTTATTGGGAAAAAAAAAATAAAATAGAATGGAGGTATTTCAAGATATCTCAACCCTATACACAGTCTACCTAAAATATCTTTTCTTTAAGATCCGTACCAAAACATAAAACGCATGAAACAGAAATACAAAATTAACAGGCGAAAAGTGCCCCAAAAGATCTCATCCCGCAACACATCATCTAGCAATTTCTGACCGATCTCATATACACTAGAGGCTCATGACACCAATCAGAATACGAAAAATTTATCCCACGAATTTTGGAAATCACCAATGACCATACCTTTAGCTGCACCATAGTGAAAATCTCAATGTGGTCTATTGAACCATTTTTAAAAATCTTCCTATTCCTATGTTTTCATAGCTCAGCTACCACCGCTATCCACACACAATCCCAAATCTGATTAACACTTTTATTCACCCCACTAATCTTGAAGTTAAGAAAATGCATTTTTGACTCCCTATGATCCGTCGAAGTTATCTCCATCCACTCATAATACATAGACCAAACAAGCCAGAAAACTCTACACATGCAGAAGAGGTGGGATGTAGTTTCCTCTTCCACCCCACACATTCCACAAGCGCTACTAACTAAACTAATCCGTCTTCTCGTCAGATTTGCTCTAGTCAGGATCTTGTCCTCCAAAATCCTCCATGCTATGAGGAGAGCTGATGATTGAGCCTTAATCTTTCGAAAACCCTCGTACTCATCCCCTTCATCCCCCTGGACATCTTCTTTAAGAATACTATACGCAGATTTGACTGTGAACACTTTTGTCTTAGCATCTTTCCAGACCCAAGTATAATTTGTATATTTTAAATTTTATATTATTTATTATTTATTATATTTTGAATTTTTATGTTTTTTTATGTATTATAATTTGTATTTTTTAAAATTTATATTATTTAGTATTAGTATTTATTATATTTTGAATTTGTTCTTTTTTATGTATTATATAATTTGTATTTTTTAAAATTTATATTATTTAGTAGTTAGTTGTTAGTTTAGCATAGAATTTTTATGTTATGTTAGTTGTTACTTTAGAATAGAATTATCGTGTTTGTATTGAGTCCGAGGATGTTCGATCTTCGACAATAATACGGGCTGGTATTGAGTCCGAGGGTGTTCGACCCTCGGCAAACGCGTGAGATCGAACACTGATTAGAAAACCCTAACTATTCCAGAATATATAATGGATCAAAATTGGATTAATTCTATTCATATAAGTGATGAGTACAAAAGAGGAGTAGAAGAATTTATACAATTTGCGCAACATAACGCAATTAATAGTGGTTGTGATGGAGCAAAGATCAAGTGCCCAAACGTTAAATGTTTGAATGGAAGGATACTGAATGTTAATATAATGAGGGAGCACCTGCTATGTGATGGGTTTCTTCGATCTTATACAACTTGGACATGGTATGGTGAATTATTAAACTTACCTCGTGTTTCTGTAACTAAAGAATATGTGGAGTCCACCATGGATGAAGCAGTACACGATGATGTAGATGATGATCGATTGGAGGACATGATTCGTGATGTGGGAGCTGAGTCTTTTGCAAAAGCGCATGGATATGGAAGTATGTCAAGCGATGCAGAGACTCCATTATATCCTGGATCAACTAACTTCACACGGTTGTCGGCAGTGTTAAGATTGATGAATTTGAAGGTAATAAATGGATGGACGGATAAAAGCTTCACGGAATCACTTTAGTTGTTGAAGGATATGCTTCTAGAGGGAAATACTCTACCTAATTGTAATTACGAAGCCAAAAAGATTCTTTGTCCAATGGGTATGGAGTATAAAAAGATACATGCATCTCCTAATGATTGTATATTATACCAAAAAGATTTTCAATTGTTGAAAAGTTGTCTGAGGTGTGGGTTATCACGTTATAAGTTGAAACAAAGAGATGATGATACTATTGAAGAGATAGAAAAGCATGGACCCCCAATGAAGGTTATATGGTACCTTCTCATCATTCCAAGGATGAAGCGTATGTTTGCAAACCCAGATGATGATAAGAATCTTAGATGGCATGCAGATGAGAGGAAATGTGATGGCATGTACCAACATTCAGCTGATTCTATTCAGTGGAAGAAATTTGATGATGAGTTTCCAAAGTTTGGTAAAGAATCAAGAAATATTTGACTTGGTTTAACTACAGATGGAATGAATCCGTTTGGTAATATGAGTACAAATAACAGTTCATGGCCTGTTTTACTAGTTATTTACGACTTACCTCCTGGATTGTGCATGAAGCAAAAATGCATGATGTTGTCTATGATGATATCCGGTCTGAAACAGCCAGGGAATGGCATAGATGTTTATCTAAGTCCCCTAATCGAAGATTTGAAGTTAACGTGGGATGAGGGTGTTGAAGTATTTGACGAATTTACTAATGAAACTTTCAAGCTGCATGCCATGTTATTTTGCACCATCAATGACTTTCCGGCATATGGTAACTTATCAGGTTATAGTGTCAAGGGTCATAAAGCATGTCCAATATGCAAAGAAGATACTTCTTCTCAAAAATTGAAACATGGAAGGAAGACAGTATATCTTCGGCATTGGAGGTTTCTTAGAAGTCATCATCCTTACCGAAGGTTGAAAAAAGCCTTTAATGGACACCAAGAGACTAATGGTCCACCAACTCCATTAACTAGTATTGAGGTTTATGAAAAGATAAATAACATAGACCACACCTTCGGTAAGTAAAAAAAAAAAAAGTCATATGTGACAAACATTTGGAAGAAAAAATCAATCTTCTTTGATCTTCCGTACTGTCAAGGTTAGAAGTCAAATATTGTATAGATATAATGCATGTTGAGAAAACTGTGTGTGATAACTTAATTGGTACACTTCTTAACATTAACGGGAAGACGAAGGATGGTCTAAATACCCGTTTAGATTTGATTGAGATGAACATACGAGGCAAGTTGGCACCCATAGAAATGGGTAAGCGTACATATTTGCCCCCAGCCTGTTACACCATGTCAAAAGATGAAAAAGTTAGATTTTGTCAATGTTTAAAGGGTGTGAAAGTGCCACAAGGACATTCCTCAAATGTGAAGAGCCTAGTGTCAATGCAAGATTTGAAGTTAATTGGGTTAAAGTCTCATGATTGCCTCATCTTGATGCAACAACTACTGCCTGTAGCTATTCGTGGGATCTTACCAAAAAATGTTAGACATACCATAACCTATTTGTGCTCATTCTTCTCTTCCATCTGTTGTAAATTCATTGATACATTAAAACTAGATGAACTTGAAGATGAAATTATTGTTATCTTATGTGAATTGGAGATGTTTTTTCCTCCATCTTTTTTTGACATCATGGTTCATCTAGTTATGCATCTAGTTAGAGAGGTTAGATTGTGTGGACTAGTGTACCTAAGATGGATGTATCTTGTTGAGTGGTATATGAAAATTTTGAAAGGTTATGTGAAAAATCATTATCTTCCAGAAGCTTCAATGATTGAAAGGTACATAGCTGAAGAAAGTATTGAATTTTGTTCAGAGTACATGTCAAAAGTAAATCCAATAGGTCTTCCAACTAATTCATGGCACCACAGGCGTTCTACAAGCAAATGTTTACGTGGTGTGAATATTGTAAGCAAATCTTGATCAGAAGTCTTGCAAGCACATTTGTATATATTGAATATCACAGATGAAGTCATACCTTACATAGAAGCTCATAAAGCCATTGTGAAGGCAAATAACCCAAGACAAACAGAGAAATGGGTCTTGATGGAACATAATAGAACTTTCATGCCTTGGTTTAAAGAGGAGGTGTTAAAGGATTCAACAACATCAGAGACCTTGACCTGGTTGGCTGCTAGATTGAAGTTTGATGTCATTTCTTGTAAAGCATACGAAGTGAATAATTGTATATTTTACATGAAGTCTATGGATGAAAAGAGTACAATTCAAAATTCTGGTGTTACTCTTGAAGTCGAGTCAATGCAGTTTTCCACTTCGAAAGATACAAATCATGTACTTGGATCAATGGCATACTATGGGTTTATAGAAGAGATATGGGAGTTTGACTATACTAAGTTTTCAGTTCCAGCTTTCAAGTATAAATGGGTTGACAATAAAAGTGGGGTTAAAATTGATGAATCGGGATTCACACTAGTGGACTTTCGAAAGATAGGGTATCAAGATGAGCCATTTATAATGGTTCAACAGGCATCTCAGGTTTTCTACATGAAAGATCCTACGTCAGAACATTGGTATGTCATTTTACATGGGAAAAAACAAGGGGAGACCATAGATGATATTGAAAATGGTGACCGCGTTCATTCACACCAATGATAATTAATAAAGACGACGATGTACTTGATGATGTACATGCAACCCGTAAAGACCACAGTGAAGGAATTTACATATGAACATTCAACCCATTATGATAATAAATTTAGAAATATTTTTGATAATACGCATTTACAATATTATGTATTTGTTTTATATGATTTTCTTTCGATGCAGATTAACTAACATTTTGTTAACTAACTTTTTTTAGCAGAGATATGAGTGACAATCAGACTCTAGAGAAACCCCAATCCAGACGAGGTAGCAGAGGACCTACTAGAATGAAGCATCTCGCGACATTGACATTGACGTCAACACTGTAGTGGCTTTTGGTCCTAATGTAGATGAGTTTAATAGCTATCTTGGAGTTTTTTCTCGTGAGAGGCTCTCCATTTTGATTAATACATGGGATGAGGTCTCAGAGGTCAATCGAAACATGCTCTGGGAGGATGTTCTGGTAAGGTTTACATTATTATTATTATGATATAATGCTTTTTAATATTCATTGATTAATTTTAATTTGGTGATGTTGTTTTACAGGAAAATTTTCAAATTCCTAATGTGGAAACACTTCGATCAAAGATTATATCTAATATCGGACTAAAATTTCATCACTTTAAGTCAAGATTGACATAGAAATATACTTTTTGGCGACCTTAAAGGCCAAAATCCTTTTCTAAAGTACAAGGCTATTGATGAAGAGACTTGGCGTCTTTTTAAAGAAAGCCGTGAAAGTGAAGGTTGGATGGTAAGTGAAGTTACTTAACTATTTTTATTTATATAACATTAATAAGTTAATATTAAATAACGTTCCTTACATAACGTTCCTCTCTCCCCTGATGTGGCGGAGGTAACGGTAGAAAGAGTACGAGTACTTGATGCTCGTGTTCCAATACCTTCAGAAGAGATAACAACTGTGGCCAAAGCATTTCAGTCATTCGTAGCTTGGCCTAAACAGCTCATTCGAATTATGCCAGAACCACCGGTAATAATTTCATTTCATTATACTAATTTATATTTATATGTTACATCTAATTTATAACAAATGTTCTTTATTTTGTAGAAACCTCGTCGGAAACGAAGTCTGAAAAAGAAGTATGAGGTTCCGATTGACAATCCTATAGCTTCCTTAGCTATAATTGCTAAAGAAATTGGACAAGACACTCTAGAAATTCCATGGGATGATACATTTTTTGAAACAAACCCTTAGCTGCCATTATACATATACATGTCAGATCTGTTAGAATTTCTAGCTGGAGATTGGGAGCTGAATATAAATATCATTCAACTTTTTATGATGTAAGTATCTTTACATATATTTCAATTTCATTTATGTTAAATTAGCATTTATATTATATTTTAACTAATTAATTGTAGGTTTTTGAATGGTGTCTCTGTCACTGAGGGGAGGGAAAATGTGTATGGATTCTTAGATCCCGCATATACTAATCCCACTAGAGCAAAGGCAAATGAGACCCAATCATACATCACTAACACGCTGGAAAAAGAGGGAAAATAGGTTTATTTATGCCCTTATATTAACGAGTAAGTTTAAATATATATGTTAAAAGTTTATTATATTCATGTTTTATAAATTTACTCACTCTTTTCATGGATAATATAGGGGTCATTGGTAGTTACTTGTCTTATCAGTGGTTGATAGGACGGTTTTGTGGTTTTATTCTGATGTGAGTTGATTTTATATTCATTTGATTTGTAACACTTTATTAAGAATTGAATCAAGATTCTTACAGCAATTATAATGAGTCACCTAGAGAAAATCCCCACTGGACATTAACTTAGCAAGTGCTAAGTAGATGTGAAGGTTCATTTCTAAAGGTCCAAGAAAAAAACACATGAATAGGTGAATTTCATGATTCACAAGGGCTGGAATCTGAATGGGTAAACCAAGAACAACAACATAAACTCTATAAGAACACAAAACAACACAAGAACACAAGAATTGAAATTATCAATAGAAACACAACAAAGAACAAAACCCACTAATGGAAACTCAAGAATTCAACATGAAAATGGGTAAACAATGGAAGCCGAAACAAAACAGCATCATATAACATGATTGAACCGATTAAAATGAGTAATAAGTGCAGCAAAAGAAAAGGAACAACTCAAGGGGAAGATTGAACCGATTGAAATTGCAAAACTACAAGAAAACAACAAATGGGTAATTATGGAAGGTGAAAGAAGATGGACTTATGTGGTTGTAGCCATTGGAGGGAAAGCTTCACGCCACTTGGAGGGTGGTTCTTCCAAGATGAGTGAGGAGTGTCGCCACTTGAGAGCTCCCAAGACTCACAAGATAAGACATGGAAGAGGAGAAAAAAACTAATCTCACACAACTCTCTAACCAATTTGAGATAGTTTCTTTACTTCCAAAATTCAACTTGTATTACAAGGTACCAAGCACCCCTATTTATAATGGAGAGGGCCGGTTATGTTACAAGGGAAAAAAGAGTTGGAAGAGTCACTCTTCTAGCTCCTTGTAGCGCCTAAGAGAGAAAGGAGTAGGAAGAGTCACTTCTTCCATTTTTTCCTAAAAATGCGCCTATGATGCCTTAATGAGAGGTATCTTTTGGTTTTCCTCTTTTAGAATTCTCCTAAGGCTATTTCTATATTATTTACAAATTTATACAAGGGTAATTACAAAGAGATAGCATTTGATGTTCTTTACCCAAAAATTTAGCCTTGCTCCTTGTAATCCTTTGAGGTATGAAGGATTTTGAGCTAGTTTGTCCTTGAGCTTCTTAGGCTTGGTGTAACATCCCGCCAAATCCTCTTCATATTTATAAAATGAAATAAAGGTAAAACAATAATATTGAAGTGAACATATGTATATATATATATAATGAAATTTCTCCTCACAGGGAGTTTAATACATACCGGTCAGTTTTCCAAAACTTAAACAAAATACAGTAAAATAGAAAAACAGGCGATCTCCTAACAGAAAAAGGCGATCTCCTATCAGAAAACAGAAAAAGGGGTGATCGCCTAACAGAAACAGAAACAGGCGATCTCCTTCCGGCGACCACTCACTGAGGAGCTCTACTTCCTGCAACATTATCTGCTCTCGTGTAAATTATACACGATCATCACAGGTTTAAGAAAAAGCCAAACACAACACCAAAAACACAGGGTAAGCTAGATATTTGAAAGAGAATTTAGATATGAACTTTAAAATCAAGATAAAACAAATTTAAGACACCCACGTAAAAACCATCTACTTTCTCATTCCCTTCACAAGACCATCTAGTAATCACATATTTCACAATTCCTCAAGAGTCGTTCAATTCACATAATTCATCAAGTGTCTATCAATTTCAATGTTTCTCATTTCTCACGTCAGTCTTCCACTGACTCAACACACATAGACACATACCACACCACTGTAAAGTCCACACAGGACAGCAAGTAAAGTCCACACAGGACAGCTAATGAAGTCCACACAGGACAGCAAGTAAAGTCCACACAGGACAGCTAATGAAGTCCACACAGGACAGCAAGTAAAGTCCACACAGGACAGCTAATGAAGTCCACACAGGACAGCAAGATATCATCAATTCACCCAATGCACCATACAACACTTAAATTAACGATTCCAACCACAGCAACAATCATATCAAGGTTAAGATTTTTCCAATATCGCATGCATTTCACATATCAATCTCAAACAAGTTCAAAGCGACACTAAAACAGGGGATTTCGAAGACAACATTAAAACCGGCGATCACGTCGCCCCACACATAAAAACAGAGCATCGTGAAAAGAATATGAAACTGGCGACCACGTCGCCCTCACTTCAGAACCTACTCGCCCAAAGTTTTTTTTTAAACGAAAATGCTAGCTTCCCTTACCTGGACTTGCGCAAAACACCAAGAGCTCCAAAACCCACCGAAGCTTAAGATGCCTTAACTCTGTGCTAGCGTACTGACGGAAAACTCGCAGAGAACCCTCCAGGTGTCCAAGTGCAGTCTTCGCTCGTCGTACTGGTGCTTGAGGATGTCTGAATCGCAGCGCGAAGGAGAGAAAAGAGAAGGATGAAGGTGAACTCACTCTGTCACTCTTGAACCACAGCAACGTTCTCCCTTTCAGAAGTGAGTTTTTTGAATCTAAACCAGTTTGTCCACAAAAGCCGCTGCCACCACCCACTCTGCAGGGAAGCTTGCGTGCACGCTTCCCTGAACAGTACGACCACGCGTGCCTGAGCGCATGCCAACACTCTGATGTCACTATTCTGAACCACCCTTTTTGTCTACGTGTCGCGCGTGCAGTACGTCTAATGCTGGGAGCCTGGGTCCCACCTTATCTGTGTGAAGCTCGACATCGCGCGATAACTTTCCACCGATGACCGCTCGCGCGATGACTATCCACCGATGACCGCTCGCGCGATGACTATCCACCGATGACCGCTCGCGCGATGACTATCCACCGATGTCTCATCCTGGCGGACGACCGATGTCTCTCCCTGGGAGACGACCGATGTCTCGCCTTGGCGATGCCCGCAGGCCTCGCGCCCTGGCGATGCCCGCATGCCTCGCGCCCTGGCGATGCCCGGATGCCTCGCGCCCCGGCGGTGCCCGACGACACATCGCCACGCCTTGCTGAAGGTTCTTCATCCCACTATGTTACGTCCAAGGTATCATCTCCACATGACTTGGTGACGTCGGTAGCTTCACATTTCCAAGAGTAGATCAGCACCACTCCTCGCTCGCCCATGCATGCAACACTAAGGACGATTTCTTATGCTCAAGCATAGAGCTTCGCATGCACAGCGTATCTAAGGCTTAACCCACACCTTGATACGCGTGGTTTTTGGAACCCACTCTGGTTGATCCAGTATCCTGACCACATACTACGTGCACTCCCGTTCGATCACGTACACCATATGCGATTGGCGGTCATGTCCCCTCTAGGCGACAGGCGATTATGTCCCTGAGAAGTCGGAGATCGCCTCCGTCTTCAACAACGGCGATCTCGTAGACTTCTAAGCTACACTTTTCTTCCTTTACTCTTCTTGATCCACATGTCTTCCTCGAGCACACCCACGTGATTACCTCACGATAAAGTCATCGCACCTGACTACTTGGTTAATACAATGGTCAGCCGACCGACCTCTACCAGCTAACCCCAGACCTTGGGCGACGTCCGAGGTCCGACTACTACGAAACTTCATTTACCAGCTCTTTGTATTTTTAAATAATAACATCTTCTGAAATTATTTAAATATAACACTTTCATTCCAATTAAAGTTTCTAGGTCCTTACACTTGGGCTACACTTTCCTCTTCTATTTGATCTCCATCATGTTCCCTACACAAGAAGATATCCACAAGTTTTAAGAATATCATTGATAGGTAAGTACACTATAAACTTAACTCTGTTTGACATTATAATTAATCTACTAACAAGGGTTTTTGTATCAACCAGTTCATGGCGTGGATATAACATCCTAAAAGGTCGATCAAATTCAAATTTTCAAAATTTGAACTGGATAAAACTAAAGGTTTGTAATTTTTTTCTTTCTCTTTTCATTGTTTATCAATACTAACTTTTACCAGTTATTGAATTATAGTGTAATAAACAACCAGGAAGCTATGAGTGTGGCTATTACATTATGCAATGGATGATTACCATTGTAAGACTAGGCCTTAAAAGTAATTGGCAGGAGGTAACATTTGTTAAATTATTTTTATAATTCTTGAACATGTATATGTATCTCAAAACTAATTTACGTGTCAACCATTTTGAAATGCAGTTCTTCATGGATGAGGCACCCATGTCTTCGGAAGCTATAGCATATGTGAGACAATCTTGGTCCACATATTTCCTAAATTTTTATAACTCTGGGATAGTTTATCAATAGTGTAGGAAGATACATAGAGATATATTATTAGGGTTTTTATATACATTTTGAACAATCACTAGTAGAAAATATGTAATTTACGACGTCACTTTAAAGACGGTTCTGGAATAACAGTTGTAATAAGGGAGGCGGTGGCAGTTTTGTTATTTTTTTTCAAATTGGAAGTGATTTTAACGACGGTTCACCCTGTAACCGTCGTTATTTGCTGTTTTTGGGATATAAAGACGGTTCTGTAGAACCGTCGTTGTTTGTTGGTTTTTGTGAGATATAAAGACGGAACCGTCGTTGTTTGTGTAGCACTTAGGGAAAAAAATCCCGCACTGGCCAATAACTCAGTCATTTCTCCCTCATTTTGACTCTCACTCTCACTCCTGCGCCTTCTCTCTCACTCATTCCCAGTCTAGCCACTGTTTCCTACACCTTATTTTCTCCCTCATTCTGCTACTGCTTGGACCGCGTCGCCACCAGCCATCGCGCCAGCAGGGAGAAGCTCCTAGACCTCTCCAATCAGCTGGCGTTCCACAGCCGCGTCAGCTTCTTCGACGTATAACCACCGCCGCTCCTGACGTTCACCGACGCAAGGACCACCGCCAATCAGTTGGGTTCCGTGCCGCAATAGTGGATCCGCCACGAAGAGAGGTCATTGTAGCTGCAGCTTCCGTCGCGAGGCCGCACTAGCTGCCGGTTGCCACACCAGCCACCATCTTCCCTGGCCGCCGCCACGTCCCGTGACCCCAAGCCTTCCCTTTTCCTGAAGATCAGTGTACGCGCCAAAACTCAAAAAGGTTAGTATTTTTATTTATTTAAATTTTTTTATAATAAATATTTAATATGTGTAATTATACTAGTTAGTATTTTAATTTATTTAATTAATTTTATAATAAATATTTTGTATGTGTAGTTATATTAATTAGTATTCCAATTTATTTAATTAAATTTATAATAAATTTTTGTATTTATAGTGATAGTAGTTAGTATTCTAATTGATTTATTTAATTTTATAATAAATATTTGTATGTATGTGTTGATTAGTCCCACTCTCGTTGATTCTGAGTCCGGGGTGTCCCACCCTCGGCACATTTGATTTAGTTATAGGATTTGTATTTATTGAACACGTTGATTCTTAGTCCGGGGATGTCCTATCCTCGGCACATTTTAATTAGTTGTAGTATTTTATTTATTTAAGATGTTGATTTCGAGTCCAAGAGTATCCAACCCTCGGCCATTTTGATTTAATTACAGAATTTGTATATTGAACACGTTCATTCTGAGTCCGGGAGTGTCCGACCCTTGGCAATTCTGATTTATAATTTCTTAGTTTACCAGTTCTATGGATCGGAGTTTGTAAGGACCTGTAAAATTTAATTGGAATAAAAGGAATATATTTTAAATGAATTCTAAGTATGTTTTTATTTAAAATAAAAAGGAAGGAAAGTGTAGCTTAGAAGACTATGAGATCGCCTGGTTAGTACATAATCGCCTGTCGCCTAGACTACACATGATCGCCAATCGCCTATGGTGCACATGATCGCCGAAAGTGCACTCAGTATGTGGTCAAGATACTGGATCAACCATAGTGGGTTCCAAAAACCACGCGTATCAAGGTGTGGGTTAAACCTTAGATACGCTATGCATGCGAAGCTCTATGCTTGAGCATAAGAAATCGTCTTTAGTGTTGCATGCATGGGCGCACGAGGAGTAGTGCTGATCTACTCTTGGAAATGTGAAGCTACCGACGTCACCAAGACATGTGGAGATGATACCTTGGACGTAACATAGTGGGATGAAGAACCTTCAGCAAGGCGTGGCGAAGTGTCGTCGGGCATCGCCAGGGCGCGAGGCATGCTGGTATCGCCAAGGCGCGAGGCATGCGGGCATCGCCAGGGCGCGAGGCATGCGGGCATCGCCAGGGCGCGAGGCATGCTGGCATCGCCAGGGCGCGAGGCATGCGGGCATCGCCAGGGCGCGAGACATGCGGGCATCGCCAGGGCACGAGGCATGCGGGCATCGCCAGGGCGCGAGGCATGCGGGCATCGCCAGGGCGCGAGGCATGTTGGCATCGCCAGGGCGCAAGGTATGCGGGCATCGCCAAGGCGCGAGGCATGCGGACATCGCCAGGGCGCGAGGCATGCGGGCATCGCCAGGGCGAGACATCGGTCGTCTTCCAGAGAGAGACATCGGTCGTCTTCTAGGGAGAGACATCGGTCGTCCGCCAGGATGAGACATCGGTGGATAGTCATCGCGCGAGCGGTCATCGGTGGAAGGTTATTGCGCGATGTCGTGTTTCACACAGATAAGGTGGGACCCAGGCTCCCAGCATGAGACGTCCTGCACGCGCGACACGTAGACAGAAAAGGGTGTTTCAAAATAGTTGGCATCAGAGAGTTGGTATGCACAGAGACACACGTGGCCATACTGTTCAAGGAAGTCTGCACGCAAGCTTTCCTGCAGAGTGGGTAGTGGCAGCGGCAATTGTGGACAAGTTGGTTTAGATTCAAAAACTCACTTCTGAGAGGAGAGAACGTTGCTGTGGTTCAAGAGTGACCGAGTGAGTTTACCTTCATCCTCCTCTTTTCTCTCCTTCGCGCTGCGATTCAGGTATCCTCAAGCACCAGTACGATGAGCGACAACTGCCCTTGGACTCCTGGGAAGTTCTCTGCAAGTTCTCCAAACCGGATGCTAAAACAGAGTTAAGGCATCTTTAAGCTTCGGTAGGTTTTGGAGCTCTTGGTGTTTTGCGCTAGTCCAGGTAAGGGAAGCTAGCATTTTCGTTTATAAAAACGTTAGGCGATTAGGTTCTGAAGTGAAGGCGACGTGCTCGCCGGTTTTCATATTCCTTTTCACGATGCTCTGTTTTTATGTGTGGGGCGACGTGATCGCCGATTTTAAATGTTGATTTCAAACTCCCCTGTTTTAGTGTCGTTTGGAACTGTTTGAGATTGAAATGTGATATTCGAAAATCTGAACCTTGGAATGATTGTTGCTGTGATTGGAATTGTTCATTTAAGTGTTATATGATGTGTTGAATGTTGTGAATGTGGGATCAAGGCATAGTATTTTCAGGAAAGAAAATACCGTGTAAGATCGTGTAGGATGTGCATTGATTGGTGATTTCTATAATGAGATATCCTGACTCTCCTGATATAATGGAATCATATAGATGAAGTTATTCAGGCGTTGAGAGTCGATGGAGGTTCATACGTATGGGTAAGTTGTTTGAAAGATAACTACTTGACCTGTTGTATGGATTCACCCTGTCATACTAGGAGACTGATGAGATTGAGATTGAGATTATGTTGATGCGCATAGCTGTGGGAACTTTACAGCAATGTAGTATGACAGGTGCAGATCTCTGAGTCTAGTCAATGCACGTGTCTTCCGGAAGTAGTGTCAAGTGTCTATGTGTGATGAGTCAGTGGATGTCTGACGTGAGAAATGAGAAACTTTGAAATTGATAGACACTTGATGGAATTATGTGAATTGAACGACTCTTGAGGAAATTGTGAAATATGTGATTACTTGATGGTCATGTGAAGGGAATGAGAAAGTTGATGGTTTTACGTGGGTGTCTTAAATTTGTTTTATCTTGATTTTAAAGTTTAATATCTAAATTCTCTTTCAAATATCTAGCTTACCCTGCGTTTTTGTTTTGTGGATGTTTTCTTAAACCTGTGATGATCATGTATAATTTACACGGGAGCAGATGATGTTGCAGGAAGTAGAGCTCCTCAGTGAGTGGTCGCCGGAAGGAGATCGCCTGTTTCTGTTTCTGTTAGGCGATCGCCTGTTTTCTGTTTCTAATAGGAGATCGCCTGTTTTCTGTTAGGAGATTGCCTGTTTTTCTATTTTGCTGTATTTTGTTTAAGTTTGGAAAACTGACTGGATATGTATTAAACTCCCTGTGAGGAGAAATTTCATTATACATATATATATATATATACATATGTTCACTTCGATATTATTGTTTTACCTTTATTTCATTTTATAAATATGAAAAGAATTTGGCGGGATGTTACATTAATGGTATCAGAGCAGTTCGTCCTTAGGATGACCTGAGGGCTGTGGATCCATTGTGTTTCTTCTGCTATTTGAGTCTTAATCAAAGCTATAGTGAAAGGTTTTCAAATGTTTTCCGATTGAAATCTTGTCTGTGCTTTAGTAGATATAGGCTGTATATGAAAAATTTTAGTATTAAGAGTGAAAGGATCTTGATAAAGTAGTGAGGGTGCACACTCATAACTGAATCGAGATGTTCTCAATCTTAATTCTAAAAGTTTGATGTTGAGCATATATCCACTTCTGGTGTGTTTTATCCCAATTATTAAGTGTGGTGATATTTGATTGGTAGTTTGTACGCATGATTGTTCAGTGTTATGCTTTCTATTTTGAGCATTATGATTCTGTTGATAAACTCAAATTCTTAATGACTTTGAGATGCTGACCTTCGTAAGGTCTAGATGTTACCTCCTGAATGAATTGATTTCTTATCGATCTCATTCTTGTAGTTGTAGGGAATATAGAACCCAATAGTTTCAAAATCTGAAACGAAGAACGATGGCACGTAAACCTCCTACCCCTCCCCAACCTTCTTCGGAAATGAGCCAGATTGCCAAGGCTATTGAGATGATGGCAACTACCATCCAACAACAGAATGCAGCAATGGCTCAGAATCATCAAGCTGCAATGCACCATTGGGAAACTGCTCGGTCGGCTGAAACAAATTCCCACGTCGGTCAGCCTCAGGAACAGATGGGACTGACCGAGTTCATGAGGCACAACCCACCCAAGTTCAGTGGGAATGCTACCCCTGATCAAGCAGACCAGTGGGTCAGGGAGTTGGAGAAAATCTTTAGGGCGACCTCCTGCCCTGAAGAGAAGAAATTAGTGTTCGCCACCTATCTGCTATCTGGAGAAGCCGAGTTCTGGTGGATGGGAGCTCAGCAGATGATGGAAGCCAGAGCTGAAGTGTTAGACTGGGAGAGCTTCAGGGTGAGATTTCTAGAAAAATACTTCCCAGATAGTGCAAGATTTGCAAGGGAAGCAGAATTCCTCAGATTGGAGCAGGGGGAGATGTCAGTGAATGCTTATGCTGCTCGGTTTGAGTATCTCGCCCGATTCTATACCCAGGCGACCTCTGAGGCTTGGAGGTGTAGGAAGTTTGAAGAGGGACTGAAGCATGGGCTGAAGAGGACCATAGCCCCTATGTGCATCAGGGAATTTCACGCCTTAGTAGAGAAGGCGAAGATGGTGGAGACTCTGGAAAAGGGTGATTACCGGGTGATCAGGTCACACCCAGGGGGTTCTTCTAGTGGGAAGAACAAGGTGCAGCACCCACAAAGCAAGCCCTATGCGAGACCTCCACCACATCGGGCAGGAACAGCGTCATCCCAGTTGCAGCAGCAACAACCTTGGAAACCCAAATGTTTCCATTGTGGTGGACCACACACATCCAATGTGTGCTTCAAGAGGAATTCAGAGAGAAGGTGTTACACCTGCCAAAAGACGGGACACATTGCTAGAGATTGTCCTACCCAGAATAGGATGACTCAACCCGTTGGTCCTCAGCAGTTGAGGAATGGAGGCAGTAGACCTCAAGCAGCAGGGAGGGTGTTTGCCATGACAGGAGCAGAGGCGTCCCAGTCAGGTAACCTAGTGCAAGGTGTTTGTTTTATAGCTGGTAGAGGTGTAAAAGCCTTGTTTGATTCTGGAGCGACACACTCCTTTGTGTCAAGCCTGTGTGTAGCCGAGTTGGGCCTTCTAGTGAAGGAGTTACCGTTTGAACTGTTGGTCTCTACACCTGCGTCAGGACAGGTGTTGACCTCTACAGTTTGCCCTGAATGTCCAGTGATAGTAGAGGGACGCAGGTTCAAAGTAAACTTGATCTGCCTACCTCTTCAGGACCTGGATGTTATCCTGGGAATGGATTGGCTATCTGCCAATCACGTTCTCATAGACTGCGGTAGTCAGAAAATAGCATTTCCAGACCTCCAAGAGTCAGATGTGATATCTGCTCAGCATGGGTGGTCGGAGTTGGAAAAAGGGGCGAGGTGCTTCGTGATCCTAGCTCGGTTGGAAGTGAAGAATGAAGAGGATGTAAGCAGGATACATGTGGTGAAAGATTTCATGGATGTATTTCCAGAAGAAGTACATGGATTACCTCCTAAGAGAGAAGTGGAATTCTCTATTGATTTGGTACCTAGAGCTGGACCAGTGTCAATGGCACCTTATAGGATGGCTCCAGCCGAGTTGGTAGAATTAAAGAAGCAAGTGGAAGAGTTGTTGGAGAAACAATTCATCAGACCCAGTGTATCTCCATGGGGGGCTCCAGTGCTTCTAGTCAAGAAAAAGGATGGAGGGTCTAGGCTATGTATAGATTACAGGCAGTCGAACAAGTTGACCATCAAGAACAAGTATCCTCTACCTAGAATTGATGATTTGATGGATCAATTACATGGGGCCTCGGTGTTCTCAAAGATTGATCTGAGATTGGGGTAGCACCAAATTTTGGTAAAAGCTGAAGATGTTCAAAAGACAGCATTTAGGTCTCGTTATGGGCACTATGAGTATGTGGTGATGCCGTTTGGAGTAACAAATGCTCCAGCTCTGTTCATGGACTACATGAATAGGATTTTTCGCCCTTTCTTGGATAAGTTTGTGGTAGTCTTCATAGACGACATACTCATTTATTCAAGGACCGAGGAAGAACATCTGAAGACAGTATTGGAGATCCTGAGGGAGAAGCAATTATATGCCAAGTTCTCTAAGTGTGAGTTCTGGTTGAAAGAAGTCAACTTCTTAGGACATGTAATATCTGCCCAGGGGATCTCGGTGGATCCAGCCAAAGTGGAGGCAGTGCTTCAGTGGGAATGTCCTAAGACAGTTACTGAGATAAGGAGTTTTGTGGGTTTAGCAGGCTATTATCGGAGGTTCATTGAGGACTTTTCCAAGGTAGTGGCTCCTTTGACACAGTTGACCCGCGAGGATCAACCTTTTGCTTGGACCGACCGATGTGAGCAGAGCTTCATGGAACTAAAGGAAAGGTTGACCAGTGCTCCAGTGCTGGTGATCCCAGATGTAGGAAGACCTTTTGATGTCTACTGTGATGCTTCACATCAGGGTTTGGGATGTGTTTTGATGCAAGAGAAAATAGTGGTTGCATATGCTTCAAGGCAACTCAAGGTTCATGAGAGGAACTATCTTACTCATGATTTGGAGTTGGCGGCTGTGGTGTTTGCCTTGAAGATTTGGAGGCACTATTTGTATGGTGCTCAGTTTCAGGTGTTTAGTGACCACAAAAGCCTGAAATATTTGTTTGATCAGAAGGAGTTAAATATGAGACAAAGAAGATGGATGGAGTTCCTAAAAGATTATGACTTCCAACTGATATATCATCCAGGGAAGGCCAATGTAGTGGCAGATGCCTTGAGTAGGAAATCAATACAAGTATCAACCATGATGATTGAAGAGCAGAAATTGATTGAGCAGTTTAGAGATTTAAAATTTGGAGTGGAATTTCATGTAAATTGTAAGGACCTAGAAACTTTAATTGGAATAAAAGTGTTAGATTTAAATAATTTCAGAGGATGTTATTATTTAAAATACAAAGAGTTGGTAATAGAAGTTTCGTTGTAGTCGGACATCGGACGTCGCCCACGGTCTGGGGTCAGTTGGTAGAGGTCGATCGGCTGACATGTGGATCAAGAAGAGTAAAGGAAGAAAAGTGTAGCTAAGAAGTCTTCTACGAGATCGTCGTTATTGAAGACAGAGGCGATCTCCGACTTCTCTGGCACATAATCGCCTGTCGCCTAGAGGAGACATGATCGCCAATCGCCTATGGTGCACATGATCGCCGGAAGTGCACTAAGTATGTGGTCAGGATACTGGATCAACCAGAGTGGGTTCCAAAAACCACGCGTATCAAGGTGTGGGTTAAGCCTTAGATACGCTGGGCATGCGAAGCTCTATGCTTGAGCATAAGAAATTATCCTTAGTGTTGCATGCATGGGCGCGCGAGGAGTAGTGCTGGTCTATTCTTGGAAATGTGAAGCTACCGACGTCACCAAGCCATGTGGAGGTGATACCTTAGACGTAACATAGTGGGATGAAGAACCTTCAGCAAGGTGTGACGATGTGACATCGGTGAGCAGAGTAAGGCGATGTGTTCTCGTCACACACAAGGGCGATAAGAGATCGCCAACAGGATGAGAGGAACATCGGTCATCAACCAGGATGGGAGACACATCGGTGGTCTGCCAGGGTGAGACATCGGTGGTCCTCCAGGGTGAGACATCGGTTGTCTGCCAGGGTGAGACATCGGTGGTCCTCCAGGATGAGACATCGGTTGTCTGCCAGGATGAGGAATCAGTCATCACCGGGATGAGGCACGTCAGTCATCGCCGGTATGAGAGACAGACGGTCATCACCAGGATGAGGGACACATCGGTCGTTTTCCAGGGAGAGACATCGGTCGTCCGCCAGGATGAGACATCGGTGGATAGTCATCGCGCGAGCGGTCATCGGTGGAAGATTATCGCGCGGTGTCGAGTTTCACACAGATAAGGTGGGACCCAGGCTCTCAGCATGAGACGTACTGCACGCGCGACACGTAGACAAAAAGAGTGGTTCAGAATAGTGACATCAGAGTGTTGGCCTGCGCAGAGGCATGCGTAGTCGTACTGTTCAGGGAAGCGTACACGCAAACTTCCCTGCAGAGTGGGTGGTGGCAGTGGCTTTTGTGGAAAAGTTGGTTTAAGATTCAAAAACCCACTCCTGAGAGGCAAAGAACGTTGCAGTGGTTCAAGAGTGAAGGAGTGAGTTTACCTTCATCCTTCTCTTTTCTCTCCTTCGCGCTGTGATTCAGGCATCCTCAAGCACCAGTACGACGAGCGACGTCTACCCTTGGAGCACCTGGGAGGTTCTCTGCAAGTTCTCCAAACCAGACGCTAAAACAGAGCTAAGGCATCTTTAAGCTTCGGTGGGTTTTGGAGCTCTTAGTGTTTTGCGCAAGTCCAGGTAAGGGAAGCTAGCCTTATTTCCAACGAAAACCTTATATTAGATGATTGAGATGATGGGGCGACGTGGTCGCCGGTTTTCAACTGTTATTGTATAATCCCCTGTTTTTGGAGGAGATCGCCGGTTTTGGCGTTGTTTTTCGAACTCCCCTGTTTCTGTGTTGTTTGAAACTGTTTGAGATTTAAATGTGATGTTTCGAAAATCTGAACCATGGAATGATTGTTGTTGTGATTTGAAATCATTCATTTAAGTGTTATATGATGTGTTGAATGTTGTGAATGTGGGATCAAGACATAGTATTTTCAGGAAAGGAAATACCGTGTTGAGATTGGTTATGAGGTGTATTGATCAGTGAGTATCCTGTGAATGAGACGATCCTGACTCTACTGATATGATGGAGTCACATAGATGAAGTCATTCAGTTGGTGAGAGTCGAAGGAGGTCCATATGTATGGGTAAGTCGTTTGAAAGATAACTGACTTGACCTGTTATATGGATTTACCCTGTCATACTGTGAGAGTGATGAAATTGAGATCGAGATTGTGTTGATGCGCATGGCTGTGGGAACATTACAGCAATGAAGTATGACAGGTGCAGGTCTCTGGATGCTAAGTTCAACGCACGAGTCTTCCGGAAGTAGTGTCAAGTGTCTTGTGTGATGAGTTAGTGGAAGTCTGACGTGAGAAATGAGAAACATTGAATTAATAGACACTTGATGAATTATGTGATTTGAACGACTCTTGAGGAATTGTGAAATATGTGTTTACTTGATGGTCATGTGAAGAGAATGAGAAAGTTGATGGTTTTACGTGGGTATCTTAAATTTGTTTTATCTTGATTTTAAAGTTCATATCTAAACTCTCTTTCAAATATCTAGCTTACCCTGTGTTTGGTTCTGTGGCTGTTTTTCTTAAAACTGTGATGATCGTGTATAATTTACACGGGAGCAGATGATGTTGCAGGAAGTAGAGCTCCTCAGTGAGTGGTCGCCGAAAGGAGATCGCCTGTTTTTGTTTCTGTTAGGCAATCACCCTTTTCTGTTTTCTGATAGGAGATCGCCTTTTCCTGATAGGAGATCGTCTTTTCTGTTAGGAGATCGCCTGTTTTTCTATGTTGTTGTATTTTGTTTAAGTTTTGGAAAATTGACCGATTATGTATTAAACTCCCTGTGAGGAGAAACTGTTGAACCAAGTGGTGTTCAAGGTTTTGAAGAATCCAAATCCTTTGGAGGATGACGAAGCTTTTGTTGTGCTTGCTGTTGCTGTGCTGGTTTAGTTAGGATCTGGGTAGTTTGAGTTGTGTAACTCAACCTTTGATTGAATCTAAAGCTCAAGCATCTCAACTTTCAAACAAAGAAAAGTGTTTTTTTCAAACTGAGTTAAAACAACCGATTGTTTTATCGAAACAACCGATTGTTTAAGCTTAGGTGTTTTGAAAACTGTTTTGAAATGTGAAAATTGGTTAAGTAACAAAACAACCGATTGATTCGAGGAAACAATCGATTGTTTGTTATGTTTTTATAACAGAAAACAGTTTTGACTTTGACTGAGCTCTAAATGGTTTTAATTCATACGCTCCAGTCATTAAATGCTTTGACCAATCTTTCTAAAGCAATTAAGAGTTTGTTAAGATTTGATTACAAACATCTTCTTTATATATATACAGAAGAACAGATTTGAGTTTGAAGAATTTAAGTGAATTGAAAAAAGTTTTTCTAAGAGTTGGAGATTGCTTAGAGTTTTTGGTTGATCAAAGTGCTGAGATAGGATTCTCTTGTACTGATTTCAGATTGCTTCTGTAACAAGTGTAATCCTTGTAATTATGTGAACATTCGTTTTGTGCTGTTGCTAAGAAGAGCTATGTGTTCTTGAGGGGATCAAGATCAGCTTTCTTAGTGTGGTGTGCTGACCAAGGAAAGTGTGTTTCTTGAGGGTGTTCAAGGTCACTTTCTTGGTTGTGTGTAAGTAATCTAGTGTTGATTGCTTAGTGGATTTCCTCAGGGTTTCTGAGAAGACTGGATGTAGCTCTGGGTTGGAGTGAACCAGTATAAACATCTGTGTACAATCTCTCTATCCCTAACTCTTTAATTTCAGTTTGTTTGTTGTTTGCTGGTATAAACAACCAATTGTTTCGAAGAAACAACCGATTGTTTTCCTGGCAGTGCTGTTTTACTTGCTGTTTTGGCAAACTGAATTGCTTAATCATTTGATTTCTGAAAGATATTCATTCTAGCTTGGAAAAGTTTGCAAAAACCTCTTTAAACAATTCACCCCCCCTCTAGTTTAAGCCATCTTTCCTAACAATTGGCATCAAGAGCTTGGTTCTTGAAAGTCATTCAAGTTGATCCTAAAATCTTTTAAAATGGCTGATAGACTACCTTTTGGGGAAGGTGCTTCAATAAACAGACCACCCTTGTTCTGTGGTTTGAATTACCAGTTTTGGAAAGTTAGAATGAAAATATTCATGGAATCTCTTGACAAAGGAATTTGGGATGCAATTGAAAATGGTCCTTTTATACCAAATTTTGAAAAAGATGGTTCTGTCATTGAGAAGCCATGGTCTCAATGGACTGATGCAGAAAGAAA
The DNA here is from genome assembly GCA_013389735.1 of Phaseolus lunatus. Taxonomy (NCBI): domain Eukaryota; kingdom Viridiplantae; phylum Streptophyta; class Magnoliopsida; order Fabales; family Fabaceae; genus Phaseolus; species Phaseolus lunatus. Next base: position 13,144,234 of record CM023866.1, on the reverse strand, counting down.
AAAGGCCAAATTTGATTGCATTGCCAAAAATATTATAACCTCTGCTTTAAATTCTGATGAGTTTTTCAGGGTATCACAATGTAAATCATCAAAGGAAATGTGGGATACTTTGGAGGTCACTCATGAAGGAACAAATGAAGTTAAAAGAGCTAGAAAGCATGCTCTAATCCAAGAGTATGAAATGTTCATAATGCTTAAAGGTGAAACAATTGCTGAAGTACAAAAAAGGTTTACTCATATCATCAATCACCTTATGAGCCTAGACAAGACTTTTGACAAAGAAGAGCTAAACATCAAGATCTTGAAATGTCTTGATAGAGCATGGCAACCAAAGGTAACTGCAATCTCTGAATCTAAAGATCTAACATCCTTAAGTGTTGCTTCTTTGTTTGGAAAGCTTAGGGAACATGAGCTAGAGATGAATAGACTCAATGTTCAAGAGAATCAACATAAGCACACAAGGAGCATAGCCTTGAAAGCATCCAAACACAAGGGAAAGCAAGATTCAAGTGATGATAGTGATGAGGAAAATCTGAGTTTGCTGTCAAGAAAATTCAGCAAATTCCTAAAGAGAAACCGCAACAAAGACAACAACAAGGATAGGTATGGAAACAAGAAATCCAATGATTTAAATTCAAATAACTATACTTGTTTTGGTTGTGGTGAGCAAGGTCACATAAAGGCAGATTGTCCCAACAAGAGCAAGGAGAAAAAGACAAGCTATAAGGAGAAGAAAGGCAAGACAAAAAGAGCCTACATAGCTTGGGATGAAAATGAAGTGTCTTCATCAAATTCCTCATCAAGTGAAGATGAAAAAGCCAACATATGTTTAGTGGCTGAGGATGATGATGATGCTTGCAGTTCAAGTGAGGTAAGTTCTTGTGCTTCCTTAAATGAACAAAATTATTGTGAATTGCTTGAAGCTTTTCAAGAAACTCATGATGAAGCTAATCGATTGGTGCTTTCAAACAATCGATTGAGAGATCTTAACAATGGGCTTGAAAAGAGAATTAAATCACTTGAAGAGGATCTGAGAAAAGCAAAAATTGATTTTGAAAAGATGGAAAATCATTTCAAAAACACCTCTTGTAAGTGTGATACTCTCATTTGTGAAAATTGTGAAAATCTTGAGAAAAAGGTTCAATATCTTGTTGAAACTGTGGACAAGCTTTCAAAAGGGAAATCAAACTTTGAGAATGTCTTGGCATCTCAAAGTTGTGTTTTTTGGAAAGGCTGGTTTAGGCTTCAATCTACAGAACAAGCAAGATAGGTTTTCAAAAAGTTTTTTAAGAAAACCAGAAAAACAACCAATTGTTAAGACGAAACAATCGATTGTGACATGCTTTTATTGCATGAAAAAGGGCCATTCGGTTAGATTCTTCAAAATAAGAAAGTTTTCTGTTCCAAGAGGCTACATGAAATGGATCCCTAAAGGATGTGAGGTTCCAAGTGTGAAAAAGAAACCAATTGGACCCACATTTGTGAAAGGACCAAATCTTGTTGCTTGAACTAATGTTTGTGCAGGAAAATAAATAGAAAAAGAGGAGCTGAGCCAACTGGTTAGACTGTTAAAGACAAAGGGCAATCATTGAAGCTGAATCAATGCTTTGCAGAAGGTCAATTCAATGAAAAGAAGCCTTCTTGATCAACAAGCAATTGGCTCATTGAAGAAACAACACAAGGATGAGTTTTTTCTTTTACTGTCCTCAATTTTAGTATTGAAGTTCTTTCCTGTGATTAATCCCTCTTTGGTCAATGTTATCTGTTGTTATCTGCTTCTGTTTTTGGTTAAAATTTCTTAAAATCAAGTTTTAACTGCTGCAGAAAAACAACCGATTGTTTCTTCGAAACAACCGATTGTTTTGAGTCTGACAGCACTGTGAAGAAATTGATTTAATTTTGAATTCTTCTTCTATCCGTTGCAGATCAAATTCAAAAGGGAGAATCTTGGTCAAAATATCTGTATTGAAAGCTGAACGTGCTCAGAAAGTGGTTACAACATTCATAAAGGAATATATTCCAAAATCTTGGAAATTCAAGAGCCTTTATGACTAGTCAAAAGACCATGTGTTTTTCAGTTTCTTTTTCTGACATGTTCTGTGCAGAACAACCTTCTCTCTCTGAAAATCAGGTACCCATTGAATGGAATTAATCATAAATTGGTTTTCGGATGGTTATAAAATCAGGTGCAGATGAACAACCAATTGCAACATCTCTTGCACCATCTCTTGAGAAAATCTGTAAAGAAGAGTTGCCCTCTGTTTTCTCATCTCTGCTGCCATGGAATCAACTCCTCCCACTTCTGGAAGAATCAAAACCAGAGCTGTAAGGTCTGGAGGAAGGCTGGAAGGATGGTTTTCTGGAGATAAAGATCTCATAGAAAAATATAGATATGAGACAAGTCTCAAGAAAATCAACAACCCCAAGGTTGTGAGTTTTGATTGGCTGAAAAGTCAAAAGCTGGACAATGTGAGGAAACTTCTCAAAGATCAGTATCTCAAAAGGTTTCTGGAGATGAAGGGCAACATATATCCAGACTTGGTGAAGGTTTTCTACACCAATTTGAAATTTGAGGGAAACAACCTAGTTTCTCATGTAAAAGGTGTGGACATGGAGATAACCTATGAGGTTTGGGCTGCTGTTGCTGGACTCAAGTTTTCTGGACTGCGAATCAGCAAAGGCAATCTTGGTGTGGTGGAGGATTTCAACAAAATTCAGTTTTACAGAAGCTGTTTGAAAAACACTCAAGCTCAAGTGAGTGCATGCTCAGTTGGAGGGTTGAAACTGGATGAGAGGCTGCTAGCTCTCATTGTGACATGGATTCTAACTCCAAAGGGGAGCAACCATTCTGTTTTGACTGAAGAAGATCTGGTTTACATCTTCTGCATCACCAAGAAGATCAAACTAAATTGGATCCACATCATCAAAGAGCACATGCAAAAAGCAATGAGGTTGGGTGACTATCACTATCCCTATGCTATTTTGATATCTAAATTCCTAAACTATTTTGAAGTTAATCTGGAAGATGAGACTTCTGAGCTGGTCAAGTCAACTCAAGAGTTGAACAATGGATCACTCAGCAAGATGGGATTTACAAAAATAGGTGGAAAATGGGTAAGCAAGGATGGTGATCATGGTGCCTCCTCTAGTGGTGCTGCTCAAGAAGAACCTACAGATATGGATGTTGAACATGAAGATCTAACAGGAGGGTTTCAAGATGCTGGACCCAATGCGGCTGCTGAACATCCAGAAGAAAGGATTCAATCAATGTCACCTTTTGAAAGGTTCATGATGAATAGGATGGATAGCTTTGCTGAAAATCAAAGAAACCTCCATGATCTGTGTGTTAGCAATTTCCAGAGGTTTGATACCAAGTTTGACAACATGGATGCAAGGTTCATAAGCCTGGATGAACAAATTGAAGTTGTTCAGAACCAAATTTTTGATCTTCAGTTTGGAGATAAGGAAGAATGAAGAAAAACAACCGATTGGATTGTCGAAACAATCGATTGTTTTTGCTGCTGTTGAAGTTTGATTTTCTTTTCTTTCCTTCTGCTGTTGCTTTTATAATTCTGATGTAATATGAAATTTTTATGGCTTTATCTCTTATATTTGTCTATTTGTGAAGACAAATAGGGGGAGATTTTATGCTTGTTTGCTTATATGCTTGTTTAAGACTGCTTTTAGCTGTTTTTACTGATATTAATTGTTTAAGCCTTAACTGTGTGTATATATTCTAACAAAATATCAGAAGTTCTATGTCTGCTAAAAGTTCAATTCCAGGAACTGCTTCAGATTCAATCAGAACAACATAAGCATTTGGGATCAAGCATCAGGGATTTGTCTTCATCAAATAGGGGGAGATTGTTGAACCAAGTGGTGTTCAAGGTTTTGAAGAATCCAAATCCTTTGGAGGACGATGAAGCTTTTGTTGTGCTTGCTGTTGCTGTGCTGGTTTAGTTAGGATCTGGGTAGTTTGAGTTGTGTGACTCAACCTTTGATTGAATCTAAAGCTCAAGCATCTCAACTTTCAAACAAAGAAAAGTGTTTTTTTCAAACTGAGTTAAAACAACCGATTGTTTTATCGAAACAACCGATTATTTAAGCTTAGGTGTTTTGAAAACTGTTTTGAAATGTGAAAATTGGTTAAGTAACAAAACAACCGATTGATTCGAGGAAACAATCGATTGTTTGTTATGTTTTTATAACAGAAAACAGTTTTGACTTTGACTGAGCTCTAAATGGTTTTAATTCATACGCTCCAGTCATTAAATGCTTTGACCAATCTTTCTAAAGCAATTAAGAGTTTGTTAAGATTTGATTACAAACATCTTCTTTATATATATACAGAAGAACAGATTTGAGTTTGAAGAATCTAAGTGAATTGAAAAAAGTTTTTCTAAGAGTTGGAGATTGCTTAGAGTTTTTGGTTGATCAAAGTGCTGAGATAGGATTCTCTTGTACTGATTTCAGATTGCTTCTGTAACAAGTGTAATCCTTGTAATTCTGTGAACATTCGTTTTGTGTTGTTGCTAAGAAGAGCTGTGTGTTCTTGAGGGGATCAAGATCAGCTTTCTTAGTGTGGTGTGCTGACCAAGGAAAGTGTGTTTCCTGAGGGTGTTCAAGGTCACTTTCTTGGTTGTGTGTAAGTAATCTAGTGTTGATTGCTTAGTGGATTTCCTCAGGGTTTCTGAGAAGACTGGATGTAGCTCTGGGTTGGAGTGAACCAGTATAAACATCTGTGTACAATCTCTCTATCCCTAACTCTTTAATTTCAGTTTGTTTGTTGTTTGCTGGTATAAACAACCAATTGTTTCGAAGAAACAACCGATTGTTTTCCTGGCAGTGCTGTTTTACTTGCTGTTTTGGCAAACTGAATTGCTTAATCATTTGATTTCTGAAAGATATTCATTCTAGCTTGGAAAAGTTTGCGAAAACCTCTTTAAACAATTCACCCCCCCTCTAGTTTAAAGCCATCTTTCCTAATAGAAACTTCATTTCATATATATAATTATGTTCACTTCAATATTATTGTTTTACCTTTATTTCATTTTATAATTATGGAAAGATGATTTGGCGAGATGTTACATAAATCACATTAGTTGTAGTAAGCTGGCTATAACTAATGACTTCCTTGGAGTGATAAAGGAAAAGCAGTTGGAGGACCCTAGTCTGAAGCGTACTGTGGAGTCACTAGGGACCGACCAGGCTAGAGACTTTGTGATGGGCGATGATGGGATCTTGAGATTTAATGGCAGAATTTGCATACCTGCAAATGAAGAGTTGAAGAAGATGATCCTAGAGGAAGGTCACCGGAGTCGCCTTAGCCTACATCCAGGCATGAACATGATGTACCATGACTTGAAGGAGTCATTTTGGTGGTCGGGCATGAAGAGGGACATCGCCCAGTATGTGACTACCTACTTGACGTGCCAGAAGGCAAAGGTAGAGCATCAAAGACCTGGCGGTTTGTTACAGCAATTGGATATCCCTGAATGGAAATGGGACAGCATCGCCATGGATTTTGTTACCCATTTACCCAGATCGGTAAAGGGTCATGATGCAATCTGGGTCATCATTGATCGGCTGACGAAGAGTGCTCACTTTCTCCCGGTGAATATGAGGATGCCTATGGCCAAATTGGCACAGTTGTACATCAGAGAAATTGTGAGGTTGCATGGAGTGCCTTCCAGCATTGTTTCGGATAGAGATCCCAGGTTCACTTCACGGTTTTGGCAGACCTTACAAGATTGCTTGGGAACCAAGTTGAGAATGAGCTCGGCATATCATCCTCAAACAGATGGACAGTCAGAGAGAACGATCCAGTCCTTGGAAGATCTGCTGAGGACGTGTGTCTTGGATCAATTGGGAAGTTGGGATGAGGTGTTGCCGCTGGTGGAGTTTACTTATAATAACAGTTACCACGCCAGTATTGGGATGGCACCATATGAAGCCCTGTATGGGAGGAAATGCAGAACTCCCTTATGTTGGTACCAGGAGGGCGAAGCAGTCTTGGTTGGGCCAGAGTTGATTCAGCAGACAACCGAGAAGGTGAAACAGATACAAGACAGAATGAAAGCTTCTCAAAGCCGGCAGAAATCCTATGCAGATCAGAGGAGAAAACCTTTGGAGTTTGCTGCTGGAGATCATGTGTTTATGAGAGTGACGCCAACCAAGGGTGTAGGACGGGCGATCAGATCAAAGAAGTTGTCCCCTAAGTTCGTGGGACCATATCAGATCTTAAGGAGGATTGGTCCAGTAGCTTATGAGGTCGCCCTACCTCCCCATTTAGCGAATCTGCATAATGTCTTTCACGTATCACAGCTGAGGAAGTACATGGCAGACCCTAGTCATGTGCTGGAAGTGGACGATGTGCAGATCAGGGATGACTTGTCCTTTGAAGCAAAACCAGTTAGGATTGACGATCGGCAAAGTAAACAGCTCAGAGGCAAGACCATCAACATGGTGAAAGTGGTGTGGGATGAGAGATCGAGTGATTCAACTTGGGAGTTAGAAGAACCCATGAGAGAAGCCTATCCATACCTCTTTTCCTTGTAATTCAATTTTCGAGGACGGAAATTTTTCTTGTTGGGGAGAATGTAAGGACCTGTAAAATTTAATTGGAATAAAAGGAATATATTTTAAATGAATTCTAAGTATGTTTTTATTTAAAATAAAAAGGAAGGAAAGTGTAGCTTAGAAGACTATGAGATCGCCTGGTTAGTACATAATCGCCTGTCGCCTAGACTACACATGATCGCCAATCACCTATGGTGCACATGATCGCCGAAAGTGCACTCAGTATGTGGTCAAGATACTGGATCAACCATAGTGGGTTCCAAAAACCACGCGTATCAAGGTGTGGGTTAAGCCTTAGATACGCTGTGCATGCGAAGCTCTATGCTTGAGCATAAGAAATCGTCCTTAGTGTTGCATGCATAGGCGCACGAGGAGTAGTGCTGATCTACTCTTGGAAATGTGAAGCTACCGACGTCACCAAGCCATGTGGAGATGATACCTTGGACGTAACATAGTGGGATGAAGAACCTTCAGCAAGGCGTGGCGATGTGTCGTCGGGCATCGCCAGGGTGCGAGGCATGCTTGTATCGCCAGGGCGCGAGGCATGCGGGCATCGCCAGGGCGCGAGGCATGCTGGCATCGCCAGGGCGCAAGGCATGCGGGCATCGCCAGGGCGCGAGACATGCGGGCATCGCCAGGGCGCGAGGCATGCGGGCATCGCCAGGGCGCGAGGCATGCGGGCATCGCCAGGGCGCGAGGCATGCTGGCATCGCCAGGGCGCGAGGCATGCGGGCATCGCCAGGGCGCGAGGCATGCGGACATCGCCAGGGCGCGAGGCATGTGGGCATCGCCAGGGCGAGACATCGGTCGTCTTCCAGAGAGAGACATCGGTCGTCTTCCAGGGAGAGACATCGGTCGTCCGCCAGGATGAGACATCGGTGGATAGTCATCGCGCGAGCGGTCATCGGTGGAAGGTTATCGCGCGATGTCGTGTTTCACACAGATAAGGTGGGACCCAGGCTCCCAGCATCAGACGTCCTGCACGCGCGACACGTAGACAGAAAAGGGTGTTTCAAAATAGTTGGCATCAGAGAGTTGGTATGCGCAGAGACACACGTGGCCATACTGTTCAAGGAAGTGTGCACGCAAGCTTTCCTGCAGAGTGGGTAGTGGCAGCGGCAATTGTGGACAAGTTGGTTTAGATTCAAAAACTCACTTCTGAGAGGAGAGAACGTTGCTGTGGTTCAAGAGTGACCGAGTGAGTTTACCTTCATCCTCCTCTTTTCTCTCCTTCGCGCTGCGATTCAGGTATCCTCAAGCACCAGTACGACGAGCGACAACTGCCCTTGGACTCCTGGGAAGTTCTTTGCAAGTTCTCCAAACCGGATGCTAAAACAGAGTTAAGGCATCTTTAAGCTTCGGTGGGTTTTGGAGCTCTTGGTGTTTTGCGCTAGTCCAGGTAAGGGAAGCTAGCATTTTCGTTTATAAAAACGTTAGGCGATTAGGTTCTGAAGTGAAGGCGACATGCTCGCCGGTTTTCATATTCCTTTTCACGATGCTCTGTTTTTATGTGTGGGGCGACGTGATCGCCGATTTTAAATGTTGATTTCGAACTCCCCTGTTTTAGTGTCGTTTGGAACTGTTTGAGATTGAAATGTGATATTCGAAAATCTGAACCTTGGAATGATTGTTGCTGTGATTGGAATCGTTCATTTAAGTGTTATATGATGTGTTGAATGTTGTGAATGTGGGATCAAGGCATAGTATTTTCAGGAAAGAAAATACCGTGTAAGATCGTGTAGGATGTGCATTGATCGGTGATTTCTATAATGAGATATCCTGACTCTCCTGATATAATGGAATCATATAGATGAAGTTATTCAGGCTTTGAGAGTCGATGGAGGTTCATACGTATGGGTAAGTTGTTTGAAAGATAACTACTTGACCTGTTGTATGGATTCACCCTGTCATACTAGGAGAGTGATGAGATTGAGATTGAGATTATGTTGATGCGCATAGTTGTGGGAACTTTACAGCAATGTAGTATGACAGGTGCAGATCTCTGAGTCTAGTCAATGCACGTGTCTTCCGGAAGTAGTGTCAAGTGTCTATGTGTGATGAGTTAGTGGAAGTCTGACGTGAGAAATGAGAAACTTTGAAATTGATAGACACTTGATGGAATTATGTGAATTGAACGACTCTTGAGGAAATTGTGAAATATGTGATTACTTGATGGTCATGTGAAGGGAATGAGAAAGTTGATGGTTTTACGTGGGTGTCTTAAATTTGTTTTATCTTGATTTTAAAGTTTCATATCTAAATTCTCTTTCAAATATCTAGCTTACCCTGCGTTTTTGTTTTGTGGATGTTTTCTTAAACCTGTGATGATCATGTATAATTTACACGGGAGCAGATGATGTTGCAGGAAGTAGAGCTCCTCAGTGAGTGGTCGCCGGAAGGAGATCGCCTGTTTCTGTTTCTATTAGGCGATCGCTTGTTTTCTGTTTCTGATAGGAGATCGCCTGTTTTCTGTTAGGAGATTGCCTGTTTTTCTATTTTGCTGTATTTTGTTTAAGTTTGGAAAACTGACTGGATATGTATTAAACTCCCTGTGAGGAGAAATTTCATTATACATATATATATATATACATATGTTCACTTCGATATTATTGTTTTACCTTTATTTCATTTTATAAATATGAAAAGAATTTGGCGGGATGTTACATTAATGGTATCAGAGCAGTTCGTCCTTAGGATGACCTGAGGGCTGTGGATCCATTGTGTTTCTTCTGCTATTTGAGTCTTAATCAAAGCTATAGTGAAAGGTTTTCAAATGTTTTCCGATTGAAATCTTGTCTGTGCTTTAGTAGATATAGGCTGTATATGAAAAATTTTAGTATTAAGAGTGAAAGGATCTTGATAAAGTAGTGAGGGTGCACACTCATAACTGAATCGAGATGTTCTCAATCTTAATTCTAAAAGTTTGATGTTGAGCATATATCCACTTCTGGTGTGCTTTATCCCAATTATTAAGTGTGGTGATATTTGATTGGTAGTTTGTACCCATGACTGTTCAGTGTTATGCTTTCTATTTTGAGCATTATGATTCTGTTGATAAACTCAAATTCTTAATGACTTTGAGATGCTGACCTTTGTAAGGTCTAGATGTTACCTCCTGAATGAATTGATTTCTTATCGATCTCATTCTTGTAGCTGTAGGGAATATAGAACCCAATAGTTTCAAAATCTGAAACGAAGAAAGATGGCACGTAGACCTCCTACCCCTCCCCAACCTTCTTCGGAAATGAGCCAGATTGCCAAGGCTATTGAGATGATGGCAACTGCCATCCAACAACAGAATGCAGCAATGGCTCAGAATCATCAAGCTGCAATGCACCATTGGGAAACTGCTCGGTCGGCTGAAACAAATTCCCACGTCGGTCAGCCTCAGGAACAGATGGGACTGACCGAGTTCATGAGGCACAACCCACCCAAGTTCAGTGGGAATGCTACCCCTGATCAAGCAGACTAGTGGGTCAGGGAGTAGGATGTGCATTGATCGATGATTTCTATAATGAGATATCCTGACTCTGCTGAGATAATGGAATCACATAGAGGAAGTTATTCAGTTGGTGAGAGTCGAAGGAGGTTCATATGAATGGGTGAGTCGTGTGAAAAAGAACGAGCTCGGCCTGTCTTATGGATTAACCCTGTCATACTGTGAGAGTGATGAATTGAGATCGAGATTGTGTTGATGCGCATGGCTGTGGAAACATTACAGCAAATGAAGTATGACAGGTGCATGTCTCTGGATGCTAAGTTCAACGCACGAGTCTTCCGGAAGTAGTGTCAAGTGTCTATGATGTGATGAGTCAGTGGAAGTCTGACGTGAATAATGTTGAGAAATTGTTGATAGACACTTGATGGTTGTGTGATATGAATGAGAAAGTGATGGACTCTTGTGAATGTTTAAAAAGGCTGATCTACGTTGGTTGTCCAGTTTATAATTTAAAGTTTTAAAAATATCTAGCTTACCCTTTGTATTGTTATATGGCTGTTTTCTCTTAAAACTGTGATGATCGTGTATTTTACATGGGAGCAGATGATCTTCCAGGAAGTAGAGCTCCTTAGTGAGTGGTCGCCGGAAGGAGATCGCCTGTTTCTGTCTCTATGTGGTGATCGCCTGATTTCTGTTCTGATAGCAGATCGGCTGTTTTGGGTCTTCTGATCGAAGATCGCCAGTTTATGTAGGGAGACCGCCAGTTTCAATTTATTTGGCTGTATTTTGTTTAAGTTTTGGAAAAATTGACCGGTTATGTATTAAACTCCCTGTGAGGAGCAACTTCATTTTATATAAATACGTATGTTCACTTAAATATTTTGTTTTACCTTTATTCCATTTTATATTTATGAAAAGAAATTTGGCGGGATGTTACATGGCCCGTTTTGTTAGTGATTTATAACTTACCTCCTACTTTGTGTATGAAGCGCAAATACATGATGTTATGTATGATGATCTCTGGTCCAAAACAACCTGGAAATGACATAGATGTTTATCTTAATCCATTGATTGAAGATTTGAAATTATTATGGAATGAAGGGGTTGATGTGTTTGACGCATTTAAGAATGAATCTTTCCGATTGTGTGCAATGTTATTTTGTACTATCAATGACTTCCCTGCATATGGGAACTTGTCAGGTTATAGTGTCAAAGGTCATAGAGCATGTCCAATATGTGAAGAGAAGACATCATATGAGCAGTTGAAACATGGAAGAAAAACTGTGTATCTTGGGCATCGTAGATTTTTAAAGAAGTACCATCCATATCATAGATTGAAAAAAGCTTTTAATGGATACCAAGAACATGACATTTGTCTGACTCCCTTAAGTGGCTTTGAAATTTATGAAAAGATAAAAAATGTTAAAGTGACTTTCGGAAAAATGAAGAAGAAGCAAACTGTGAGTGAAATATGGAAGAAGAGATCAATATTTTTCGATCTTCCGTATTGGTGTAAGTTAGATGTCAGACACTGTATAGATGTAATGCACGTAGAAAAGAATGTGTGCGACAGTCTAATAGGAACACTTCTGAACATTAAAGGAAAAACAAAGGATGGTGTGAATGCACGTCTGGATTTGATTGAGATGAATATACGAGAGGAATTGGCACCACGAGAAGTTGGTAAACGTACATACTTGCCTGCAGCGTGTTACACTTTGTCAAAGAAAGAGAGAACAAGTTTTTGTGAATGTCTTAAAGGTGTTAAGGTTGTTGAACCAAGTGGTGTTCAAGGTTTTGAAGAATCCAAATCCTTTGAAGGATGATGAAGCTTTTGCTTGCTTGCTGCTGCTGTGCTACTTTGTTGTTTTGTTCTGGGGTAGTTTAAAGTGTAATCCAACCTTAGATTAAATCTCAAAGTAATTAGCATCTCAGTTTTTGATAAAACAAAAGTATTTTTCAAACTAAGTTGAAACAACCGATTGTTCTATCGAAACAACCGATTGTTTATACTTAGATGTTTTGAGAAAGTTTGAAAACTGTTTTTGAATGGAGAAAACTGTTAAGTGACAAAACAACCGATTGATTCGAGGAAACAATCGATTGTTTGTTTTGGAACCATAACAGAAAATCTGTTTTCTTTGACTGAGCTTTAAATGATTTGAAACTGAATACGCTCCAGTCATTAAATGCTTTGACCAATCTTTCTGAAAGCTTTTATGGGTTTGTTAAGATTTGATAAACAAACTTCCTTTTATATAATTCAGAAAATCTCTTTTAAAGGTTAAGAATGCTTTTGACAAAGTACTGACTAAGAGAGTTTTGAAAAATTGCTGAGATTTCTTAAGTGCTAGAGAGATTGATCAAAGTGCTGGAATAGGATTCTACTTGTATTGATTTCAGATCTTCATCTGTAACAAGTGTAATCTGTGTAACTGCTGAAACATTTCTTTTCTGTATTGTTGTTGAGATTGGCTATGTGTAACATCCCGCCAAAATACTATTCATGTTTATATAATGAAAATAAAGGTAACAAATAGATTGAGGTGAACAAAATTATATATATGAAATGTAGTTTCTCCTCACAGGGAGTTTAATACAAATTCGGTCACTTTTCCAGAAAACATAAACAAATACAGTAAAAAAAAAAACAAAGCAGGCGATCTCCAATCAGAAGAGGTCGATCTCCTATCGGAAGAGGGCGATCTCCTATCAGAAGACAGCAAAAGGGTGATCGCCTAACAGAAGTAGAAACAGGCGATCTCCTTCCGGCGACCACTCACTGAGGAGCTCTGCTTCCTGCAACATCATCTGCTCCCGTGTAAATTCACGATCATCACAGGTTTAAGAAAGAGCCAAACACAACACCAAAGAAACACCACAGGGTAAGCTAGACATTTGAAAAAGAGTTTAGATATTATACTTTGAAATCAAGATGAAACAAATTAAAGACACCCACGTAAACCATCAACTAAAACACATATTGCACAATATTCCCAAGGGTCATTCTATTTCACATAATGCATCAAGTGTCTAACAATTTCAATGTTCCTCATTCCTCACGTCAGGCTTCCACTGACTCATCACACAAGACACTTGACACTACTTCCGGAAGACTCGTGCATTGACTAGACTCAGAGATCTGCACCTGTCATACTAAACTGCTGTAATGTTTCCACAGCTATGCGCATCAACACAATCTCGATCTCAATTTCATCACTCTCACAGTATGACAGGGTTAATCCATATGACAGGCCGAGCTCGTTCTTTTTCACACGACTCACCCATTCATATGAACCTCCTTCAACTCTCACCAACTGAATAACTTCCTCTATGTGATTCCATTATCTCAGCAGAGTCAGGATATCTCGTTATAGAAATCACCGATCAATGCACATCCTATATGATCTTACACGGTATTTTCTTTCCTGAAAATACTATGCCTTGATCCCACATCCACAACATTCAAAACATCATACCACTCAAAAGAATGATTCAAATCACAGCAACAGTCATTTCAAAGGTTCAGATTTTCGAATATCACATACGTTTCACATTTTAGTCTCTAACAGTTTCAAACAACACCAAAAATAGTAGAGTTCGAAAAACAACGCCAAAACCGGCGATCTCGTTCAAAAACAGAGGATTATAAAATAACAGTTGAAAAACCGGCGACCACGTCGCCCCCATCATCTCAATCATCGAATATAAGGATTTTCGTTGGAAATAAGGCTAGCTTCCCTTACCTGGACTTGCGCAAAACACCAAGGGCTCCAAGACCCACCGAGCTTAAAGGATGCCTTAGCTCTGTTTTAGCGTCTGGTTTGTAGGACTTGCAGAGAAACTCCCAGGTGCTCCAAGGGCAGTCGTCGCTGGTTGCACTGGTGCTTGAGGTTGCCTAAATCGCAGCGCGAAGGAGAGAAAAGAGAGGGATGAAGATGCACTCACTCTTTCACTCTCGAGTCTCTGTAACGTTCTTTGCCTTCCCGCAGTGGGCTTTTGAATCCAAGCCTACCTATCCACGTATGCTGCTGCTGCCACCCCTTCTGCAGGAAAGCCTGAGTGTACTAACAGTACGGCCACGGTTGTCTCTTGCGCCTGCCAACCACTGCCCTGAACAGTACGACCACTATTGTCTCTTGTGCATGCCAACCATTGCCCTGAACAGTACGACCGCGAGTGTCTCTTGCGCATGCCAACGTTCTGATGTCACTATTCTGAACCACCCTTTTTGTCTACGTGGCGCGCGTGCAGGACGTTTCATGCTGGGAGTCTGGGTCCCACTTTATCTGTGTGAAACTCGACATCGCGCGATAACCTTCCACCGATGACCGCTCGCGCGATGACTATCCACTGAGGTCTCATACTGGCAAACGACCGATGTCTCTCCCTGGAAGACGACCGATGTCTCTCCTGGAAGACGACCGATGTCTCTCCCTGGAAGACGACCGATGTCTCTCCCTGGAAGACGACCGATGCCTCTCTCTGGGAGACGACCGATGTCTATCCCTGGCGACACCCGCATGCCTCTCGCGACCCGGCGACGTCCACATGCCTCGCACCCTGGCGACGTCCACATGCCTCGCGCCCAGGCGATGCCCGCATGCCTCTCGCGCCCTGGCGATCATGTGTAGAAGACGACCGGCGGTTTCATAGTCTTCTAAACTACACTTTCCTCCCTTTTTATTTTAAATAAAAGCATACTTAGAATTCATTTAAAATATATCCCTTTTTATTCCAATTCAATTTTACAGGTCCTTACATTCTCCCCAACAAGAAAAATTTTCGTCCTCGAAAATTGAATTACAAGGAAAAGAGGTATGGATAGGCTGCTCTCATGGGTTTTTCCAACTCCCAAGTTGAATCACCCGATCTGCCATCCCACACCACTTTCACCATGGTGATGGTCTTACCTCTGAGCTGCTCACTCTGCTGATCATCAATCCTGACTGGTTTCGCTCCAACAACAAGTCATCCCTGATCTGTACATCGTCTACTTCCAACACGTGACTAGGGTCTGCAAGATACTTCCTTAACTGTGACACGTGAAAGACATTATGCAGATTTGCTAATTGGGGAGGTAGGGCGATTTCATAAGCCACTAAACCGATCCTCCTTAAGATCTGATATGGCCCGACTAACTTAGGAGGAAGCTCCTTCGATCTGATAGCTCGTCCTACACCCTTGGTCGGTGTCACTTTCATAAATGCATGATCTCCAACTACAACTCCAAAGGTCTTCTCCTCATTGTCAACATCATCACTGCCTCTACAAGAGTTATTATCCTTGTCCTCATGAGCGACATAGAGTGGCTCCCTCAAGGTTATTCTCTTCATATTTTCCAGATCCACAAGGGTTTCCCAACCAAACGATTCTTGCTCACCTTCTTAGCAACTTCAACTTTGGGGATGGATGATGATTCACTTTCTAAGGTAGAGCAATCCGGCGAAGATCCATCTACTACTGACATTAGCTGTAGTCACAACACCTTCCCGCCACCCATCATACCACCAGGCATACACTGCTGATTCAACTCAAGAGGACGACCTGAATGGCGTTCAGGAGAGCATGGCTTGACTGTTAAGCGGTCTGAACATCGCATACCCAATTAATCAGTAACTGCCACTCTAGACGAAGGGACCCATTCCTCTAGTTTCTGTGGTCCCTCTTTATCAAGCAACTCATCGTACTGGACCTCCAGCAGCCTTGGAGACACACTCCAGATTTTTCATCTAAATCCGCATTCTCTAACGCCACCATCACGCCAGAGTACCCCTATACGAGCACCGACCTGGAAGAGCAGATACAGCTGACAATGCAGCATTGTTTCTAAGATTAGAAACGTGACGATGACCACCACAACTGCCCATCTAAAGGATTAGCTGCAAATCCCATCCCATTAGAAACACAAGGCACGGGAAGTTTCTGCTTCCACCTCCAACTTTCTGCAATTTACTAACATTGCTAGAAGAACTCAACATCATCATAACACGGCTTACCCTTATTCTATCCATAGCCATTACCTCCTTCCCTTCTACGTTCACAGGCAGAACTGCATCCTCATTTGCCAAGTTCAGGAGACTCTAATCTCAACCCACCATTTCCATACTCATCTTCCAAATCACGATCAACAAAACAGCATCCATTCTGCGTGAAGCTTTCTCTCTTATCCCAGTAACTCCTCTACTTAGTATTTTTCCACAAATTTCTCTGTCTAATGAACTTTAGACATAACTACAATATCTCATCTTTCCTTTTAAGCTTGTGGTTAAGCTAGAGTCATCTCATGCTGTTTCATCGACATAAACATCTTCCAAGCTTCAAATAAAAGAAAATTCATTCTTTCATTCTTGGAACTTAACTCTGGTACTTCCCATGGATACACATGCTTAAGTCTTTAAACCCTCAACATACTGCTTATATACTCTCCATAACTTATATGTAGCTGAAACTAAACCTTGGTACAACTAAATCTAACTTACACTTCCTTCTTTAATTCCATCAACTCAGCTGGAGCCATTGACACTGGTCCAGCTCCAGGTACCAAAACAATAGAGAGTTCCATCTCTCTCTTAGGAGGTAATCCAGGTATTTCTTCTGGAATTACATCCATGAAATCTTTCACCAAGGTATCTTGCTTACGTCCTCTTTATTCTTTACTCCCTACCGAGCTAGGGTTCACGAAGCACCTTCCACCAAGTTACCTGACTGAGGCACCTCTGCTCCTGTCATGGCAACCATTCTCCCTGCTGCCTGAGGTTTGCTGCCTTCATTCCTCATCTGTTGGGAACCACTGGATTGAGTCATCCTATTTCTGCTAGGATAATCTCTAGATATGTGTCCCATCTTTTGGCACGTGAAACATCTAGGTTTCCATGTTTGTTGCTGCTGGAACTGGGGCGAAACTGCTCCTGCCCGATGTGGTGGAGGTCCCGCATAAGGCTTGCTTTGTGGGTGCTGCACCTTGGCCTTCCCACTGAAAGAACCCCCTGGGTGTGACCTGATCACCCGAGAGTCACTCTTCTCCAGTGCCTCCACCATCCTCATCGCCTTCTCTACTAAGGTGTGAAATTCTCTTATGCACATCGGGGATATGGTCTTCTTCAGCTCATGCTTCAGTTCCTCTTCAAACTCCCTACACCTCCAGGCCTCGGAGGTCGCCTGGGTATAGAATCGGGCGAGGTACTCAAACCGAGCAGCATAGGTGTTCAAAGACATATCCCCCTGCTCCAACTTTAGGAACTCAGCTTCCTTCGCAAACCTTGCGCCGTCTGGGAAGTGTTTCTCCAGGAACCTCGCCCTGAAGCTCTCCCAATCCAACACTTCCTCTCGGGCCTCCATCATCTGCTGAGTTCCCATCCACCAGAGCTCAGCTTCTCCAGACAGAATATATGGGGCGAATACCAGCTTCTTATCTTCAGGGCAGGAGGTCGCCCTGAAGATTTTCTCCAACTCCCTGACCCACTGATCTGCTTGATCAGGGGTAGCATTCCCACTGAACTTGGGTGGGTTGTGCCTCATGAACTCGGTCAGTCCCATCTGCTCCTGAGGCTGACCGATGTTGGGGCTGTTGCAGCCGAGTGGCGGTCTCCTAAAGCTGCAGCGCAGCTTGGTGATTCGGAGACATCGCCGCATTCTGCTGCTGGATGGCACTCGCCATCATCCCAATGGCCCTGGCGATCTGGCCCATTTCAGCAGAAGGTTGGGGAGGGGTAGGCTGTCTAGGAGCCATTCTTCTCTGTAGAAGATTAGGAAACTATTGGTTTCTATATCCCCCCCACAACTATAAGAATGAGATCGATAAGAAATCGATTCATTCAGGAGGTAACATCTAGACCTTACAAAGGTCAACATCTCAAAGTCATTTAGAATTTGAGTTCATCAACAGAATCATGATACTTATAATATCAAGCAAAACACCAGAACAGCTACTGGTATACAATCCATCAATCCAAACAACCACTTTCAGTCAATTACAAGAACACTCAATAAAATGAAATAAATCACACCAGAATTCAATGTATGCTAAACATCAAACCATTGGAATTAAGATTGAGAATCATCTCGATCCAGTTATGAGTGTGCACCCTCACTACTTTATCAAGATCCTCTCATTCTTAATACTAAGATTTTTAGTTAGGGCATACATTCACTAAAGCACACACAAAATTTCAATACAAAAACGTTTGAAAACCTTTCACTATAGTTGTTATTTAAAACTCAAATAAATTTTATGAGCAGAAGAAACACAATGGATCCACAGCCCTCAGGTCATCCTAAGGACGAACTGCTCTGATACCATTAATGTAACATCCCGCCAAAATACTATTCATGTTTATATAATGAAAATAAAGGTAACAAATAGATTGAGGTGAACAAAATTATATATATGAAATGTAGTTTCTCCTCACAGGGAGTTTAATACAAATTCGGTCACTTTTCCAGAAAACATAAACAAATACAGTAAAAAAAAAAAACAAAGCAGGCGATCTCCTATCAGAAGAGGTCGATCTCCTATCGGAAGAGGGCGATCTCCTATCAGAAGACAGCAAAAGGGTGATCACCTAACAGAAGTAGAAACAGGCGATCTCCTTCCGGCGACCACTCACTGAGGAACTCTGCTTCCTGCAACATCATCTGCTCTCGTGTAAATTATACACGATCATCACAGGTTTAAGAAAGAGCCAAACACAACACCAAAGAAACACCACAGGGTAAGCTAGACATTTGAAAAAGAGTTTAGATATTATACTTTGAAATCAAGATGAAACAAATTAAAGACACCCACGTAAACCATCAACTAAAACACATATTGCACAATATTCCCAAGGGTCATTCTATTTCACATAATGCATCAAGTGTCTAACAATTTCAATGTTCCTCATTCCTCACGTCAGGCTTCCACTGACTCATCACACAAGACACTTGACACTACTTCCGGAAGACTCGTGCATTGACTAGACTCAGAGATCTGCACCTGTCATACTAAACTGCTGTAATGTTTCCACAGCTATGCATATCAACACAATCTCGATCTCAATTTCATCACTCTCACAGTATGACAGGGTTAATCCATATGACAGGCCGAGCTCGTTCTTTTTCACACGACTCACCCATTCATATGAACCTCCTTCAACTCTCACCAACTGAATAACTTCCTCTATGTGATTCCATTATCTCAGCAGAGTCAGGATATCTCATTATAGAAATCACCGATCAATGCACATCCTATACGATCTTACACGGTATTTTCTTTCCTGAAAATACTATGCCTTGATCCCACATCCACAACATTCAAAACATCATACCACTCAAAAGAATGATTCAAATCACAGCAACAGTCATTTCAAAGGTTCAGATTTTCGAATATCACATACGTTTCACATTTTAGTCTCTAACAGTTTCAAACAACACCAAAAATAGTAGAGTTCGAAAAACAACGCCAAAACCGGCGATCTCGTTCAAAAACAGAGGATTATACAATAACAGTTGAAAAACCGGCGACCACGTCGCCCCCATCATCTCAATCATCGAATATAAGGATTTTCGTTGGAAATAAGGCTAGCTTCCCTTACCTGGACTTGCGCAAAACACCAAGGGCTCCAAGACCCACCGAGCTTAAAGGATGCCTTAGCTCTGTTTTAGCGTCTGGTTTGTAGGACTTGCAGAGAAACTCCCAGGTGCTCCAAGGGCAGTCGTCGCTGGTTGCACTGGTGCTTGAGGTTGCCTAAATCGCAGCGCGAAGGAGAGAAAAGAGAGGGATGAAGATGCACTCACTCTTTCACTCTCGAGTCTTTGTAACGTTCTTTGCCTTCCCGCAGTGGGCTTTTGAATCCAAGCCTACCTGTCCACGTATGCTGCTGCTGCCACCCCTTCTGCAGGAAAGCATGAGTGTACTATTTCACTAAACAGTACGGCCATGGTTGTCTCTTGCGCCTGCCAACCACTGCCCTGAACAGTACGACCACTGTTGTCTCTTGTGCATGCCAACCACTGCCCTGAACAGTACGACCGCGAGTGTCTCTTGCGCATGCCAACGTTCTGATGTCACTATTCTGAACCACCCTTTTTGTCTACGTGGCGCGCGTGCAGGACGTTTCATGCTGGGAGTCTGGGTCCCACTTTATCTGTGTGAAACTCGACATCGCGCGATAACCTTCCACCGATGACCGCTCGCGTGATGACTATCCACTGAGGTCTCATACTGGCAAACGACCGATGTCTCTCCCTGGAAGACGACCGATGTCTCTCCTGGAAGACGACCAATGTCTCTCCCTGGAAGACGACCGATGTCTCTCCCTGGAAGACGACCGATGCCTCTCTCTGGGAGACGACCGATGTCTATCCCTGGCGACACCCGCATGCCTCTCGCGACCCGGCGACGTCCACATGCCTCGCGCCCAGGCGATGCCCGCATGCCTCTCGCGCCCTGGCGATCATGTGTAGAAGACGACCGGCGGTCTCATAGTCTTCTAAACTACACTTTCCTCCCTTTTTATTTTAAATAAAAGCATACTTAGAATTCATTTAAAATATATCCCTTTTTATTCCAATTCAATTTTACAGGTCCTTACACTCTGTGTTCTTGAGGTGTTCAAGATCAGCAATCTTAGTGTTGGCCAAGGAGAGTGTGTGTCTTGAGGTTTTCAAAGTCATTCTCTTGGTTGTTGTGTAAGTGATCAAGGTGTGATTGCTTAGTGGATTTCCTCAGGGTTCTGAGAAGACTGGATGTAGCTCTGGGTTGGAGTGAACCAGTATAAACATCTGTGTACAATCTCTCTATCCCTAACTCTTTAAATTCAGTTTGTTTGTTGTTTGCTGGTATAAACAACCGATTGTTTCGAAGAAACAACCGATTGTTTTCCTGGCAGTGCTGTTTTGCTTGCTGTTTTGGCAAACTGAATTGCTTAATCATTTAATTTCTGAAAGATATTCATTCTAGCTTGTAAACGTTTGCGAAAACCTCTTTAAACAATTCACCCCCCTCTAGTTTAAAGCCATCTTTCCTAACAATTGGCATCAAGCGCTTGGTTCTTGAAAGTCATTCAAGTTGATCCTAAAATCTTTTTAAAATGGTTGATAGACTACCTTTTGGGGAAGGTGCTTCAATAAATAGACCACCCTTGTTCTGTGGTTTGAATTACCAGTTTTGGAAAGTTAGAATGAAAATATTCATGGAATCTCTTGACAAAGGAATTTGGGATGCAATTGAAAATGGTCCTTTTATACCAAAGTTTGAAAAAGATGGTTCTGTCATTGAGAAGCCATGGTCTCAATGGACTGATGCAGAAAGCAAAAAGGCCAAATTTGATTGCATTGCCAAAAATATTATAACCTCTGCTTTAAATTCTGATGAGTTTTTCAGGGTATCACAATGTAAATCATCAAAGGAAATGTGGGATACTTTGGAGGTCACTCATGAAGGAACAAATGAAGTTAAAAGAGCTAGAAAGCATGCTCTAATCCAAGAGTATGAAATGTTCAGAATGCTTAAAGGTGAAACAATTGCTGAAGTACAGAAAAGGTTTACTCATATCATCAATCACCTTATGAGCCTAGACAAGACTTTTGACAAAGAAGAGCTAAACATCAAGATCTTGAAATGTCTTGATAGAGCATGGCAACCAAAGGTAACTGCAATTTCTGAATCTAAAGATCTAACATCCTTAAGTGTTGCTGTAACATCCCGCCAAATCCTTTTCATATTTATATAATGAAATAAAGGTAAAACAATAATATCGAAGTGAACATATATATATATATATATATATATATATATATATA
Organism: Phaseolus lunatus; assembly: GCA_013389735.1. Taxonomy (NCBI): domain Eukaryota; kingdom Viridiplantae; phylum Streptophyta; class Magnoliopsida; order Fabales; family Fabaceae; genus Phaseolus; species Phaseolus lunatus. Next base: position 13,122,432 of record CM023866.1, on the reverse strand, counting down.
TATATATATATATATATATATATATATGTAATGAAATTTCTCCTCACCGGGAGTTTAATACATATCCAGTCAGTTTCCAAAACTTAAACAAAATACAGCAAAATAGAAAACAGGCGATCTCCTAACAGAAACAGAAAACAGGCGATCTCCTTCCGGCGACCACTCATTGAGGAGCTCTACTTCCTGCAACATCATCTGCTCCCGTGTAAATTATACACGATCATCACAGGTTTAAGAAAACATCCACAAAACAAAAACGCAGGGTAAGCTAGATATTTCAAAGAGAATTTAGATATGAAACTTTAAAATCAAGATAAAACAAATTTAAGACACCCACGTAAAAACCATCAACTTTCTCATTCCCTTCACATGACCATCAAGTAATCACATATTTCACAATTTCCTCAAGAGTCATTCAATTCACATAATCCATCAAGTGTCTATCAATTTCAATGTTTCTCATTTCTCACGTCAGACTTCCACTGACTCATCACACATAGACACTTGACACTACTTCCGGAAGACACGTGCATTGACTAGACTCAGAGATCTGCACCTGTCATACTGCACCACTGTGAAATCACACACATTCACAGGGTCGCTGTGAAATCACACACATTCACAAGCGTATAAATGAATCTCAATATCATCACTATCCTAGCATGACAGGGTTAATCCATACAACGGGTCAAGCTCGTTCTCTTTCAAACAACTCACCCATACATATGAACCTCCTTTGACTCTCAATGCCTGGATAACTTCATCTATATGATTCCATTATATCAGGAGAGTCAGGATATCTCATAATAAACGAATCATCGGTCAATGCACACTCTACACGATCTTACACGGTATTTTCTTTCCTGAAAATACTATGCCTTGATCCCACATTCACCACATTCCATACATCATACCACACATAAAGAACAATTCCATCATAGAATACTTTGAATCTTTTCTTAAACAACCCCACTCACCAAAAACAAGCATACCACCGTTCAGGTTTTCGAATAGCATATACATTTTTCATTTCAATCTCAACAAGTTCAAAGCGACACTAAAACAGGGGAGTTCGAAAACAACATTAAAACCGGCGATCACATCCAAAAATAGGGGATTATGCAATAACAGTTGAAAACCGGCGACCACGTCGCCCCATCATCAAAATCATCTAACTTAAGGTTTTCGTTGGAAATAAGGCTAGCTTCCCTTACCTGGACTTGCGTAAAATCTCACTACGAGCTCTAACCCACCGAACTTAAGGATACCCGAACTCTGTTTTAGCGTCCTGATCGAAAAAATCGCAGAGAACTTCCCAGGAGTCCAAGGGCAGTCGTCGCTCGTCGTACTGGTGCTTGAGGATGCCTGAATCGCAGCGCGAAGGAGAGAAAAGAGAAGGATGAAGGTAAACTCACTCTGTCACTCTTGAACCACAGCAACGTTCTTTGCCTCTCAGAAGTGAGTTTTTGAATCTAAACCAACTTGTCCACAATTGCCGCTGCCACTACCCACTCTGCAGGAAAGCTTGGGTGCACACTTCCTTGAACAGTATGGCCATGTGTGTCTCTGCGCATACCAACTCTCTGATGCCAACTATTTTGAAACACCCCTTTTTGTCTACGTGTTGCACATGCAGAGCGTTTTCACTGTGAGCCTGGGTCCCACTTTAACACTCTTAGCAGGGAACCGCGCGATGACTATCCTCCACCCACCGATGCCTGATGTGTCATCCCGGCGATGACCTATACGCCTCTCACACCGGCGATGACTTGTGCGCCTCTCATCCCGGCGATGACTTATGCGCCTCTCATCCCGACAATGACTTGTGCCACATCGCCACGCCTTGCTGAAGGTTCTTCAACCCACTATGTTACATCCAAGTTATCATCTCCACATGGCTTAGTGACGTTGGTAGCTTCACATTTCCAAGAATAGATCAGCACTACTCCTCGTGCACCCACGCGTGCCACACTTAAGGACGATCTCTTATGCTCAAGCATAGAGTTTCGCATGCACAGCGTATCTAAGGCTTAACCCACATCTCGATACGCGTGGTTTTTGGAACCCACTATGGTTGATCCAGTACCTCGACCAAAATGTCAAAGCTTCCCCCTCTCCAGCTCCACACCAAGCACACCAAAGACTTCCACCTTCAACATGGTGTGCTGGTTAACTTTGGGTATCACAGTCCACCCTACTCATGGTGGCAGATATGCTACCTATCTTCTATATAACTCATCTTCTGTAATTAGACCACATACTAATTACTTACTAAGTCTTCTCGAATACTCGGCGATGTGCCCTTTTTTGGCGATCATGTACACTACAGGCGATTGGCGTTCATGTGTAGTCTAGGCGACAGGCAATTATGTACTAACCAGGCGATCTCATAGTCTTCTAAGCTACACTTTCCTTCCTTTTTATTTTAAATAAAAACATACTTAGAATTCATTTAAAATATATTCCTTTTATTCCAATTTAATTTTTTTTTACAGGTCTTTACAGTTGCTTCTTTGTTTGGAAAGCTTAGGGAACATGAGCTAGAGATGAATAGACTCATGTTCAAGAGAATCAAGATAAGCACACAAGGAGCATAGCCTTGAAAGCATCCAAACACAAGGGAAAGCAAGATTCAAGTGATGATAGTGATGAGGAAAATCTGAGTTTGCTGTCAAGAAAATTCAGCAAATTCCTAAAGAGAAACCGCAACAAAGACAATAACAAGGATATGTATGGAAACAAGAAATCCAATGATTTAAATTCAAATAACTACACTTGTTTTGGTTGTGGTGAGCAAGGTCACATAAAGGCAGATTGTCCCAACAAGAGCAAGGAGAAAAAGACAAGTTACAAGGAGAAGAAAGGCAAGACAAAAAGAGCCTACATAGCTTGGGATGAAAATGAAGTGTCTTCATCAAGTTCTTCATCAAGTGAAGATGAAAAGGCCAACATATGTTTAGTGACTGAGGATGATGATGATGCTTGCAGTTCAAGTGAGGTAAGTTCTTGTGCTTCCTTAAATGAACAAAATTATTGTGAATTGCTTGAAGCTTTTCAAGAAACTCATGAAGAAGCTAATAGATTGGTTCTTTCAAACAATCGATTGAAAGATCTTAACCATGTGCTTGAGAAGAAAGTTAAATCACTTGAAGAGGATTTGTTAAAGGCAAAAATTGATTTTGAAAATCTGGAAAATCATTTCAAAAATGCCTCTTGCAAGTGTGACACTCTCATTTGCACAAATTGTGAAAATCTTGAGAAAAAGGTTCATTATCTTGTTGAAACTGTGGACAAGCTTTCAAAAGGGAAATCAAACTTTGAGAATGTCTTGGCATCTCAAAACTGTGTTTTTGGAAAGGCTGGTTTAGGCTTCAATCCACAGAACAAGCAAGATAAGCTTTCAAAAGCTTTTTTAAGAAAAACAGGAAAACAATCGATTGGATCATCGAAACAACCGATTGTTACATGCTTTTACTGCATGAAGAAAGGCCATTCTGTTAGATTCTGTAAAATTAGAAAATATTGTGTTCCTAAAGGTCTTATGAAATGGATTCCTAAGGAATGTGATGTTACTAACAGCAAAGTGAAGCCAAATGGACCCAAATTTGTAAGGGGACCAAATCTTGCTACCTGATTTTGTTTTATGCAGGAAGATAAAGGGAAAAGAGGCTTTTTGATCAATCTGTTAAAGAGAAAGGAAGTCATTGAAGCTGAATCAATGCTGTGCAAAAGAACAAAATAGTGAAGAGAAAGTTTCTTGATCCACAAGCATTTGGATCATAGAAGAAACAACACAAGGATAAGACTTTCCTTTTATTATTCTCAATAATTGTTTCAAAGTTCTTTCCTATGATTAATTCTCTTTTAATCAAATGTATTATGCTTTAATCTGTTTTTGTCAATAGCTGAAATCTCCAAAATTAAGTTTTTATACTGCTGCAGAAAAACAACCGATTGGTTCTTCGAAACAACCGATTGTTTTGAGTCTGACAGCACTGTGAAGAAATTGATTTAATTTTGAATTCTTCTTCTATTCGTTGCAGATCAAATTCAAAAGGGAGAATCTTGGTCAAACTATCTGTATTGAAAGCTGAACGTGCTCAGAAAGTGGTTACAACATTCATAAAGGAGAATATTCCAAAATCTTGGAAATTCAAGAGCCTTTATGACTAGTCAAAGTTCACATGTGAAGACCATGTGTTTTTCTGTTTTTATTCTGACGTTTACTGTGCAGAACAACTTTCTCACTCTGAAAATCAGGTACCCATTGAATGGAGTTAATCACAAATTGATTTTTGTATGGATATAAAATCAGGTGCAGATGAACAACCAATTGCAACATCTCTTGCAACATCTCTTGCACCATCTTTTGAGAAAATCTGTAAAGAAGAGCTGTCTTCTGTTTTCTCATCTCTGCTGCCATGGAATCAACTCCTCCCACTTCTGGAAGAATCAAAACCAGAGCTGTAAGGTCTGGAGGAAGGCTGGAAGGATGGTTTTCTGGAGATAAAGATCTCATAGAAAAATATAGATATGAGACAAGTCTCAAGAAAATCAACAACCCCAAGGTTGTGAGTTTTGATTGGCTGAAAAGTCAAAAGCTAGACAATATGAGGAAACTTCTCAAAGATCAGTATCTCAGAAGGTTTCTGGAGATGAAGGGCAACATATATCCAGACTTGGTGAAGGTCTTCTACACCAATTTGAAATTTGAGGGAAACAATCTAGTTTCTCATGTAAAAGGTGTGGACATGGAGATAACCCATGAGGTTTGGGCTGCTGTTGCTGGACTCAAGTTTTCTGGACTGCGAATCAGCAAAGGCAATCTTGGTGTGGTGGAGGATTTCAACAAAATTCAGTTTTACAGAAGTTGTTTGAAAAACACTCAAGCTCAAGTGAGTGTATGCTCAGTTGGAGAGTTGAAACTGGATGAGAGGCTGCTTGCTCTCATTGTGACATGGATTCTGACTCCAAGGGGGAGCAACCATTCTGTTTTGACTGAAGAAGATCTGGTTTATGTCTTCTGCATCACCAAGAAGATCAAACTAAATTGGATCCACATCATCAAAGAGCACATGCAAAAAGCAATGAGGTTGGGTGACTATCACTATCCCTATGCTGTTTTGATATCTAAATTCCTAAACTATTTTGAAGTTAATCTGGAAGATGAGACTTCTGAGCTGGTCAAGTCAACTCAAGAGTTGAACAATGGATCACTCAGCAAGATGGGATTTACAAAAATAGGTGGAAAATGGGTAAGCAAGGATGGTGATCATGGTGCCTCCTCTAGTGGTGCTGCTCAAGAAGAACCTGCAGATATGGATGTTGAACATGAAGATCCAACAGGAGGGTTTCAAGATGCTGGACCCAGTGCTGCTGCTGAACATCCAGAAGAAAGGATTCAATCTATGTCACCTTTTGAAAGGTTCATGATGAATAGGATGGATAGCTTTGCTGAAAACCAAAGAAACCTCCATGATCTATGTGTTAGCAATTTCCAGAGGTTTGATACCAGGTTTGACAACATGGATACAAGGTTCATGAGCCTGGATGAACAAATTGAAGCTGTACAGAACCAAATCTTTGATCTTCAGTTTGGAGATAAGGAAGAATGAAGAAAAACAACCGATTGTATTATCGAAACAATCGATTGTTTTTGGTAGCTGTTCAAGTGTGGTTTTATTTTCTTTCCTTCTGCTGTTGCTGTTTTAATTCTGATGTAATATGAACATTTTCTGGTTTTATCTCTTATATTTGTCTATTTGTGAAGACAAATAGGGGGAGATTTATGCTTGTTTGCTTATGCTTGTTTAAGACTGTCTTTTAGCTGTTTTTACTTGTTAAATGTTTTAACTGATATTAATTGTTTAAGCCTTAACTGTGTATATATATTCTAACAAAATATCAGAAGTTCAATGTCTGCTAAAAGTTCAATTGCAGGAACTACTTCAGATTTAATCAGAACAACACAAGCATTAGGGATCAAGCATCAGGGATTTGTCTTCATCAAATAGGGGGAGATTGTTGAACCAAGTGGTGTTCAAGGTTTTGAAGAATCCAAATCCTTTGAAGGATGATGAAGCTTTTGCTTGCTTGCTGCTGCTGTGCTGCTTTGTTGTTTTGTTCTGGGGTAGTTTAAAGTGTAATCCAACCTTAGATTAAATCTCAAAGTAATTAGCATCTCAATTTTTGATAAAACAAAAGTGTTTTCAAACTAAGTTGAAACAACCGATTGTTCTATCGAAACAACCGATTGTTTATACTTAGATGTTTTGAGAAAGTTTGAAAACTGTTTTTGAATGGAGAAATCTATTAAGTGACAAAACAACTGATTGATTCGAGGAAACAATCGATTGTTTGTTTTGGAACCATAACAGAAAATCTGTTTTCTTTGACTGAGCTTTAAATGATTTGAAACTGAATACGCTCCAGTCATTAAATGCTTTGACCAATCTTTCTGAAAGCTTTTATGGGTTTGTTAAGATTTGATAAACAAACTTCCTTTTATATAATTCAGAAAATCTCTTTTAAAGGTTAAGAATGCTTTTGACAAAGTACTGACTAAGAGAGTTTTGAAAAATTGCTGAGATTGCTTATGTGCTAGAGAGATTGATCAAAGTGCTGGAATAGGATTCTACTTGTATTGATTTCAGATCTTCATCTGTAACAAGTGTAATCTGTGTAACTGCTGAAACATTTCTTTTCTGTATTGTTGCTGAGATTGGCTGTGTGTTCTTGAGGTGTTCAAGATCAACAATCTTAGTGTTAGCCAAAGAGAGTGTGTGTCTTGAGGTTTTCAAGGTCATTCTCTTGGTTGTTGTGTAAGTGATCAAGGTGTGATTGCTTAGTGGATTTCCTCAGGGTTCTGAGAAGACTGGATGTAGCTCTGGGTTGGAGTGAACCAGTATAAACATCTGTGTACAATCTCTCTATCCCTAACTCTTTAAATTCAGTTTGTTTGTTGTTTGCTGGTATAAACAACCGATTGTTTCGAAGAAACAACCGATTGTTTTCCTGGCAGTGTTGTTTTGCTTGCTGTTTTGGCAAACTGAATTGCTTAATCATTTGATTTTTGAAAGATATTCATTCTAGCTTGTAAAATTTTGCGAAAACCTCTTTAAACAATTCACCCCCCTTCTAGTTTAAAGCCATCTTTCCTAGAAAGGTACCACAAGGTTACTCTTCAAATGTTAAAAGTCTTGTATCTATGAATGATTTGAAACTAATTGGCTTAAAGTCTTATGATTGTCACGTTCTAATGCAACAATTACTACCGGTGGCTATTCGTGGAATCTTGCCAAAAAATGTTAGGCATACAATCAATCGACTATGTTCATTTTTCAATTCCATATGTAGTAAAGAGATTGACTCTCAGAAGTTGGATGAACTTGAAGAAGAAATAATTGTTATCTTGTGTCAACTCGAGATGTTTTTTCCTCCATCTTTTTTTGATATCATGGTACATTTGGTTGTTCATCTTGTAAGAGAAATCAGATTGTGTGGGCCAGTTTATAGGCGATGGATGTATCCAGTTGAGCGATACATGAAGATTTTGAAGGGATACGTGAAGAATCAATGTCGTCCGGAAGCTTCCATTATTGAAAGATATATTTCAGAAGAATCTATTGAGCTTTGTTCTGAGTACTTGTCAAAAGCCAAATCTATAGGAGTTCCTGAAAAATGTTGGCATTCTCGTAGATATATAAGTAAATCTTCAAAAGGTGTTCATGTCATCAGCAAATCTAGAGAAGAGGTTCTGCAAGCACACTTCTATATCCTTAATAACACTGATGAGGTCTTACCATACTTAGATACACACAAAGACATTTTCAAATATAAGAATCCAAGACAATCAGAAAAATGGGTGCTAATTGAGCATAACAAAACTTTCATGTCATGGTTTAAGCAACAAATCATGAATGATCCATCAGCATCTGAAACATTAACATGGCTTGCAAACGGTCCCAAGTTTGATATTTTATGTTGTTCTGGCTATGAAGTAAATGGTTGTTTGTTTTACATAAAGTCTCGAGATGATAAAAGTACAGTGCAAAATAGCGGAGTCACCTTAGAGGCAGAGTCTATGCAGTTTTCAACTTCAAAGGATCAAAATCCTATTATGGGATCAATGACTTATTATGGTGTCATATTAGAGATTTGGGAAGTTAGTTATACCAAGTTTATTGTACCTCTTTTCAAATGCAAGTGGGTTGACAATAAGACAGGTGTCAAAGTTGATGAATCAGGAATGACTTTGGTTGACTTTCGAAAGACAGGTTATCACGATGAACCATTCATAATGGCATATCAAGCTTCCCAAGTTTTCTATGTCCAAGATCCTACGTCTGAACATTAGTTTGTTGTTCTAAATGGAAAAAAGCAACATAATGACGTAGAAGATACAAACAATGAAATTTGTGAGATTGAATCACTTACAAGAGCGACAATCAATAAAGAGTACGAGGATGTTGTTGATGTAGTACATCCAACTCGAAATGATCATGATGAAGGAATATATATTTGTATGTGCATGTGTTTCCCCTTTAGGTTTACAATATATGATTGTTATTATATTTCATATTTTTTATGCTTATCATATTTGTTTGATAACAGGAAAATGGCAGATAAGAAAGTTCCTCATTCAAAAACTGGTAGAGGACCTACAAGATTAAAGAATATGTTTAAGAAGAAAAATTATGGTAAACAAAAACCATTAACTATTGATGTCAACACTAGTGTGGCCACTGGGTCATTTGCAAAGGAGTTTAGTAGTTATCTCGGAGTACTTGCTCGTGAAAGGATCTTTATCTTAACGGATTCCTGGGATCACGTGACCGAGCACGAAAGAAACATGATTTGGCAAGATATTATGGTATGTAAGTTTTTTACATTGTTCAATCTGAAGTTTTTTTTATACTTTGTTCAATCTAAACTTTGTTTGTGAACTAACTATCCCAAATAATGTAGACGCATTACGAGATCCCGAATGTTGAAACCTTGAGAGCAAAGGTTCTTTCTAATGTGAGTGTCAAGTTTCGACAATTTAAATCAAATTTGACAAGAAAATATATATATGGTGCAAGGAAAGGAGAAAATCCTTGTACAAAATACGCATCCCTTGATGAAGAAACATGGCAACAGTTTGTGAAGATTCGAGAATCTGAGAAATGGCAGGTTAATATCACTTGTTATGTTTGTATGTAGTTTATATTAACATATTATTAACTTTTGAATGTTGATGATAGGATGTTCGGAACAAAGCAAAAGCCAATCAGGCACATAATCAGACCCCACACTTACTGTCCCGTGGTGGTTATAAGATGTTAGCGCAGAAGATGCTTGAAGAAAAGATTAAAGCACATTCTACTTCCATTGAGGAAGGGAATAGTGTAGATTCTTTGAGGCCTCCATCCCCACCAGCTCGACATGAGATGTGGAAGGGTGCCCGTATAAAGCCATCAGGGACATGGAGTTCTAAGCAATCAGAAGAAACAGCTGAACGAATTGTAAGAAATATGTTTTCTATGTGTTATTTTAAATTCAATGTGTAGAATTTTGACAATTTATTTTAATTTGTTTTAGGATTCTCTTGTCGAGCAATCAACACAGGGGACTTTTATTCCATGTGGCCGCAAAGATATTCTTAATGTTGCTATCAGACGACCTGAGCACCCTAGACGTGTTCGTGTAGCTGGATATGGGGTTGGGATTCGTTCATACTTTGCATCCAAGGAACAATCGTACAATCAACCTAGCCAGGAGTACTTGCTACAGTTATGACAACAAATAAAGGCTGAGGTAACTCAAGAGATTAAAGAAAGCTTGATGGAGGAGTTTAATAAGCGGATGGATAGGGAGTTTGAAAAGCGGTGGGAGGATTTAGGACTCTCGCAGCAACCACCTACTATGGAACAAGATTACTCACCTCTGCCTCCTATCAAGAAAGTCAGCACTAAAGGGAGTTGTTCGGCTGTTGATCTATCGGGGGATGACTTTGGCTCAACTAGCCAATGCGAGTTATATGTTGAGTATAATTCTTTGACTCGATTCGTTGCCCTAGGTAAGTCTTATGAAGGGGTCACAATGTTACACAATGTGTCTCTTCCTGCTAATTTGATAAAGGTCACCGTGGAGAAGCTGCTTTATGGTGATGTTGCAGTTCCTGTGCCGACATCAGAGGTGACAATTGTAGCAGAGGCATTACATACTTTTGTTGCTTGGCCTAGACATCTCGTCAAACCTATAGACTCTACGGTATATCTTTGCACTAATAGGATTATATATCACACCTATAGACTCTACGATATATGTTTGCACTAATTATTTGTTTCTCTGATGATGAGTAGCAGGTACCTAAGACAAAACTGCCTTTGCGAAAGAAGAAAAATTTCTCCACTGATGATCCGGTGGCGGCATTGATGGAAGTTGCTAAAGCTTTAGATACAACAGTCGTAGAGGTTCCATGGGATGCCAATGTTTTTGGAAGACATAGTGATGTACCGTTGTACTTTCACATGTTTGATTTGTTAGACCTTGCATCCGGAAATGAAGAGATTAACATAACAGTTCTGCAATTATGGATGATGTAAGTTCAATTATGTTTATCTTTATTCTTTTTTATTTTATAAAAATATTAGTACTAATTTATTCAAATTTAGGTTTATTTCTGGATTATGCTTCAATGAGGGGAAACAAAATATATATGGGTTTTTAGATCCTCAACTCATTCAATCACTTGGAAACAAGAAGTCAGAAACACAAACATACATCACCACTGCCTTAAAGAATGGAGAAAAACGAATTTATTTTGCTCTGTACATCCATGAGTAAGTTCATATTTATTAAATAAGTTATACTAAATTATTGAAATAAGAAAAACTAATTGATTTGTTATACAGGCGTCATTGGCAACTATTGATCATATCTGTTGAATACCATACTGCTACATGGTTTTGCTCTTTGCATAAGGCACCCCCTACCTATTTTAAACACATTATAGATAGGTACGACACTTTCATTTAACATTTATTATTAATTATAAATTATATAATTTATATATTTTAACATGAAATTTTATTATTTTAGTGCTTACTCTGGATATAACATATTGAGTGGGAGAAGAATTGCAAACGCACAAAGACTCACTTGGATGTACCTTAAGGTATTTGAAGTATATTTAGTATATTTGTTCACTCGCTTTAATGTGTCTTATTCATTCATTTCATATATTAACTTTCACATACAGTGCAATAGGCTATTTGGAAGTTTCGAGTGCGGTTATTATGTTATGCATTGGATGTCGACTATTGTGCAAGCTGGAATTGAAAGAGGTTGGGATCAGGTAAAATCTCATTACAAAAACACTTCAAAATTTATGGTTTATTATTCATGCACATTAATTAAAAAAATTTCAAATGTCACAGTTTTTCAATGACCAACAGCCGCTAGACTCGGAAGCATTGGAGTATGTGAGGACGACATGGTCAAAGTATTTTGTAAACATGTATAACACCTTAGGATAGATAACTTATTAGAATGACATTGAACTTTTTCATATATTAGCAAAGATTTGTAGAATGTTATACTTTGTTGTATGTATTTTTCATATTTAAATTATGATATTAAATGCTCTTATTTTCTGGAAGTTGGTTGAATATTTTATGCAGGTTTGAGGCGTAAATATATAAAATAAAACCTTTTTTTTAAAAAAATAATAACATATAACGACGGTTCCAAGGGACCGTCTTTAAAAAACCCCACTTTATAACGATGGTTCAAACGAACCGTCTTTAAAAATCCAAATTTTTTAGTGACAAGAGTGACAACGGTTGGTATACGTGTCGTTATAAATTGGTTGTAAAGAGGGTTAACCTAACCGTCGTTATAAATATATTTTTTATAACGACACCTGAATTAAAGACGGTTCGGAAACCGTCTTTATATGGAGATTTTAACCGTCTTTAATTTCACTTTTTGTACTAGTGAATATATATATTTGACTTTGAGATTATCCAAATTTATTTATTTGTCTGGCTGGCTAGGTATATATTGTAGAGCATAGGAGCTTTGATGTTTCAAATTACTGATGAAGCTTGAAGCCTTGCTGCTTTTTGGGTTTGGGTGTAGTTTAGAGTGTTTAGAATTTATGTAAAAGATCAGTTCTTAAATCCTGCTCAAAGCTTTTAAACGTAAAGTGTTTTTCAAAAGGCAAGAAAAATAATCGGTTGAATTATCGGGATAACTGATTGTTCTTTACCTAGCTGTCACAAAGGTTTGAAAATGCTTTTTGAATATGTTAAGTAACAGCTTGACCCATTTAATCGATTATCTCATGGTTTTAACCAGTTAAATGTGAGTCTGCATAACAGCTTTTTGAAAAATTGTTTTAACTGTTTCAAATTTGTTTTCACTGGTTCATGTGCCTCAAATGGCTAGATTTCAAGTGTTATAAATATAGCCATTCTTTCAGAAACAAACAAGAGAATAATACAACCTTTTGTAGAACATTTACGAAAGTGTTTTGAGATCAAAAGAGAGATTGATATGTATTTTTGATGGTCTGATTCAAAACTGGTGTGTACTCTGATTTTATTTGTTGCTGTTATAATCCTATGCACACATTGTTTTGTAATATCTCTGCATTGGTTTACAACACTGCTTTTACTGGTTTTTATGCTAATGGCTTATGCAGAAAACTGGTTTATATGTGTGCCTTGTTATCCTGCTGCTATACTTACTTTGTATATGCATAAAATCTGTTTTGCATGACCTTTTCGATTACAGGTTCTATTATGAAAGCTAATCAAATTGATGTTTAGTTTTATGGTTCAAGAGCATCCACCTTACTCAAGCTCATGTCCTATGGAAAGTAAGTTGTACATTTTCATCCTATGATTTTGGAATCATAAGACCAAATGAGCTTCTAGACATGTTGAGGTAAGGCAAAGGTATGAATGTTATAAGCATTTCCCATCAATTTGAAATGTGATTTTCTTTTTCTTGCTGTCTGAGAAAAACAATCGATTGTTTTCACGAAACAAACGATTGTTTTACTTCTGGCACATTTGAATAATGGTGTTGTGAATTCTTAGCCATGGTTACAACTGTTTCTTTCAAAACTCTTTGTGTGCCAAATATGCATTTAATGTTTCCAAGATAAGTGGTTTTGTTACAGTAACTGCAATCAAATATATCTGGCTCTACAAAATTCAGTTTCTGCAGAAGCATACATTATATCAGCTTCAAGCAAAAACTATATTTTGTTGATGGACACCTTCTTGAGATGCAAAAGCTGAGAGCTCTACATTGTCAAACACACATCTGGAAATATTTGTTGGTCTTATTTTAGCTATTAGCAGTATTGAAGAAGATGATGAAAACACCTTTCTGCACAAGCTGGAAGCCTGTCTAGAAAATCAACCGGTTGAATCTACGAAACAACCGACTAAAATTCTACAACAGGATGATCTGCCTAAGATGGTGAGACCAACTTGAAGATGAACCTTTTTGAAGTGATCTATTGTTGGCTCTGCATATGGTGTGCACTCTATTGAGGTTGAACTTACTAGAACAAAGCAGATAGCTGCTGTTTTTGGGGACCAAGATACAAGGTTTTATAAAGAAGTGTCAATGAAGGTCAACTTGTTAATCTTGGGTCATTCCTGTACCAGTACTATGTTTGGGTCATGCTCATAAGGGAGATTTGGACTAATATGCTTGCAATATGGAATTGAAAATATCAAAGAAAGATGGTTTCAGCTGCTATCCTACAAATGTCAAAAAGAAGTATTCATGGTTGTGTTGGCATTGCTAGAACTAATACTTTGATGAAGAGATACTTTGATGTCTTCCTTGAAGGAGGACTGCTGAATGAAGAAAAGATAGGGGGAGAAATTGTGGTCTCCGTGTTGAAATTTTTGAGGTTTATGGTACTCTAATTCTGCTGCTGTCACAACTCTGATACATCATAGATTTCTGCTGCAATCCTGATATGGTATCACAATTTGTTACTACAATGGTGCTGATATATGCTCTAATGCATAATGATTTTCAATGTTGTTTCTTACTTCTTCTTTTATCCTTCCTTGTGTCTATTTAATAGGACAAATAGGGGGAGAATTAGTTGGTGCTTTAGTTTGTAATCTTTTATAATCTACACTATTTTTAATCACTGCATTAGATAGAAACTTTTTACTACTCTGATAATTTTAATTGGTTAATCCTACGGTTTAATTGGTTGTTCTTTTGTTGTTGCACCTTTGGTTTGTTTTTCACTCTGGTTTGGCTGTGAAAACTGTTTTGTGGTGCTCTAACCTTTTGGCAAAAATATTATGTGTTTTCTGCTTCTATCAGTGATTGCAGGTGATGAGCAAAATTCTAAACACAACTCTTCAAAGCAACCAAGGATTTGTCTTCATCAAATAGGGGGAGATTGTAAAGCATGGGAGCTTTGATGTTTCAAATCCCTGATGAAGCTTGAAGCCTTGCTGCTTTTGGGTTTGGGTGTAGTTTAGAGTGTTTAGAATTTATGTAAAAGATCAGTTTTTAAATCCTGCACAAAGCTTTTAAAAGTAAAGTGTTTTTCAAAAGCCAAGAAAAACAACCGGTTGAATTATCGGGATAACCGGTTATTCTTTACCTAGTTGTCACAAAGGTTTGAAAATGCTTTTTGAATGTGTTAAGTAACAGCTTGACCCATTTAACCGATTATCTTGTGGTTTTAACCAGTTAAATGTGAGTCTGTATAACAGGTTTTTGAAAAGCTATTTTAACTATTTCAAATTTGTTTTCACTGGTTCATGTGCCTCAAACGACTAGATTTCAAGTGCTATAAATATAGCCCTTCTTCCAGAAACAAACAAGAGAATAATACAACATTTTACAAAACATTTATGAAATTGTTTTGAGATCAAATGAGAGATTGATATGTGTTTTTGAAAGAAGTTTTTCAAGATTTGCAAGATTGCTTTTTAAGCTTTGCACTGGTGCAAGATCTGATCATAGGAATCACTGGGCTGTGTAATATCAAGTGTTTTCTTTTTCTATTCATGTTCTTGTTGTTGTAATTTCATAAACTTGTGAGTACATGTGAAAATCCTATAAAGTCAGAGGGCGTTCTGACTTGAGGGGTGTGTGGTGTTGCAAAGAAGGTGTGTGGGTCTTGTGTGAGTCAAGATAACCTCTTTGTAAGTGTGTTGGTGTAATCTGTTGTTGATTACTAGTAAAATTGAGAGGTTGTTCTGAGACTGGATGTAGCTTTGGGTTTAAGTAAACCAGTATAAAATTCATGGTGTAAATCTCTCTCTTTCTCTCTCTTTAAAACTGTTTGAATATTGTTTCTGCTGTCATAAGAACAACCTATTAAAACAAAACTTTAACCGGTTATAATTTTGTAACTGTTTCTGTGTATCATTGTTTAACTGCTTCTCTGATTGCTTATCTGTGTTTGTTTGATAAAGATTCATTCTTAATCAAATATTTGCGAAAAGCTTTCGAAAACAATTCACCCCCCCTCTTGTTTTAAGCCATCAATTCTAACATATATAAATTGCACAGGTTAATTTATATGGGAATAACAACTAAACAAAATGCATTAAATAAAAAAAAAACCCTATTTACAAGTGCGGCTATTTACCATAGTCATACTTATAAATCAAGCGCATGATTTATAAGTGCGGCTATTACCAAAGTCGCATTTATAAATGTGACTTACAAATGCAGCAGTGGTAAATAGCCGCACTTGTAAATTACATTTATAAATGCGGCTTTGGTAATAGCCACACTTGTAAATCATTGTGTTTGAACATAAAAGGCACCATTCTAAAGCGTTTACAAGTGCGGCTCCAACAGATAGTCGTAGTTGTAAATGGTATTTATAAATGCGGCTATATAGTCGCATTTGTATCTCTTCAATTTACAAGTGCGTGCTGATCAAATGCGACTATATAGTCGCATTTGTAAATTCAAAATAGCCGCACTTATTCTTTGTTTTTGCACCAGTGTATCCTCCTTTTCCACAGTTACGTTCTTCTCTCCCAAAAGGTGCAACGACTCTTGTTCCTAGTTCTTCTCCCATTTAAACAGGTTCCTTCTCTGTTCTATCTTCCAAGCCCATTCTAGGTCCTGGTATATAATATATAATATTAATAAATTAAAAAACACAAAAGTGCATCAAAATGAAAATAAGTTTCACTTATTAATAAATTACTAATAATTTATGAGATTTTAGAATAAAGTGGGTAGGTTAAAAAAATTTAGCCATCGAAATGAATTCACTGGCAGAAATTACCACTTTCATTTAGCCACCGAAATGAATTTGGTCGCTCAAAAATAAAAACATTTGGTGGCTAATTCGGTGACAAAAATTAGCACTTCCATTTAGCCACCGAAATGAATTCGGTCAATAAAAATAAACACATTTTGATCACTAATTCGGTAACAGAAATTAGCAATTCCATTCAGCCACCGAATTTATTTCGGTCGCTGCAAAATACATACACTCGGTCGCTAAAAAATACATTCACTCGATCGCTAATTCGGTCGTGGATTTAACTTTTTAATTTATTCAATACAGTCACCAATTTAGCAACCACATTTTTTGCTACTTTCAGTTTCGGTTGCAAAACTAACTAAAATCATTAACACTTTATTCAATTGTTATTTTGGTCGCAAATTCGATATTCAGAACAGTTGGTGGCTATTTCAATCACAATTTGCAACAATTGTAATTCGATCGCTAAATTTGGTGACTAAATTGCCATTTTCTTGTAGTGATCAAACCGTCTAATCACTATGTCTTCAAATGTTTAGACCATCTAATAGGTTGTCTATCAAACTCTAGACGCTCACTTCAATTGTAAAAACACTATTTAGATCTTTCAGTATTATCACAAATCATTAAAATGACTTTTGTTATCATCAAAAAATTGAAATATGCATCAAGGACTGTCTAATTTCTCATTTGTCTCATCAGTCTGTCTAGAGACATAATTGACTGTCTAGGCATATTGTCTAGATCGTCAAGGTCTCAAAAACCTAAGAAATGGAAAAAGGTTACTAGTGAACAAACAAAATACACAAAATTCAGTGACAAAGAAATGAAAGTTAAAACATGAAAATGTAGCTAGCAACTTGTTTGTTTTTATTTTTCTTGTTTCAATTGAGAAGGTTTTGGTCCAACGACCAATTGCACTCTCTCTATAGTGTTTTCACTCTTCAAATGTTTCTCCTTTTCCAAAGTCTCTTCAAAGAGTAGTCTCCAAAGGTTCTCAAACCAACACCTAGAATGTTATCCTTAAAAGAGGTGAGTTTCTTTCAAGATACAAGAGAAGAGTTCAAATATTTTCCATAGCAAAAGTGAGAAGCCAAAATGAAAAAAAAAAAAAACACAATTAGAAAAGGACTACTTCCAACTAAAATATTATAAATGAAAAAACTTAGAATTCAAAAAAGAAAAACAACAAGAATTAAGGCAAAATGTAGAAGGAAGACACTCAAAAGGAACCTATTGAATAAGTCTAGAATATGAGTACTAAAACAAAATAAAAAAAGCAAGTTGAATCAAGAGCATATGAAACACATACACATACAGTTGAAGTTTTCAATTGGAATTAAGAAGAAAATTTCACACAAATATTCTGCACAATACAATTCAAGTCACAAGACAACTAGAAAAGCAAGCAAGTGCATCTAAGAGTGTAGGATGTAGTGAATTGTCCTATTCTTTGTCTTTTAGAGTATATATGTTTTAACCTATGCTTTCATTTTTCAGTTTTTATATTTTTCTTTTGCTTTTTCAGATCATAAGTTCATGCATTTCATTTTTCTCCGTTCAATTTTGCAAACAAATCACAACTTAGGTTCAAATTCAACTCCAAATCAACTAACAAGTGTGTGTTTCATGTTCAAGCAAATGAATCAAGTTAAAAATTGAAGGGAAATGGATTAGAATGTCTTAGTCTATTGCAAGTATTTAAGAAAAAAAAAGATTCAAAACTTTTCTTAAGAACTAAAACCAAAGGAGAACTCAAACAACAAAACACAAATTTTAGTTTTCGGTTTTCAAGTTTTAAACATAGAAAAATTTGCGAAAATTTAGGACTACTTCTATGGAGTTTATGAATATGATAAGGACTAAAAAAGACTTTAAACAAAACATGCAAGATTAAAAAAACATTTAGTAATTCACAAAGAAACTAAATTCAATTTGGACACAAAACTAGACTAGAACATGCAATAGTGAATCTTAAACAAGGCATTGATTCAAGGAAAACTAGAACTAAAAAGATGAATAATTGACAATGAAAATTAAATACAATAAAAGAGAAATTAAAATACCCTAAAACAAAAAAATCGTGAACAAACCAAAAACCAAGATAAGGAAAAAAAAAACTTATCTCTTGAATACCTCCTTCAAGACCTAACTTTGATACCAATTGATGAAAGCACCCTCCGAGGCAGCGGAAGACTTAGAAAATTTTAAACTTTCCTATCTTTCTTAGGAAACTTGGAGTTAGTTTCCTCTTTCAAGGAAAATTCCATGGAGAAAATCCCTTAGGAGAATACTCCCATTTTGAGACCCAAGAAGAACAAGAGGGAGGGTAGGCCTTTATTTATATCTAAAGGAGCTCTTAACACCAACGGTCTAGGTGATGAGGGACTAACTGTGCAAAGTGTACATGCACTTGAAAATTTTGTCACCTTATGTATCCAAATCCCCCGTCTTTAAATTTGAGGCTTCTTCATTGTTTATAAGCTTCAAAGCTCTCTTAAAACATGCATAGCCGTTTAGGAGTGTGGTGGTATGTTTTGGTCTCTCCTTGGCCTCTCCAATTAGGGTTTTGGCTTCCCTAATGAAGAGCGCTACATGCTGACTCCACAAATTAGGGATTTTACCCCTAAATTAAACCTAATTAGGCATAAATGAAGCTCACTTATACTTCTATTTTTTACATAAAAAATAATACTATTTTTATACAATTTTCTACTCCTATTATCCTATACATTTTTACAAAACTAAGAAGGAGAAAAATATTCTAAAATTCTTCTTTCAGATGTTGATTTTTCCTCCATAATGTTTTATCTTATTTTATCCTTTTAACCAATGGTTTTAAGGCTGGATGGTTTTCATCATGTTTAATCGATAAAATATAAAGACAATGGCATCCACCATTTTGATATGACAAATTATGCAAATATTAATTTTCTCATTCCTATAAATAGTTAACTAGCTTAAAAGTTGGATATTTGGTTTTTTAGAAAAAAAAAGTGAGACTTTATATGAATAATTTACCTTAAGTAAAATTCATCATAACTCTAAATTATTCAACAAACATAATAGAAAATAAAACTCAGGCAACCCAACATGTATATACAATTGACAATTGTCATCAACAAAAGCAAATTCGTCAAGTTTTTGTAAAATATTTTTTGACAAAATATTATTCCCTAAAAATAGTTTTCTTGTGTGAAACATCTTCCCTAAAATTCATATTTTCAAATACATATCAAAGAAAAATTTGAAGGGAGTACTAGTCGGGGTCGAACGATCCTATAACCCCTAATATCGAATGTCGACCGACCCAACTTGTGTGAAATGCGTCAAAGCAAAAAGGAATACACAATAAATTAGGTAATACTATTTTTATGATTATACACATTAATTATGACCCTTCAATAACTGGGTCCATTACAATTGTATAAATAAGCACAACAGGCAAAACAAAGGTATTGCCATTATTACAACATTAATAGCATCCAATTAATACTGAATGTAAACTTGAGCGTCGAATAACATTTTGCAGGTGCACTCCCGACCGAGAGTCAAAACCCGAACATTAGAAGAAGGAGAGGAAGGAAAGTGCAACCGAAAGAGAGAAATCAATTGTTCAACCGGTAGCAGGTGTTGGTAGCTAAAATCTTGGTAGTTCATTAGATACCAATTTAGAAATTAGTTTATAAATTTTCTTAATAATAGAAACTACTTTAGATATCAATAATTTTTTAGTCTCTAAAATAGTATCTAATTTAGTCAATATAGTAACTAATTATTTTTTTTCTTCAAAATTAATTTTTATTTAATTATTTTCTTGTAGTGGTAGTACATGTGTATACATGTGTAATATTAGTGATCCATATATAAAAATCTATAACAATAATTAAGTTAACACATCTAATAAAAATTTTGTAAGTTTTACATGGACAAAGTATTGAATAAGAAGAAAGGGTACCACTCTAAATCATGCTAGAGTACAACAATTGTAAATATAAACCACACATAGTAGCCTTTTCTTTGATCCCCTAATAAGAATATAAAAATACTTCAATTTCTTACAAATCAAATTTTAAGCTATCCAGAAAACAAAAAGAAAAATATTAAGATACTTGTTGAAAGAAGCATACAAATGTTTCCGAAAGCCTTGGTAATTAATCAATACATTTTGGCATGTTTTTCAGAGTCTCAATAACTTTTATCTAGAATAATAACACAACGAATTTCTTCAGATATATATACTTATTATACTAAATGCTTAACAAGCAACCAACATACATGAAGTTTAACATTTAGTACAAATAAACTTTAAAATTATTTAACAAAATTAGATATATATATATATATATATATATATATTTATATTGTAAGTACTTTTCATTATTTAATAAAATTAATCACATTTGACAATGTCTTTAATCGTAACTTTCAAAACATCAATTGTAAGCATAATTGCAATTTTAGCTAAACAAATATAAATGAAATACTCTTATTTCAATACAACTAGAATTCGTCGATCTATTTGGTTTGGAATCCACTAAAATTAACAATTTAAGTTTCTCACTCACTTAGTAATAATGCATTTGGTAATATTATCATAATCACAATACCTATATTTCATTCTACGCTACAGTGAAGGATTTGGATTTTGACACACATAACAAATTGTTTGAAATCATAAAGTAAGCCTCATTACTTAGTTTTTTTTTTTCCTTTTCTTAGTAAAGAATAAATAAAATAAATGTGAAACACTTCAGGAGTGTTCCAACCCTCATACAACATGCTCTAGGTCATATTCCATTTTTCACTTAAATGTGCCAAGACCAGAGAACAAACACTGTAATAACGCAACACCAATCCAACATCAAAACCTACCAATACAAACCTAAATACAACCAAAACTCCAAAAAGTGTCATAGAAGCCAAATTCATACGTCACCTACAATACCACACCCCTCACCCTATAACGCCTTAAAAGGTTCTAACGCCCACTGTTAGGCTACGCATGTAGCAATGTCTTTGAGTGCACCTCTTCACCAAAACAAATAACTGCAAGAACTAGAGGTGACTCTTTCCAACACAAATCCAAAATCCATCATCCAACTTGAGCCCTGCAAAAAACAACCAAAATACAACAAACCTCTTTGCTAGCCTAAGGCCAATGTTAATAATACCTGTCCCATGCTCATACAACAAAAGGTGCTAAAAATACTAGATAAAGCTTAAAAGTCACATCCTTCCTCCTAAAATACTACCCATCATCAACCTTACTAATAAATAAAAAACATGTCTTTGGGTCCATGCACCACTGGGCATAAGTAAAAGAAGTTAATCTTTCTTTACTCGTAAGCTGAGACCACGCCTTGAGTTGGGCAAACAAAAAGATCTCAGAGCAATTAACTCTACCATTCTTAAATATGATAAGATTCCTTTGCTTCCAGATTTCCCCAACCACAACAATCCACACACATCCCTAAAAAATGTTTGTCTTCTAATTTGCCCAGCCAAGTTTAAACTGCAAAAAATGGGATCTAGCATCCCAATGGAACACTATATTCTCCCCTACCCACTTACTACACAAGCACCAAACCCTCCAAGCAACTTTACATTTGAAGAAGACATGGCTCCTAGTTTCCTCTTCTTCCCCACACAAACCACACATGGTGCTCTCCATCAACCCCTCTTTTCTCCAAGTTAGCACATGTCGGTAACCTATCTATCATAAATCTTTAGGTTGTTGTCATTGATGAAGGTAATGCCTTAATGCTCCAAAAGGCCTCATACAAAGATCTAAATGCTCCCTTTTCTTTCATGCTTAAACACATGTATGTCGAACTAACTGTGTAAACTAGACAATCATTCGTCTTCCATACCCAATGGTCTTCGCAGACCCTAGAGCGAGTGCTTTGTCATCCAACAAAGACATTAGGACGTTTTCTTCTTCCACTTCCCATGCAAACAGAACACATCTCCAATCCACTTTACAATGCCAATTGTCAAAACTCCATACTTGTGGCACATTAGCATTGTTCTAACACTACAAAAAATTGTGTATGAAGTGGCGGTTATAATATGGCGGTTATTAATATCTGCCACAAGTATCCGTATAATACGGCATCTTAATAACCGCCACAATTATCTTTCATAATTTATCATTTTGAACTGCCACAATTCTCCTTCAAAGTATTTTCCTTCCCTTCATACCATTCTTTATTATTCTCAATTCTTTTTTGAAAACCTCCTTTGACTCCTTGGAAACCAAATATACTTAACTTCAGAAACATGACTCTTCCCTCTCTCTCTGCAAACTCATCACAAACTGTTTCTTCACGAACGAAACCCTCTCTTCACAAATGAAACCCTTCCCTTCACTTTCTTCACGAACGAAACCTTTCCCTTCACTCTCTTCACGAACGAAACCCTTCCCTTCACTTTCTTCACGAACCACTCTTCCCTTCACTCCCGCCTTCACTCAATCTTCCCTTCACTGTCTTCTCACTCTCGCACGCCCTAAACCTAACCCTCACTCTCACACCCTTCACTGCCCGCCATCGTTGCCTCCTCGCAAGGATTTCAAACTTTTGTCCGCCATCATTTGTTCAGGCTTGTGCTCTATAACCTTGTCTTCGAAATATATTGTTGGATTTCCTTTGCCGTGTGCTGGTTCTTAATTTGTGAAATCTATTGTGGTTCTTAATTTTTGAAATCTATTGTGAACAAATATTGAGTATGGCTTTGCTGCAGAGAATAGAGATGTCCACTAAATATAATTTGCGAGTGTGTTAAATTTAATTTGCCTTTATTCTTGTATTACCTACTTTACAATTATTTATTATGATAGCTTTGTATATATCTCTTTGCTTTCCATGGTAAAGACTTAATTATTTTTCCTTTGGTGAACTTTAGTCTATGATGACTATGAAGAGATGGTCTCCAAATCCAGGAGCATTATCAATTGGAAAACCTATTATTCACCCAGCTACCGTGAAATGGAGAAGCAAGGCTAACTGTTATTATTTTTGGTTTTATAAAGCTATATTTTGATTATATGTCCAATTAAATTTGTGATTGTTACATGCGGCCTTCTCGCCTTAATATGTGATCAAGTAATTATTTGAACATAATTTCTTTTTGTGTGGCATGCTCATAGAATGTTCTAAATTAGCATAAACATTATTAAGTAGAACTTGAAAATTAGAAAATAATTTTTGGCATATGTTTGTTGTGGAGACCTTCTAAGTGTCCTTTACTATCTATTGTAACTAATCCTGATTACTTTGACTCTCCCCTGTGATGAAAAGTTTGCATTTTTTGTCAAAATGCTTAAACATTCATTTTTTTTCTTTTTTCTTTTTTCTTTTTAGAATAAGATGGGGATGGAAAAAGTAAAAAAGTGAAAGTTGTGGTTGAATTGTATGTATAGTTTAAGTTTATCTAAATAATTTCATTTTCCCATTTCTATTAGAGAATGACAGAGTATTCTGGCTTTTGTCTACCTACTCCTTTTTGAAATCTAACTCTCCTCCTAATCCCAATTAAAGCTATCTACTGGTTTATAATTCATATTCTGCCAAAGATTTATGAGATTTATGTGGTGGTTTCTCATGTTCTACAACAAATATTGTCAACGGTATGCATTGAAATTTCATGAAAATCTTTTGATGGATTATGATGCTTAATTGGGAATGAAATTCCCTTCTAACATGTACTTTACAAGCACATCGCAAAATCAAAATAGTTGGTATGTGTGACAAACTAACTTTTGATGCCCAGCCTTTGATTGTTCAAGGTGCATTGTATTTATGATACACAACTGAGACTGAAAATTTTTAGTGTTTTAAATTCTTTTTTGCTCCTTTGTATTCCATATAGAAAATGTCCCAGTGTCGTATTCTATTTTTCCCATATCTAATTCAATAAAGCCCACCTGCTAACATTGTCTTCTAAGCTTTAGTGTTAGGTTCATTTATATATTGGAGACAATAGAGACCCAACAAATATTTTGTGAACTTACGTTAGTATAAATTAGTATATTAGTAGGAGAGTGAAAAGGAAAATACACTATTCAAACATTTTTTTCTCTTATTTGAGTAAAAAAGTAAATAATGAGAAATTAAAATTGAATTGGAAAATATATTCAAATAATTGAACCTTCTGACCCTACAAATATTGAACTAAGAAAATCCATTAAAGAGCCATTCCCTAAGTAGCATATAGATGGCAAATGGACTATTCTGCATTCTGAAATATGACTACAATATCTTAGAAAGAACATAGATTGGGTGGGAATAATATAGACTGATCTCAGAATTGCTATCAATGTACTCTTTATTCAGTCGATCTATTTTAAGTAAATAACTATTTGTGTCCTTGTAGGGATGTCATTATCATTCTAGTGAAGTGGGTCACAATCCGTTTTCTTTGGTAATGTTTGCAGGAAACAAACTATGTTCCAATAACTCGAGGAGAAAGAGTAGTTCTCATGGTCAATGGGTAGGTTCACAAATATTATCTTTGCATGAGAACTAAAGTTGTGTGTATCATATATCTCATTATAAAATGTTGAAAAACAAAAACATATTTTGCTTACCACCAAAGAGGTTTCTTTGGAAAAGTGTCTAACCTGTTGTATTTTTAAATTTGAAAATATATTTCCTTTTATTTAGGTAGTATTAACAATTCTTCTATCACTTTAGCTTTTTCTTTGTGCATTCTTTTGAAGGTTGTTAAACTCCTTCATTCAATAATCTGAGTCTTTTGCGTTTGCATATTCTTCTCTCTCTCTCTCTCTCTCTCTCTCTCTCTCTCTCTCTCTCTCTCTCTCTCTCTCTCTCTCTCTCTCTCTCTCTCTCTCTATATATATATATATATATATATATATATATATATATATATATATATAAATATGCATGCTATTTTGGCATAATTTTACCTTTTAAATGTTTTTAGACATTTCTAACTCACATCCTATAATCTAAAATTTCAACTACACATCTGAAAATGCCTTCAATTATTTTATTGATGTTCTTATGTTTGGGAATTTTTTTACCAGATATTTTTCCTTTAAAGTATAGTTTTTATTTATATTTTAGATTATTCTTCATATACAGGTTAGGTGGCACTCCTACCATAGAACTAATGATTACAGCTGCAAAAACAGTTTCAAAATTACAATTAGAGCATGGATTGGCTCTTGATAGAGTCTATACAAATTTATTTATGACTTCTCTTGATATGGCAGGTTTGTTATCACAACCACTGAAGACCAACTATTCTTTGTGATTCATTAAGCAATCTGATTAGCATTGTTTCATTTTTTTATAGGTTTTTCAATCTCTATCATGAAGCATAGTTATTTCATGTAGGAAGCTAGGTTTTTTTATAATAGCATATTTTTTCATGTAATTGTTGGACAGAAGCTAGAATGCAGATACAATTCGATATTTCAATTTTTTATTTACTAATTAATAAAAAATAAATTACTGCATCATTTAAAAATTTTAATTAAGAATATGCATCTTATTTTTTAAATATTAACAGAAGTAAACTTAAAAAATATATATGACTTGTTGATACAATTTGACTGCATCCACAATTGATCAGTTTTCATACTACAACTATGATAATTTTTTGTGTTTTAGATTCATATATGTAGCTTAGAATTTGGTCGAAAAAACATAAAATCATGTTATAAAATGAATGCATTTGTTTAGAAATAGAGAGATCAACAAAATAAATAAACATCAATGAGGTCCTAATACATTTAAATATTTATTGATGTCTTTTATTTTATAATTATAAACATTGAAAATCATTAAATTATTTATTTTAGGCATCAAATATTGAAAGTGGTGCTTCATAACCTAATCAAGTAACAGGATCTAGTGTTGGAAGCAAAACTGATTAGGGATGAACAATGTGTGTTTTAATTTTAAATTATGTTTCAAAAATTTTGAACAATTATGTGTGTTTTAATTTTAAATTATGTATCAACTTTTGAATAATTATTTGTGTTTTAATTTTCAATTAGGTATCAATTTTTTAACAATATTTTGTCTGTTTTAATTTTCAGTACAATGAATCAATTCTTATAACTTTATATATTATTTCATTTTATTAGTATTTTATTTTTTTATTATGAAAATATATTGTGATTAGTTTAATTGTGCAAACCAGATTATAAAAAAGTGGTGGCTAAATTCCATTTATTTACAATTAAAATTACGTCAATTGAAACTAACTTATTATTTTTACAATTTTATTATAATAGTGACAATTAAAAATGTCACATTATACACTAATACAAAAAATCAATACAACGACTCCATACAAAGACAGTTCAACCAAAACCGTCGTTTTTAAAAAAGCGGTGGCATAATTGTAAATCTGGGAAGACTTACAACGACGGTTCCTCTAGGGAACCGTCTTTGAATGCAATGTGGGGCACAACAACGACGATTCGTGTATAGAACCGTCGTTAAATGTAAGTTTGGGCACACTTTCCAAGACAGTTGGATTGAACCGTCTTTGTATTTAGAGGTGTTTTTTCCCTTCATTTTCAAACCTCGCGCTTCTTTCTTTCAGTCTCCATTTCATCTTCCCTCTCACCACTGCTCCTTACAGCTCAGCTCCCTCACGCCGCTCGCTGCCCTCCTCCGCGCGTCGCCTCTGCGCTTTCCTCCGCGCGTCGCCTCCGCACCGAGCCTATCCTCGGCGTCGCGCTCACCTCCGCGCGGCGCCTCGCCTCTGCGGCCAAGCCTGACATGAGGCCTTCCTCCTTCGTGCGCTGCAGGAAGGTACTAGGGGCCAACAGCCCCTTGCCGCCACCGCCACCGGATTTCTCTTTTCCTCACCTCCACTATTCTGTGCGTGCCAAAAAGGTAAGTTTTTTTATTTATTTAATTAATTTTATAATAAATATTTTATATATATATTTATATTAATTAGTATTTAATTTATTTAATGAAATTTATAATAAATATTTTGCATGTGTATTTATATTAGTTAATATTTTAATTTATTTAATTAAATTTATAATAAATGTTGGTATTTATATTAATAGTAATTAGTATTTTAATTTACTTAATTAATTTTATAATAAATATTTATAGATGTGTTGATTAGTAAAGATTAGTATGTGTATCTATTCAGCGCGTTGGTTCTGAGTCCGGGGGTATCCGACCCTCGGCACATTTGATTTGTTTAAGACGTTGATTATGAGTCTGAGGTATCCAACTATCAGTAATTTTGATTTAATTATAAAATTTTCATATGTTGAACACGTTGATTTTGAGTCCCGGGGTGTCCAACCCTTGGCAATTTTGATTTATGTTTCCTTAATTTACTAGTTTTATGGATCGGAGTTGGATTAATACACCACGGATAAGTGATGCTTACGAAAAAGGGGTTGAAGAATTCTTACAGTTTGCACAACATAATGCTGATAGTAATCATAATGGAGTAAGAATAAGGTGTCCTTGTGTCAATTGTTTGAATGGAAGGATATTGAGTGTTTCCAAAATTAGAGAACATCTTTTGTGTGATGGATTTTTGAAAAATTATACAACATGGACGTGGCATGGTGAATTGTTAGACTTGCCAAGTGTGCGCGAAGCTTCAGAGGAAGTTGATTTCTAAATGGACGATAGATTAGAAGACATGATTCGTGATGTGGGAGCAGAATCTTTTGCTAATGCAGTTTTCAAAAATATGTCTAGTGATGCAGAGACTCCTTTGTATCCTGGTTCAACTAACTTCACACGATTATCAGCAGTGTTAAGATTGATGAATTTGAAGGCAATGAATGGATGGACCAACAAAAGCTTTACTGAATTGCTGCAATTGCTGAAGGACATGCTTCCAGAAGGAAATACATTACCCAATCGAAATTATGAGGCAAAAAAAGTTCTTTGTCCGATGGGTATTGAATATAAAAAAATACATTCATGTCCTAACGATTGTATTTTATACAGAAATGAGTATGAAGATTTAAGAAGATGTCCTAGGTGTGGTTTGTCACGTTATAAGGTTAAAGTTGGTCAGAATGATGAAATTGATGACTTTGGCTCAAAGGAAGGTCCTCCTGCTAAGGTTGTTTGGTATCTTCCAATAATTCCAAGGCTTAAGCGTTTATTTGCAAATACAGATGATGCTAAAAACCTTAGGTGGCATGTAGATAATAGAAAATGTGATGGAGTACTTCGTCATCTAGCTGATTCTTTGCAGTGGAACAAGATTGATAAAGAATTTCCTGAATTTGGAAAAGAATCAAGAAACTTAAGACTTGGATTGGCAACTGATGGAATGAATCCCTTTGGAAATTTAAGTAGTAATCATAGTTCATGGCCTATTTTGTTAGTGATTTACAACTTACCTCCTGCTTCGTGTATGAAGCGCAAATACATGATGTTATGTATGATGATCTCTGGTCCAAAACAACCTGGAAATGACATAGATGTTTATCTTAATCCATTGATTGAAGATTTGAAATTATTGTGGAATGAAGGGGTTGATGTGTTTGACGCGTTTAAGAATGAATCTTTTCGATTACGTGCGATGTTATTTTGTACTATCAATGATTTCCCTGCATATGGGAACTTGCCAGGTTGTAGTGTGAAAGGTCATAGAGCATGTCCAATATGTGAAGAGAAGACATCATATGAGCAGTTGAAACACGGAAGAAAAACTGTGTATCTTGGGCATCATAGATTTTTAAAGAAGTACCATCCGTATCGTATATTGAAAAAGCTTTTAACGGATACCAAGAACATGACATTTGTCCGACTCCCTTAAGTGGCCTTGAAATTTATGAAAAGGTAAAAAATGTTAATGTGACTTTTGGAAAAATGAAGAAGAAGCAAATTGTGGGTGAAATATGGAAGAAGAAATCAATCTTTTTCGATCTTCCGTATTGGTGTAAGTTAGATGTCAGGCACTGTATAGATGTAATGCACGTAGAAAAGAATGTGTGTGACAGTCTGATAGGAACACTTCTGAACATTAAAGGCAAAACAAAGGATGGTGTGAATGCACGTCAGGATTTGATTGAGATGAATATACGAGAGGAATTGGCACCGCGAGAAGTTGGTAAACGTACATACTTGCCTGCAGCATGTTACACTTTGTCGAAGAAAGAGAAAACAAGTTTTTGTGAATGTCTTAAAGGTGTTAAGGTACCACAAGGCTACTCTTCAAATGTTAAGAGTCTAGTATGCATGAATGATTTGAAACTAATTGGCTTAAAGTCTCATGATTGTCACGTTCTAATGCAACAATTACTACCGGTGGCTATTCGTGGAATCTTACCAAAAAAATGTTAGGCTTACAATCACTCGACTATGTTCATTTTTCAATTCCATATGTAGTAAAGAGATTGACTCTCAAAAGTTGGATGAACTTGAAGAAGAAATAATTGTTATCTTGTGTCAGCTCGAGATGTTTTTTTCTCCATCTTTTTTTGATATCATGGTACACTTGGTTGTTCATCTTGGTTGAGAAATCAAATTGTGTGGGCCAGTTTATATGCGATGGGTGTATCCAGTTGAACGATACATGAAGATTTTGAAAGGATATGTGAAGAATCAATGTCGTCCAGAAGCTTCCATTATTGAAAGATACATTTCAGAAGAATCTATTGAGTTTTGTTCCGAGTATTTGTCAAAAGCCAAATCTATAGGAGTTCCTGAAAAATGTTGGTACTCTCGTAGATTGATAAGTAAATCTTCAAAAGGTGTACATGTCATAAGCAAATCTAGAGAAGAGGTTCTGCAAGCACACTTGTATATCCTGAATAACACTAATGAGGTGTTACCATACTTAGATACACACAAAGACATTGTCAAATATAAAAATCCAAGACAATCAGAAAAATGGGTGTTAATTGAGCATAACAAAACTTTCATGTCATGGTTTAAGCAACAAATCATGAATGATCCATCAGTATCTGAAACATTAACATGGCTTGCAAACAGTCTCAAGTTTGATGTTTTATGTTGTTCTGGCTACGAAGTAAATGGTTGTTTGTTTTACACAAAGTCTCGAGATGATAGGAGTACAGTGCAAAATAGCGGAGTCACGTTGGAGGCAGAGTCTATGAAGTTTTCAACTGCAAAGGATCAAAATCCTATTGTGGGATCAATGCCTTATTATGGTGTCATAGTAGAGATTTAGGAAGTTAATTATACCAAATTTACTGAACCAGTTTTCAAATGCAAGTGGGTTGACAATAAGACTGGTGTCAAAGTTGATGAACCAGGAATGACTTTGGTTGACTTTCGAAAGATAGGTTATCATGACGAACCATTCATAATGGCACATCAAGCTTCCCAAGTTTTCTATATCCAAGATCCCACGTCTGAACACTGGCTTGTTGTACTACATGGAAAAAAACAACATAGTGACCCAGAAGATACACAGAATCACATTTGTGAGATTGAATCATTTACAAGAACGACCATGAATAAAGAGTACGAGGATGTTGCTGATGTTGTACATGAATTTCAAATGATCATGACGAAGGAATATATATTTGTATGTGCATGTGATTCATGTTTAGTTTTACAATATATAATTTATATTATATTTCATATTCTTGGTGCTTATCATATTTGTTTGATAACAGGAACATGACAAATGATAAAGTTCCTTATTCAAAAACTAGTAGAGGACCTACAAGATTAAAGAATATGTTTAAGAAGATAAATAAAGATGAAAAAATATCATTGTCTATTGATGTCAACACTGGTGTGGCCAGTGGGCCACATGCCAAGAAATTTAGAAGTTATCTCGGAGTACTTGCTCGTGAAAGGATCTCTATCTTAACTGACTCTTGGGATCACGTGACCGAGCAGGATAGAAACATGATTTGGCAAGATATTCTGGTATGTAATTGTTTCAATCTAAATTTCATGATAATGATACCCCACACTTATTGTCCCGTGGTGATTATAAGTTGTTAGAGCAGAAGATGCTTGAATAAAAGATTAAAGCACATTCTACTTCCATTGAGGAAGGGGATAGTGTAGATTCTTTCAGGCCTCCATCCCCACCACCCCGACATGAGATGTGGAAGGGTGCCCGTAAGAAGCCATCAGGGACATGGAGTTCTAAGTCTACAGAACAAATAGTTGAACAAATTGTAAGAAATATGTTTTCTGTGTCTTATTTTAAATTCAATGTCTTGAAGTTTGACAATTTCTTTTCATTTGTTTTAGGATTCTCTTGCTGAGCAAACAACACAGGGGACTTTTCATCCATGTGGTCGCGAAGATATTCTTAATGTTGCTCTTGGACGACCTGAGCACCTTGGACGTGTTCTTGTAGCTGGATATGGGGTTGGGATTAGGTCATACTTTGGACCTTCATCACATAGAAAGGAACAATCTTCTAGTCAACCTAGCCAGGAATATTTAGTACAGTTACGTGAACAGATCAAGGCTGAAGTAACTCAGGAGCTTAAAGAAAGCTTAATGGAGGAGTTTAATAAGCGGATGGAAAGGGAGTCCAAAAAGAGGTGGGAGGGTTTAGGACTCTCGCAGCAACCCCCTACTATGGTAGAAGATGAACCACCTCCACCTCCTATTAAGAAAGTCAGCACTAAAGGGAGTTGTTCGGCGGTTGATATATCGGGAGATGACTTTGGCTCAACTAGCCAATGCGAGTTATATGTTGAGTATAATTCTTTGACCCGATTCGTTGCCTTGGGTAAGTGTTATGAAGGGGTCACAATGTTACATAATGTGCCCCTTTCTTCTAATTTCATAAAGGTCACAGTGGAGAAGGTACTTTATGGTGATGTTGCAGTTCCTGTGCCGACATCAGAGGTGACAATTGTAGCAGAGGCGTTACATACTTTTGTTGCCTGGCCTAGACATCTCGTCAAACCTATAGACTCTACGGTATATCTTTGCACTAATACTAATACGATTATATATCAGATATATTACATTATAAATAATTTAAGTATTTGTTTGTTTGTTGATGAGTAGGAGGAACCTAAGACAAAAGTGCCTCTACGAATGAAGGAAAAATTCTCCATTGATGATCCTGTGGTGGCATTGGTGGAAGTTGCTACATCTTTAAACACAACCGTCGTAGAGGTTCCATGGGATGCCAATATTTTTGGAAGGCATAGTGATGTACCGTTGTACTTTCACATGTCTGATTTGTTGGACCTTGCATCCGGAAATCAAGAAATTAACATAATAGTTCTACAATTATGGATGATGTAAGTTCAAATATTAAAATTTTTATACTTTTCATTTATTAAATATATTAGTACTAACTTATTGAAATTTAGGTATATT
Source organism: Phaseolus lunatus (assembly GCA_013389735.1). NCBI lineage: Eukaryota > Viridiplantae > Streptophyta > Magnoliopsida > Fabales > Fabaceae > Phaseolus > Phaseolus lunatus. The sequence goes on along the minus strand of CM023866.1, from coordinate 13,089,858 downwards.
TATGGATTATGCTTCGATGAGGGGAAACACGATGTTTATGGGTTTTTAGACCCTCAAGTCATTCAATTAATTGGAAATAAGAAGTCGGAAACACAAACATACATCACCACTGTTTTAAAGAATGGAGGAAAACAAATTTATTTTGCTCCATACATCCATGAGTAAGTCTTTATTTATTATATAAGTTATACTAAACATTGAAATAAGAGAAACTAACTGATTTGTTATATAGGTGTCATTGGCAACTATTGGTCATATCTGTTCAAGATCATACCGCTGCATGGTTTTGCTCTTTGCATAAAAAACCCCCTACCTATTTTAAACACATTATAGATAGGTACGAAATTTTCATTTAACATTTATTATTACTTATACATTCTATAATGTTATGTATTTTAACATGAAATCTTATTATTTTAGTACTTACTCTGGATATAACATGTTGAGTGGGAGGAGAAGTGCAAATGCACAAAAACTCAATTGGATGTACCTTAAGGTATTTAAAGTATATTTTTTCACTCAATTTAACGTGTCTCACTCATTCATTTAATACATTTATTTTCACATGCAGTCCAACAAGCAAACCGGAAGTTATGAGTGCGACTATTATGTTATGCAGTGGATGTCGACTATTGTGCGAGCCGCAATTGATAGAGGTTGGGATCAGGTAATATCTCAATGCAAAAAACACTATAAAATTCGGGATTTATTATTGAAGCACTAATTCAAAAAATTTCAAATGTCTCACAGTTTTTCAACGACCAACAGCCGCTAGGTTCGGAAGCAATGGATTACGTGAGAACAACATGGTCAAAGTATTTTGTAACCATGTATAACACCTTAGGGTAGATAAACTATTAGAATATGTTAGCAAACTTTAGAACTTTTTCATATATTAGCAAAACTTTTTGTAGAATGTTATAATTAGTTGTATGTATTTTCATATTTGAATTATGATTGTAAATGTTTTGATTTTCTGGAATTTCTGGAAATTGAAATTTTTTTGCAAGTTTAAGGTTTAAGGCTTTTAAAAAATACTTTTTTTTTATATATATAGATATAACGATGGTTCCCAGTAGGAACCGTCTTAAAAAAATATAGCATTTTTAAAAAAAATAAAAAAAAATATAACATACAACAACGGTTCCTTCGAGGAACCGTCTTTGAATCTTTGTAAAAAAAAATTTTATTTTCATTTTGAATTCACTTGTAAAGACGGTTAAAAATAACCGTCGTTATAAATAAATTTTAACGATGGTTCCCCAACCGTCGTTAAAAATTACTACTCTATAACGACGCTCGTAATAACGACGGTTTGGGAACCGTCTTTGAATGCCTATTTTAACCGTCGTGAATTTACCATCCTGTACTAGTGATACCCTATATAATGGCGCGAAAATCATTTTCAATGAATTAAATTGCAATAGTTATGATTGACACTACTTACATATAAAAACCGCCACTTTAAACAAAGTGTTAAAATGGCGGGTGTTGCGGCAGGTAGCGTAAGACTGTCACATTAAACTTTATGGCAGCCTGTTCTATGGCAGTTCGGGAAACTGCCATACACATATATTGTGACATTTATAAATGTTAGTTTATGCGAAAATAACCGTCACTGTATACAACGTTTTTTGTAGTGTAAGTGATAATAGAGAGTACAACCTCGGAAATAATTCGCCGAAGGCCTCACTACCAAGCCATTTATCTTCCCAAAACTTAATCTGCATCCCATCACCTAGCCTCCAAGTGACTTTATCCTCAAAGTTATTCCCCCACTCCTCCGACGCCCACACCAAGTTGGAATGGTGTGTATTCAAGAAACTAAAAGCAAAAATTTGGAGTTAGCTTTGCTATCTCAATTATGGGGAACTAATGACATTCGGTGGGTGCAGAACGAGGCACTCCAAAGTGTTAGGGGTTTAGTAACTATGTGGAGATGTAGCTACTTTGAAATGATTGGTTTCATCAAGGGAGCGAACTACACTATTATTGAAGGTGTGTGGAAGGACAGGGTTAGGAGACAGGTTACAATGGTCAATATGTATGGTTTTGGAACCTTACGTGAAAAATCAAAAGATTTGGCAAGAGATTGTGGATATCAAGGTAAACCAAGTGTTGAAACCTTGGTGTGTTTTGGGGGATTTTAATGCAATTCGAATGATCGAGGAAATAAGGGGTGTAGGTAATCAAATAACTTATATCTCAGAAATCACAAGGTTTAATACATTCATTCTGCAAGCAGGGTTATTAGACATTCCTATGATCGGGATAAAATTCACGTGGTATAAACCGAACAGAACAACAAAGAATAGAATTGACAGGATCATGGTTTCGAGAGAATGGTTGGATTTTTGGTCGGGTTCTAAATAATATGTGTTGGGAAGAACGATGTCGAATCATTGCACGCTGGTTGAAACGTGGATGTTGATTTAGGGTAGAAGCCTTTTAGAACATTAGATGTCTAGCAACAAGATGCTAGTTTTAAGGAGCTTATTAGGTCAAAATGGAACAGCTACGACCTAACTGGTCATGGGATGACAGTCTTTAAAGAAACGCTGAAAAGGCTTAAAGCAAACATAAGAACTTAAAATAAAGAGGTGTTTGCAAAATGTGTACTAACAAGAGGAGGAGATGAGTAAGCGATTGCAAGAGCAGGATGATAAGGATGATGAGAGTGGGTTGAGTGAAGGTGGAAGATTAGAGAGGAAAACATTGTTGGTTGAACTAAGTAAGAGTAGACTTAAATAGGAGGCTATAGCTTATCAAAAGGCAGAGTGTAAGTGGTTGAAGCAGGGGAATATGAACACTAAATATTTTCATGCAGTAACTAAGTGGAGAAGATGTAAAAACATATTGAATGGATTGGTACACAATGATGCTTGGGTGGAGGACTCGACGACTGTAAAAAGGATTATTAAATATTTCTACGAATCCCATATTTTTGGAGGTGGAAAATATCCAGGTGAAGCTTGGCAATATTCCCTTTAAGTGCATTTTGTTGGAGGATAATGTGTTTCTAACGAGGAATTTCTCTAAAGAGGAGATCAAGGAGGCTATTTGGGATTGTGAAGGGTCGAAAAACCCAGGACCAGAGATGGGTATAAATTTGAATTTATAAAGTTTAGTTGGGAAATTTTTAAGCATGATTTCGCCAAAGCGATTCCAAATTTTGAGAACACTAAAGTTTGGCCAAAGGGACTAAATGCGTCCTTCATTGCTCTGGTCCCAAAGGTAAATAACCCTTTGAATCTAAATAAGTTCAGACCTATCTCTCTTGTTGGTTTTATCTATAAAATTGTTTCTAATTTGCTATTAAGGAGGCTCAAAAGGGTGTTACAAAGGGTCATTGATCTTAGACAAGTAGCTTTCTTGGAGGGAAGAGGCCTTATGGACAATGTGTTGATAGCAAATGAGACTTTGGAGGAGGTGAAAAGAAAGAACTCTATGTGCTTATTCTTAAAGGTGGATTATGAAAAAGCATATGACTCAGTGCGGTGGGATTTTCTCTTTTATATGCTAGGTAAGCTATGTTTTGGGGGAAAATGGATTAATTGGATTAAAGCATGCCTAGAATCTGCATCGATGTCCATCCTTATGAATGGGAGCCCAGCAAAGGAATTCAAACCTGGGAAGTAGCTTAGACAGGGTGATCCACTTGCTTTTAAGTTCCCAATAAAGCCGCAATTTTTCTGAAACATTATGGGTTCCAAAGCTTTAATGGTAATCCCCTGTAGCGTACCCAAACAAGTTTATCTACAACTACGAATTGATCTTCCCATGGAACAATGGTATCAAACAAATCTTCAAACCACTCTTTGTTCTCCTCAACAACTTTTTTAACCTTCTTTTCGTCTTCCCCCATTGGGAGCACATGAAAGCCTCCCAAGAATTTGACCTTTATGAAGTTGTAACCTCCCAAAATGAAACTTTCATTCAAGTCTCCTATCTTGCTTAGATCCAAAACTCTCCCAATATAACACTATTTTAGCCACTCTTTGGGTGTTTCTTCCACTTTGAAGTGTATAGCATTTGTTCTTGCCCTATTTTGTGACTATGTTTTGTTTCCGTTCTTAACAACCTGTGCATATGATTGATCTGTATCTTTTACCCTTCACACTTTTTTGTCTTCTTCCTCCTCCATTTTTGGCTTTGTTCTCTGTTTAGCATTCCACTTGATACAAACCATCTCGACAAACAGATGACTAAGGATACAACAAACACTTCACAATTAAGTCATTCATCTCAGCAACCAAGACAAGACCCCTTCAAACTTCAGGAGGACCTCAATGGAAGAAGAACTGGACATAGGTCAGAGCATCAGATGTTCTTTCTTCTGGTCTTTTTAAAAGACAGGTTTATGTAAATAAATTGGGCTCACTTTGGGGGTCCAAATAGAAGAATAAGTCAGAGTAGGATATGCTTAGTAATTTGAGTAGGGTGTGCTTAGTAATTTGGGCTTGTGCCAAGCCCATCTTTCGTGACATGTGCACTTAGGTTTAGGGTTTCTTTGATCTACCTTCTAGAAGGTTTCTCACATTCGACACCCCTACCCTCTATCTTGCTCTCCAAGACACTCTCTCCTAAAAATAGAGTGTCTTGCCTCATGTATTATAGATTGAATTTTGAATAGAAAAGAAACTTTGTTAAAGTGTTTAGTGAGCTAAGTCTCCTATTATCTTATTTTGAGTGCTCAACACCTCAAGTGGTGGCTCCTCACCACTTATCTTGGAACCAACCACTATTCCAAGTGGTGTGATTCCTGTAAGGACCTAGAAACTTTAATTGGAATGAGAGTGTTATATTTAAATAATTTCAGAAGATGTTATTATTTAAAATGCAAAGAGCTGGTAAATGAAGTTTCGTAGTAGTCAGACCTCGGACGTCGCCCAAGGTCTAGGGTCAGCTGGTAGAGGTCGGTCGGCTGACCATTGTATTAACCAAGTAGTCAGGTGCGATGACTTTATCGTGAGGTAATCACGTGGATGTGCTCGAGGAAGACATGTGGATCAAGAAGAGTAAAGGAAGAAAAGTGTAGCTAAGAAGTCTTCTACGAGATCGCCGTTATTGAAGATGGAGGCGATCTCCGACTTCTCTGGCACATAATCGCCTATGGTGTACATGATCGCCGAATGTGCACTTAGTATGTGGTCAAGATGCTGGATTAACCATAGTGGGTTCCAAAACCACGCGTATCAAGGTGTGGGTTAAGCCCCAGATACGCTGTGCATGCGAAGCTCTATGCTTGAGCATAAGAAATCGTCCTTAGTGTTGCATGCATGGGCGCAGGAGGAGTATTACTGATCTATTCTTGGAAATGTGAAGCTACCGACGTCACCAAGCCATATGGAGGTGATACCTTAGACGTAACATAGTGGGATGAAGAACCTTCAGCAAGGTGTGACGATGTGACATCGGTGAGCAGAGTAAGGCGATGTGTTCTCGTCACACACAAGGGCGATAAGAGATCGCCAACAGGATGAGAGGAGCATCGGTCATCAACCAGGATGGGAGACACATCGGTGGTTTGCCAGGGTGAGACATCGGTGGTCCTCCAGGGTGAGACATCGGTTGTCTGCCAGGGTGAGACATCGTGGTCCTCCAGGATGAGACATCGGTTGTCTGCCAGGATGAGGAATCAGTCATCACCGGGATGAGGCACGTCAGTCATCGCCGGTATGAGAGACAGACGGTCATCGCCAGGATGAGGGACACATCGGTCGTTTTCCAGGAAGATACATCGGTCGTCCGCCAGGATGAGACATCGGTGGATGGTCATCGCGCGAGCGGTCATCGGTGGAAGATTATCGCGCGGTGTCGAGTTTCACACAGATAAGGTGGGACCCAGGCTCTCAGCATGAGACGTACTGCACGCGCGACACGTAGACAAAAAGGGTGGTTCAGAATAGTGACATCAGAGTGTTGGCCTGCGCAGAGGCACGCGTAGTCATACTGTTCAGGGAAGCGTACACGCAAACTTCCCTGCAGAGTGGGTGGTGGCAGCGGCTTTTGTGGACAAGTTGGTTTAAGATTCAAAAACCCACTTCTGAGAGTAAAAGAACGTTGCAGTGGTTCAAGAGTGAAAGAGTGAGTTACCTTCATCCTTCTCTTTTCTCTCCTTCGCGCTGCGATTCAGGCATCCTCAAGCACCAGTACGACGAGCGACGACTGTCCTTGGACACCTGGGGAGTTCTCTGCGAGTTTTTCGTCAGGACGCTAGAACAGAGCTAAAGCACCTTTAAGCTCAGTGGGTTTTGGAGCTCTTGGTGTTTTGCGCAAGTCCAGGTAAGGGAAGCTAGCCTTATTTTCCAACGAAAACCTTATATTAGATGATTGAGATGATGGGGCGACGTGGTCGCCGGTTTTCAACTGTTATTGCATAATCCCCTGTTTTTGGACGAGATCGCCGGTTTTGGCGTTGCTTTTCGAACTCCCCTGTTTTTGTGTTGTTTGAAACTATTTGAGATTTAAATGTGATATTCGAAAATCTGAACCTTGATACGATTGTTGTTGTGGTCGGAATCGTTCATTTAAGTGTTGTATGGTGCATTGGGTGAATTGATGATCTTTAGCTGTCCTGTGTGGACTTTACTTGCTGTCCTGTGTGGACTTTACTTGCTGTCCTGTGTGGACTTTACTTGCTGTCCTGTGTGGACTTTACTAGCTGTCCTGTGTGGACTTTACTTGCTGTCCTGTGTGGACTTTACTTGCTGTCCTGTGTGGACTTCATTAGTTGTCCTGTGTGGACTTTACTAGCTGTCCTGTGTGGACTTTACAGTGGTGCGGTATGTGTCTATGTGTGTTGAGTCAGTGGAAGTCTGACGTGAGAAATGAGAAACTTTGAAATTAATAGACACTTGATGTTTTATGTGAAACAAATAACACTTGATGAAATTGCGAAGTGTGTGAAATGAATGGGAAAATTGATGGATTTTACGTGAGTGTGTTAAAATTGTTTTATCTTGATTTTAAAGTTTCATATCCAAATTCTCTTTAAAATATCTAGCTTACCCTGCGTGTTTGGTTCTGTGGCTGTTTTCTTAAAACTGTGATGATCGTGTATAATTTACACGGGAGCAGATGATGTTGCAGGAAGGAGAGCTCCTCAGTGAGTGGTCGCCGGAAGGAGATCGCCTGTTTCTGTTAGGCGATCACCCTTTTTCTGTTGTCTGATAGGAGATCGCCTTTTTCTGTTAGGAGATCGCCTGTTTTTTTTTTTATTTTATTTTGCTATATTTTGTTTAAGTTTTGGAAAAACTGACTGGTTATGTATTAAACTCCCTGTGAGGAGAAATTTCATTACATATATATATTTATGTTCACTTCGATATTATGGTTTTACCTTTATTTCGTTTTATAATTATGAAAGGGATTTGGCGGGATGTTACATTAATGGTATCAGAGCAGTTCGTCCTTAGGATGACCTGAGGGCTGTGGATCCATTGTGTTTCTTCTGCTCATAAAATCTATTTGAGTTTTAAATAACAACTATAGTGAAAGGTTTTCAAACGTTTTTGTATTGAAATTTTGTGTGTGCTTTAGTGAATATATGCCCTAACTGAAAATTTTAGTATTAAGAATGAGAGGATCTTGATAAAGTAGTGAGGGTGCACACTCATAACTGGATCAAGATGATTCTCAATCTTAAATTCTGAAGGTTTGATGTTTAGCATATATTGAATTCTGGTGTGTTTTATTTCAGTTTATCGAGTGTTTTTGTATTGATTGAAAGTGGTTGTTTGGATTGATGGTTGTATACCAGTAGCTGTTCTGGTGTTTTGCTTGAGGTTATAAGTATCATGATTCTGTTGATAAACTCAAATTCTAAATGACTTTGAGATGTTGACCTTTGTAAGGTCTAGATGTTACCTCCTGAATGAATCGATTTCTTATCGATCTCATTCTTATAGTTGTAGGGGATATAGAAACCAATAGTTTCCTAATCTTCTACAGAGAAGAATGGCTCCTAGACAGCCTACCCCTCCCCAACCTTCTGCTGAAATGGGCTAGATCGCCAGGGCCATTGAGATGATGGTGAGTGCCATCCAGCAGCAGAATACGGCGATGTCTCAGAATCACCAAGCTACACTGCAGCATTGGGAAACTGCTCGGTCGGCTGAAACAGCTTCCCACGTCGGTCAGCCTCAGGAACAGATGGGACTGACCGAGTTCATGAGGCACAACCCACCCAAGTTCAGTGGGAATGCTACCCCTGATCAAGCAGATCAGTGGGTCAGGGAGTTGGAGAAAATCTTTAGGGCGACCTCCTGCCCTGAAGAGAAGAAATTGGTATTCGCCACCTATCTGCTATCTGGAGAAGCCGAGTTTTGGTGGATGGGAGCTCAATAGATGATGGAAGCCAGAGCTGAAGTGTTAGACTGGGAGAGCTTCAAGGTGTGATTTCTGGAAAAATACTTCCCAGATAGTGCAAGATTTGCGAGGGAAGCAGAATTCCTCAGATTGGAGCAGGGGGAGATCTCAGTGAATGCTTATGCTGCTCGGTTTGAGTATCTCGCCCGATTCTATACCCAGGCGACCTCTGAGGCTTGGAGGTGTAGGAAATTTGAAGAAGGACTGAAGCATGAGCTGAAGAGGACCATAGCACCTATGTGCATAAGAGAATTTCATGCCTTAGTGGAGAAGGCGATGATGGTGGAGACACTGGAGAAGAGTGACTCTCGGGTTATCAGGTCACACCCAGGGGGTTCTTCCAGTGGGAAGGCCAAGGTGCAGCAACAGCAGAATAAGCCTTATGCGAGACCTCCACAGCATGGGGCAGAAGCAGCACCGCCCCAGTTTCAGCAGCAACAGCCCTGGAAACTCAGATGTTCCCATTGTGGTGGACCACACACATCCAATGTGTGCCCCAAGAGAAATTCAGAGAGAAGATGCTACATCTGCCGAAAGACGGGACACCTTGCTAGAGAATGTCCTAACGGGAATAGGGCGACTCAACCCAGTGGTTCCCAGCAGTTGAGGAACGAAGGCAGCAGACCTCAGGCAGTAGGGAGAGTGTTTGCCATGTCTGGAGCGGAGGCATCTCAGTCAGGTAACCTAGTACAAGGTGCTTGTTTATAGCTGGTGGATACTTTAGAGTTTTGTTTGTTTCTGGAGCGACACGCTCTTTTGTGTCAAATCGGTGTGCAACCGAACTGGGTCTTCTAGTGAAGGAGCTGCCGTTTGAACGGTTGGTCTCTACACCTGCATCAGGACAGGTTTTGACCTCCCTAGTTTGCTCTGAATGTCCAGTGATAGTAGAGGGACGCAGGTTCAAAGTGAATTTGATCTGTCTACCTCTTCAGGATCTGGATGTTATCCTAGGAATGGATTGGCTATCTGCCAATCACGTTCTCACAGATTGCGGTAGCCAGAAGGTGGTGTTCCCCGATCTCCAAGAGTCAGGTGTGATATCTGCTCAGCATGTGAAGTCGGAGTTGAAAGAAGGGGCGACGTGTTTTGTGATCCTAGCTAAAGGGGGGAGTGAAGAGTGAAGAGGACGTAAGCAGGATGCATGTGGTGAAAGATTTCATGGATGTATTTCCAGAAGAAATACTTGGACTACGTCCTAAGAGGGAAGGTTTCACGCAGAATAGGGTTGTTTTGTTGATCGGGATTTGAAAGATGAGTGTGGGAATGGTGGGTTGAAGTTAAAGGCTCCTGAACTTGGCAAGATAGTGGCGTTAGAGAATGCTGGTTTAGATGCAAAATCTGGAGTGTGTCTCCAACGCTGCTGAAGGTCCATTAGTCCTATGTTTTTGTTTTATATGATTTTCTTTCGATGCAGATGAACTAATGTTTGTTAAATAATTTTTTTAACAAAGATATGGGTGACGATCAAACTCCAATTAGACCCCGATCCGGACGAGGCAACAGAGGACCTACTAGGATGAAGCATTTGGCAAAGAAACGTGCCGCTGGTGAGAAGACAACTGTTGACATTGACGTCAACACTGGAATGGCTTCTGGTCCTAATGCAGATGACTTTAATAGCTATCTAGGAGTTCTTTCTCGTGAGAGACTCTCCATTTTGATTAATTCATGGGACGAGGTGTCAGAGGTCGACCGAAACCTGCTGTGGAAGGATGTTCTAGTAAGCTTTACATAATTATTGTTATCATATAAAGCTATTTAATATTCATTGACTAACTTTAATTTGGTGATGTTATTTTGCAGGCAAATTTTGAAATTCCTAATATGGAACCGCTTCGATCAAGGATTATATCCAATATCGGACTTAAGTTTCGCGCCTTTAAGTCAAGACTGACGACGAGATATATTTTTGGTGAGCTTAAGGATGAAAGTCCTTGTCAAACATACAATTTTATTGATGAAGAGACATGACTTGCTTTTAAAGAAAGCCGTCTAACTGAAGAATGGATTGTAAGTGAAGTTACTTAACTATTTTTACTTATATAACATTAATAAGTTAATATTATTTAATTCACTTTGTTTATTTCAATTATGACAGCATCGGCGAAAGAAAGCTTAAGACAAAGCTTTCAAGAATCTTACCCTGCACGTAATGTCTCGTGCGGGGTATCGAAAGCTTGAACAAGCACTAATGGTTGAAAAGGAGCAATCTACACAGGGGAGTGCATCTCAGGATGTGGAAACAGGGGTCACTTCTCCTCCATCACCACCTACGCGCCATGCCAAATGGAAGAGGGCCCAAATTAAGAAGTCAGGTGCACCAAGTTCTGCACAATCAGGACTTATCATTGAAAAAATTGTACGTTATTTAAGCCTTTTTTCATCTATTATGCTGCATTACTTATATTAAAACCTCATATGATTTTTGTCTCTTGTAGGATGCCTTGGACTCCCAAGGTAATTTTGTTGCTGAAGGTCGTCACGATATCCTTCTTGAAGCAATTGGACGACCTGAGCATTGTGGTCGTGTTCGTGCAGTTGGACAAGGAGTTGGGATTAAACTTTTTTTTGGAGCTGCACCGCGACACTTATCCTCCTCCCCAAAAGAGAGCAAACAAGAAATGGATCAAACGCTACGTAAAGAATTAATGGATGAGATGATAAGGGAGACGGAAAAGATGAGGCTAGAGTTGCAACAAGAGATATCGCAACAACTTTGTGCTGACCAGCCGATTTAGACGCTTCTTAGTCCCGCTCCCAAGAGCACAAAGGAGAGTTGTGCAACTCCTACAGCATCAGGGGATGATATCATTGGCCAAACGAGGCAATGTGAGCTACTGGTAGAGGATGGCATCATTCCTCAGGTGGTGGCCATTGGAAAAGTCTATGAAGAAGCCACCACCTTACATAACGTTCCTCTCTCCCCTGATGCAGCAAAGGTCACGGTTGAAAGAGTACGAGTACCTGATGCTCGTCTTCCACTACCTTCAGAAGAGGTAACAACTGTGGCCGAAGCATTTCAGTCATTTGTAGCCTGGCCCAGACACCTGATTCGATATATGCCACAACCACTGGTAATAATTTCATTTCATATGCTAATTTATATTTATATATTACATGTAATTTATAACAAATCTTTTTTCTTTTTGTAGAAACCTCATCGGAAACCAAGTCCGAAAAAGAAGCAAGAGGTTCCGCTTGATGATCCTATAGCTTCCTTAGCTATAGTTGCTAGACAAATTGGACGAGACCCTCTGGAAGTTCCATGGGATGATACGTTTTTTGAAACAAACCCTGAGCTACCATTGTACATATACATGTCAGATCTGTTAGAATTTGTAGCTGGAGATCAGGAGCTGAATATAAATATCATTCAATTTTTTATGATGTAAGTATCGTTACCTACATTTCATTTTCATTTATGTTAAATTAGCATTCATTATGATTTAACTAATTACTTGTAGGTTTTTGAATGGTGTCTCTGTCACTGAGGGGAAGGAAAATGTGTATGGATTCTTAGATCCCGCATATACTAATCCCACTGGAGTAAAGACAAATGAGACCCAATCATACATCACTAACACCCTGGAAAAAGAGGGAAAAGAGGTTTATTTGTGCCCTTATATTAACGAGTAAGTTTAAATATATATGTTAAAAGTTTATTATATTCATGTTTTATAAATTTACTCAACTCTTTTCATGGATGATATAGGGGTCATTGGCAATTACTTGTCTTATCAGTGAATGATAGGACGACTTTGTGGTTCTGTTCCCTACACAAGAAGATATCCACAAGTTCTAAGAATATCATTGATAAGTAAGTACACTATAAACTTAACTATGGTTGAAACTATAATTAATCCACTAACAAGGTTTTTTGTATCAACCAGTTCATGGCGTGGATATAACATTCTAAAAGGAAGATCGAATTCAAATTTTCAAAATTTGAACTGGATAAGATTAAAGGTTTGTAAGATTTTTCGTACTCTTTTCATTGTTTGATTATACTAACTTTTACAATTTATTGAATTATAGTGTAATAAACAACCAGGAAGCTATGAGTGTGGCTATTACGTCATGCAATGGATGAGTACCATTGTAAGACTAGGTCTTACAAGTAATTGGCAAGAGGTAAGATTTCTTAAATTATTTTTATAACTTCAAACTAATTTATCTATCTTAAAACTAATTTATGTGTCAACCATTTTGAAATGCAGTTCTTCACGGATGAGGAACCCATGACTTCGGAAGCCATGACATATGTGAGACAATCTTGGTCCACATATTTCCTAAATTTTTATAACTCTACGATTTGATCAATAGTGTAGGAAGATAGAGAGAGATATATTATTACTGTTTTTGTATACATTTTGAACAATATATGAATTCACTTTTAGCTTATTTGCACCTGTTTATCTGTTTGGTTGCCTGGGTATAATTAAACTGCACACGTTCATTTGTATGGGATAAACAATTAAACAAAGTGCTCTAAAAAAAAAACCTTATTTACAAATGCAGCTATTTACCTTAGCCGCATCTGTAAATCAAGCCAATGATTTACAGATGCGGCCCTTACAGATGCGGCTTTGGTAATAGCCGCATCTGTAAATCATTCCAATTCCACCTCTGGAGCATTTACAAATGCGGCCCCAATAAAAAGGCGCATTTGTAAATCATAAGAATTGAAAAGGAAGGCACCACCTCTTGACCATTTACAGATGCGGCTCCAACATAAAGTCGCATTTGTAAATAGTATTTATAAATGCGGCTATTTAGCTGCATTTGTAAATCTCTGATTTACAAGTGCATGTTGATCAAATGCGGCTGTATAGCCGCATTTATAAAATGAAAATAGCCACATTTGTTCTTCGTTTCTGCACCAGTGAGTCCACTTCTTAATATAGTATCAGAGTCATTTCGAGCCTATCTTAGCTAGTGTTTGTTGATCTTATCAAACCACCGCTATCGGGCCGTTATTGGACCACCCATAATAATAATATATTTCATAGTATAAGTGGGTGCAAACCTCATCTTATAAGCTAGTTTTATGAGGTTGAGTTAGACTTAAAGTTCACATTTTAATAATTATTTAATTTTATATCCATTTTAGTGTCCCCAAATATAGTTAAATAATATATTTTTTTATGTAAGCTTAGTCAACCCTACCTTGTAAATTTGTGTCCTATTGGAGACCGTCTCTAATGCATAGTCACCAAAAGATTAGCTTTCATTTCTATTGGGACGCTTAACTCATACTAGTCCCATGTAGTGTCTCTCTTTTGCTCTTTGTTTTGGAAACTCTACCATCATTATTTTTTGTAGTGTCACTCACCCTTCCCAGCTTTAAAAGTGATTCCACATTTCCGCTTCTTTGATATTATCGGGAAAGTTTGAGAAGAAGAAAGGTATTCACCTTCCTTAAGCCATTTGTTTTACGTCGTTGAAGAGGAGAGAGAAGAGAGCGTTTTACTTTATTGTATCTTTGTACTTTCATTTGATTTCATCTCACTACTTAGGTTATCTTTATAACAGAAAAATAACAAGAAAAAAAGATAACTGCATTATGTTGATTATTGGACTTCAATCACCATAATTCTCTAGTTTTTTATAAATTTTTTAAAAGGATTAAAATACTCAAATACTCATAATTAATATATTTTTTATTGTTGATTAAAAAAATATAATTATCCAGTTCATATCACATTCCCAAAACATTAAAAAAAGCATGGCCAAAAAATTTAACAACCTTATACAAAGAAAAATGTGGCTAACCTTAATCTCAACGAACAAAAAAACTGGTCCCGAATCCTACCAAAAACATAACTAGAAAAGACAACCACATAATTAAATGGTTTGATTGTTTAGATGGAATTGTCTTCTTTCCCGTTGTCTCCCCTGGCTAGTTTGAAAGTTTCCACTTAAACTGCAAGACTTCAATCACACCCAGATCAAATGTAAAAAGATTTTTAATAATATATAATATATACACATAAAAGTATATCATTTTTGTCAGCATACCAATGTCAATTCACATATAAAATTTCACCTGATAGTGTCGAAAGAATATATGAAAACCTCTTGGTAGAGTAAGTATATCACAACTCATAATTATAATATTTTACGATATAATATAATGTGACATCGGGTAAGTAAGATTACATAGACAATTTACCTTGGAAATAATGGAAACAAATAGTTTGAAACTTAATTTTATAAATATCTTATATTAATTAAAGATAAAAATATTTAATAATATATAATTAGGTATAAATCTTATTTTATATATTAATTTTATAAAATTAAGTTAAGATCAAAGTTTATTTTTTATTAAATTTATCCTAATAAGAATTTGATAGGATTGGATGTATTAGAAATTCCACATTTATTATAAATAACGATATTTTAGACTAATAAGTTTTCAAATTATTTAGTACTTTTAATTAGGTTCCCAAATTAGAGAAATTATAATTGAATAATTTAAAACATTTGTAGATAATAAATTTCTGTAATTGGTTTAAAATGACATTTTTATGGTTTTAAAAATATTTAGATTTAAGATAGTTTAATGACCTGACTAATTTAAATTTATTTACAAAGTTTCATCAATATTATATTCAACTTCAATAAATATTAATGGTGGAATTCATGCAGATTAATAAAAAACTGCGTGGAGAGAATCTTAATCCAAAATTTACTCATCCCTGACATTGCTTCCAAACATGTCACAATATACGCCTAAAGTTATGACTCCCTCTGTCGTACGCTGCCAACTTCACACAAATCACGACACACTATTTAAATTTACAAAGCACTTTTTATTTGTTTTGTATTGTCTATTCCTTTTTATAGGCTTATTATAATTTCTTTACTAAAATCGCAGTAAAATGAAGTTAAAATTATGATAAATGCATTGGTAAACAATTTCCACCAGTAATTAATTAATCAGATCTAAAAAACGTTCATATTTTATTTTAGTAATGCGCCCTAATGTTCTGTTTGGAACAACGAAAAGAAAATAAATAAAAAAACAAATCAAAAGAATTTTCTTCACAGAAATTGTGTTCTTATTTGGAAAACAAAAGCTAGAAATATTTTAAAATGGTTGTGAGAACACCGGTTTTAAAGATGAGGTTTAACTAGAATTTTTTATTTCTTACTAATAATCCACTATTTCAATTTTTTTTAGATTTTAGAACAGAAAATATAATTTTTTTAAAAAGATAGATCTGAGTTTAGCTGTCTAAATTAATACATAGACATATAAGATATTAATATTTCTCACAAGTCACACATAAATTTATTCTTAATACGACAGTTAATTAATATCTTAGTTAATATTGAAATAATTTTAATCTTCTTAAAAAAACAACTTTAATACAATCTCTCGTGTTACTTGAAAGTCTAACATTAATATAACAATTAATAGATTTAGATAAATCTTAATCAAACAATTGAATTAAACTCTCTTAATATTATTGTTATTGTAAAAAGTCTTTAGATTACGGTTTTTAAAGTTGTTAGAATGGTTTTAAAATCATAGTTTGTGCAAACATCGTCTATTGTAATTTAATATAGACAATGATTAAGGTTGTTTTTTTATATTTTTTTGTATGGATGACGATTTTTGTCTCAATCGTCACCTGCTTATACTCATAGGTGATGGTTATTTGATCAACCGTTGTCTAACATGTGTTATTTAAAAGAACATGTAAGGGAAGTATGTAGGTACAATTGGCTCCATAAGGGGTGGTTGAATGGAGCCTGGACTCAATTCGTTTTTCATCAACTCAAGATAAAGCACAAATTATAAAGGATGAGGGATAGAAAAAAGTATGCTCAGAGATTTATACTGGTTTACCCCAACCACTAGGGTTATATCTAGTCCTCTTAAGCTCCCCGTTCAAGAGCCTTAAGTATTATACATCTATCTAGGTAACAAGTATTCAACACCTCTCTTGACAAACAGTCTTAATCTCTCCTTGAGATCAAGACATCTCAACAAGTGAGAAACACTCTCAAACACAGAGCAAACGTGAAAGCTCATAGGATAGTCTTCACACAATGAAGAATCTACAATAAGGCTCACTTTCCAAACTATAAGTGCTCTAAATAGTAGATATGTAATATAATCTAAAAGTGTTTATACACACTAAAACAATAATCATTTAATCGCTTAATCGCTTATAGTACTCTTGTTTGCTCGTTTTCTTCTTAATTGTGCTTTCATCTTCAAGGTCTTTATATAGTCTTCAGATTGTGACCATTGAAGTTTTGATTCTTCTCTTGTTCACATAGTCGTTAGACACTGGATATAGAAATCTTTGTTCTTGATTGATTCTTCTGCGCCTTAGACTTACTTGCATTTGAATTGTTTCTTCTTTCA
Organism: Phaseolus lunatus; assembly: GCA_013389735.1. Lineage (NCBI taxonomy): Eukaryota > Viridiplantae > Streptophyta > Magnoliopsida > Fabales > Fabaceae > Phaseolus > Phaseolus lunatus. Next base: position 13,073,105 of record CM023866.1, on the reverse strand, counting down.
ATCCCAATGTGAACGTTGATTCATTAATGATGTAATCTTTGGGCATCCTTCATTCTCGTGAACTTGTTCATCATCTTCATCATGTTATACGCTAAAAATGGTAACTTTGGCTTTAGTTGTATTCTACGCGTCTTTGAGCGTATGAAACAATTTAAATTGTTTCCTCTATGATATCTTATATGAATGTTAACCCCTCAATGCATGTGAATGATTCTTCAATCATATCTTTGTCATAATTGCTTCACTGTAATTGCCTTGGACGTTGAATATGGAAATAATTGCTTGGTCATTTATTGTTCGTCTTTGCCATTTTGTAATTGGCTTCAGTACTCTTTTGAATTCTTTCTATCTTTGTTGTGGATTTGAATGTTGCATATAATCTTGAATCTCGTCTTCCAATTGAGCTATGTTGAATTTGATGTTGATCAAGGAAGGTTTTGACTTGTGCCTTTAATGCTCTTTCTCACTTGAATTCTTCTTAAATGCATTTCTTTGAAATACTCTTTCTTTTTGTTATTTGCAACAACTTTGAATGTCTTTAATGACTTCTTTATGCTCATTGAATGTTCAATAAGGAAACTTGTGCACGTTTTCCTTTATGTTTTGATTGTTCCTAACATCACATTTAAAAACCTTTGTGATTACCAATGATATTAATATTTTCAATATGTCAAAGCATATATATCGTTGAACAATAATCTCTTAATATCTTAGAATTATCAATACTTTCCATTCTCATATATTAATTCAAACAATATCAATATATTCAAGTTTAAATAGAAGAGAGTCATCTGATGGACGATGGAACGTCTGACGATGATTATACACCCGAAGAGTTGGTGGAGGTGGTGAATCTTTAGGTGCATTAGGAACGACAAAAGGAATATTAACTTGATTAGATGAAGACATATAAGGAGAAGGACAAGACTTAAAGTAAAGGGAAGACATACTGAAGGTGACATTTGCTGAAATAAAATAATGGTTAAGAGAATATGAGAAACATTTATATCCTTTTTGTGATCTAGTGAACCCTGAAAAGACACATTTGTGTGACCTAGGTGATCATTTATCAAGACCAAGACTAAAATTATGAAAAAAAATGTGGACCCAAAAGCTTTTGGGAGGTAAGGAGTGCAGAGGCTAATAAATATAATAGAATGAGGAATTTTGTCATCTAAATCTGAAAATGGCATGTGATTAATGAGATAACATGCACTAAGAAAAACATCACCCCAAAAACACTGAGAAACATCACCATGGATTAACATAGTACGAGTTATTTAAACAAGATGTCTATTCTTGTGCTCAACTACCCCATTTTGTTGAGGTGTATAAGCATATGAAGTTTGATGAAGAATACCATGAAAAGCCATAAAATTTTTAAAAGAATGAGAAAGATACTCATGCTCATTATCAGTGCGCAAAATTCAAATGGAAATTCCAAATTGATTTTTAATTTCATTAAAAACACCCAAGTACATCTTGAATAATCATCAATAAAAGTAATAAATACAAAAATCCTAAATTAGACTTAATACGACTTGGTCCCCAAATATCATAGTGAACTAAGGCAAAAGGAGATGAAGCACGTTGTGAGACACCACTAGGAAAAGAACTAGGAATGTGTTTTCCTAACTAACACGACTCACATGATAAACTTGATACATTAGAAAAACTTGAAACAAGTTGTTGCATCTTGGCAAGACTAGGATGACCCAACCAAGCAAGAATGAGAGATGGAGAATCCATAATCGTGCCAACATGCGCAAAGATCTATAATTGATAAAGTCCATGAGACTCACATCCAATGTCATCATTTGTCCTGAACTTCGGTCCTGTAAAGAAAAAAAAATTGGTAAAAGAAATAACACAATTAAGGGAATGAGTGAGATGACTAATGGATAATAAATTAAATGTAAACCTAGGGACATAAAGAACATTATCAATAGATAAAGAAGGAAAAAGATTAAAAGTACCATCAGGACCAATTTTGATAGCAAAAATCCACCTACAGCCAACAATAGATTTCCTAGAAGGTAAAGGAACAAGTTCCATTATTCTGAATCACATTCATTTCATCAAGCATGGCCTAACACCAACTGAGATGGGCTAAGGCATCACCTACAAATTTTGTAATGGATACAAAAGAAATAGACGGAAGTCAATTTTATAAGGTTGAGTCAGGCTTAAAGTTCACTTCTTAATATGGTGCCAGAGCAATTTAAAGTCTATCCTAGCGAGAGTTTGTTTGTTGGGCTTATCAAGCCACCCGCTATTGGGCCACTATCGGACCATCCATAAATATATAGTTTCATGCACGAGTTGGCAGGTCTCGGCATGAGGGGGTGTGTTGGAGATCCCACATCAACTAGAGATAAGGACATTTCATAATATATAACTGGGTGCAAGCCTCACCTTATAATCCGGATTTATAGGTTTGAGTTAAGCTTAAAGTCCACTTCTTAATAAGAATAAATCTCTCACAGTTTAACTTATCTTGAATATATTTCACAAAATGTATTTTGAATTAAAAGAATAGGACACATGTGTGCTCTATTTTTCGAAATCCTTTTCAAACAAAGATTTGAATATCTAATTAAGGATAACTATTCTTGTGCAAAATATCTTTCATTAAGCATTCAAGATATATTTATTTTACTCACTGTGTTTCAAAGAATGTTTTCAATATTTGGACAATGCAATCACATGATATATTCTTTGATGTTCACTTGAAAACATTAAAACACTGCATTTTGATGCAAAGATGATTTGTATATTTTTAGGTTAATTAGAACGAGTTCAAAAATCATTTGGTAAACATTTAAGAACATGTAGAGTGAAATGATTATGTTTGGAAACTTCCCTGCCACTTGTTTGTCCAAAACATGATCATCGTCTGCCACGTTCATTTGATCATCGTTTAATCCGTGTAATGCTTGTACTTTATATGTTGGTCTTAGTGTATTGTCCAGCTTGTCCAACAACAATAGTCTGATGCATTTAGCTTTGAGCACTTATGTGTTAGCCTTCATCTAATAACGCTTGATCCATTGAGTAAATCTATACAATGTGGTTTGTCTTATGCATTCTTTTTGGAGATCACAATATCTTTTTCTTTTCCAGATTGCATTTGTTGTGTAAGACTTCATCGTTTGGTACTTGTATGTATGTCTCATGTGTCCTATGATATATTGTTTCTATTTGTGTTGTACATGAGTGAGCTTGGCCATACATACAACACATCTTTTCAGTTCTTTACATTGCACATGTTGATAGACGATCTACTAAATAATTGTTTATAGATGGTCTATTCTTCACTTTGTTTTACATTCTTTTTTGTTTTTCATATCAATTTGAATTCTTTTTTGTTTTCATATCAATTTGAATTTTTTCCCCCTAGTTTTAATTTGTTTATGAAAAATAATATAATACATGAAATGTGTCTTTGGGGTTCGATCTAGGTTGCTCCTTGTTGAACAAGGTGCTTTGATGTCTCCAAATCCAAGTGGAATGCACGGAGATCCTAGTTGTTGGTTGTGTGTGTGTGTTTAGTGTAGTTGAATTTGTTAATCCACTCTTTAGTATGATCCAAAGTTAATTGAATCTTAATCATTTTGAAAAAAATGTGTTTTCTAAAGAGTGAGAAAATCAACCAGTTGAAATATCGATTCAACCAGTTGTTTTACACTTAGTGGTTTTTAAAACAGTTTTGAAAAGCTTGACTTTGTTTGACTTCTCTGTCAAGCCAATTCAACCGATCGATTCGTGATATCAACCAGTTGATTTTCTGAAATCCTTAACAAAATTTTTCTAAAATGTACCAAACTATTTTTAATGATCCTAACTGCCTTTGGTTCTTTAATTAAATGTTTTTGACCACTTGGTTGGTCTATATAAAGGTGGTTTTACACTCCTAATCTTGGAGGAAGAAAGAGAGCTTTATCAAAGAAATTTTTTCAAGATTTCAAAGAGCTTTGGATCATTCTCAAGTGTGGAATATGATTGACTTGTATTCTCTAAACTTTAATCTTTTGATTATCCATGTGTATTTTATTCCTTTCTTTTCTGGATTACTGTAATTCTGTGGGAATTGGTGTTGTGCAGTTTCAGAGGTTGTTCTGAAATTTGTGTGGTGTTGCCAAAGGTGGTGTGTGTTCTTGAAGGGTTCAAGATCACCACTTTTGTGTGTTGTTTGTGATCAAGGTGTGATTATTTAGTGTATTCTCAGTGGTTGGTTAAGGACTAGATGTAGCTGTTCATGAATAGTGAACCAATATAAACATTCTGTGTTAATCTTTCTAGCCCTTCACTCCTTAATTTGCTTTTGCTTTGATTTTTAATATTGCTGGTATAAACAACTGATTATTTCGCAAAAACAACCGGTTAATTTTCTGCAATCAAACTAAAAACATTTTTCTTTTTGGCTGAACAGTTTTCTAGTTGATTGATTCTTCATTGTATTTCAATCAACCTTCAATATTTGCGAAAATTTTTCATAAAAAATTCACCCTCTATTGTTTAAGGCCTATAATTTTAACAGCCTTATATTACACTAAGGAAAAACTTAGTTTTTGTTTGAAAATTGAATGCGACTAAATCAATTCTCAGTAATCATGTGCATGATAGAACAATGTTGAATAGGGTATTATGTATTACTTTTCCCAGTGATTATAGGTTAGAACTCTTTAGAAAACCTCACACAATGACATTTGGTTCGTCTGAAGGTCTTGAGAAGCCATACAACACGTATTTAATCTCTTGAACAACCATGTTAATGTCCGAAGTGCTTGAGAACACTACTCCTTCCTCCTTTAGCATGCAGACATCAATAATGGATTTTGTAGATGTTTTAACCATCTTCCTAACGGCTTCCCTTACTAATTTGTCTTCAGAAACTTGTGCATTATATCAAAACTAGTTATAAGTTTTGTGGTTCTAACGATTCTTTAGAGATAAAAATTGCATCCATCCTACAAGGTCAAACACTCTCTCTATACGAAATCCAACATGCTTCTGATTTGTAAAGTTCAAATGTTTTATGTTCTTGCTGGTTAATCTAGGTCGGGCCTTGGTGGTGGATATTGGATCACTTTGGCTTTGCTGCGATTGCAAGGTTGATATTCTTGAAGTCCTCTAGTAAAGGGTGTTCCACCTATTGATAAGACTTCGATGATCAAGTCAGTGAGAGCATTTAATATATATATATATATATATATATATGCAGTATGTATTGCCCGAAATAAGCTTAACTTCTGCTTAGGGTCTCAATGCCCTTTTATAGCACTCATCAGGAGTTGTTAACTACATAATTAGTTTGTTAATATCTTCCCAGGTATTTTGAGGTTATATCTTTGCAGAGTAACGTCTCTGACTAATTCTTATATTTTTTGTTTTAAAAACAAGTAACTGAATCAGTTATAATGTTTTATTATTGTTGGACCATGTTAGTTTTACCAAGGCTGATCTTCTTTCAAAACATTGGGCCCTTTTGTGCTTGGGGAAACTTCTGGATCCCATAAAATACATCTAACGTATACCGCTGAGGCTAATGGGCCGAAGACTCGAGTGTTCGAGGCTTTGGGTCGAGCATATCGACTAGTACACAACCCCCCAGCCTTAAGCAGAGCAGAGCGAGGCGAAGAGCTTTTGTTAGCAGCGAGGCGAAGGAGTGTTTTCAATGACAAGACTTTGGCCCAGAAGGCAGGTGGCGCACGGGTTTTGAAGCATCTCTTGATGAGACGACCATTTTTTAGGCGCACACATGGCTTAACATCAACGGTTAATATTTCATGACATTTTCACTTCCTATATTTTTAATAAGTAGCACTCTTCCGTTCCCATTTTATTTTTGCGCCTTACTTACAAAAAAGAAAGACCATGCCCCCTATGACAGTGAATCTTCATTTCCTCTGTCAAATCGGTTATCAGGTATGTGAAATCCACCTCCTCTATTGTTTTACCTGGGTTTATACTTTGTTTGAGATTTGTTGCTTCTAGTATTGTTGTTGTTTTTGGATTGTTGTGATTGTCTTCGTCGTTCTTCTTGCATAACTGTTCTTCTGTATTTTCATTGTGTTTGTGTGTGTAAAACCTTTTATAGATGGACTATGCTTCCTCCTGTCATTGGGTCAAAAAAGAAGTCCTCAGGGAAACCTCTATTTTCACTACACATTTAAAAATAAGAGAGTTGAGGGAATCTGGGGTTTTAAGCAAAATGCACGAGTGACTAGTTAAAGTAATTGAGTGCGGAGAGAATGAGCCTGTATGTTGTGATGGGTCCTCCAATCCAAAAGCCCCCTTTTTTTCTATACAACCGTCTTTACTAAAGTTAAATTACGTCTTCTCCTTTCCATTTTTAAGAAAGAACTGTTGACCGAGCTCAATGTTGCTCCCATCCAGCTGCATCCGAATAGCTAGACATTTATCCAAGCGTTTTCTGTTTTGTGTTCTCATTTCGTTATATCTCTAACCATAGACGTATTCTTTCATTTCTTCAAGTTCAAAAGTTCTAGAAAACAGTTGTGGGCATCTTTGAATAGTGTGTCAGGGAGAGACTTGCTTTCCCTCTTTCAATATTCGCATAAAAACTTTAAAGGTCGTTTCATAAAAGTCTTCCCTTCTGTTGGCAATAAGACCTTATTGGATGGCTTTCCTCTTTATTAGTCGCCAAAACCTCGTTTCCAAAGTGCTCGTCGTCTTGAAGACCTAGAGGCAAGGGAGCGAGGGGTATGCGAGTTTTTGGAAAACCTCAAAGTCATCTTTGATACATCATCTATCCTTACCAGAGAGTATGATCCTGGTTCCCTTAAAGCATACATGGGTATTCATCATCCTTTTCGGCTTATGTTGATTTCTAGAAATTCCTTTAATCTTTTAAGCTCATAACCTCTCTTTATTGCAGACAAAATGTTATCTTCTCTTAGTAAGGAAAACCTGGCTTCCCAGATCAAAATTATGATGGATGCTAAGGAAACCTTAGTGGAGAGCAAGGCAACACCAAGTGGAATGTGCGTCGAGTCCAAACATGACGAGGAGACCACCTCAGGTCTATCTGGAAAAGGAAGAGATTAGAAGTTCCTGTTCCCTTGGGCCACTTTCACTAGGTCCTGAGGTGGAAATTCTACCCATTCAAGAGCACGTCGGATGTAGCTCGAAGGCAAAGACAAGTTTATGGGACCCAAACTTTATATTTCGGCCCATAATAAGTCGTGCTACTAGTTGGAAGACAACGTGTCTTGTCTGAACGAGCTCAATGCAAGGCGCCTTTGTGGTGATGCCGAAAGTTTACTTGGCCAAGTCACAAACTTATATGTCTTGCCAATACAAAGATAAAAGAAGAAGAAAAAAAAATGGAGAATGAAAGCATTGAGTAGATAGATGGTCTTCAAAGAGAGAATGCCAGGAGATCTACCAATTTCGTGTTGACTTTGCTCGATGGTCCTAAGAGAAAGATGACTTGGGAAAGTAGATGGAGGAAATAAAGCAACAGTCAAATCAGAAAGAGATCGACTTTTTTGCAGCTATGAATGACCTAAAAGGGAATGATCGAGCTTTTAAAGACCGTGGACACCCTTCAAGATGATGTGGCGAGTTCCTTCATCGTCCAGTTTGGAGTTGCTAAAGATTAAGCCACCTTTTTGCATCCCTCTATTGATTTATCCGAGATGAACCCATGCAAAACAGTAGTGGATGGACCCTAAGAATTTCAAATTCGTGTTTATCTAAACAATTTATAATTTTTTGTACTCCTTTATTTTGCGTGGGCATCTTATCTTTTAAACTTTGTTCAAACTGGTGGAAACTCTATTTAACTTTATGTGTAACTCGATTCTCCTATCTATGTGATTTCGCAACTGTCTTTACTAGTTATTCTATGTGTTCTGTGAGTATTCTTAGCATATGAAGAAACTTATGGCTTTGTACTTACCAATTGTGCACATGAAATTTAGAAATTCATTATGAAATATTTGGAATGGGAAAATTATAGTTGTTGAACATTGGCTTTGATGTCTCCAAATCTATGTGGATTGCTTGAAGACTTTGATGATGGGTTTTTGGGTGTGTTTTGGGTAGTTTGAATTTGTAATCCACTCATAGAATTGATCCAAGGTTAATTGATATTAATCCTTTTGAAAAAGATGTGTTTTCAAAGAGAAGCAGAAAAACAAACTGTTGATTTCTCGTTTTAATCGGTTGTTTTTCTCTCAACTTGTTTGAAGGGTTTTTAAACTATTTGACTTTGGTTGACTTTGCTATCAAACCAATTCAGTCGATTATTTCAAAAAATCAACCGACTATTTTTTGAAAATCCTTCATATATTTTGTTAAGTTTGGTACATCTATTTTCCCTTATTTCAAACTATTTTGGCCTTTGATTGAAAGTCTTAAACGACTATTTTTAAGGCTATATATCCTGTGTTTACATCTCTGAAGATTAAGAGATCAGATTATCAAAAGATTGAGAAAGTTTTTCAAGTTTTCAAGATTGCTTAAGGCTTTGGATTCTTTCTAAGAGTGGAATAGGACTGTTGTGTATTCTTTCAATCCAATCTGTGATCATATCAGGTGTATTCTATTCCTTTCTTTCTTTGATTTGTATTTCTATAAAGAACTGGTGTTGCATAGAGTCAGAGGGTGTTCTGATCTGTGTTGTGTTTTTGCCAAAGGAAGTGTGCGTTCTTGATGGGTTCAAGATCACTTCTTTGGTGGGTGTGTGGTTGTAATCTGTGGTTGATTACATAGTGGAATACCCAGTGGTTTCTGGGGACTGGATGTAGCTTTTGGTGTAAGAGTGAACTAGTATAAACATTTTGTGTGAATCTCTCTATCCTTACACTCTTTAAATTGCTTTATCTTTGTTTTTATAAACTGCTGATAAAAGCAACCGACTGTTTCATAAAAATAACCGGTTGTTTTTCTGTAAACAGTTTTAACAACTTTGATTTCTTGGCTTCTCTGATTGCTCTTTATGTAATTCATCATTAATATTCATTCTTAGCCAATATTTGCAAAAATCTTTCCTTAAAAAATTCACCCCCTTCTTGTTAAGGCCATTAATTCTTACAATAGTTTATTTTACCTTATTTTGGCTTGGATTTCAGCCACGCTGATTTGTAGAAAACACAACATTTACTGAGTTGTCCGATCACGTCGATTTGTAGAAACACGATATTATCGAGCTGGTCCGATCTTAGGATTCGGCGGCATAAATATGTGGGAGTATGATATTTATGAAGTTAGTCCAGTCTTAGGATTCAACCACGTTGATTTGTAGAAAACACAACTGTATTATTCTCTTCATGTTAGATGGTAGTTTCCTTCACCAGGTTGGGTTAAAATTAACACTGATGGTGCTGCTAGGGGTTCTCCTCGTTTTGCTGCTTGTGGTGGTATTTTTCGTTGGAGTATGGGGGAGTTTATTAGTGATTTCTCTACTTTCTTTGATATTCAGACTGCTTTGGTTGCTAAGTTTTATGAAGTTATACATGCCATTGAAGAAGCTCAAAAGATGAGTTTTACTAGTTTATGGTTTGAATGTGATTCTGCCTTGGTTTGTATTGCATTTACTGTTAGGACTAATGTTCCTTGGATTCTTCGTAATAGGTGGAACACTTGTCTTAGTTAGTATCGAAAAATCAAGTTTAGGATTTCTCACATTTTTCGTGAAGGGAATGCATGTGCTGACAAGCTTGCTAACTTGGGGTTTATTCATAGAGAATAATTTCATTGGTATGATAGGCTTCCATCTAGTCTTTTCTTAGAATTCTTTATTAATAGGTATATATTACCTAAGTATCGCTTTTGTTAGATTTTTTATATATGAGTTTTGGTTTAGTCCCCTCATATTTGTTTGTATTTTCTTTCTTTCTTTCTTTTTCTTTTTTTATTAATACTTTTTTCATGTTGTGGCAGATGATTGTTGTTACTTGAGGTGTCAGCCTAGCAGAGATGTCAAATTTCATAATGATACCTAACATGAGACTAAAAAAAGAAAAAGAAAATATACACAATTATTTATACTGGTCTGTTTGTTGCATAGGCTACATCTAGTTTTGGTCCAATATGTCAAGTTCAACTAGACATACTACTGTTCTAAAGTATACTTAAGTATTTTTGGGACTTGTAGTCACTTAGGTTAACCCCCTTGAGTATTATTGACAGAAGTCACTCTTAGCTAAGTATTCTTTGGATACTTAGTCAATTTAGAAGAACATCTTGATTATCTTTACTTCACTTCTAACTTACCACTAAGTATTCTTTGTACCTAACACTCTTAACTGATTGAGAATTCTTTTGGATCATAGTTATTCTTGATTGATCCCGTAAAGGAGTATTCTTTTCACAAGAACTTAACTTTCTTTAGTCACTCCTTGTTAATATAAAAATGTTGAAAATTATAATAATTATCTTATCATTAGGTTTGATTACTAAGAAGTGTTTGTGTCTCTAGACAAATACAATGGTTTAAATTTTTTTTAGTTCAAATCATCTTGTAAAAGGGATTATGTTACTCCTTGTTAACATAAGAATGTTGAAAATTATAATAATTGTCTTATATTAGGTTTGATTACCAAATATCTCTAGACAAATACAATTGTTTAAGTTTATTTTAGTTCAAATCATCTAAGGATTTCGTTCTTTTGACAAATACAAGAGGTAGGTTCACCCTCTTTTCAGGGTTCTTTAAATATTGTTCTTCTAAAGATTCATATGTAAAATTCGTAAAATTATAATAATTATCTTATCATTACGTTTGATTACCAAATGTCTCTAGATAAATACAATGGTTTAAGCTTTTTTCAGTTCAAATCATCTAAGGATTTCATTCTTTTGACAAATACAAGAGGTAGATTCACCCTCTTAAATATATGGATGAACACTGAACAGTTTCGGTGTTCTTCTAATGGCTCTTTAACAGGGTTCTTTAAATATTGTTCTTCTAAAGATTCATATGTAAAATTCGTAATCTTGTAAAGCAAACTTTATTATACAAATTACTGTTAAATTTTAATTATAATTGGAAAGCAGTACTTATTTCCAGTACTTATTTGTATTTTCATTTTCCATAATTTTAAAGCATAAGAATGAATTAGGAAAAATATGTGTTTCATAGTGCCTATTACAACTGGATACATGTCACAAGTTACTATCACTATGCTATTCATAACCAACGAGATATCTATCGCCCACAAAACTCCTACTAGCTAGTACTACACAGATCACAGAAGTGTCCAAAATTGAAAGTGTATACTCCCAACAATCATCATCACATGACATCATGAGCCCCCATCCATCTTTCCTAGGCCAATAAAATGTGGTCAAATGAACATGATCAATTCCAATGAAGTTTCTTCCAGCGCTTCTGTAAAGTTTGACCCTCAAAGGAATCCTAGTTCTTCTAGAAACTTCTTTACCCTTTCGTTGCCCCATTTGATGTGATTTTGCAAGGGAGTGCCATCATCGGGTTCATAGTTTGGCCTGTCTTCTGTATCTGTATCTGGGGACAAATGGTTCTGTTCATGTTCATTGTAAAGCAGCTCTGGCACATCAGTTTCTTGCTCCATACTGAACTGAACAATTACAGTTTAAGCACATGAAAAGTAAGATTAAAGCGATAACAATTCTATCATCAACTATTCAGTAGTTGCATGAGTTTAAAGAATGCAAAATTACCAATTATTGCAAAACCTGTGCCCCATGCTTGCAGTGAAGGGGTAAGGAATTATTGTAAATAATTGTTGGAAACTTGTACTATAGTATTGTGAATATAATCATAATCTTATGGCAATGCTAGAGGGTATGTTTGATTAGTCTAGATCTAACCGGTTCAAGAATTCCATAGTCTGAATAAATTGAGTTATTATGGCTTTCTTTATTCAAACATCCAAAAACTAGTAGTAAAATCTTTCAAAGAGAATAGCTTGGCTCTTCCATTTTTACCATATAATTGTAAGAACACTGTCAATTGTTAAGATTGCTTTAATTAATGATGGCAATTAAACAGAAAACATTATTTTCGTCCTTCCCATTTTGGCCATAAATGCATTCATTGTGTATATGAGAAAGAAGCTGATGCCCCATGGTGGAGGATACAATTCACTTTATTGATAAAAGATTGATGATGATACAAAAAGAACAGGACAATTCCGTTTATTATCTAATCACATATCCACAAGGACTACAATTCCCAAGCTCCAAACTACTTGTTCTTCAAAAAAAAGTTTAAGGTAATCACACTCATCAAGCATTTACCTCGGGAGGATCCAGATCCTGATCAGTTTCAGAAGCTTCAACTGGAATGTCCATGGTAGTCTTTTCTTCAACTTCACCTTGGCTTGCCTCATTAGTTGGCTCAGTTAAGCCAGGTACAAGAACAGGACCGCCTTCAGAATCAACTAAGCTGCTTTCCACAATTGTCCCTTCCTGATTCTCGAGTGATTCAGCACTTCCATTGTGTCCAAGATCATGTACTGTACTGTCAGCTGATTCTTCAATGCATTGAAGCATCTTCTTTTCATTCCATTTACTTTTTATACGCTTCATGACATCCTCGGAGGAAAGTAAATCGTCTGCAACAATAACCAAAGGGACTCCAATCCAGGTAGAACTATTATTATTAGTGACTGGTTCAGCAAGTGGTGTCTCCTGTATTTCAGATGCATTGGAATCCAGTTCGATTTGAGGGTTATCCAAAATTTCAGCAGAAGTAGACACTTCTGAGTCAATATGGGGTTCCTTATCTGGTTCAGCAAGGGGAGCATCCTCTGTTATTTTCTGAAGATCTGCATTCTCCCAATCTTCACAAACAGTTATTCTCTTCACAGTTTCCCAAATGCGGACAAATCTATCTGGTCCTGGCTGCCAAAAAATATCACCTTCTTTTCCTTTCAATATGAACTTGTACTGGATTGACTTTCCAACAGGTATATCCTGATTACACAAGGGAAAGAATAAACAACATTTCTTGAAGTTCTCTTTCAGAAAATATTTTCAAATTCTGATCAGATTTTACTCACCTTCTCAACAGTCCATACATGTCCTTCAGACCATGTCATCGGTAATGCTTCTAAAGGGTCCCATGAACCAAACATAGGATCACCTCCAACTAAAAGAAACTGTTCTCCGAAGTCACAATTCTTTTGCAACTCAAATGTTACATGAACAAACTTCGATTCATCTGCAAAACAAATTACAATGTTTGGATTTTGAATTCCACAGGATATAGTACACAAATTTAAAAAGCCATTAGAACCTACTTGTTTGTTCAATTTTTTCAGCTTCAGGTTCTGCATTTTCCGGGTTCACCTGCAACATTTCATCCAGGTCAAGACTGTCTAATAAAATATGTTCTCAATTTATTTAATGTATGTTAAGAACCAGACAACATTCCTTAACAAATTTCCCCACATAAAGAAGCCTATAAGTTTGGGAACAAAATTAGATGCAGTCCTTTTGATATTTTAGTATTGTTCTCTAACTGGAATTGTAGTTTTGGCTTGGTAGTCTTATGGTAATTTTTAACGGAAACATTTATTACCCTTCAAATCGGAAAGGAAATTGTACTAAAAGTATCTAAGAAACTACTTGTTCTTAGTTTGGCTCATATGCTCTTTGAATTACACTCATTCACGGGAAAAAAAAAATCTACACACAGTAAAGAGGCTTCACCTTAAACACCGAGAAATAGAGAAAACTTCAAACGGGAACTATGCAGAAAAGAATCTTCATTCATGCATAGGTACAAAGACAGTAAATCTTTAAAAACTAAATGCAATTAAAGCAAAAGGTTGGTTAGGTGGAAAATGGTAAAGAAAATAGGAAACAAAAACAGAATCGATGTTGAAGCGTCAAACATTGCAATAAACAATCATTCCTAAAAAAAGGCACAAAAAAAAGTGACAATGGAAACAGAACCAGGAAGTATAGAAGTAAAAAGAAAGGGTCAGCAGCAAGTTTTGGATCTACACATACTCATAGAAAAGGAAGAATACATAAAGATTATAAAAAGAAACCAAAAGGTGGGATAAAACTAGACAAACTCAACCTTTTAGTTAGTAAACTACAGTACACGAATATTCAGGAATAGAAAAGAGGCAAGAAAAGAAAAAGAAGCAAGAAAGGAAAAAGAACCAAGAAAAGAAAAAGAAGCATATATTGGGGAACCCAATAGAATCTCCCCCACCCGAAAGCAACCATGTTCCCAAAAAACAAGAGCCATGAACACGATAACTCAAAGAAAGAAAACCAAAGCTGCAAACGAATCACATAAGGAAAAAAACCTGGTCTTTTGATGGCACTGCATGAACTGGAAAAATACCCTTGACTGGAACAAGTTTGAGGAGACATACGTTGCAACCCTTCTTGCCGCTCCTTGAACGCGGAGAGAAGAAGAATTCGGGTCTATCAGAAACCCGAATGGCAACTCTGGGAGACAAAGATCCTAGAGTGTGGACGATGGACTTAGAACAAGAACTGGTGAGAGACTTCATCACTGGAAGAGTAGTGAAGTTTGGTGTGCCACGCAACACAACACAACGAGTTCTGTGATCGCTTTTGGTGGAAAGAAGCTGAAAATCCAAAATCTATCTAAGGCTGGCGGTGAGGGTGTGTTCGTGAGAAGCGGGGTGGGGTCCTTTTATATAGTGGTGGGGTTCAAGAACTAAGTTTAATTTTCTTTTAGTTTGTTATTTTATTTTACAGTGGTTCTAAATCATGCATGCAAGAAAACAAAAAAAAAAAAAAAAGGATCCACGTGTAAGCCTCAAGTGCAAAGGAAGTACCGCCATCAGATCCCTCCCTATGTTTCCTTCACTTTTTTTCTTACATTATTTTTACAGTTTATTAGTTCTGTTTAAAAAAAAATGTGATATTTTTTCTTCTTGTAAAAGATAAAAGATAAGTGCCAGAATGAAAATGAAAAATAAGTTTAAATATACTTTAACTTTTTTATTTCGGATAAGATTGATGTTCTTTCTCTTTAAATTTAAAATTAATTATTTTAATGACTGTAATTTGAATAAAATTGATGTAGTCTCTATGTTTAATGTAATTTAAAGAAGAACAAAGATAATGTAACTACCTGCAAGAAATATGAAGACACGCAATATAAAATCAAATTAAATTAAGTATATTTCAATAAAATTGAAAATAATTTAATTAAGTAAGATGCAACTATATAATTTAAATATTTATATAATAATAAATTATGAAATCATATATTTCACAATCAAATATATTTTTTATTTATTTTAAATATTTATTGAGTACTTTAGTTAAACTAAAAAGGTTGTATGAATACATATTAATTAAAAAATCAAAAATAGAATACGCACTTATATCCTTGTAATTTTCTATATTACTAATTTGAGCATCTAGTAAATTCGATTTTCGGTTAAATATAATTTAATTAAATAAGATGCAATTATATAATTTAAATATTTATATTATAATAATTGATGAAATCATATATTTCATAATTAAATATATTTTTTATTTATTTTAAATACACCTCAATCTAAATTAAAAAAAATTATGAATATATATATATATATATATATATATATATATATATATATTAAACATGGAGTACTCACTTTTATATTTATAATTTATATACTTTTAATGACTTGAGCATATGGTTGTCTTTGGTAAATTCAACAATCTCCTATTAGAGTTATAACTTGGTTTGCAAGACAAGCCATCTTCATCCACTTTGAAAGGCTTACACTTTTTTCTACTAAGAACATTCAGCACACACCATGGGTTGGGTAAAGCTTTTCCTAGAGCACTAGTCTTATGGTATATACTTATAATTTATATACTCTTATTGACTTGAGCATCTTGTCGTCTTTAGCAAATTCGACAATCTTCTATTGGAGTCATAACTCGGTTTGCAAGACAAACCACCTTAAGAGACTAACACTTTTTTCTGTTAAGAACATTTAGCGCACAACATGGGTTTGGTAAAGCCTTTCCTAGAACACTAGTCTTATGGTATTAACTAAAAGCAAAATTGTCACCTCTTCATCAATGATCCTTGAGATGAATCCACTAGTGAACACAACCTTGACGCCACAGATCGAGGTTCTTCTTCCAAAAAATGAGGAAAAACTTCATAATGTTATAGCTAGAATGCAAAGCAAGTTTGATAAACACTTGGAGTTTTTGAAGGAGCAACATTGGGCCTAACTAAGTCAACATCAGAACAAATTATAGGTTATACATGAGAAACTCACCATGCGAGAACATAATTGAAAAATTCATCGATTCAAATAGAACGCACAAGATCAAGTCGAATAGGTTGTAGAGTCTCAACCGATCCCTACCTCTTAGGATGCGCACCTCGGGACTCCTGACACCCTCCACACACCTATAGAGGCATAAACACAATTCCAACTCAGATAGACAATGCCAACCTAATGATTTTATGTAGAGGCCCTCTCTAAGGGGGAACTCGAGGATATGATCAATAATAACTTTTCAAGGAGATTCCAACTCCTCTATTGAATGAGGCGGTGAAAGCAAATCTTGCAAGCCTCCATCTCTTCACACTAGACGTCATGAAAGCTCAATTTCTCCAAAAGTGGAAGTGGCCAAGTGTGGAAAAGTATTGTAGGACAACGAACCTAAAGGTTTATGTCAAGACATATCTTACTCAAGCTAATATCTTCTTAGGGGACTCTCTTTCTGACTATCTTGATAGGACTGACTTTGGAATGGTACTATTATCCACCAAAAAACTTTATTGATTAGTTTGACACATTTTGTGCAAGGATTTTAGCCTGCTTTGTTGATTGTAAACCTATGGTTGCAGCATTGGTATCTGTCCATAATGTTGTACTAGGGGACTCCAAGACACTACGAAAATATATGCCAATTTGTAAAAAACAGGGGGAGAAAGTAGCATCAAATTGTTTATTCTTTGTGTCTAATTGATCGTTTTATTGGTTACAAATGTTCTAAGTCATACGATTAATGTTGATTTTGTCATCACCAAAAAGGGGGATATTTTTTAGTCTCTAAACGATCTAGACAATATGTCTAGATGTTAGAAGGTCTGATGAGACACTAGATGGTCTCTAAGTTCATATCATATGTTTACGTTTGCTGATAAAAAAATTGTTTTTATAATTTTTTTGAATATTGGAAGATCTAAATAGTGTTTTAAACAGCTACAGTATGTATAAGATCTCTTGAGCGTCTATAATCTTTATTCATGATAGACAATCTAAGAAAGTATTCATGTTAAACTATCATGCTAGACGGTCTCATGAATAGATTGAATGTGTAATATTTGTTTATTAAAAAGTTGAACAAAACTTTTGAATATACATATCTACACATTCAATCAAAGGTACTTTATACTCAAAAGGTTAAAATTTGAAATCATTATATTTTGAACGTTCATCCCTATTTTTAAGATATCTTTAATGTTTATCTTTTCTTAAACATATTTGATCAAGTTAATATTTGTAATTATCTTATATCCTGTTTTAGCATATCGTTGTATATTTTCTATATAGAAATATTTTGAATAATTGAAAATCTTTAATGCTGCAGAATGAGAAGATTATCAATTTAAGTTTCAATTTTTTTTTTACTAACCTATATTGAGATTACTTTCGAATTAGTTTTGTTAACCAAATTCGAAGCAAAAACAAATTGAATGATTGCAAATCCAAGTTTTTCATAATTTTGAGGATTACGTACTAGAAAGATGAAGATAAAAGATAATGCAAAATTCAAAGTTAACCAATTTGAGGACCAAAGGTCAAATATATGTATATATATATATATATATATATATATATATATATATATATATATATATATATATATATATATATAAAGAGATTGAAGGAGTAGAATGAAGTAAGGTAAGTCGAGGAACAAAAGCCATATTAGTAATCTTACTGAAAATACATAAATAGTTGCAGTAAGTGTTTAATCTAGCTATTAGAGCATGTAGTGTATGAGGTTGAGTGTTTACACGTTGTGAAGTAATATCCATGTGAGCTTTCTTTATGCCCTTTTTTGTAGTGTTCTATTGTTTCTTTAGAGAGTTATTAATCTTAGGGGGAGGTTTAGAAGTTGTACATGGGGAGGTGTTAATACTTGTTGTAACCTAAAGAGATGTTAATATTTGTTGTAACATAGAGATGTGAAGATACTTATTGAATTGGGATAAGTGTGAATACTTGTTGAACTGATGACTTCTTTTATGGAAAGTGCAGAGTCAAAAATAATAATTTGTCCTTAAAGATGGATATCGAACCCACTAGGAACAATTTTAAAATCCTAATAGTAGCATTCAGTAAGTATAAGAATATGTATTGATCCTGCCGCTTGACTCGAACGTGGAGGATTGCCTCGTCACTCCTTCGTCGAGCCCTCTGTTCTGCAGGAACGCTCCAAGAACCACCACCGGAACTCCAAACGCTGCCTGCAAAACACACAGACGGCGCCTCTGGCAGCCGTTGTAGCTCCGACGCTCAAGTCAGGCAACAGGAACACCAAAACTATATCTGAATCTCTCTGTGAGACTCGTGTGTAACTGTAAACTCTAAAATGTGTAAGCTGTAAGAATCTGTCAAAAACCCCTCTCAAGTTCGTTAAGAGTTTCGTATATATACCTGAGTCTTTCTCTCTCCTGACGGTTATTCCTCTTGACACGTGGATAACATCTGGTCATACACGTGTCACCATCTGGAGTACCTGCAGCTGAAACGTTACTTCCACTGTGCCCCTACGACTAAGTTATCCACACAGCGAGTAGCTTAGTACACAGGCTACTCTGGGCGCAACCTTAACATGGCGAGCTGGTTAACACTGTAAGGACCTGTAAAATTAAATTGGAATAAAAAGGAATATATTTTAAATGAATTCTAAGTATGTTTTTATTTAAAATAAAAAGGAAGGAAACTGTAGTTTAGAAGACTATGAGATCGCCTGGTTAGTACATGATCGCCTGTCGCCTAGACTACACATGATCGTCGGGCGCGAGAGGCATGGAGGCATCGCCAGGGCGCGAGGCATGTGGACATCGCCAGGGCGCGAGGGGCATGCGGGTGTCGCCAGGGATAGACATCGGTCGTCTCCCAGAGAGAGACATCGGTCGTCCTCCAGTATGAGACCTCAGTGGATGGTCATCGCGCGAGCGGTCATCGGTGGAAGGTTATCGCGCGATGTCGAGTTTCACACAGATGAGGTGGGACCCAGACTCCCAGCATGACACGTCCTGCACGCGCGCCACGTGGACAAAAAGGGTGGTTCAGAATAATGACATCAGAAGGTTGGCATGCGCAAGAGACACTCGCGGTCGTACTGTTCAGGAAAGTGGTTGGCATGCACAAGAAGACAACCGTGGCCGTACGGTTCAGTGAAACGTACACTCTGGCTTTCTTGCAGAGGGGGTGGTGGCAGCAGCATGCGTGGACAAGAAGGCTTGGATTCAAAAACCCACTGCGAGGAGGCAAAGAACGTTACAGTGGCTCAAGAGTGAAAGTGTGAGTGCATCTTCATCCCTCTCTTTTCTCTCCTTCGCGCTGCGATTCAGGCATCCTCAAGCACCAGTGCGACCAGCGACGACTGCCCTTAGAGCACCTGGGAGGTTCTCTGCAAGTTCTACAAACCAGACGCTGAAAACAGAGCTAAGGCATCTTTAACCTTCGGTGGGTTTTGGAGCTCTTGGTGTTTTGCGCAAGTCCAGGTAAGGGAAGCTAGCCTTTATTTCCAACGAAAAACCTTATAGTAGATGTTTGAGATGATGGGGCGACATGGTCGCCGATTTTCAACTTTTATTGCATAATCCTCTGTTTTTGAACGAGATCGCCGGTTTTGGCGTTGTTTTTCGAACTCCCCTGTTTTTGGTGTTGTTTGAAACTGTCTGAGATTTAAATGTGATATTCGAAAATCTGAACCTTGGCATGAGTTTTTCTGTGACTGGAATCGTTCATTAAGTGTTGTATGACGTGTTGAATGTTGTGAATGTGAGATCAAGGCATAGTATTTTTAGGAAAGAAAATACCGTGTAAGATCGTGTAGGATGTGCATTGATCGGTGATTCTATAATGAGATATCCTGACTCTGCTGAGATAATGGAATCACATAGAGGAAGTTATTCAGTTGGTGAGAGTCGAAGGAGGTTCATATGAATGGGTGAGTCGTGTGAAAAAGAACGAGCTCGGCCTGTTATATGGATTAACCCTGTCATACTGTGAGAGTGATGAATTTGAGATCGAGATTGTGTTGATGCGCATAGCTGTGGAAACATTACAGCAGTTTAGTATGACAGGTGCAGATCTCTGAGTCTAGTCAATGCACGAGTCTTCCGGAAGTAGTGTCAAATGTCTTGTGTGATGAGTCAGTGGAAGTCTGACGTGAGAAATGAGAAACATTGAATTGATAGACACTTGATGCATTATGTGAAATAGAACGACTCTTGAGAATATTGTGAAATATGTGTTTAGTTGATGGTTTACGTGGGTATCTTGAATTTGTTTTATCTTGATTTTAAAGTTCATATCTAAACTCTCTTTCAAATATCTAGCTTACCCTGTGATTTTGGTGTTGTGTTTGGCTTTTTCTTAAACCTGTGATGATCGTGTATAATTTACACGGGAGCAGATGATGTTGCAGGAAGTAGAGCTCCTCTGTGAGTGGTCGCCGGAAGGAGATCGCCTGTTCCTTTTTCTGTTAGGCGATCACCCTTCTTCTGTTTTCTGATAGGAGATCGCCGTTCTCTGATAGGAGATCGCCTTTTGCTGTTAGGAGATCGCCTGTCTTTCTATTTTAATGTAATTTTGTTTACGTTTTTGGAAAATTGACCGAATTTGTATTAAACTCCCTGTGAGGAAAAACTTCATTACATATATATAATTTTATTCACTTCAATCTATTTGTTACCTTTATTTTCATTATATAAATATGAATAGTATTTTGGCGGGATGTTACAAACACTAGGCATCGCAGCTCACACTACACATGGTGGCAGATATGCCACTTATCCTCTGTACTTAGACCATACAACAAGTGCTTGCCAAGTCTTCTCAAACACCCGGCGATGTGCTCTTTCGGCGACTTGCTGACCACCTGATCTCTTAACCTTAACACACGACGATCATGTGCAATCTAGGCGATTACTGATCCATACCGGCGATGAGCGACTACTCATCCTCAAGGCGATAGGCGATTACTCATCCTCAAGGTGATAGGCGATTACTCATCATCACAGGCGACAGGCGATTACCATTCTGAGTGATCGCCTCCCTGATTCGCCTGCTATCCTCTACCACGTGTTACTCTGTGAATGGTCCACGTGGTCAACTGCTGCTGATGTCATCGACTACCGATGACCGACCGGATCACAAGCCCCCTAGTCTCGAGCTGTGAACTTGTTCCCAGCGAAGAGACTAAGAAATCGTCTTCTGGCGGTCTACAGGAGCGCACACTCTGGTACTAACACTGTTTCATTCCTTCTTCTTTGCCTTCAAACATTCAAAGCATCTCTCTGCATGTGACTAACTGTTAACTAGCTTAGGCTTTAGTGCGATCTCACTGCAACCCCTCAAACTTGTCTTCTGACTTGATCGCGGCTAACTGTTACCTTAGCATTGCCTTCAACATTACTTCGTGCTGGATGACTGACTTAACGGGGCCTAAACGCTTCGGCTTCACGCAGCAGAACTTGCTTCTACCACCGACCACCGATTAGCATGTTAGTGCACCACCGATCAGTCATCGCGCTTCTGGCTTCGCTACACTTCTCTGCCACACCAGCGCTGAGTGCATAGAGGGCCTGAACACCAACTATAACGCCTGTGTTTTGGGGAAGAGAAGTGCTTCTCGGTGACCCCTCTTGCCTCAACCTCGCTGTAAGAAGTCGTGGGTGAGGTCTTGCTTCTCTCACCTCAGCCTCGCTGCACAAAGTCGAGGTGAGGACTTCTTCTCTCGCCTCGGCCTCGCTGTGAAAAGCAAAGGGAAGGGACTAGGTTCTCTTGCCTCAACCTTGTTGTGAAAAGCAGAGGAAGAGGACTTGGTTCTCTCGCCTTAACCTTGCTGTAAAAAGCAGAGGAAAAGGACTTTCTCTCTTGCCTCAGCCTCGCTGTACAAAGTCGAGGTGAGGACTTTCTCGTGGGTGCACGCTCCCAGGGGGGCGCCAGGCGTGGCTATCTAAGCGCACACACCGGGTGCGCCCTGCCTGCATTGCCTCATCGCGCGTTCTCTACACGTCCCGACCGGCGAGGAGCTCTTCTCTGGAATCATGCGAGGTGCATGTTTAACGCTCTCGCTGGGAACTTGGGTCCCAGCTTAACACGTGTTAGCAAGACCCCGATGACCATGCACCGACCGAGCACTAGCGCTTATCTAGGGGCTGATCTGCGGGTGGTGGTCACTCGGTAACTCACCACCGATCACCTGGTCTTGCACCTGGGGCAAGGAGAACTTTAAACCGGGAACACTCGCACACTTTATATACTGAAAATCTTTTATTGGGTAGCATCGTTAAAAAGAGTGCCCCCTGATCTGCTCAACAGTTTAATACACTAAGTGTGTGTACAGCGCGATAGCGCATCTACTTTACAGCTTAACCAAAGTAAGAAACAAGCGGGTAGCGTTCTACATCCTGGGAATAGCTGCTCCATCCAGAGTCTCCAGCCGACAAGCTCCATTCTCCAACGTCTCAACCACTCTGGATGGGTCTCCTTTATCCGGCGATGACCGCCCTGGCGATGCACACTCGTGGGGCGATCATGCCTTCCGCTCCAGCTCTGGGAGCCCCCCCAGTGTAGCCTCTTCCATCACCTCACCTCCCCAAACACAGGGAGTACATGCTGCTGGTCGCCTGCCTGGGACCCCGAAGCGCGATCACCTTGTGCCTTCTGCAGGTAATCGGTCAGGAACCCTGTCTTCACCAACTCAGCAAGCTGACGCCCCAACGCTAGGCAGGTACGGAGTGTATGTCCATAAGCTTGATAGAATTCACACCACTTATCCTTCCTCCCTCCAAGTACCCTATCGGTTTTCTCTGGCACATGGAGTCTTGCTGCCACAGCAGGGATGGCGATCAGCTCCGCCAAACTTATCATGAAATCATACCTGGGGGGTGCGTTGCTTGCACGCCCCCTGGTCTGGTCCTTCCTGGGTGCATAAGGGCGAGACCTTCCCTGCTCCTTCCTCCCTTCCTTGATCTCATGCACCCGCGCTTGTTGCTGCTGATTCCCCTGACCTCCACGTGGCTTCGACGGTGCAGCACTTCCTCTCTTCTCAGAGACCTCTGTCTCTGCTACTATGTGTGCCACCGCGCGTCGCCGTATCTCGGTGAAGGTGGCAGGGTGGCTCCTGATGAGCGATTCACTAAAAGGACCAGGGAGGACACCTCTCTTGAACGCATGCACCAGCATGTCCTCATCCTTGACGGGCAATCTCACCACCTGCGCCCCAAAGCGATTGAGGTAGTCCTTCAACAGCTCCCCCTGATACTGGCGCACGTCAAACAGGTCGTAGGACACCACTGGCGCAGGTCGGTTGATGATGTACTGCTCCGTGAACAGCTTCGCAAACTGATGGAATGAAGTGACGTGGCCCTATGGCAGGCTCATGAACCACTCCATAGCCACTCCGCTCAGCGTACTCATGAACATCTTGCAGTACACAGCATCTGAACCTCCAGTCAGCATCATCTGAGTGTGGAAGGCTGTCAGGTGTGCTTCTGGATCTTCCACCCCCGTGAACGACGCTTTCAGTCCCACCAGATTGGGAGGCACCACCGTGTTCATGATCTCGGGGGAGAAAGGCATAGGGAATACTCTAGGAGGCGATTGCGGCGTCGACGTCCTCTCTTCAACTGCGCGCTCCTTCTGCGCCTGCAATTCCCTACGCAGCTCTTCATTCATACGGCTCAACTCTTCGTTTCTTCTCTGTGATGCAGTCAGCTCTGCACGCATTTTCTCTTGCTCAGCTCTCGATTCCGCGACGCTATCTTGCAGCGCGCGCATCATCTCCACTGCCTGCGCCATGGTAACAGCTCCTTCTTCAGCAGATGGCACATGTGAGGTTTGCCTGGTTCTTCTTCTCATCCTCTCAACACTTCGATGTAACTTCACTTCGACGAAATGATCAAGAAGCTCCAAGAAACTTCAAGAAACCTCAAGAAACTTCAAGAACTGCAATGTGGATGGGAACAAAATTCACACGGGCCCCACGGTGGGCGCCAATGATCCTGCCGCTTGACTCGAACGTGGAGGATTGCCTCGTCACTCCTTCGTCGAGCCCTCTGTTCTGCAGGAATGCTCCAAGAACCACCACCGGAACTCCAAACGCTGCCTGCAAAACACACAGACGGCGCCTCTGGCAGCCGTTGTAGCTCCAACGCTCAAGTCAGGCAACATGAACACCAAAACTATATCTGAATCTCTCTGTGAGACTCGTGTGTAACTGTAAACTCTAAAATGTGTAAGCTGTAAGAATCTGTCAAAAACCCCTCTCAATTTCGTTAAGAGTTTCGTATATATACCTGAGTCTTTCTCTCTCCTGACGGTTATTCCTCTTGACACGTGGATAACATCTGGTCATACACGTGTCACCATCTGGAGTACCTGCAGCTGAAACGTTACTTCCACTGTGCCCCTGCGACTAAGTTATCCACACAGGGAGTAGCTTAGTACACAGGCTACTCTGGGCGCAACCTTAACATGGCGAGCTGGTTAACACTGGGCATCGTAGCTCACACTACACATGGTGGCAGATATGCCACTTATCCTCTGTACTTAGACCATACAACAAGTGCTTGCCAAGTCTTCTCAAACACCCGGCGATGTGCTCTTTCGGCGACTTGCTGACCACCTGATCTCTTAACCTTAACACACGGTGATCATGTGCAATCTAGGCGATTATTGATCCATACCGGCGATGAGCGACTATTCATCCTCAAGGCGAAAGGCGATTAATAATCCTCAAGGCGGTAGGCGATTACTCATCATCACAGGCGACAGGCGATTACCATTCTGAGTGATCGCCTCCCTGATTCGCCTGCTATCCTCTACCACGTGTTACCCTGTGAATGGTCCACGTGGTCAACTGCTGCTGATGTCATCGACTACCGATGACCGACCGGATCATGTACAATAATTTGATTTGATTTGATATTTACAATAGTTTTCATGAAAATTAAATAAAAGTAAAGTAAATGATTTTATGATTCAATTGGAAAAATTGGGATTGGGGTTCATCCTTCTCACTCGTATGGATTTTTACAAAAGATTATAATATTCAGTCTTGATTGATATTGATGCATATATAAAAATCATTTATATCAATTCCTCGCATACAAAATTATTAAGAGTGTCTCTTAAATATCCATTCCTCACATATTTATAAGAACTCATTATCATTACAAACAAATGTTATAAAGTAATTAACATTTCAAATCTATTTCTAGCATTCAAATATGTTAAGCATTATCATTTAGGTCAAATTCTTATAAGTACTTTCCAGTCAAATCTAAGGATCAAAATCATGAATAATTCAAGATTTGAGAATAAAATGATAATACCAATCATCAATCAAGAATTGAAATATTATAGATAAATATCACCTCAATACATAAGATTTTGAACAAATTACTCCCATTCCTAAAGAAATGAATTAGCCACTCATTGTGGCTATTGTAAAGCATGGACAACAAGAAAAGAAGATCTAGAGCATTTCTCCTTGACAACTTCCTCCTTTAGGGTTTCCTTCCTTTGATTCCTCCCAATGATCCCAATCATCAAGGATTATGCCTCATGCCTTCTATTTAACCTAATTGGGCTTGAACTAAGTGACATCTTTATTTATAATATATTTATATGCTTCATCTCTTCTTAAATTCCTAAAAATAACATAAAATTGGGAATAAATCATTCTTATTTATCCCATAATCCAAAAATATGTAAAAGGGTTAAAATTCTTAAATTAGAGGTTGAATTATAATTATTTTATCACTTAAAGTCTATAAATGCCTATCTTTTTGTATGAAATATTACTGAGTTATAGCACTTATCATAAACCTGGAGAGGTCATAATTTTTGTAATAACTAGTTGGTTGCTGGAAGCTCTTATATAGTTGCTTAAGGGGTCTAGATGTAATCCAGATTTGGATGAATCAGGATAAACTTTTTGTGTTGATATCTTTTTTCTCTTGCCGTGGCTTTAATTCTCACTATTTGACAATCTTCTAGACAATATTACTAAACAGTCTACTCCATAAAATGGTCTAGAAATACAAGACCTAAAATAGTTATTCTTCTTTTTATAAACTAAAATAGATATTTTATGATATACATTCTTTTGTTCTTAGTCTTGTGTTTGGTGACTTGGAGCTTGTGGATGGTCTTCCATCAAGCTCCCCCCTTAAAAAAGGATCTATCCTCAGACCCGACTTTGGGTGTCACCTTATTTGAAGACATTGTAGTCAAATCCACCAGGTTCATGCATCCACCTGAAGAAGATAGCAAACATAAAGAAAATGCAAAAGAATAAAAGTTGATGGGTATGTAAACATAAAAATAATAATTTAGTTTGTGTGTTACCTTTATTGTGATTCTTATTACCTAAGGAAGGTAAATGAAACACCACAAGGAATGGAGAAAACAAAGTAGAAGAAAAAGAAAAATAAGTACCTCTTTTAAAAGAAGACTAAACATGCAAAGAGGTTGGGGGTGAGAATGAACAAGAAAAGTAAGAAAAAGAAAAATATATTCAAGATAGACCTAAAAAGTACTCTTATGTTTTTAAACCTTATGAAATCGCTTAATCTTTTGATTTAATTGTTTTATTTCAAACAATCTTTCAAAAGGTTTTTGAGAGGAATATTATGTTCTTGTTTGGTTTAGTCCTAGACAAAGATTTGTCAAAATTGAAATGTGTTTGTAGTTGGTTTTCCATTACTTATGAAGGTATTGAAAAACTAGCCATAAAGCTATTTCCTCTGTAAGTGAAAGTAATTTTATTAAAACAACCATAGTAATCAAATGTACATTGCAAGTGCCTAGGTTGTTCTAAGAAAATATTACAAGCTTCTTCAGGCACAATGGGACTTAAAACTTTTTTATCATAATATTCTAAAGAAGGTTGACTTTCACTTATTGACTCATAACTAAATCTTCATCATTTTGAAACCAAGAAAATTTATAAGATGGAAAAGAGGCATCTATGTTGGGTTTCAACATTTTAGTAAACAAAGTGATAAAATTACAATTATCCATAAGAGAAAACTTTTAAAAAATTTTACAATTTTTTTGAAAAAATTCTCACTATGGAGAGTATCAAGTTGATTTACATTCCTAAACAAAATATTTGTATCAAGGAAAGAATCATTTTCAATGTTCAACAGACCAGGACTAGATTCTTCTTCTTTCAACTCTTCAAAAATAACGTGAGTTTTTGGTTGCGTTATAGACTTTGAATAGGGTTGTCTGTATTGTGTAGGTTCGGTTGTTGTTGAGATTGTGTGGGTTTAGGGTTTACATAATTGGGATTAGTACGTGATTCTATTTTCTGCGTGTTCAGATTTCACGGTTAAAATTGGGTTTAGGGTTGTTTTGTTTTTAATTATTTGATGCATGTCGCTAACATTTTTCATTTCCGCAATCTGGCCCGAGATTGTTTGACTTGGACGTTTTTGTGAGATTTCGGTAAAAGGACGAGTGCATGGAAGGTTTGATGCCAAATTTTAATTATCGTCCCAAAATTGGCTTGGCTGTAATGGGATAACTGTTATAGAGTTTATGTTATGATTTTTTTTTTATCAGCAATTTATGTTATGATTTAATAGACATCCTAATATAAGATGAATGGTATAATTAACATATAGTATGCATATGTTATTTCCTCTACTGCACGTCTTAAAGTTATGGAGTTCTAATTAGTATTAATACGCCGGAATTGATTATAATCAACATCAATTTTCTTTATTGTTTTGTCATGGATGTATGAAATAGATGGTGGTGAAGAAATTGAAATAGGTCTTGAAATAGGTCTTGAAATAGGCCTTGTTCAGTTACGTAGTTACTCAATTCAGGATCTAGTAACTATGTCCAATAATTGTATAGGATTTACAAAAATTAACTTGGTTGATTCCACGAATACAAAAATTATTTTGAAATTGAAAATTATTTGTGGTTAGAATTAAGTTAATTTCTTCTAAGTCTTATATGTTATTATAATTGATTTTGTTGTATATATACATTATTTGAATATCATATCAGTGCAATCATAAAACTAAAGAGTGCAAAGATAAGAACCGTCTTATATTGGGATGATTGATATTTAGTGGTTTACAGTAGGCAAATTTAGGTAACAAGTCTTAAAAAGTACTTCATATTATTAAACTACCTGTAAAGCACAAAAGATGGAACTGGTTCAAAGAATTGTAATTCAGATTCATTCAATTTTGAAACATGACAACTTGTTGAATAATGTAATATTTGATGCTGGAGTGTTTTTCATCACAACAGTCACTGAAAATCTTCTTTCTCTCACTGCATGTTTATATGGCCTTCAATCTCCGAATTTAATAACATTATAGCAATATATATATTTTCATCATTTTTCTCCAATTTTGTTGAATCCTTCATGTCATTCCTCGTGTACCTGCAAATGAAAACATGTTTATAATATTATTTTTAAAATATTGAATATTAAATATGCATATTGTAGGCATTGATTGAGAATATAAGAACTCAACATGATGATGGAACTACTACTGTCTTAAGCAAGGTTATCAGACTCAAGAGTCTACTCAGACTCGTGGGAGTCCTGTAAACCCGACTCGTAAACCCGACTCGTAGACTCGTAAGAGTCTACTTCACATAAAAATTTAACAAAAATAATAATAATTCATGATACAAATCCATAATATTAAAATAAACAAGTTCATACACCAACAAAATAACTAAAACAACACAAATGTTATAGTTTAAAAGTCTCATTCATCTAATCCTCTAAGGAAATCAGCTCCAAGATCTTCATGATCATCTCCATCATCATCTTCATCACCATCTCCTTCATCATCATCTTCATCACCATCAACATCATTATCAAAAACTATGTTATCAAAATCAGCTGCATCTGGAATTAAATCATTTAAACTTGTTCCTCCTAAGTCAAAATTCAGACCATCATTTTCAACTTGAGTTTGCTCAACCTCAACAACATTATTTTCTTCTTCAGTTATCCATTCATTATCGGACTCAATGTCTTCAAATGGAAGAGCAACAGATCTTCTAATTTGTTTGCTTCTCAACTTCGAGTTATACATTACATAAACTAAGTCATTCATTTTCTTTTGGTGCAAACGATTTCTTCTTTTTGTATGAACCTATAATTAAATATGAAATTTTTGTCAATATATAAATCAAATCAAGAAAAACCTTAAATAACTTCAAGAACTTTAATTACCATTTCAAATGAGCTCCAATTACGCTCACACCCTGAAGAACTACAAGTTAAACTCAACTCGAACAACAAACCTCTAGTTCTGGAGTTCTATCCCCAAACATTTCCCACCAATCTGCAGGCAACATACCTTTCCTACTCAGCTTTGCATCTTCCAAAGAAAATGTTTCTCTTGCATGGTGAAAATCAGTAAGTTGCAAATTGATTTTTGTTCTTTCTGCAACATCATTAACCAATCTTCTCATGCACATATACAACCCCTCCTTCACCTCAGCATCATTATTTCTAAAGTTTGGTTGATAGTGTAATTGGGGATTTAGGTAATAGGCAGCTGCATGCAAAGGCCTATGAAGCTGATTATTCCACCTTTGATCAATGATTTTCCAAACAAGTTCATAACTACGTACCAATTATGTTATGTTAGAAATAATTACACAAATAAATAAGTATTTAAATTTAAAATGGAAGAAACTTATAAATGTTACCTTTTCTTGATATTATTAAAGTTGCTTTTAATCTTCTCTTTGGCGCAATCCATCTCCTCATATATAAAATCCCATTGCGGGTTTTACATCCGAATCTACCAATCGAAGGACCACCATAAGAGGGACAACAACTTTTAAGCATATACTTATATTCTTCCAAAATCGACTATCTAATACCACATTTTGAATTTTTTTTCCTTCTTGTGAAGTTCCAAACTTGCTTGTTTTCCATTCTTCAGAGTTAAACATTGTCAACAATGATGTTTTCATTTCATACAAACAAGCTAGAGTCAAGTATGCTGTGGCAAATCTAGTCATTCCAGGCCTTATTAGGTCCCTTCCATTTGTAAACTTTTTCAAAATTGTAATTAACATTGCTCTACCATAAATGTAAGTAGTGATCCTTCTTCCCTTCATGATAGTAGTTTCATGGACCTTTAATTGTTTCTCAAAATCTTCAAAGATTAAATCAATACAATGGGCAACACATGGAGTCCAATATAAGTGCTCCCTTTTTTGCATCAACAGTTCTCCAGCTGCCTTGAAATTTGCAGCATTATCAGTAACTACCTGCACTACATTTTCCTCACCAACAAATTCTACCGCATCATCCAACATTTTAAATACTTTTTCGGCAGTTTTTGAGATGTCAGAGGTATCTAATGAATAGAGAAATACAATCCCTTTAGGACTATTCACCAAAAAATTACAAATTGAACGTCTTTTTTTGTCTGTCCATCCATCAGACATAATGGTACAACCTGTTCTCTTCCATTCATCCTTATACTCTTGAAGTTCTATATCAGTTTTGTCCACTGCTTGTTTCAGAAGCTTCTCTCTAATATCATGATATGTTGGAGGTTTATAGCCAACACCATATCTACCAATCATGTCACACATCTTTGCAAAAGCTGGATTTCTAATAACATTGAATGGGATGGCACTTGTGTAGAAAAATTCAACAATTTGAGCATCAACCTTTTCTTTATCACCTCTCTTGTACATTTGATTCAAAGTAGCTTGAACACCATCAGGTGATGAAGATTTACTTTTAAACATCTTGCTAGTGATACTTTCACTATCTTCCTCACCATCACTTTGTCCAAAACTATTCAACTTTCTTTTCTTCAATGAGGCATCTTTAGCTTCTGAGACAACTTTCAACATTAAAACTTTGACTTCTTCTGGTACTGATACACAAGGTTCAGAGTCATATCTTGTTCCGGCAAGATGATGTTTGAATCTAAAAATTCCTCCATTAAATATTTTTGAACAGTAATTACATTGCACTTTTTTTCCATTCCCTGAAGCATCAGTTCCATGCTTCCTTCCAATATCTGTTCTATTTCCAGCAGCATTCTTACTTCTAGGTGGCAGTGGAAATGCTGAATTTGAATCAGTTCCAGACATCTTACAATATGCCAAAAATTTTAAAAAAAAAATCAATTAGCCAATCTAACCTAAAATTCAAAAAAATTTGGCCTAAACCCAATCAACAAAAATCTGCCCTAAACCCAATAAAAAAACCCCAATCCATTTTTAAAAGCTCAAACAAACCTAATTTAAAAAACTCTAACCCTAAAACCCAATCACAATCACCACAACAGCAGTAGCGCAGCACATACCTAGAACAGCAGCTTCGCGAACGGTCGGCGGCAAGGGCAGCGAGGATCGCGGCGGGGTGCGGCGGAGTACGGCGAGAGGCGCGATGAGAAGCGACCACTGTGCTGTGACGCGCGACGCAGTTCGACGAGCATTGCAGTGCGACGAGCGACGACCAGTGCGGCGAGCGACGAGCGGAGCGGAGCGACGAGCGGAGCAGAGCAACGAGCGACGACCAATGAAGAGCGACGTGGTGCGGTGGAACTGTCAACGGTTGTGAAGAAGACGAAATCGCAAGTGAGGAGTGAAATCAGGTAAAACCCTAAAAAATCTAACCTAATTGAAAGGGAACGGCACCGTTTTGGGTTTTTTTGGGCAACTCGCTGACTCGGTCTTAAACTCTCGAGTTTGACCGAGTTTGACCGAGTCAACTTCGGGTTTACTCAAAAACGAGTTTGCTCCTGAGTTAACTCGCCAACCTACACCTCACTCGTAAACTCGTAAGGGTTTACGAGTTAACCCTAGAGTTTGATAACCTTGGTCTTAAGTGCAGTATTGGAGGCAACAAAAACTGTAGAGAAAAAAGAGAAAATGGAGAATTCGGGTGAACCAAATTCCTTGCTTTATATGAATTTGGAAACTATTAGATTTTAGAATGTGGAGTATATTAGGATTGATATACACATGGGCTACGAATAATACAGCCACGACCTTAACAAAAAAGGAAAGAGACTAGAGTTGAATTTAGATTTGTATGCTTTCCTATTAAATTAAAAAATTTGGATACAATATGTTATTTAATAAAATAGAAATGCCAACAAACAACACACTCTATCGCATACTAGTAGTTGACCATCAAGAAATGGAGGCTAGCTTTTTTTTTTTCTTCCAACTTTCCTCATGATCACAATGAGAGGGATATGTGGAAGATTTTTCAAAGGTGGGACGAATTAAGGATATCTTTATCTCAAGCAGGTTAAATATCAAAAGGCAGAGGTTTGGTTTTGTAAGATTCCGAAGGGTAGTAGATGTTGATGTTCTTGAAAGAAGGTTAAATGTCATATGGATTGGGACTTGGAAATTAAGGGTGAATAAACCAAAATACAAAGATCACAGGAGACAAGGAAGGAGTGGAATGGATGTCATAGACCAACACAACAGAGGAAGGAATGGAAACAGAAGGAAACTAGCCAAACTTACGCACAGGTGGTGGGTAGGGAGAGTCGTCAAGTGCCAGTTCAGCCAGCAAGGAACGTGAATGACAGGAACTCAAATGTGGTTGAGGTACAAAACAAGATTCATATCAGAGTTGAGGAGGAAGACAAAAACTGGTTGAAGAGCTGTTATGTTGGAAAGGTGGCAGATGCAAGGAAGGTACAGGCAGTGAAAGAGAGCTTTCTCATGGAGGGGTTCAACTTCATCAGAATGAGATACCTAGGGGGGCTTTACGTGTTGCTGTCTGGGGAATCGGATGAGGTTCTCCAAAATTCGATTGAAGAACATAAGGAATTGTACTCTGAAACATTTGAATCCGTAGTACCATGGGCGGATAACCTGGTTATTCAGGAACAGTTGGTGTGGGTTAGATGCAGAGGAATACCTCTTAGATTCTGGAACAGTCACTGCTTTGAACAAGTTGCTGCTCAAGTAGGGGCGTTGGTGGAGGTTGACGTTGCTACATCAGAACCCCAAACCCTTGAGTTTGCATGGCTGTAGGTGAGGGTTCCGATTGGAGGAAAGCTTCGCGTGGTGAAGAACATGTGGTTCAACGAAATACAGTGCCAAGTTGTTATTGAAGAGGAACCCAACCTTTCGAATCCATTTGTTGGTTATTGCTAGCATAGTGTGGGGGTGGCACGCAATGGGGTGTCGGAGGAGGGTTCGGAGGGGAATTTTGGAGAGGATTTTATAGAGTCCGAAGGGTCTAACTTAGAAGACCGAAACGAAGCAGAGGTGTGCGGCGGTGAGGAGCCTTCGGTGATGTTTCCGATGAAAGAGACAATGGTCAACGGTGGCGCGTGTATAGATAGACCGAGTGGAGGCAGTGGGTCTAGGTGTGAGGGAAGGTTACCCATTTTGGAGGCACACGCTAGCTGCAAAAGAAAAGAGGGAGAGAGCACGGGCCTTTCAGAGGGTGTGGCAGAACAAAAGAGTATTAGGTTTAGTTTGGAGGAGGTAATGGCTAATGGTAGGGTTTGTGTGGAGATCTTTTCTGACCTAGTTGCAAATGGGCCAGCTAAGACCTAACCAAGGGAAGGGTGTGTGCTTAGCACTTTTTTGGGTCTGGGCCCAACGGCAGTGGAAGAAGAACAGTTTGGAGGGGTGCCAAAAGAAGCTTTCTCGTAAGATGGTTGCTGCGGACATGACGAGGGTGGCACGGGCGGTAATGACGATGGCGGCGACGGGTGCGAAGACGTCAACGACAGCAGAGACGGCGTTGATGGCAAGAAGATAAGGTGCAATCCAAGGCAAGGCAAGGCACAACTATGGAGTGTTCACGCTGACGACAGCGGCGAGGTTGACGGCGCCGACTATAGTTGAGGCGGTCACGATGAGGGTAGCGGCAGTTTTCCTGGCGAGAACAGAAGGGGTAGTTCAAGGCAAGGCAAGGCACTATTTGAATCTATGAGTGGCGAGCACGAAGGAAAAGGAACCGTGAGGGCAGCGAGAATGGGCAGCGGAATGGGTTCGCCGGAGTCGCGGAGATCTGAACGGTGCACGACGACACTTAAGACAGCCATCATAGAAGGCACGAACAAGATTACCACGCGAGCAAGGGCTAGGGCCATGGCAGCTGTTGTAGTATCAAGCTAGAGTGGTGCAACGGCGGAGGAAGGTGGCAACCATGGAAAACAAGTCGGAGGGGAAGGCTTAAAAAACGCAGGTACGGGGAGAATAAGTCTTACGGGGTCATCCACAAATCGTCGTCCAAAAAGCGAGATTCAAGGTTAGATTCCCATGGCCACAATATTAGCTTATCTAATAGTGCGGTTGAGAATTGTAATAGGTTATTTTGGATGAATAATGAGCAGTCTGAAGCTTTTAGAATCTGGAATATTGGAAAGGAGTTGGAATTCTCTTTTTCGGGTGAAGATGATATTGTTATAGGCCGATTACATGCAATGGAGATAAGAGATAACACAGTTATGAGGAGGGTGAGTACAAGCAGGGTGGAGAATAATGTATCTGATGATGAAGATAATTAGTATGAATATAAGAGGAGTAGGGGGAAGCAACAAAAAGAAGTATTTGCATGATCTGATTCAGAAGGAACGAGCATATATGGTGTGCTTACAAGAGACTAACTGCAAGGAGGTGGGAATGGAAGAAATTTTCAAAATGTAGGGTACAAACGAGGTTGAATGGGTTGAGAATGGGAATGATAATAATACAGGAGGGGTGATCACTATGTGGAGGAAAAACTAATGTTTTCTGTCTAATGCATTTGATGGGAATAATTACAGCATAATTGAGGGGGAATGGAGGTTAGGAGAGGTTTCTCAAGTTACCATGGTCAACATGTACAACTGTGGTACTCTGTCAGATAGAAAAATTGTGTGGGATGAGGTTCGGGAAAGGAGAAGGGTGACCAACACAAAGGCTTGGTGTGTGGTTGGGGAATTTAATTCTATTAGGAGAGTTGGAGAAAGGAGGAATGTGAGTATTGTAACATCCCGCCAAAATACTATTCATATTTATATAATGAAAATAAAGGTAACAAATAGATTAAAGTGAATAAAATTATATATATGTAATGAAGTTTCTCCTCACAGGGAGTTTAATACAAATTCGGTCAATTTTCCAAAAACGTAAACAAAATTACATTAAAATAGAAAGACAGGCGATCTCCTAACAGCAAAAGGCGATCTCCTATCAGAGAACGGCGATCTCCTATCAGAAAACAGAAGAAAGGTGATCGCCTAACAGAAAAAGGAACAGGCGATCTCCTTCCGGCGACCACTCACAGAGGAGCTCTACTTCCTGCAACATCATCTGCTCCCGTGTAAATTATACACGATCATCACAGGTTTAAGAAAAAGCCAAACACAACACCCAAAATCACAGGGTAAGCTAGATATTTGAAAGAGAGTTTAGATATGAACTTTAAAATCAAGATAAAACAAATTCAAGATACCCACGTAAAACCATCAACTAAACACATATTTCACAATATTCTCAAGAGTCGTTCTATTTCACATAATGCATCAAGTGTCTATCAATTCAATGTTTCTCATTTCTCACGTCAGACTTCCACTGACTCATCACACAAGACACTTGACACTACTTCCGGAAGACTCGTGCATTGACTAGACTCAGAGATCTGCACCTGTCATACTAAACTGCTGTAATGTTTCCACAGCTATGCGCATCAACACAATCTCGATCTCAAATTCATCACTCTCACAGTATGACAGGGTTAATCCATATAACAGGCCGACCTCGTTCTTTTTCACACGACTCACCCATTCATATGAACCTCCTTCGACTCTCACCAACTGAATAACTTCCTCTATGTGATTCCATTATCTCAGCAGAGTCAGGATATCTCATTATAGAATCACCGATCAATGCACATCCTACACGATCTTACACGGTATTTTTTTTCCTGAAAATACTATGCCTTGATCTCACATTCACAACATTCAACACGTCATACAACACTTAATGAACGATTCCAGTCACAGAAAAACTCATGCCAAGGTTCAGATTTTCGAATATCACATTTAAATCTCAAACAGTTTCAAACAACACCAAAAACAGGGGAGTTCGAAAAACAACGCCAAAACCGGCGATCTCATTCAAAAACAGGGGATTATACAATAACAGTTGAAAACCGGCGACCACGTCGCCCCATCATCTCAAACATCTACTATAAGGTTTTCGTTGGAAATAAAGCTAGCTTCCCTTACCTGGACTAGCGCAAAACTCTAAGAGCTCCGAAACCCAACAAAGCTTTAAGATGCTTTCACTCTGTTTTAGTGTCCCGGTCTGGAGAACTTGCAGAGAACCTCCCAAGTGCTCTAAGGGCAGTCGTCGTTTGTCGCACTGGTGCTTGAGGATGCCTGAATCGCCGCACGAAGGAGAGAAAAGGGAGGGATGAAGATGCACTCACTCTTTCACTCTTGAGTCTCTGTAACGTTCTTTGCCTCCTCGCAGTGGGTTTTTGAATCCAAGCCTACTTGTCCACGCATGCTGCTGCCACCACCCCCACTGCAAGAAAGCCAGAGTGTACGTTTCACTGAACAGTACGGCCACGGTTGTCTTCTTGTGCATGCCAACCACTTCCCTGAACAGTACGACCGCGAGTGTCTCTTGCGCATGCCAACTTTCTGATGTCACTATTCTGAACCACCCTTTTTGTCCACCTGGCGCGCGTGCAGGACGTGTCATGCTGGGAGTCTGGGTCCCACTTTATTCGTGTGAAACTCGACATCGCGCGATAACCTTCCACCGATGACCGCTCGCACGATGACTATCCACTGAGGTCTCATACTGGAGGACGACCGATGTCTCTCTCTGGGAGACGACCGATGTCTATCCCTGGCGACGCCCGCATGCCCCTCGCGCCCTGGCGATGCCTCCATGCCTCTCGCGCCCGACGATCATGTGTAGTCTAGGCGACAGGCGATCATGTACTAACCAGGCGATCTCATAGTCTTCTAAACTACACTTTCCTTCCTTTTTATTTTAAATAAAAACATACTTAGAATTCATTTAAAATATATTCCTTTTTATTCCAATTTAATTTTACAGGTCCTTACATTCTCCCCAACCAGAAAAATTTTCGTCCTTGAAAATTGAATTACAAGGAAAAGAGGTATGGATAGGCTTCTCTCATGGGTTCTTCTAACTCCCAAGTTGAATCACCCGATCTCTCATCCCACACCACTTTCACCATGTTGATGGTCTTTCCTCTGAGTTGTTTACTTTGCCGATCGTCAATCCTGACTGGTTTCGCTTCAAAGGACAAGTCATCCCTGATCTGCACATCGTCCACTTCCAGTACATGACTAGGGTCCGCCATGTACTTTCTCAGTTGTGATACGTGAAAGACGTTGTGCAGATTCGCTAAATGGGGAGGTAGGGCGATCTCATAAGCCACTGGACCAATCCTCCTTAAGATCTGATATGGTCCCACGAACTTAGGGGACAACTTCTTTGATCTGATCGCCCGTCCTACACCCTTGGTTGGTGTCACTCTCATGAACACATGATCTCCAGCAGCAAACTCCAAAGGCTTTCTCCTCTGATCTGCATAGGATTTCTGCCTACTTTGAGAAGCTCTCATTCTGCCTTGTATCTGTTTCACCTTCTCGGTCGTCTGCTGAATCAACTCTGGTCCAACCAATACTGTTTCGCCTTCCTGGTACTAGCACAATGGAGTTCTGCATTTCCTTCCATACAAGGCTTCGTATGGCGTTATCCCTATGCTAGCGTGATAACTGTTATTATAGGTAAACTCCACCAGCGGCAACACCTCATCCCAACTTCCTAATTGATCCAAGACACACGTCCTCAGCAGATCTTCCAAGGATTGGATCGTTCTCTCTGACTGTCCATCTGTTTGGGGATGATATGCAGAGCTCATCCTCAACTTAGTTCCCAGGCAATCTTGTAAAGTCTGCCAAAACCGTGAAGTGAACCTGGGATCTCTATCTGAAACCATGCTGGAAGGTACTCCATGCAACCTCACTATTTCTTTGATGTACAACTGTGCCAACTTGGCCATGGGCATCCTCATATTCACTGGGAGAAAGTGGGCACTCTTCGTCAGCCGATCAGTGATGACCCAGATTGTATCATGACCCTTTACCGATCTGGGTAAATGGGTGACAAAATCCATGGCGATGCTGTCCCATTTCCACTCAGGGATATCCAATGGCTGTAACAACCCGC
Organism: Phaseolus lunatus; assembly: GCA_013389735.1. Lineage (NCBI taxonomy): Eukaryota > Viridiplantae > Streptophyta > Magnoliopsida > Fabales > Fabaceae > Phaseolus > Phaseolus lunatus. The sequence continues at coordinate 13,034,685 of CM023866.1, read as the reverse complement.
CAGGTCTTTGATGTTCTATCTTCGCCTTCTGACATGTTAAGCAGGTTGTAACATACTGGGCGATGTCTCTCTTCATGCCTGACCACCAAAATGACTCCTTCAAGTCATGGTACATCTTGTTCATGTAACATCCCTCCAAATTACTTTGAAATAAATATAAAATGAAAGTAAAGGTGACAAATAGATTCTATGAACAAAATATTATATATATGAAATGTAGTTTCTCCTCACAGGGAGTTTAATACCAATTCGGTCAAATTTTTTTCAGAAACATAAACAAAATGCAGAAAAAAAAACGAAGCAGGCGATCTCCTATCGGAAGAGACCGATCTCCTATCGAACGAGGCCGATCTCCCATCGGAGGACCCAAAACAGCCGATCTGCTTCCGGCGACCACTCCCTAAGGAGCTCTACTTCCTGGAAGATCATCTGCTCCCGTGTAAGTTATACACGATCATCACAGTTTTAAAAGAACAGCCACAGAACCAAAACACGCAGGGTAAGCTATATAATTTAAAGGAAGTTTAAATCATGAACATGAAAATCAAAGTAAAACAAGTTTCAAAATATCCATGTAAAACGTAGAGTTGCTCATATCATTCACCTGATCGCCCAAAATCACACATTTCACAACATTCACCCATAGTCATTCCATTTCACAATACTGCATCAAGTGTCTATAAACTATCAATGTTTCTCATTTCTCACGTCAGACTTTCCACTGACTCACCACACAAGACACTTGACACTACTTCCGGATTGACTCGTGCGTTGATTAGACTCAGAGATCTGCACCTGTCATACCACACCACTGTGAAATCCACACAGGGTCGCTGTGAATCCACACAGCATGCGCATATATCATCTCAATGTCAATAGTTCTCCTGGTATGACAGGGTTAATCCATAGGACAGGCGGAGCTCGTTCTTTTTCACACGAGACGCCCATCATATAGACCTCCTTCGACTCTCAACAACTGAGTAACTTCCTCTACGTGATTCCATTACCTCAGCAGAGTCAGGATATCCCCTTAGGAATCACCGATCAATGCACCTACTACAAGATCTTACACGGTATTTTCTTTCCTGAAAATACTATGCCTCGATCCCACATTCACAGCATTCAAAAACATCATACCACTCGAGTAATTGATTCAAGTCACAGCAACGAATCATTTCAAGGTTCAGATCTTCGAATATTTCATTTAAATCTCAAGTAGTTTCAAAACAACACCCAAAAACAGAGAGTTCACAAACAACGCCAAAACCGGCGATCTAGTTCAAAAACAGGGTGTTTCGAAGACTGTATATAAAACCGGCGACCACGTCGCCCAAGCACACAAACAGAGCATTTTACGCAGATGAAAACAAAAATGGCGACCACGTCGCCCTCACTTCAGAGATAGCTACACTATGGCTTGTATGGAAAAAGAGGTCTAGCTTCCCTTACCTGGACTTGCGCAACTACCAGGAGCTTCGAAATCCAACAGAGCTTGAAGAATGCCTTGGCTCTATTCTTGAGTCTGGTTTTGAAGGAGTTGCAGAGAACTTTCCCAGGTGCTCCAATGGTGTTGCTTCTCATCGTACTCTTGTGTGGAGATGCTGAAATCGCAACGCGGAGGAGGTAACTGGAGGAGAAGGGAGGGACTCACTCTTCCTCTCGTCGAATACAACAATGTTTTCTTTTCTCTCAGCCGTGGATTTTTTGTAACTTAAACCAACTTATCCCTCCAAAAGCAGCTGCCACCACCTACTCTGCAGGGAAGTTTGCGTGCACGCTTCCCTGAACAGTACTACTAAGCGTGCCTCTGCGCAGGCTACGCTCTGAGGTCACTATTCTGAACCACTCTTTTGTCTACGTGGCGCGCGTGCAGAACATTTCTTGCTGGGAGTCTGGGGCCCACGTTCTCTGGGTGTAACTCAACGTCGCGCGATGACCTTTCGCCGATGACTACCAGCTCGAAGAGAAACCACTGATGACCTCTCGCGCGAAGACAATCCACCGATGACCTCGCGCGAAGACAACCACCGATGACATCTTCCTGGCGAACGACCGATGTCTCCTTCGCCCTGGAAGACGACCGATGTCTTCCTCTGGGAGACAACCGATGTCTTCCCTGGCGACGCCCTCATAACTCTCGCGCCTTGGCCACGTCCACATGCCTCGCGCCCTGGCAATGCCCGCGTGCCTCGCGCCCGCGCGATGCCCGCATGCCCCTCGCGCCCGCGCGATGCCTGCATGCCTCTCGCGCCCGCGCGATGCCTGCACGCCTCTCGCGTCCGCGCGATGCCTGCACGCCTCTCGCGCCCGCGCGATGCCTGCACGCCTCTCGCGTCCGCGCGATGCCTGCACGCCTCTCGCGTCCGCGCGATGTCCACCTGGCGCTCATGTGTAGCAGGCGACCGGCGACCTCGTAGCCTTCTAAACTTAACTTTTTCCCCCCTTTTCTATTCTAAATAAAAACATACTTAGAATTTATTTAAAACATACTCTTTCATTCCAATAAATTTTTCAGGTCCTTACAGTTCATACCTGGATGTAGGCTAAGGCGACCCTTGTGACCTTCCTCTAGGATCATCTTCTTCAACTCTTCATTTGCAGGTATGCAAATTCTGCCATTAAATCTCAAGATCCCATCATCGCCCATCACAAAGTCTCTAGCCTGGTCGGTCCCTAGTGACTCCACAGTACGCTTCAGACTAGGGTCTTCCAACTGCTTATCCTTTATTGCTCCAAGGAAGTCATTAGTTATAGCCAGCTTACTACAACTAATGTGATTCACATGAAACTCTACCCCAAGGTTTAAGTCTCTGAACTGCTTGATCAGTTTCTGCTCTTCCATCATCATGGTGGCTACTTGTATTGATTTTCTACTCAAAGCATCTGCCACTACATTGGCCTTCCCTGGATGATACGTGAGTTGAAAATCGTAGTCCTTTAGAAACTCCATCCACCTTCTTTGTCTCATGTTTAGTTCCTTCTGATCGAACAGGTATTTCAGGCTCTTATGGTCACTGAACACCTGGAACCGAGCTCCATATAAATAGTGCCTCCAGATCTTCAAGGCAAACACCACAGCCGCCAACTCCAAATCATGCGTAGGGTAGTTCCTCTCATGAACCTTGAGTTGCCTTGAAGCATATGCAACCACTCTTTTCTCTTGCATCAAAACACATCCCAAACCTTGATGTGAGGCATCACAGTAGACATCAAAAGGTCTTCCTACCTCTGGGATCACCAGCACTGGAGCACTAGTCAACCTTTTCTTTAGTTCCATGAAGCTCTTCTCACATCGGTCGGTCCAAGCAAAAGGTTGATCCTTGCGGGTCAGCTGTGTTAAAGGAGCCACTACCTTGGAAAAGTCCTCAATAAACCTCCGATAGTAGCCAGCTAAACCCACAAAGCTCCTTATCTCAGTGACTGTCTTAGGACGTTCCATTGAAGCACTGCCTCCACTTTGGCTGGATCCACCGAGATCCCCTGGGCAGATATCACGTGTCCTAAGAAGTTGACTTCCTTCAGCCAGAACTCACGCTTAGAGAACTTGGCATAGAGTTGCTTCTCCCTCAGGATCTCCAATACTGTCTTCAGATGTTCTTCATGCTCTTCCTCGGTCCTTGAATAGATGAGTATGTCGTCTATGAAGACTACCACAAACTTATCCAAGAAAGGGCGAAAAATCCTATTCATGTAGTCCATGAACAGAGCTGGAGCATTTGTGACTCCAAACGGCATCACCACATACTCATAGTGCCCATACCGAGACCTAAAAGCTGTCTTTTGAACATCTTCAGCTTTTACCAAAATTTGGTGGTACCCCGATCTCAGGTCAATCTTGGAGAACACCGAGGCCCCATGTATTTGATCCATCAAATCATCAATCCTAGGTAGGGGGTACTTGTTCTTGATGGTCAACTTGTTCAACTGCCTGTAATCTATACACAGCCGAGACCCTCCATCATTCTTCTTAACTAGGAGCACTGGAGCCCCCCATGGAGATACACTGGGTCTGATGAATTGTTTCTCTAACAATTCTTCCACTTGCTTCTTTAATTCTACCAACTCGGCTGGTGCCATCCTGTAAGGTGCCATTGACACCGGTCCAGCTCCAGGTACCAAATCAATGGAGAATTCCACTTCTCTCTTAGGGGGTAACCCAGGTACTTCTTCTGGAAATACATCCGTGAAATCTTTCACCACATGTATCCTGCTTACGTCCCCTTCATTCTTCACCTCCAACCGAGCTAGGATCATGAAGCACCTCGCCCCTTCTTCCAACACCGACCGCCCTCGCTGAGCAGATATCACGTCTGACTCTTGGAGGTCTGGAAACGCTATCTTCTGACTACCGCAGTCTATGAGAACGTGATTGGCAGCTACCCAATCCATTCCTAGGATAACATCCAGGTCCTGAAGAGGTAGGCAGATCAAGTTCACTTTGAATCTGCGTCCCTCTACTATCACTGGACATTCGGGGCAAACTGTAGAGGTCAACACCTGTCCTGACGCAGGTGTAGAAACCAATAGTTCGAAAGGTAACTCCTTCACTAGAAGGCCCAACTCGGCTACACACAGGCTTGACACAAAGGAGTGTGTCGCTCCAGAATCAAACAAAGCTTTTACACCTCTACCAGCTATAAAACAAACACCCTACACGAGGTTACCTGACTGAGATGCTTCTGCTCCTGACATGGCAAACACTCTCCCTGTTGCCTGAGGTCTGCTGCCTTCGTTCCTCAACTGCTGAGAACCACTGGGTTGAGTCGCCCCATTCCTGTTAGGGCACTCTCTAGCAACGCGTCCCGTCCTTTGGCAGGCAAAACATCTTCTCTCCGAAGTCTTCTTGGGGCACGCATTGGGCGTGTGTGGTCCACCACAATGGAAACACTTGGGTTTCCAAGGCTGTTGCTGCTGAAACTGGGATGGCGTTGTTCCTGCCCAATGTGGTGGAGGTCTCGCATAGGGCTTGCTTTGTGGGTGCTGCACCTTAGCCTTCCCACTGAAAGAACTCCCTGGGTGTGACCTGATCACCCGAGAATCACCCTTTTCCAGGGTCTCCACCATCTTCGCCTTTTCTACCAAGGCGTGAAATTCTCTGATGCACATCGGGGCTATGGTCCTCTTCAGCCCATGCTTCAGCCCCTCTTCGAACTTCCTACACCTCCAAGCCTCGGAGGTCGCCTGAGTATAGAATCGGGCGAGGTACTCAAACCGAGCAGCATAGGCGTTCACAGACATCTCCCCCTGCTCCAATCTGAGGAATTCTGCTTCCTTCGCAAACTTTGCACTATCTGGGAAGTATTTCTCCAGGAACCTCACCCTGAAGCTCTCCCAGTCTAACACTTCAGCTCTGGCTTCCATCATCTGCTGAGCTCCCATCCACCAGAACTCGGCTTCTCCAGATAGCAAAAAGGTGGCGAACACCAACTTCTTCTCTTCAGGGCAGGAGATTGCCCTAAAGATTTTCTCCAACTCCCTGACCCACTGATCTGCCTGATCATGGGTAGCATTCCCACTGAACTTGGGTGGGTTGTGCCTTATGAACTCGGTCAGTCCCATCTGTTCTTGAGGCTGACCGACGTGGGAATTTGTTTCAGCAGACCGAGCAGTTTCCCAGTGGTGCATTGTAGCTTGATGGTTCTGAGCCATCGCCGCATTCTGTTGTTGGATGGCAGTTGCCATCATCTCGATAGCCTTGGCAATCTGGCTCATCTCCGAAGAAGGTTGGGGAGGGGTAGAAGGTCTACGTGCCATCTTCTTCGTTTCAGATTTTGAAACTATGGGTTTCTATATTCCCTACAACTACAAGAATGAGATCGATAAGAAATCAATTCATTCAGGAGGTAACATCTAGACCTTACAAAGGTCAGCATCTCAAAGTCATTAAGAATTTGAGTTCATCAACAGAATCATAATACTTATAATCTCAAGCAAAATACCAGAACAGCTACTGGTATACAACCATCAATCCAAACAACCACTTTCAGTCAATTACAAAAACACTCAATAAAATGAAATAAATCACACCAGCATTCAATGTATGCTAAACATCAAACTTTTGGAATTAAGATTGAGAATAATCTCGATCCAGTTATGAGTGTGCACCCTCACCACTTTATCAAGACCCTCTCATTCTTAATACTAAGATTTTCAGTTAGGGCATATATTCACTAAAGCACACACAAAATTTCAATACAAAAACGTTTGAAAACCTTTCACTATAGTTGTTATTTAAAACTCAAATAAATTTTATGAGCAGAAGAAACACAATGGATCCACAGCCCTCAGGTCATCCTAAGGACGAACTGCTCTGATACCATTAATGTAACATCCCGCCAAAATACTATTCATATTTATATAATGAAAATAAAGGTAACAAATAGATTAAAGTGAATAAAATTATATATATGTAATGAAGTTTCTCCTCACAGGGAGTTTAATACAAATTCGGTCAATTTTCCAAAAACGTAAACAAAATTACATTAAAATAGAAAGACAGGCGATCTCCTAACAGCAAAAGGCGATCTCCTATCAGAGAACGACGATCTCCTATCAGAAAACAGAAGAAGGGTGATCGCCTAACAGAAAAAGGAACAGGCGATCTCCTTCCGGCGACCACTCACAGAGGAGCTCTACTTCCTGCAACATCATCTGCTCCCGTGTAAATTATACACGATCATCACAGGTTTAAGAAAAAGCCAAACACAACACCCAAAATCACAGGGTAAGCTAGATATTTGAAAGAGAGTTTAGATATGAACTTTAAAATCAAGATAAAACAAATTCAAGATACCCACGTAAAACCATCAACTAAACACATATTTCACAATATTCTCAAGAGTCGTTCTATTTCACATAATGCATCAAGTGTCTATCAATTCAATGTTTCTCATTTCTCACGTCAGACTTCCACTGACTCATCACACAAGACACTTGACACTACTTCCGGAAGACTCGTGCATTGACTAGACTCAGAGATCTGCACCTGTCATACTAAACTGCTGTAATGTTTCCACAGCTATGCGCATCAACACAATCTCGATCTCAAATTCATCACTCTCACAGTATGACAGGGTTAATCCATATAACAGGCCGACCTCGTTCTTTTTCACACGACTCACCCATTCATATGAACCTCCTTCGACTCTCACCAACTGAATAACTTCCTCTATGTGATTCCATTATCTCAGCAGAGTCAGGATATCTCATTATAGAATCACCGATCAATGCACATCCTACACGATCTTACACGGTATTTTCTTTCCTGAAAATACTATGCCTTGATCTCACATTCACAACATTCAACACGTCATACAACACTTAATGAACGATTCCAGTCACAGAAAAACTCATGCCAAGGTTCAGATTTTCGAATATCACATTTAAATCTCAAACAGTTTCAAACAACACCAAAAACAGGGGAGTTCGAAAAACAACGCCAAAACCGGCGATCTCGTTCAAAAACAGAGATTTATGCAATAAAAGTTGAAAAACCGGCGACCACGTCGCCCCATCATCTCAAACATCTATTATAAGGTTTTTCGTTGGAAATAAGGCTAGCTTCCCTTACCTGGACTAGCGCAAAACTCTAAGAGCTCCGAAACCCAACAAAGCTTTAAGATGCTTTCACTCTGTTTTAGTGTCCCGGTCTGGAGAACTTGCAGAGAACCTCCCAAGTGCTCTAAGGGCAGTCGTCGCTCGTCGTACTGGTGCTTGAGGTTGCCTGAATCGCAGCGCGAAGGAGAGAAAAGAGAGGGATGAAGATACACTCACTCTTTCACTCTTGAGTCACTACAACGTTCTTTGCCTCCTCGTAGTGGGTTTTTGAATCCAAGCCTACTTGTCCACGCATGCTGCTGCCACCACCCCCTCTGCAAGAAAGCCAGAGTGTACGTTTCACTGAACAGTACGACCACGATTGTCTTCTTGTGCATGCCAACCACTTTCCTGAACAGTACGACCGCGAGTGTCTCTTGCGCATGCCAACCTTCTGATGTCACTATTCTGAACCACCATTTTTGTCCACGTGGCGCGCGTGCAGGACGTGTCATGCTGGGAGTCTGGGTCCCACCTCATCTGTGTGAAACTCGACATCGCGCGATAACCTTCCACCGATGACCGCTCGCGCGATGACTATCCACTGAGGTCTCATACTGGAGGACGACCGATGTCTCTCTCTGGGAGACGACCGATGTCTATCCCTGGCGACACCCGCATGCCCCTCGCGCCCTGGCGACGTCCACATGCTTCGCGCCCCACATGCCTCGCGCCCTGGCGATGCCTCCATGCCTCTCGCGCCCGGCGATCATGTGTAGTCTAGGCGACAGGCGATCATGTACTAACCAGGCGATCTCATAGTCTTCTAAACTACACTTTCCTTCCTTTTTATTTTAAATAAAAACATACTTAGAATTCATTTAAAATATATTCCTTTTTATTCCAATTTAATTTTATAGGTCCTTACATAACACGTGTAGCGGGGAGCCCCGATGACCATACAGCGATGACCATCCACCATCCACCGATGACTGATGTGTCTCTCATCCCGGCGATGACTGATCTGTCTCTCATCCCGGCGATGACTGATGTGCCTCTCATTCCGGCGATGACTGATGCGCATCTCATTCCGGCGATGACTGATGTGCCTCTCACTCCGGCGATGACTGATGTGCCTCTCATTCCGGCGATGACTGATGTGCCTCTCATTCCGGTGATGACTGATGTCCGATGACACATCGTCACACCCTGCTGAAGGTTCATCAACCCACCACTCCGCGTCTAAGTTATCACCTCCACATGGCCTGGTGATGTCGGTAGTTTCCTTACCCGAGGACAGGTCGGTACTAACTCCTCGCGCGCCAATGCATGCAACACTAAGGACAAACTCTTATGCCCCCGCATAGAGTTTCGCATACATAGCGTATCTAAGGTGCAAATCACACCTTAATACGTGTGATTTTTGGAACCCCCTATGGTCCCCCGACCGACCTCTACCAGTTGACATCAGACCTTGGGCGACGTCTGAGGTTTGACCACCATGAAACTTCTATTACAAGCTCTTTTCATTTTAAATAATAACATCTTCAGAAATTATTTAAATATAACACTTTTATTCCAATTAAATTTTTTTCTAGGTCCTTACATAATACATATTTGTTTAACTATAATTAAGATTTTACGTTATTATTGGGAATAAATCATCTTATTCTTTTGTCTTTGGTATGTTCAAACATAACATTAAGAAAAATTTTAAACGTAAATTATAATTCTCATTTTTTGTGGGCTGACAGGTATTAGTTTACTAAACTAAATCTAAATAACAATTGCTGTCTAAAACCTAAACAATATAATACTAGTTTCAACTTAAACAATCTTAATACTAGTTTCACTTTTTTTACTCTTTGCGAGGAAAAAAAAGTACCTTATAATGAAAGAAAAAAAAACATGAATTCAACATCAAAATTGAAGCAAGATAAAACATTAATCCAACATTAAAATTGAAGCACAAGATGATAAAAATATTAAAACTTTACATGGTGATTAGAGACTCACGATAACATATGACCTGCACCAGAATTCTTCAACAATGCTTTATCATTGATGTGTAATGACCATGAGGAATAGCATTTGTTAGATGTGTTGCCAAATTCTATAATTCTCCACAAAAATAAGATTTTTACACTAATATTAGAAATTAAGAAACTGCATTCTGATCTCCAAAATACATCTCCACAATCCAAACTCACTTTGAAAATAAAAATATTTTTTTAACTCTAACTGAAATCCAAATATTAACTTCACTTATACGTTCCTCCCACACGCATATATCTAACTTTCAACATTCTAAATTGATTGATGGTGAGAACTTGTGCTCACATGTAAAAGGAGTTGATATGGAGATCACTCCTGATGTGTGGACTGCTGTCATGGGTTGAAGTACGTTGGGCTCAGAATCAACAAAGGAAACATTGGTGTGGTGGAGGACTTTAACAAGATGCAGTATTATAGGAGTTTCCTAAAAAATCCTCACTTAAAAGTAAAGGGTTTTCTGTGGGAGGTTTGAAGCTGAATGAAAGAATCATTGCTTTCATAGTATCTTGGATGTTGACTCCGAGGGAGAGCAATCACTAGGTCCTCATTGAAGAAGATCTTGTTCTCATATACTGCATTATAAAGAAAATCAAGGTTAATTGGATTCACATCTTCAAAGAGCACATGCAAAAGTCAATGAGGTTAAGTGACTATCTTTTCCCTATGTTGTTCTTATTTCAAAATTTCTGCAATATTTTGAAATTGACCTTGAAGAAGAATTGTCTGAGGTGGTGAAGCCATCTCATGAAGTTAATAATGGATCTCTTAGCCAAATGGGATTCATTAAGGTTGGTGGAAACTGAGTGAGTAAAGATGGAGAACAAGGGGGTCCTTCTTGTGAAAACCAAGCTGAAGCAAATGAGGAAGATCAAGTTGCCCCAAATACTAGAGATGCTAGAGCAGATGAACACCAAGTTGGACAAGGTGATCAAGGCAATGATGTTCCAGGTGAATCTGGAAATATAGATGATCATGTTGCTTCCATGTCACCTTTCGAGAGGTTGATGATTAATTGCTTGGATAATATGGCCTATGATCAAAGGAACCATTACGAGTTCTGTGCTGCTAGGTTCCAGAATCTGGATAAATAGATTGAAGTTGTGCAGAACCAGATCTTTAAGCTCCAGTATGGCAAGGATGATTGAACGGATTAGTGCTTCAATTTTTAATTCTATTTAAGTTGATGAACTGCTTCTTTTAATATGCTTTTGTTGCTTCTTTTTAATTCTATTTTTATCCATTCTCTTATTCTATTGTGAAAAAAAATAGGGGGAGAAATTTGTGGTTTATGTGTTTTAATCTTTGTACTCTATGGTGTGTTAATTTCCTAATTAAATTGCTACTACTATTGCTGCCATAAGCTCTGATACACCACAGGTTTCTACACATAGATTCTGCACTTACACATGTTGTCAAAGTTTTTTCTTTTTTTTTTTGCAAAAGAGTTACGCAGAAAACTGGTTTTGTGTGTGCCTTGTTATCCTGTTGCTATATATTTTTTGTATGCTATACATTTTTGTTTTGCAGGACCTTTCAAGTTAAAAACTATAACACAAGCAAACCAAGGGATTTATTTGTCTTCATCAAATATGGGGAGATTGTTGAACAAGATGCTTTGATGTCTCCAAATCTAAGTAGAAAGCTTGAAGACCCTGCTGATGTGTGCGTGTGTTGTTTAGTTGTTGGAAACTTGTTAATTCACTCCTTAAGGTGATCCAAGCTCAATTGAATCTTTATCTTTTTGAAAAGGTGGGTTTTCTAAAAGGGTTTGAAATTTCAACCTATTGAAATGTCAAATTAACTGGTTGTTTGACACTTAGTGATTTTTAAAATGGCTTGGAAAAGCTTAGCTTATGGTTTAAAATGTCTTGGAAAAGCTTAGCTTATGGTTTAAAATGTCTTAAATGATTTCAACAACTTATGGTTTTTTATTTAACTGCTTTGACCACTTGATTGAGTTCTTAAAAAGATTGTTTAACGCTCTTAAGCTTTTAACTTAGAAAGAGAGTTTATCAAAAGTAGTTTTCAAGATTTGAAAAACTTTGGATCATCTCAAGTGTGTGGAATAGGATTGGGTTTTGTACTTCTGAACTTTAAGCTTGGATTTACCCAGGTCTTCTATTCCCTTATTCCTTGAACATTGTATTTCTGTGTGTTCTTGTGTGGTGCAGTTTCAGAAGGTGGTTTTGGAAACTGTGTTGTTTTCCAAAATTGGTGTGTGTTCTTAAAGGGTTCAAGATCATGACTCTTGGTGTGTGTTTTATAATCTAGGATTGATTACATAGTGAATTCTCAGTGGTTAGCTGAGAACTAGATGTAGTTCTTGGTTAAGAGTGAATCAGTATAAACCTTTTGTGTGAATCTCTTTATCCCTACACTCATTAATCTTTTAACATTGTTTTTCAAATCTGTTGGTATAAACAACCGGTTGTTTCGTAAAAACAACAACTTGATTTTCTGGAATCAAACTTAAAATAGTTTTTATTTGTTGAACAGATTTTTAAATTGATTGATTATTTTTAGCCTTTTACTTTACCTTTAATACTTTCAAATTCAAAAACAATTCACCCCCTCTTGTTTAAGGTCTCTAATTCTAACAATATTAGCACTTAAGACGCACAAAGAATATCAAAGTAAGAGTTTCCATATAAAGTGTCTAATGGAAAATGTAGGTGCTACAGTGCGAGATTTATGCAAACTTCAAGTACAAAAAAATTATGCTTCAATGTTCTAATATATACAAATAAAGAAATTTTTCAAATGTCAATGTCAATAAATACATGCTTAAGAAGCACAAAAGTTCTTTATAGCAAAAGTTTCCTTTTGAAGCATCTAATAGCAAAACGTGAAGTACAAAACAATTTTTGCAATCTTAAAGAGTTACAATTTATAGGCTTCAACATTTAAAGATATACACATATAGATGGCTCTAGAAGGGAGGGTTAAGGTGGAGCCTTGGCTCAAATCGCGAATTGACATATAACGCAAAAGAAACAAATTCACCTAAACTCTTGGGCTATGTCTAACAAGTCTAACATAAAGAGACTATCTAGTGTTAGTAGTACTGCAAGACCTTATAGTGTACTTAACCAAGGAGATCGTCTAACGGGTTAATATTGTTGACTATCTAACATTTAAGCTTTGATTATTGCACATCAATGAGCTTTTTTATATCCCTTAACATATCTTATAGTCTTTGTTATATCAAAACTCATAGACTCTTTTATCATGAGACCGTCATTTGACCGTCTGCAGTGACTAGAACGTCTAGTGTCACAATAAGAAGAATTTAAAAGTTCAATGTTAACATATATATGTTCAAGATGTGCATAAATCTTCAGATAAAAAGTTTCCTTTTAAATCATCTAATGCGAAAATGATGAAGTGCAAAGTGAGATTTATGCAATTCTGAATATTCGAAATGAAACAAGCTACAATGATCATCATTTCTAAATCTATATAAAGGACTCAAGTTGAAGAACAAAAAGAATAAGTGAGATAATGATTTAGAAAATCATTTTGTATAGAACTCAACATTCCAGTCTACTGTAAATAAAATGTCTAGTCTTTGTAAATCATTCACATAGTGAAGTATACCCTGTGACTTTTGATTTTTCTCTCTTTAAGAGTGTTTTCATTGTATCCTGAGACGTCTTAGTCTCCAAGGGAGATTAAGACTTTTCGTACTTAGAGAGGTATGAATACTCATTCTTGGTACTTGTTCCTAAAAAGGTTTAAATACACGTTCTTAGAGAGCTATTAAAATTTATTTATGGAGAAGTGTTGAAATTTGTGTAACCTGAAGAGATTTGGTCAGAAGGATGCTAAATTAAATTAAATAAAAATATATTACATTAGTACACCATAAGACTTAGTACACCATTTTATAGTAACATCTTTTTATATTTAATTTAAATAGTTTAAGAATACAAAAAATGCTATTTATTATTTTAATAATAAACATAATGGCAATGGCCTTTTTGTTTACTTTTAAAATATAAACACTAAATTATTTTTTTTAAGAGACTATGAGTCAAATTAAATATAACAAAAAAATATAAAAACTGAAAGTATAATTTACAACCTACTCTAATTGGCTGAATACATGACCCATGAAAATAAGCGCAATACATGGTCGTACAAGCCCAAATAAGACTCAAATACAAGCCCAATTAAATCCTACAAAAAAATTACCAAACTACATTACTCTATACAAATTTACAAGACTAACAAAAAGAGGAAGACTCTTAGAAATGGATGCTCTAATCAAAGTTCTATCTTTTTCAATCTTCTTAGCCAAAATTTGTGGTGCCTTAAGGGTCTTCCATCATAGAGGGTTTGAAATTTAGAATCCAATTAGGCTACAAGGGCAAAACCTCTGAAAAGTGAAGGCCAATCTCTGGAGAAGGAAATCTTGAAGCCAAGTTGGTAACAACATGGGCTTGGTTTGGCCAAAGCATGATCATGGATTTTGATTAAAACATTGAATTTATAAATAACAATAACAAAGGAGATTCACAATGTTATTTCAATTCCGTCATCTATGCTAAATGGCTACTTCCTTACTTCAGTCATTTGTCCAATACTTCACCTCTCGATCTAAATATATATTAGTATTACTATTATAGTTATTATTTATAAATATTATATGCAAATCATCTCAAAATCATATATCACTTCATTATAAAAGATAATAATACTTTGATATCATTAATTCCCTGTGGATACAACAAGATACATTTGATATCATTAATTTCGCTTGTCGAGTAAAAGAGTGGGGATTTGATTGAACTAAAATTGATTTATCCTAGCCCACCACTAATACATTGGTAATTTATTATATAATGTTCTTGTTCTCATATATTTGGTTTTTGATAGTAAATTATAATTAATATTTCATGTTGCATATGCATTTTGATATCCTTAATGTAGAGACCTTGAAATCAAAGGTTCTTTCTTCGGTCTCCATTAAATTTCACCAGTTTAAGTCGAAGTTGGCATCAACACACATTTTTTAGACTAAGAAAGGGTTAAAATCCTTGTTCATGGTATGCCAACATTAATGAAGAGATTTGGCGTTTATTTGTCGAAAGTCGTGAGGTTGGGCAGTGGACAATTAGGACAATTACTTATTCTTTCAAACTAAAGGTCATTAATAAATTCATTATTAATTAACGACAAAAGTTAGTGTTATTCAGACACATAATATTACCCCACACTTGTTGTCTTGATGTGAGTTGATTTTTAAAATTGCACATTTTATGGGTTGCACTTTGTATATGAATTTTTGTTTTAAGTAGAATATGGTGAGAAACCCAAAGAAGATTCCCACTGGGCACGAACTTAACCTAGTGGTTAAGTAAGTGTGAAGGTTCACTTCTAGAAGGCAAAGAGAAAAACACAATTATATGGTGATTTAGATGATGATGGGCAAAAATGAAAAGCATATAAGGTAAAGAGAATATAATGAAAACCGAAAAGGAAAAGAAGAACACAAAAACATAAAGAATGGAAGAAAAGTGTCGTAAAGAAAAGGAAGGAAAAAGGTGAAAAGATGAAGGAAACTTATGGTGATGAGATGTTGTCACACCACTTGGAGGATAGGATATTCCAAGATGAGTGGTGTATAGCCGCCACTTGAAGTGTAGTGCACTCAAGATAAGACCCAAGGATAATAAGAGACTCAGCTCATTAAACACTCTGACAGAGTTTCTTTACTTTCAAAATCCAATGTGTCAATTACATGAGGTAAGGCACCCTTTATATAGGAGAAAGTGACTTGGGGAGCAAGAGTGAGAGGGCTAGGGGTGTCATTTGTGAGAAACCTTCTAGAAGGTAGGTCAAAAAACCCTAAACCTAGGTGCACTTGTCATGAAAGGTGGGCTTGGAATAAGCCTAATTTATGGTAAGTACACCCCAATTTATGCTAAGTGAACCCTACTCCAGCTTATTCTTCTATTTGAACCCCCAAAGTGAGCCTAATTTATTTATATAAACTTGTCTTGTGAAAAGACTAGAAGGAAGAACATCTGATATTCTGGTTTACGTCTGGTTCTTCTTCTGCTAATGTGGTCTTGAGGTTTGGTGGGGCTTGGTCTTGTATGCTGAGATAACTGATCTAATTGTGAAGTGTCTGTTGGGTCCTTAATTATCTGCTTGTCAAGGTAGGGGTTATCGTATGCTTGAAGAAACTATGATGAGGGATTATCATATCCTTGGTTGAGCAAAGCTCCCAAGATACTCTTTTTCCCTAAAGGTCATCAGGATATACTTGTTGTTACTATTGGATGACCTGAGCACCTTGGTTGTGTGCATGTTGTAGGATCAGGAGTCGACATCCATCATTTCTTTAGGACATTTTTGCGGAAATACTCCTCTCAAGCACCTAGCCAAGAACTCATTTTGCAATTGAGATAATGTAACATCCCGCCAAAAATACTATTCATATTTATATAATGAAAATAAAGGTAAACAAATATATTGAAGTGAACAAAATTATATATATGTAATGAAGTTTCTCCTCACAGGGAGTTTAATACATACACGGTCACTTTTCCAGAAAACGTAAACAAAATACAGTAAAATATAAATACAGGCGATCTCCTAACAGCAAAAAGGCGATCTCCTATCAGAGAACGGCGATCTCCTATCAGAAAACAGAAAAAAGGGTGATCGCCTAACAGAAATAGGAACAGGCGATCTCCTCCAGCGACCACTCACTGAGGAGCTCTACTTCCTGTAACATCATCTGCTCCCATGTAAATTATACACGATCATCACAGGTTTAAGAAAAAGCCAAACACAACACCAAAAATCACAGGGTAAGCTAGACATTTGAAAAAGAGTTTAGATATGAAACTTAAAAATCAAGATGAAACAAATTAAAGACACCCACGTAAAAACTATCAATTTTCTCGTTCCCTTCACATAACCACCAAGTAATCACACATTTCACAATATTCTCAAGAGTCGTTCTATTTCACATAATGCATCAAGTGTCTAACAATTTCAATGTTCCTCATTTCTCACGTCAGACTTCCACTGACTCATCACACAAGACACTTGACACTACTTCCGGAAGACTCGTGCATTGACTAGACTCAGAGATCTGCACCTGTCATACTAAACTGCTGTAATGTTTCCACAGCTATGCGCATCAACACAATCTCGATCTCAATTTCATCACTCTCACAGTATGACAGGGTTAATCCATATAACAGGCCGAGCTCGTTCTTTTTCACACGACTCACCCATTCATATGAACCTCCTTCGACTCTCACCAACTGAATAACTTCCTCTATGTGATTCCATTATCTCAGCAGAGTCAGGATATCTCATTATAGAAATCACCGATCAATGCACATCCTACACGATCTTACACGGTATTTTCTTTCCTGAAAATACTATGCCTTGATCCCACATTCACAACATTCAACACGTCATACAACACTTAATGAACGATTCCAGTCACAGAAAAACTCATGCCAAGGTTCAGATTTTCGAATATCACATTTAAATCTCAAACAGTTTCAAACAACACCAAAAACAGGGGAGTTCGAAAAACAACGTCAAAACCGACGATCTCGTTCAAAAACAGGGGATTATACAATAACAGTTGAAAACCGGCGACCACGTCACCCCATCATCTCAAACATCTACTATAAGGTTTTTCGTTGGAAATAAGGCTAGCTTCCCTTACCTGGATTTGCGCAAAACTCCAAGAATTCCGAAACCCAACGAAGCTTAAAGATGCTTTCACTCTGTTTTAGTGTCCCGGTCTGGAGAACTTGCAGAGAACCTCCCAAGTGTCCAAGGGCAGTCGTCGCTCGTCGTACTGGTGCTTGAGGTTGCCTGAAACGCAGCGCGAAGGAGAGAAAAGAGAAGGATGAAGATGCACTCACTCTTTCACTCTTGAGTCACTGCAACGTTCTTTGCCTCCTCGCAGTGGGTTTTTGAATCCAAGCCTACTTGACCACGCATGCTGCTGCCTCCACCCCCTCTGCAAGAATGCCAGAGTGTACATTTCACTGAACAGTACGGCCACAGTTGTCTTCTTGTGCATGCCAACCACTTCCCTGAACAGTACGACCGCGAGTGTCTCTTGCGCATGCCAACTTTCTGATGTCACTATTCTGAACCACCCTTTTTGTCCACGTGGCGCGCGTGCAGGACGTGTCATGCTGGGAGTCTGGGTCCCATTTTATTCGTGTGAAACTCGACATCGCGCGATAATCTTCCACCGATGACCGCTTGCGCGATGACGATCCACCGATGTCTCATCCTGGCGGGCGACCGATGTCTCTCTCTGGGAGACGACCGATGTCTATCCCCGGCGACGCCCGCATGCCTCTCGCGCCCTGGCGATGCCTGCATGCCTCTCGCGCCCTGGCGACGTCCACATGCCTCGCGCCCTGGCGACGTCCACATGCCTCGCGCCCTGGCGATCATGTGTAGTAGGCGACCGGCGATTATGTACTAACCAGGAAATCTTATAGTCTTCTAAGCTACACTTTCCTTCCTTTTTATTTTAAATAAAAACATACTTAGAATTCATTTAAAATATACCCTTTTATTCCAATTTAATTTTACAGGTCCTTACAGATAACAGATCACGATGGAGGGCGCATAGGAGGTCACTCAGAAGTTGAAGCAGGATTTTGAGCAACGCCTCGAGAGCTTAGGTTTGTCCCAACAAAATTTTCGTACATAAGAAATCTTTGTAACTCCTACAAGTAGAGTTAGCACAAAGGGAGTTGTACAATTGATAATCCATTAGAGGATGACATTGGCACAACAAGATGATGTGAGTTATTTGTGGAGGACAATTTCACTCCTCGATTGGTGGCCCTAGGCAAAGTATTTAAAGGGGCTACTATTTTTTATAATATGCCTCTCTTCCTTATGACTATTTACGGCAAGAGCACCGCGTTGTCAGAAGTAATAATGTGTCCCTAAGGACGGATATGGAACCCACAAGGAACAAATGAATAATCAAGTAAAATATTCACTAAATATAAAACAAAATAATAAAAGTTTGTTGAGATTTTTTACACTGGCAATGATTAACAAGAAAACAAGTCAAAGAGTTGTTGCTTCAATTGGAAAAATAGAGATTGGGTTTCATCTTTCTCACTCTTTTGTATTTTGATTAACATGACAATATTGTATCCTTTGATTGATATTGATACCCGTATAAAATTCATTTATATCGATTCCTCGCATATAAAATTATTAAGATGCTTCCTAAATATCAATTCCTCGCATATTTATGAAAACAACTTATCATTAAGATTAGACGTTGATAGCAATTAACATTTCAAATCTATTCCTAGCATTCAAATATGTTAAGTATTATCGTTTGGGTCAGAACCTTAGAAGTACATTCCAGTCAAATCTAAGTTTCGAGATCATGGTAAACCAAGCATTACAAACAAAACAATAATACCAATCATCAATCAAGAACAGAATATAATCTTTAGATATCACCTCAATAGATAAGAGTTTGAACAAATTACTCTCAATCCTAAAGGGTAGAATTAGCCACACATGATGGATGTACTAGACCAAGGTGCTGAGCTTAGTGCTAAGGTGATCAAACGTCGGGGGTCAACTCGGTAGAGTTGATGGGCCACGTAAGTGAGCCCCAGGAATGCCTAAGGTGACGTTCATCTCACGTATATGTATATAAGGCTTGGTAAGCGAGAAAAGTGCAAGTGGTGTGTGTAGTACATTCGGGTCTAGCAAGTAAATATTCTCCAAAGACGCCTAGGCCCAAAGGCGCTAGGGTTTTGGGGGATAAGTTGAATGCATGTTACGTGAAGGCTAGTGTGCCTATAGAAAACATATTGGACCCCGGAAGTCGGTACGTCGGTACCCAGGCGCTTATTCTGTTAAGATTTAATGCACTTCAAGGAGATAAGATTCTGCACAGCTGTGCTGTTAAGATTACACACACTGTAGTGAGATTGTCTCCCGTTGAATATGTTATTGAATATGCATTTGTTCGAGATAAGATTCTCAGGAGAAGTTTGTTATAAGAGGTAGCCTAGTGCTAGTCTATAAAAGAGACCAGAGGTCTCAAGTGAAGGTACGCTTTTTCCGAGCCTTAAACTAGATACTTCTTGTTTATTATAAGCCTTGTACTGACTTGATCACCAGAGTGCGACAGGCCGGTAGGGCACCCTCTGTCTCAATAGGTCCGACTACCTGACCACTAAGGAAAGTGCAGATTCCAGTAGAGGCAAATAGAGTCAGAGCTCGTCCACAGAAGTCTACCGACTACCAGGTCAACCGGTAAGAACAATGGTTATTACAAGCAGGGAAAGAAAGAAAAGAAGATCCAGGATGTTTCTCCTTGACAGATGCCTCCTCTAGGTTTTCTAACACCTTTTGTCCTCCCAATTAGATTACGTACTTGGCAGGAGTGGTCAAACCTCAGCTTGGGCTTCTGGGTGGTCAGCTCGGTTATTGGGCCCAAAGGGTGGGTCACGTGTTTGGCCCAAATGTTGGTCAGCCCAAAAAAGGTAATTAAGATAAAGAGATATTTTATCACTTGTGGTGATATTATTCTGAAGATAAAAGATAAAGAGATATTTTATCTCTTGTGATATTATTATGAAGATAAAAGATAAAGAGATATTTTATCTCTTGTGGTGATATTATTCTAAAGATAAAAGATAAAGAGATATTTTATCTCTTGTGATATCATTTTGAAGATAAAAGATATAATTGTTATTGTTTAAGTCTGTTATCATATTATTATGAAGATAAAAGATATAATTGTTAATTTTTAAGTCTGTTATCATATTATTTTGAAGATGAAAGATATAATTGTTATTGTTTAAATTTTTTATCATATTATTCTGAAGATAAAGAGATATTTTATCTCTTGTAATAATATGCATGTTAGTTGCATAATAATTAATAGTTGTTGAGAATAAAAGAGGAGCGCCTAAAGAGAGGGGTGCACACGTAAAATAGAATGTTAGCCTGTGGTTAGCACCTGAAGATAAGTGGTGCTCGTTAACAGGTGGTTTTTCTGTTATGATTAAATATTTTCAGTTAAGATTACACTCTCGGTAGTGAAAGTGGTTGAAGAAAAGTCTAGAAAAGGAACTTGAGAACCTTGGTAAAGGTACGTTGTTTCTAATAATAAGACTGAAACTGATTACTATATTGAATGCTCTCACTGACTTGATCGTTGGAGTGTGATCAACAGGTAGAGCCCCCCCTCTATTTCAACAGAGTCGCATTATAGAGCAGTCAGAAGTGACACATCAGAAGCAGAGCTCTCCATCTAGGTCAACTGAGGTCAACTGGCGAGAACATTTGGCGCCCACCATGGGACCCAATAAAACCTGATCCCATCCACTATTGTGTTTGAGTTTTTTGATGTGATGAGGAACATAAGGCAAGCACTGTTAGGATCTGAGCGAAGCGATGCCCCCGCCTTACAGCAACTCATGGAGACCATGAGAGCCCTCCAAGCAGTAAACGAAAAAGCCAAGGTTAACCAGTTAAGGTCATACGATGGGTATTTGGTCAGCTTCGCGGGAGATCAGGTAGAAGTATGAGGGTATGTTGAGTTGAGAACAACCTTTGTTGATGAAAACACGACCATGACCATCACCATCAAGTATATTGTGGTTAACATGCCTTCTGCTTATAACTTGCTTCTAAGTCGCCCCTCCCTAAACAGGTTGGGAGTAGTAGCCTCGACATCTCATATGAGGATGAGGCTGCCTTCAGAAGAGAGAGGAGTAATCACCATAAAGGTCAATCAGAAGGCGGCTAGAAAGTGTCACGAGAGTAGTCTGAAGGATTTAAGGAAGACTTACGCAATCGCGTAGTCGAGGTGCTTGGGAATGGAGTGTATAGACTAGAGAGCCTGGAGGGGGAAGCCATTCCTCGAGTGTGGAACGTGGCAAACCTCAAGTTGTATTTTAGCTAAGATATTCTTACTTAATGCTTTCTTTTTGAACAATGTGTGATAAATTTTTTCTTGGAAGATGATGCATTATTTTGTTTGTTTGTTTAAAGTTGGCACACGATAAGATGACCTCTCTTGGTAAGATTACTCGAGTAGGCGCCCTGTGTGTAAATTGATTTTCCATTGGCAGATAAAACGACCTTTCTCGATGAAATTACCCGGGAAGGCACTCTGTGGGTAAGTGAAAACTGGTTACCCATTGGCAGATAAAATGACCTTTTTCGGTGAAATTACTCGGGAAGGCACCCTGCGGGTAAGTGTAAACCGATTATCCATTGGTAGATAAAATGACCTTTCTCGGTGAAATTACCCGGGAAGGTGCCCTGTGGGTAAGTGTAAACTGATTACCCATAGGGAGATAAAATGACCTTTCTCGGTGAGATTACCCGAGAAGGTGCCCTGTGGGTAAGTTTGTTATGCAAAGTCAGGTTAAACGACCTTTTCTTAGTAAGATTCTGAGTTCAGGCACTCTAAAGTTGTTTGGCTTAAGTTAGGTAAGACAACCTAACTCGGTAAAGATTATTCGAATAGGCGCCCTGCGAGTAAATTGTTTATTCATTGTCAGGTAAAACGACCTTTTATCGGTAAGATTTTGAGTTCAAACGCTCTGAAGTTATTTGGCTTAAAGTCAGGTAAGACGACCTTTTCTCGGTAAGATTCTAAGTTCAGGTGCTCTGAAGTTGTTTGGCTTAAAGTCAGGTAAGACGACCTTTTCACTACAACATTTTTTACTTTAGGCAACGCTAAAGTAGACCACATGTACAAAAGTGTGGCCTAAACATAGTAGAGACCACGATTTTACAAATGTGGCTTAAAAGTTATAAAAAACCATGGGCAAAAAACCGTTGATGTTTTAGGCCATGGTTATCATTTATTCACGTGGGGCCAATTGGTTTTTAAAAAAATTAAAATAAAATTTAAACAAAATTAGAGTTTGCATGAAACTCTTATTTCCCTATCTCATGAAAACACATTATTCACGTTTATTTCCCTCTCTCGTGAAAATGCACGTCTCCCACTCCAACCCTGAGCGCCTTCTTCGGCTCAAATTTCATCCCATTCTTCTTCTTTTTACGCGCGTTCTTCTTCACAAATTCTGGACTTGGCTGGTGTGCATTGGAAACCTTAGGGCAAACGAAGTTCTTCACAGTGAGGATGTAGAGGGTTTCGGTGAAATAGGTGACCACTGGAGTCAAACGAAGTTCTTCATGGTGAGGAGGTAGAGTGTTCGTCATTTGTAGTGAAACCCTAAAGGTTGGTGATTTCTTTGACTTGCTTTTTGGTTTTTTACCCAATATTTTCTTCTACCTCTTTACCTATTTGCATACTTAGTTTTAGTCTTAGATTTATGAATCAATGTGCGTATTTTGGATGGGTGCCAATTCTGTCTTTTTAGGGTTTGTACTAGGCATATTTTGCATATTAGGACCGCTAAAATAGTGTTGATTGTCTCTGCCTGGGATGGAATTGTTAGTGCCAATCATGCTCTTAACCACGAAAAGAGTACTTCGTTTTTGGTAGTGAGCGCCACTGTTTTGGTGCTGCAGTTGGTTTTGTTTTTTAGTTTTTTCTTATTTTTTAGGTACCACACTATGTTCTAAGCCAGAAGGGAAGCCTTAGTATGTTTGGGAGGTTCATAGAGAGGGGAGGTAGGTCTTTTGGCGTGATACTGCAATTCCTCAGTGTTGGGCTTAGGCGTGCGTTAGAAAGAGATGTTATGATGTTGCAAAGCCAATTAGAAGCAAAGGAAGGTATGAGGTCTAATGGAAGCCAAGTCGTAATGGTTTTGGAAATGGGAATGGATTAGGTGTGAAAAGTTAGTTTTATTTTGACAAGCTTTCTTAGTAGAATTTAACCTTGCATAAGTGGAAACAAATTCTGGTGCAGAGGTGTTATGGGGGCAACAAGTGTAAGGTAGAATGAATGGATGGGGGCTGGAAAAAATAGTGTATTTGTAACTAGCTTAGAATAATAAACGGTTTGGCTCAACATCTATTAATCTCTTCTTCTGCATAGGTGCTCTTAAGCATCTGGTGGTTTGATGTAAAAAGGGCAGTGAAAGAGCTCTTATGCAATCTAATCACTCTGGTGCATCATCAGCTATAGTCAAGTGTCAGTTTGGTGTAGTGTAGTTAGGGGATAGTTGATCTTGTTCGGTGTGAAGAATGCTGATGTTGGTAAGTTTAAGCACCTGGCAGCACTAAAATCTGGAGCAGCAGGAATTGAATAGCTAAAGTGAAGACAACATCTAGTAGGAGAATTTGGTGTAATTTGTAGAACCTCAGAGATGAGACCAAATTATTCTAAGTAGGTATATCAATCTAGACTTAACTGGACTCTTATGGGGAAAACAACTCTAACCCACAAAGCAATGCAGAATTATAGTGGATTTTTTGCGAGCCAGTACAAATTTTATGCAGAATCTGGTTTTTTGCTGCATAATTCTGGTGTTGCATAATGTTGGTGTTGCAGAACTATGGTGTAGTTTATAGTGACGCCTTGTATCAATAAGAGCAGTGTAAGGACCTGAAATTTATTGGAATGAAAGAGTATGTTTTAAGTAAATTCTAAGTATGTTTTATCTAAGTTAAAAAGGAAGGAAAGTGTAGTCTAGAAAAAACTATAAGAGTTCCTTGTTTATACATCATCGCCGGTCGCCTAGACTACACGTCATCGCCTGGGCGCGAGGCATGCAGGCGTCGCCAGGGCGCGATGCATGCGGGCATCATCAGGGGGGGGTGAGACATCGGTCGTTCGCCAGGAAGAGGTCATCAGTGGTTTGTCCTCGCGCGAGAGGTCATCAGCGGTTTGTCTTCGCGCGAGAGGTCATCAGTGGTTTGTCCTCGCGCGAGAGGTCATCAGCGGTTTGTCATTACGCGAGAGGTCATCGGTGGTTTGTCTTCGTGCGAGGTCATCGGTGGTTCGTCTTCGCGCTGGTAGCCATCGGCGAAAGGTCATCGCGCGGCGCTTAGTTACACACCGAGAACGTAGGACCTACACTCCCAGCAAGAGACGTTCTGCACGCGCGCCACGTAGACGAAAAGGTGGTTCAGAATAGTGACCTCATAGCGTAGCCTGCGCAGAGGCATGCTTAGTAGTACTGTGCAGGGAAGCGTACACGCAAACTTCCCTGCAGAGTGGGTGGTGGCAGCTGCTTTTGGAGGGATAAGTTGGTTTAAGTTACTGAAATCCACTACTGAAGAGGAAGAAAACGTTGTTGTAGTCGAAGAGAGAAAGAGTGAGTTCCCTCCTCCGCGTTGCGATTTCAGCCTCTCCACACAAGAGTACGACGAGAAGCAACACCATTGGAGCACTTGGGTAGTCCTCTGCAAGTTCTTCAGACCAGACGCGAAAAACAGAGCCAAGGTATTCTGCAAGCTTCGTTGGATTTCGAAGCTCCTGGTGGTTGCGCAAGTCCAGGTAAGGGAAGCTAGCCTTCATCTTTACTACGATCCATAGTTGAACCATTTCTGAAGTGTGGGCGACGTGGTCGCCGTTTTCGCTTTCGTCTTCGTGAAATGCTCTGTGTTGTGTGCTTGGGCGACGTGGTCGCCTGTTTTAATATACAGCCTTCGAAATACCATATTTTGAACTAGATCGCCGGTTTTGGCGCTGTTTTGCGAACTCCTTGTGTTTGATTGTTGTTTTGAGAACTGCTTGAGATTTACATGAGATATTCGAAAATATGAATCCTTTGAAATGGCTATTGCTGTGATTGAAATCATTCTTTTAAGTGTGGCATGATGTCTTTGAATGCTGTGAATGTGGGATCGAGGCATAGTATTTTCAGGAAAGAAAATACCGTGTAAGATCTTGTGGTAGGTGCATTGATCGGTGATTCCTAAGGGGATATCCTGACTCTGCTGAGGTAATGGAATCACGTAGAGGAAGTTACTCAGTTGTTGAGAGTCGAAGGAGGTCTATATGATGGGCGTCTCGTGTGAAAAAGAACGAGCTCCGTCTGTCCTATGGATTAACCCTGTCATACCAGGAGAACTATGGTAACATTGAGATGATATATGCGCATGCTGTGTGGATTCACAGCGACCCTGTGTGGATTTCACAGTGGTGTGGTATGACAGGTGCAGATCTCTGAGTCTAATCAACGCACGAGTCAATCCGGAAGTAGTGTCAAGTGTCTTGTGTGGTGAGTCAGTGGAAAGTCTGACATGTGAAATGAGAAACTTGAATATTGATAGACACTTGATGCTGTATTGTGAAATGGAATGACTATGGGTGAATGTTGTGAAGTTTGTGATTTTGGGCGATCAGCTGAATGCTATGAGCAGCTCTACGTTTTACATGGATATTTTGGAACTTGGTTTACTTGGATTTTCATGTTCTTGATTTAAACTTCTTTTAAATTATCTAGCTTACCCTTTTATCTGTTATTGTGGTTGTTTTCTCAAAACTGTGATGATCGTGTAATTGTTACACGGGAGCAGATGATCTTCCAGGAAGAAGAGCTCTCTAGTGAGTGGTCGCCGGGGAAAGAGATCGCCTATTTCCACCTCTCGGTGGTGATCGCCGGTTTTCGTGTCCTGATAGAAGATCGCCCGTTTTGAGGTCTTCTGTTTGGGATCGCCGTTTTATGTTGGAGATCGCCGTTTTTTTGAGACCGCCGGTCTTACTGTATTTCATTTATTTTCGTTAAACCTTGAAAATATTTGATTTGGTTATGTATTAAACTCCCTAAGAGGAGTAACTTCATTTCTGATATATATACATATTATCTTGTACTCTTCAATATTATTTGGTTACACTTAATTTCATTATACATGTATGTATGTATTATTTTGGCGGGATGTTACAAGCAGCAGTTTGAAGGTACTTAAGGAACAAAATGATGCTAAACTTGGCTTGGTAGCGCTATTAGTTAGAAGTTCATAAAAGAGATTAAGGTGTGAAGGAGTGCAAAGGTAGAAGCTCAAGGGATGAACATTCTTAGTCAATGTAGAAGAGGACCCCTTTAATGCTAGAGGTTCCATTTTTAAGATTAGAATTATAGGAAGTGGCATGAAGTGTGGACAGCATGGGGTGCAAAGGAATTGGAAAAGGCATAGTAATGTGTGAATGTAGATGTGCTTCAGCAGGGACAGGTTATAGCTTCCAAGACTGATTAATTTTGGCATGATTGATTTTGGTATGTGAAATCTTCAAACCTTGGTAGGTGCCGCTGCTATTGTTGCACAATTAAAGATGTATATTTGTGTCTAGCTACTGCATATTAGATAGAATATGTTTTTGGGTAATTTGTTGGTGAGGGGTTTTTATTTGTATCTTAGGTGAAAAATTTGCACTTTGGCCTTTGTTATTGGCTAATATAGATTGACTTGATTTTCTTTGTAAAAGGGTTAAGACACCCCTTAAGTGTCTTGTTTATTTATATTTATTCATTGCTGATCGAAAAAAAATAGGGTGCCTCAGAATCGGTTTGCATCTCTTTAGCTGATTTGTAAGCTTTAATTCTGCTGGTATTGAGCAGCACCAGTGCTATGCTTTCTGCTGTGCCTGATTTTTTATTCTTTGCCTTCATGCACAGTTGAATGCCAAAGAAAAGTGCACCAACCAACACATCATTTATGCTCTGCATGTACACAAGAAATGGGAAAAAAGTCATTGAAAATTTTCCAATTACAAAAGAAAAAATAATTCTTAAGAAACTACAAAGTTCAGCAAATAAATTGCTACAATCTGTCCAAGTACAACTTGCATTTTGGTTAAATTTTGTCTTTAATTGCCACTTATGTGTATGTTTTTCTTAATTCACAGTTTTAAACTAGTGGAAAGGACCAATTCAAATAATTCATATATAGTTGTAGTTGGTAACAAGGTGAGAACACTAGTGCAAAAAAGAAGAAAAGGATACTCTTTATTTAGTGCGGTTTTTGCATTACTCGCTTTCGTAAAAAACGCGGTGGCATTTTTGAAATTATTTTGATTTACAAATGCGGCTATTTATATAGCCGCACTTGTAAATCAAAGCGTTTGATTTACGAATGCGGCTATTTGTATAACCACACTTGTAAATCAAAGTGCTTGATTTATGAATGTGACTATTTGTATAGCCGCACTTGCAAATCAAGCGCTTTGATTTACAAGTGCGGCTATACAAATAGCCGCATTCGTAAATCCTCTTTTACCCTAAATTTTGAAGCACGCCATACACAATTTCATACTTTCTTTCTCGTCTTTGCCTTCGTTTCGCGTTTGCGTTTTGAGTTCATCTCCTTCTGCTGCATCTGCATTCCATTTGTGCCAATGTAAGTTTCTTGAGCTCTCTTTCTTCCTCTTCATCTTCACAAGTATATGCATAGATGTTTTTCATTTTTCTTATATATGTTTTATTCCTTGCATTGGTGGTCTTGAAGCACTGTTTAATTGGCTGGCATTCGTTGCTCCTTCGCTGCTTCCCTATCCGTCCCGCCGTTGCTAGCGCTCCCGTGCCACTTTTCATGTATAAATCTTTTTCGTTTTTCTTACATTGTTTAGTTTCTTGCATTGCTTAGTACTCTATCATTGCCTTCGCGGGTTCTTGTGGGTTTTTTGGTTTGCTCCATCGCTGCTTCCACTGTCGCCGCCATTGTTGGCGCTCCCGTGCCACTCTTCATCAACGTTGCCTTCACACAACTTTGGCAGTGTTTTAAATTTTTGAATTTTTTTTAATGTTTTGGCATATACAAGTGCGGTTATTTCAAATAGCCGCACTCTTATGTCTTCGATTTACAAATGCGTGCTAATCAAATGCGGCTATACAGCCGCCTTTATAAATTTAAAATAGCCGCACTTGTTTTGCCTTTATGCACCAGTGGAAATAGGTATATTCTCAATAGCCAAGGTCTTTCTATCTTTCTTATTTCAATTTGTAGAACCCTTTTGAACTCTTGATTTTTTGTAGGTGCAACTTCTACACAAGAAAATGCAAGTTGTGAGTTGAAACTTCAATTCCAAATCCATTCAGGTTCAAACTATTACATTTATTATGTTATTATTTATTTATTTAAAAAATGTTACATGTAGAAAACTCCATGTTTGAAGCATTGTATATACCTTCTAAGTGTGTCTGCTTGTATGCAATGCTGCATAACTATATCTACTGAAACCAGATAGCAAAATCTGAAACCATATAGGCATATGCTAATGCTCCGAAACAGACAATGGGTAAAATAATGAAAAATGAATTGAATAGTATGAGTGGGATGGGAGGTTATGATTAAGTGAAGGAAAGGTCCAAGGTGTGGATTGGGAAGTTAGCTCACGTGTCTGTGTGTTGCTTAAAGAGATATGGAATAAGAGATACATATGGATGGAAGAGAGAGAGAAAGAAGTGGATGGTTGAGTTTTAAATAAGATATCATTGATCACCATGTATATCCATCATTTTCAAACACTTTATTAATATCCATGACTTTTTATTATATCATACTATTTATAAAATAATTTGAATTTCATTTAATATATATATATATATATATATTAATTATATGTGTATTCATGGTGGCGTCTTGTGAGGTGCTTTGCCTTTAAGGGGACTGGTGGGTCACATCCCACATGATTGCCTAATGCCAAAATCTTAAAAATGAAGATCATTTGAAACCATATTCTGCACGTTTTCCCTTGATTTAGTTATATATTTATGTAGGAACCAAACACCAAGACCAATCATTATTGATCTTTCCCTTGACTTGTGGTTGAAATATGAGTTAGCAATGACCACTCAAATTTGATGATTCCTTTTAAACTATTTACTGGTATGTCTCTGTCTACTTCATTCACATAAATTATGACATTTCATCTTATATGAATTAAATTTTATATTACTTTTTCTGATTTTTTCCATTTTTCAAATGCAGATATTTCTTTGAGGTTTGAAATTAGAGTGCAAGTACAGTTCCTGTTTCCATTGGCTTAATTGAAATGAGGGCATGCGTGGAAAGATAGAATGGAATTTGAAGGCTCTTAATTTTTTATTTGTTTTTGCTATATAGTTAAAAGTAATTTTAAATATGTAAGCAACGGGGAGTGTATTAATGTTCAATTATTATATATGTAAATAAAAAGTTGTTAATTGCTGAAATTATTGAGCTGGACATATGTCAAGTAGATTGAAAGAATATATATTATTTTTGTAATTTTTTACATTTTTCAAAATGTAGATATTTCTTTGAGGTTTGAAATTAGACTGTAGAGGTTCAGTTTCTGTTTCCATTGGCTTAATTGAAATGAGGGCATGCGTTGAAAGATAGAATGGAATTTGAAGGCTTTTAATTTTTTTATTTATTTTATATAGTAAAAATTAATTTTAAATATGTAAGCAAGGGGGTGTGTTTATGTTCAATTATTATATCTGTAAATAAAAACTAGTTAATTGTTAAACTTATTAAGTTGGGGCATATGTCAAGTGGATTGAACAAAATTAAATTTTGATGGGAGATTATAAATCTTTGTTGTGATTTTATGGCTTAATACTTGTAGAGATCTATAATATTAGATATATAAAGAATGAGTTTCCACATATATCTTTTTCTTTGTCTTTACATGAAGTGCACTGTAACATAATCAATGTGAAGCAAAGTGATTATAGTTCAGCATATTATCATTTTAATAGATTTTGAAAAGAATTTTAAATCTGCGTCTTTAAGTTGACTCATGCATGTGGCGAAAAACTAGCAATCATGTTATATATCTAAAATGTTGTGCGGAAAGATGTTGTGTTTGAGTATCCTGTAGTTGTGGCTTAGTTATATTTATTTTGTTAGCTTTGAATTTATTCGTAGAATTGCATGTGGAGTATGCTGGTTAAAATATTGGTGACAAATTGACTTTCATTTTCTGATTTTTTAAAGTACTATTTCTGGGTTCTTCAATGTAGTTTTGAACTTTATTATAATTATAAATCTGAAATTGATTTTATTAAAAAAAAAATGCATTGATGTGTATGCATATTGAGTTTTTAATGGTTTGGGATGTTTACAGGATGCACCCCCTGCCAACTCCAAAAAGATTCACCGTGGAGATTGGGCCAAACGTTTCTTGCTTATCCAAAAAAGAAGAGGTTACATTGTTGATTAATTATAATATTCGTATTATTATCTTGTATTTTTAATTATTCAAACTTTAGATTTAATTTTTAAGGAAAATAAAGTTTAACCATAAGTAGTAATTCATTTGGGTCAGACTTTAGGTTTAACGTGTTTCCTTATCTTTCTTTTATAAAATTTAATTATGCTTTCAGATTCATTTATTTGTTACCATCTTCTCTCACCAACACACATATTAGCTATTCCTCCAAGAACTTGCTACCTCTAAGTCAAGTTTTGTAACTTGTAATTAATTCATATTAAACCGGAAGAGAACAATTATTTATTTTCTTTTATTCTTATTATTTTTCAAACTTATTAATTATTTTTTAGACTCTAATAATATATGATGATTTTTTTATCTATTAGATTAAAGATGGTGGACAAAGAGTGGACTAAATTTCCAAGATTTAGTAAAGAGTATATCAATGGTGTTGAGTTATTTTTAGATTTTGCATACACTAGTGGAAGAGCTCAAGGGAATGAGATTTTATGCCCTTGTTCTAAGTGTAGAAATCATTGTTGGGCAAGAAGAGATGTGGTCTATGATCATTTAACAATTATAGGCTTTTTAAAAGGATATAACATTTGGGTAAACCTTGGGGAAGAAATATCATCGTTGCCTATTGTAAATGATGATAAAAATGATAATGACATGGAAGATGATATTGACAGCTTATTGCATGATACATTTAGAAATGTGATAGAAGAAAATGGTGGAAACGATGGTCCTAACGAGGAAGCAAAAAAATTCTACAAATTTGATTAATGAGGCAAAACAAGAGTTATACCCTAGATGCCAAAGTTTCTCCACTCTTTCTTTCATAATTCGATTGTATCTTTTGAAATGTCTTCATGGGTGGAGCAATGCCTCATTTTCTAACGTATTACAATTATTGAAAGAAGCCATGCCGAATTGAAACATTCCTGAATCTTTTAATAAAACAAAGGCCATGATTAAAGATTTAGGCCTTGATTATAAGAATATTCATGCATGTCCAAATGATTTCATGTAATATTGGAAGGAGCATGAGATTGACAATTTTTGGGAAAAGTGTAAAGTTTCAATGTGGAAGGAATCTTGTGATGAAAATTTTGAGTTACAACAACAAAATCAACAGAAAGTACCTGCAAAAATTTTGAGGCACTTTCCATTAATTCCTAGACTTCAAAGGTTATTTATGTGCTCAAAAACTACAGAGTCAATGAGGTGACATGAAGAAGAGCAGTCAAAAGATGGTAAATTGAGACACCCTGCTGATGGTGAAGCTTGGAAAGATTTTGATGGACTCCATCCTATTTTTTCTTCTGAGACATGAAATGTAAGACTTGGTCTAACAAGTGATGGATTCAATCCATTTAGGACTATGAGTATATCACATAGTACTTGGCCAATCATGACGATGGTGTACAATTTTCCACCATGGTTATGCATGAATCCCGAATACACAATGTTGTCACTATTAATTCCTGGACCACAATCACTGGGAAAAGATATTGACGTGTACTCGCAACCATTAATTGAGGAATTAAAGGAATTATGGGAAATGGGTGTAGAAACATATGATGTGTCAAGAGATCAAAAATTTCAAATGCATGCAGCTCTTTTATGGACTATCAGTGACTACCTTGCATATGCTATGTTGTCAGGTTGGAACACTAAAGGAAGGTTGGCATGTTCATGTTGCAATTATGACACTCATTCATCTTACTTGAGACATAGTCATAAGATGTGCTATATGAATCATCGTGTCTTTTTACCAACAAATCATGCATGGAGAGTTAATAAAAAGTCCTTTAATGGAAAGAAAGAGCCTGGGTTTGCACCAACTATGTTAAAAGGGATTGAAATCCTAGAAATCTTAAAGGATTTCAGCAATGATTTTGGAAAGAATAAAAAAAAAAAGATGGTCCATGGAAAAAGAGATCAATCTTTTTTGAGTTGCCCTATTGGTCACAAAATAAATTACGACACAATCTTGATGTAATGCACATTGAGAAAAACATATGTGATAATATTATTGGAACTCTTTTGGACATTCAAGGAAAGACAAAGGATCATGTTAATGCATGCTATGATTTAACAGGATATGGGAATTAGAAAGAATCTTCCTCCTAAAGAGATTGATGGAGGTCGTGTACAATTTGCAAGGTCTTGTTTTTCAATGAATGCACATGAAAAGTCAATTTTTTGTGGTGTTTTAAAGGCTGCCAAATTATCGGATGGAATTGCATCAAATATTTCAAAGTGTGTGAATGTTAGTGAAAAGAAAATTAGTGGTTACAAGAGTCATGATGCACATTTCATGCTACATTACTTATTACAAGTTCCTATAAGAAGCATAATGCCTGATGTAGTGGCTAACCCTTTAATTGGTTTGGGGTCCTTTTTTCGCTCTTTGTGTCAAAAAGTGATCCAAGTGCATGATTTGGATTTCTTAGAAGCTAATAATGCAGAAGTACTTTGTCAGATGGAGATGATATTTCCTCCTAGTTTTTTGACATAATGGTTCAATTGCCTATCCATCTAGCAAATGAAGTAAGGTTAGGTGGGACGGTGCAATTTCGATGGATGTATCTGATTGAGAGATATTTGTGCAGACTTAAAAGTTATGTTTGAAATAAAGCTTATCCAGAAGGTTCTATTGCTGAAGGGTATTTAGCAGAAGAAGCTTTAACACTTTGTTCAAGATATTTGCATAAAGGCGTAGATACAAGGTTGAATAGAAAAGGGAGAAATTATGAGGATAATGATTTATGTGATGTAGATTTATGTGATTGCTTTTTAAGTAGTGATCGTCCTTGGGGGGGGGGGGGGAAAGGTAAACCATTTTCTTTGAATTTTAAATCTAAAGATCAAGCACATCGATACCTCTTATTCAATTGTGACGAACTAGACATATACATCAAGTATGATAATAGTTTTTTTTTTTCATTTTCTCATTTATAAATTATAATTCAAATCACTAACAAAGTGTGTTTTTATTTATAGAGAGTATGATGAGATTTTAAATAGGAAGACTAAAAGAAGAAAGTGGATTAAGGCCAAGAACCAAAGTCAAGATTTTAGTGAATGGTTCAAAGATAGAGCCATGAAAGACGATGTACCAGTTCAACTTAGAGATTTCTCTTGTGGTCCTAATAATGTTGCAAAGAGATTTTCAGGTTACCTCATCAATGGTTATAGATTTCATACTACAAAGAGAGAGGCAACACACAAAACTCAAAATTCTGGTGTAACTTTGGTTTCATTGACTCCAAGTTATGCAAGTTCTAAGGATGAAAATCCTAGAATAGAACCTGTCACTTATTATGGGACAATCAAAGACATAATTGAGTTAGATTATTATGGTCATTTCAAATTTGTGATGTTTAGGTGTGATTGGTTTGAGGGTGGTGAAGACAAATATGGACTTACATGTGTCTACTTTAACAAAAAATGTTACCAAAATGACCCCTTTGTGTTGGCTTCTCAAGTCCACCAATGTTTTTATGTTCAAGATCCTTTTGACATAAATAGACCCTATGTTTTGAAGACAGTTCCAAGAGACTTATTTAAAATGGGTGACCAATCACAACTAAATGCTTCTGATAATGATGATGAACTCAATTGGGTTTAGCGAAGATAAGCTTGTCACTATAGCTGAGAAACCTTTTAGACATTTGGAGAAAAATTATTCTAATGATCTTGATTTTAATGACACTTTGTTTGACTACAAGGACTAAGATGAGGACTGTTAATGCTGATAGGAGGACTATTCAACACTTTAAAATATGCATTCAAAAACTAAACTTTACTTTGTAAATACCACCTTTTCTTACATATTTAAATTTTCTGTTATATTCTATATCTACCTTCTCTTACATATTCAATTGTAAATATGCATGGGTAGATAAACCAGCGGTTGGATAAAAGTTTGAAACCAAAGGAGATTGACCATACTGAAGACAAAGTGTGTGCCTTTTAGTTAGCACAGGTTTGAAATGCAAAATTTCTGTTTTCTTGTTTCATACATACTATTATCTACTAATGTACATCTGATATGAATTTCTACCTCTGTAGCTGTCTATCTAGCCAACCAAAGAGGAATGAAACTTAGTCAATAATATCAATGTTACACCCTTGATGTTTGATTGTCCTTCATATAACATGTTAATAAGATAACTAATTATGTTTTTTGCTTAACTTCCATGGTGGTATATCAATTTATTTTTTTCAGATAATGAATATGGAAGCAAACTTAAAACGACAGATGAAAGCTCAAGACAAGATTCAAATGAGTGCTACAAATTTGGAACTTCCTCAAGTAAAATCAAGTAAAGAATTGCTAAGAAAAATGAAAATCAAACATGAAAAAATGACAAGCAAAGAATGTACCATTGCACCTACTATTGCTGCCCAAAGACAAGTGAACTTGCCTAATCTCAAGGTAAGTGACATGAAAAATTTGTATAGGAGGCTTATATCAAGAAAACAAAATGTTGCAGCTACATGTACTGTTCAACATAAAATTCATAGTAAAAACAAACTTCGATTGAAAGAATTGACATCTAAGAGCATCGGACATAGACAACTCCAAGAACCAAATAGGAAATTCATGGAAAAGGCAACAATTGCAAATGATAAGTCAAAGAAAAGGCTACAAGCACTTGAAAAAGCATTGACTCAACTTAGTAATTCTAGTGCCAATGAACAACTCAAGCAGCAAAAGGCAATCTCGCAAGAGGAGAATTCTAAGAAAAGACAATTGCCTATGAAATCAGTACAAGATGAAGTTGATAGTTTAAAGGTAAAAGGTCAACTTAGAAAAAACATGAGAATGATGGATGACAACTCAAAATCTAAGGAATGGGTAGTGATTGAAGATGTTGAATCAATGACAAAACAACAAGATGTCCTAGTGAGACACAAACAAAATTCTGTCCATCCATGTCAATAGATCAATTTCTTAAAGAAAATGGAAACAATGAAGATGAAGAAGAAAATGTTCAAAATGGAAGTGAGGATGAAGAACAATATGTTGGAGAAGAAAATGCTTACCAAGATGAAGATATTGAAGTGAATATGATAGAAGGTAAATGTTTTATCATTACAAATTGACAGTTTCTTTTCATATTTATATGTCTTCTTTTTAATATTTTATTTAACAAGTTCAATGTTAAAATAGGAACAAGTAAGAAAAAAACACGAGGTCCAACTCAATGTTTAGCAATAAATGGAAGATCTACTCAAGAGCGTCCAGAAGTTATCTTAGACATTGATGGAGAACCAATTGGTCCCACTGACAAGATTGTAACTGACTTAAGTTATTTCCTTGGCACGATAACTAGGAATTCTACCTTTTGTCCATTGATTTACAAAAATTTCAAAGCTTTGCTGAATGATAAAGATAACAAGGCTCGTATATGGACATATGTTATGGTATGAAAAATAAATTTATATTCATTTAATGATCAAATATTTATGAAAATACAATCATTCTAAATTGCTTTTTTTTATAGGAAAAGTTCATCATTAGTGATAAAGGAGAGAAAGCGATATTTACTCACATAAATGATGCATGGAGACGCTACAAGATTTTTATATAGAAAAGACACTTTTTAAAGTACTCCACATTAAAGGATCGCCTCAAGCATCGTCTATTATTCATTTCTAAAGATCATTTCAAACAATTGTTGAAATATTGGAACACTAGCACTATGAAGGTTAGATAATTTAATGTCTTATTACTTTAAAATTGCATTATTATCTAAATTCATTGTTATTTTTATCTTATTACAATGTAGAGAGTTAGTGAGCAAAATGTTGTAAATAGGACACAACAAAAGTACATTCATCGCATGGGACCAATCAATTTTGCTAGAATTCATTCTGAATTAGTAAGATATTTTTAATTATGTTTGAATATTTTAAATCCAATACAAAAAAATCCTATTAATATTTGTTATTTTTTTTTAATATGTAATTGCTGTAACGTGCCAAGAAAAAGGTAGGAGAAAAAGTTACCCAAACTGAAATGTTTATTACAACTCGTCAACGTCGAGAAGGCCGAAGAGGAAAAGAAATTGATGAAGAAACAAATAATATCATTGTAAGTTTACAAATATTTATGAAGTACATATAAATATATTCTTTTTAATAATTAAAATTCATTTTCTTTTATTAGACTAAGCTTCAAGGTTCTATTGAAAACTCAAGTGAATCTGCAGAAGAAGCATTTCAATCAATATTTGGGAAAGAGAAACCTAGGAGAGTACGGTGTTCTGGAAAGACTATGACCCCATCAATATTAAAAATAAAAAGAAGAAATTGTTGCTATAAGAAATGAACATGCAAATGAAGCGAGTGGCATGGCGAAGAAAATTGAAGTTCTAGAGGAAATGGTAAAATTTGTGGTAAAGGAGCAAAATCCAGATTTAGAAGAGGATGACATAAATAATATGATGACACGTGTTTTAACTAAAGAAAGTAGTGGAGTGGGGCTACATTCATCTGCATCCACCCATGATCCTCATTATGAGCAGGTATATATAATTGAAAATTGTTTACTGAACTTTGAGAAATGTTTTCAAGCTACTCATGAAATTGCTTTGATTTGTAATGTTGGAGGAGTACATTTAGAAGTTAGTGTTTTGTCCTTAAGTTTCGTTTTTTTTTTTTTGCTTGGATCATGGAGATATAAACACATACATAATCATATTGGAATTTCAATCATGTTAATAAGTTTAGTGATATGGATTGGAATTGATTTTGTGTTGTAAACACATACATACAATTGTCTAGTGTTACATCAAAGTTTAATCGATTTGATTAAGACATGTTATTGATTATTTATACAATTATATTTTGATAGTTGCTATATTTATTTTGTTTGAATTAGATTTAATTAGTATATATTTATGTATTTTTTTTCAGCTTGAAGGCAATGAAGACTACGAAGACAATCTTGAAGAAGAATTTTTGATGTTCAACTCCTCTCTTTCTAAGATTTTGCCAAGACTAATGAGGTGATTCACAATGTGAGTGAATCTCTTTTGTACTTCAGCAATTGATTCTCCCTTGAGCATTCTAAAGATTTCATATTCTTGGATTAAGGCATGCTTCCTTGCCCTTTTCACATCATTTGTCCCTTCATGAGTAACCTCTAGAGTGTCCCACATCTCCTTAGTCGATGCATATTGTGAGACCCTAAAAAATTCATCAAAATTCAAAGCAGAGGTTATAATATTATTTGCAATGCAATCAAACTTGGCCTTTTTATTCTCCGCATCAGTCCATTGGGACCAAGGTTTTTCAATCAAAACACGTTCCTTTTCAAATTTGGGAATAAAAGGACCATTTTCAATTGCATCCCAAATCCCTCTATCTAGAGATTTCACAAAAATTTTCATTCTAACCTTCCAAAACTGATAGTTCAAACCACAAAACAAAGGTGGTTTGTTAATTGAGGCACCCTCCCCAAAAGGTAGTCTTTCAGCCATAGAAAAAAAATTTAGGATCGAAAACTTGAGTAATTTTCAAGAACTTAGCTCTTGATGCCAATTGTTAGAATATATGGCCTTAAACAAGAGGGGGGGGGGTGAATTGTTTAAGAAAGATTTTCGCAAACTTTGAAGGTACAATGAAACTTAGTGCAGAATTACAAATAAAGAAATTAAGTTAGCTAAGAATATATTCTGTTTTAGGTGAAATACAGAAAAACAATCGGTTGTTTCTTTGAAACAAGTGGTTGTTTATATTAGCAAATATTTAAAACAACTTAAAACAACAATTAAAAGAGATAGGGATGAGAGAAAAGCACACCAACAGTTTTATACTGGTTCACCCTACTCACAAGGGCTACATCCAGTTCCCAGAAAACCACTGGGTTCCACTATGCAATCAATCAGTGACCTTGAACCCTTCAAGAAACACACTACCTTTGGCAAACCACACCACAGAATTCAGAACCCCTCTGAATCTACACTTACAACCTTTTACAGAAATACAGTAATGAAGGAAGAGAGAACAGGATACACTTGATAATTACAAAGCTTCAAGATCAGAAAATACAACCCAGTACTATTCCACACACTTGAAAATCCAAAGCTTTAATGAATCTTGAAAACACTTAGTCAAATCTCACTTCGATTTCTCAAAATTGTTTCTTACTTTTTAGGAACTTCTAACAAACTTTATATAGACCAACAAAGTGGTCAAAAGCATTTAAAACAGGAGCACATTCTGTTAGAAATCATTTAATAAAGATTCAATTCAAAAACACAAAGTTGTTAGGATTTTCACAATAGACAATCGATTTTTTTATCGAGACAATCGATTGTTTTGGCTTTGACAACTTAGTCAACCAAGCCAAACACTTTTTAACCTTTTCAAAAACCTTCTAAGTATAAAACAATCGGTTGTTTCGACAAAACGAACAGGTTGTTTTTTAGTTAGTTGAAAAACATTCCATTTTAAAAAGGCTTTCAATTCAAACTTGTTTTGGATTCAAACAAGGTGTGGATTACATAAAATCTACCCCTGTTCCCACCCATACACAACAGCAACTCCAGCCATCATCAAACACTTTGGATTTAGATTCTTCAAAGCTCTTGATCATCCTTGATCAACATTACTGACCTACCCAGCCTTATACACAAATAATTATACCAAATGCATGAATGTGGGTTATTATGCAAATACCTGAGTCCAAACACGTGGCCCATCATCCTGGCCCAACAGCCGAGCTGAGTTGCCTGACGCAGGCGCCGATGTTCGAGGTCCTCTCTGCGAGTTCTGGTCCACTACACACGTCAATGACTGATCACTGAGGTCTTCTCTGCGAGTTCTGGTCCATTACATTTCCTAACGTATTTTTTTAATTAATTATCTCATATAGTGGATATAACATTTTGAGAGGTCGGCCAAGTGTAGAGTCCTAAAAGCTTACAGGGTTATATCTAAAGGTTATTTGTAATTTTCATTAAATAATTTCCTATTTTCTTTTGTTTTTGAAATAAATATCTTTATAAAGTCTTCATTAATATTAAGCTGTAGTGCAATAAACAATTAGGAGGGTATTGATAAGTGCCTAATTTCGTAATATTTCATATTAAAATATAGGCACTTATGAGTATTAATAGCTAATTTACCTATAAAATAATCCCTAATTTATGAATTTATACCTTTTTACATTTTTATGATCTTTTAATGAATAAGAGCATTTTATTCCTAAATTTGGTGTTAATTGCAGGTTTTTAGGGAAGAATGGAGATTTGGACTAAAGAAGAATGATGTATGCTAAAAGGAGAAAGCTGGAAGACCAGAACGCACAAAAGAGAGAAAAAAAGTCCAACTCAGCAGTGAGAATGCGTCATATTAATTGGGCTATTTTTATGTTTTTATCATTAAGCCCATGAGTACAACGCCACCTAACCCTAGAAAATTAGGTTAAATAGGGGGCTAGAGGCACAATCCTGGTGCGCGGGATTGAGAGGAAAACACCATTGAGTGATTTGTAACCAATTGGGAGAATGGAAGGTGCTAGAAGTATGCGTGGCTAATTCTACCCTTTGGGATTGGGAGTAATCTGCTCACACTCTTATGTATTGAGGTGATATCTTATATATTAATATTCAATTCTTGATTGATTATTGGTATTGTTGTTTCACTTGTAATTTTTCGTGACAAATTGAGAATCTTAAATTTGACTGCAAAGTATTTTTAGGGTTCTGACCTAAACAACAATACTTAACATATTTGAGTGCTAGGAATAGACTTGAAATGTTAATTGCTATTAACGTCTGAGATTCGTTCTAAGTTGTTTTTATAATTATGCGAGGAATCGATATAAATGATTTTTATATGGGCATCAATCTCAATCAAAGAACATAATGTTAACATGCTAATCAAAATACATGATGAGAGTGAGACAAATGAAACCTAATCCCCATTTTTCCAATTGACACAATTACTCTTTGATTTGTTTTCTTGTTAATTCTTGCCATTATAACAATTTTCAAACAACTTTTTATTGTTCTGTTTTATATTTAGCGAATATTGTACTTGATAATTCAACTATTCCTTGTGGGATCGATATCCGTCCTTATGGACAAATTATTACTTCTGACAACGTGATGCACTTGCTATAAAAAGTCATCAGGTATGAGTGTGACTATTATATAATGCAATGGATGGCTACCCTTGTATGAGCCAACATTGATAGCAATTAAGACCAGGTAATCATGTTTAACTAATTCTTTATATAAAATAATTTCTACTTTATTGACTTATTTCAACTTATTATGTGTTGCAATATTTTATGGATGTGTCACCACTCGATTACGAATCAATGGATTATGTGAAGGACACTTCGCAACATATTTTCTTAACTTCTACAACTTTACGATAAATGATGTTTTTTGATTAGTTAAATCTCAGGTTGTTTACTATTGGTTTCAGTTGATGTTTTTTTAGTGTATATAGACATTTTCATCTGTTTTTAGTGTATAAAAATTTTCACTTTAAATAATTAATTTATAATTTCATTTTATGTGGTTAATATTATATTATTTTATGAGTATTTTATAATATTTATATGTTTTAGTGCCATATTTCTTAAACTTGTTGTGGTTTGGTTATTACAGGTTAACAAATAGGAGGAAATTAATTAACTAAAAGTTCATAATATAGATGGCGGTAAGAGCAAAATCATCGTCTATATCATCATATAGACGACAGTTGTAACCAGAAATTGTTGTATATATAATCACCTAATTATTTTTTTTTAATTTTGTTACATGTTAGATAATGGTTTAAATCAAAAGTATCATTGTTATTTAATTTATGTTGCCTAAAGATATAGACTACATTATTTTTTGAAAACATAGTCTATATAAGTACAAAAAATATATGACAATTATCTTGTAAAATTTTCGTCTATAGAGTGTATGTATAGACGATGGATTCATAAATAACAATTTTGTATACATTGTTGTACAGCTTGAAAAACTGTTGTGTATGAACCTTTTGGCAACCGTATTAATTTAAAAGTTTGAAAATGAAATAATGTTATCTATTAGTTTAATAGTAAAATAATGGCAATGACCTTTTTATTTACTTTCAAAATATAAACACTAAATTATTATTTTTTGAAGACTACGAGTCAAATTAAATATAATAAAAGAAATATAAAAACTAAAAGTATAATTTATCTTAAAAAAGTTTCAGATGGAAATACCCGTGACATCATGTAAGAAAATTTAACTTTTTTTTTTCAATTCTAATTTTTTTTTATATAGAGAAGACATTTTAATAATAAGCAATAAAAAATATTCTATATTTTTATTTATTATACAACCTAAATCTAAAATACAATAAATACGAAATTATATCCTAATTTATACAGTAGAAATAGGAAACATACACTACAAGAAAAACATATATTAACGTCGGCAAAAAATGAACATGAAGGTAAGAAAACTAACATTTTTATATTAAACATTAGTTATACGTCGACCCAATAGTAGATGAAAAAAGCATGGAACTAACATGAATTTTCTTTAGTCAATGAGAAAGACTCAAATTATGTGGGATCAGCCGACGTAGAATTGATGCAGAACATTTTTATATCGTGGGTGGACCGATGTTTTAGGGAGGAAATACCATCAGTCAGACCAATGCAAAAGAAATCAAGAAGTGAGTTAAGTCCATGCAAAGAATATAATTAAATTAAATAAATATGTAATTGCATCAGCTAAACCCACACTTTAGCAGACGAGAACTAGAAAAAGGTTAGCGTGGGCTTGGCCCACGCAAAACTGGAAGCTTGAAATGAAATAAAAAATAATAAATGCTTTGCATGGACTAGACCAACGCATAAGAGCTCAAAAAAAGAAAGTGCAGTGTTGGATTTCTTTAAGAGTTTTAACTTATATATCAAATTTATAACATTCATCCCAAATCATTCCAATGTTATTCCATCAATGTTATTCAAGTTAATATTAAAGCCACCTATTCCATATATTAAAATCCTATTCTAAAATTTATTTATTAAAAAATAAAATCAAAATTTAGAAATTTAAATTTATAATGTTACTATAAAAGAAAGCATAAAATATAATTGTAAATTAAAAATCACCCAAGTGTTATTTAAAATGTACCATAATACAATTACATAAAAAAATACTAGAAATAAAAATATGAAATACATTAAAAGTAATAAAAAAAAGTTCATAACAAAAGTCTCCCATGCAGTAGAATAAACACTAATGTAGTCCATAAAAAGCCTATAAAAACAATGCAAACAATGTGATATGAAAGAACTGTGAAATAATTAAACTTACAGTCTGGGATGAACTTCAAGGAAAGGATTGGTCATCATGTTTTGTAGCATAGTAGTGGTGGAATTGACTTCTACTAGTGGAAGCATCGCCATGTTGTTGTTGCATCATCATGACAATTTGTTCCTTGATTTGCTTCATTTCTTCCTCCAGTATGCATATATTTTGATTCGTCATGTTAATTTCTGCACGAAGTTGTTGATTTTCAACCAACTGATAAGAGTGATCAACAATGAA
Source organism: Phaseolus lunatus (assembly GCA_013389735.1). Taxonomy (NCBI): domain Eukaryota; kingdom Viridiplantae; phylum Streptophyta; class Magnoliopsida; order Fabales; family Fabaceae; genus Phaseolus; species Phaseolus lunatus. The sequence goes on along the minus strand of CM023866.1, from coordinate 12,991,467 downwards.
AGCAAACAAGGAGAGTTCAATGAGTGAAAAGGCTCATTGGCGAAACTTACCACCCAAGTCTATTGATAGTTGTTGTTTTGTTGTCAAATTAAAATGATTTTAGCGTAGATTTGTCTAACGCTAGAGAGATGATAGTATAACTATGGTCAGATGACCCCAATGAATCCAATAGTAAAATTAGTAAATCAGTGTTTATAATCCATCTGCAAACAATAAAAGTTAGCACTAAAAATAAATTGGGTTGATCCCAAGTTCCTCCACCAATGAATTCTTCATAGGTCATCTAAAGATTATCATCCTTCAATTCTCACACAGAGCTAAACCAGATTGAACATGTGTTAATCTTATTTAACTTGAAACCCACCAGTAAGGTGTAAGGACCTATAAATTATTTGGAATAGAAGTGATAGATTTTAAATAATTTCTGAGTATGTTATTATTTAAAACAAAAAGAACATAAAAATAGAAAATATCATGGTGGTCAGACCTCGGACGTCGCCCTAGGTCTGGGGTCAGCTGGTGGAGGGCGGTCGGTTGACCATTGTACTAACCAAGTAGTCAGGTGCGATGACTTTATCGTGAGATAATCACGTGGGCGTGCTTGAAGGGAGGGGGTACGTGAATTAAGAAGGGTAAGAGAAAGGAAGGTGTAGCTTAGAAGTCGATGAGATCGCCGTTTGTTGAAGAAGGCGGCGGCCTCCGACTTCCCCCGTATGAAATCAGTAATCGCCTATTTTGTGCATGAACGCCGTGTGCGAAGATTTCACATGATCGCCAATCGTCTATGGTGTACATGATCGCCGAAAAGAGCACATTGCCGAGTATTCGAGAAGACTTGGTAAGCACTTAGTATGTGGTCTAAATACAGAAGATGAGTGATATAGAAGATAGGTGGCATATCTGCCACCATGAGTAGTGTGAACCGTGATACCACAGACTTAGAGGAATGGGAGGACGAGCCCTCAGCTGGGTGTGACGATGTGACATCGGTGACCAGAGTGAGGCGATGTGTCCTCGTCACACACAAGGGCGATAAGAGATCGCCAACAGGATGAGAGGAACATCGGTCATCAACCAGGATGGGAGACACATCGGTTGTCTGCCTGGGTGAGACATCAGTTGTCTGCCAGGGTGAGACATCGGTTGTCTACCAGGGTGAGGAATCAGTCGTCCGTCAAGAAGAGGAATCAGTCATCGCCAGTATGAGAGGCATCAGTCATCGCCAGTATTAGAGGCATCGGTCATCGCCGGTATGAGAGGCATGGTCATCGCGCGAGCAGTCATCGGTGGATGGTTATCGCGCGAGGTAGTGTTTCACACAGATAAGGTGGGACCTAGGCTCCTAGCATGAACGTTCTGCATGCGCGACACGTAAACATTAGGAGTGCTTCAGAACAGTTGATGCCAGAGAGTTGGTAAGGCAGGTAACCCAAAGTTGGTACGCCCAGAGACATCACGTGGCAGTTCTGTCAGAGGAAACGTGCACGCAAGCTTTCCTGCAGAGTGGGCGGTGGCAGCGGCATTGCTGGGCAAGTTGGTTTAGATTCAAAACTCACTTCATGAGAGGCAGAGAACGTTGCTGTGGTTCGAGAGTGATAGAGTGAGTTAGTCTTCATCCTTTTTCCTTCCTCTCCTTCACTCTGTGATTCAGGCCTTCTCACCCCCCGGCTTGGCTACCGGCGACTGCCATAGAGCACCTGGGAAGATTCTCTGCAAGTTTCCAATCAAGCCTTAAAACAGAGCTCGGGTATCCTTAAGTTCGGTGGGTTAGAGCTCGTAGAGAGATTTTTACGCAAGTCCAGGTAAGGGAAGCTAGCATTCATTCAATAAAAACCTTAGGCTAGAAGATTCTGAAGTTGGGGCGACGTGGTCGCCGATTTCAAACTTTCTTGCACGATGCTCTGTTTTCATGTGTGGGGCGACGTGATCGCCGGTTTTAATGCAAATTTCGAAATCCCCTGTTTTAGTGACGAATTGAAATTGTTTGATATTGAAATGTGAACTGTATATGATTTTCGAAATTCTTAACTTGGTTTTGATTGTTGCTGTGATTTGGAACCGTCCATTTACATGTTGTATGATGCATTGAATGTTGTGAATGTGGGATCAAGGCATAGTATTTTCAGGAAAGAAAATACCGTGTAAGATCGTGTGTAATGTGCATTGACTAGGGACTTGTCTAGAAGGAGATATCCTGACTCTCCTGATATAATGGAATCATATAGATGAAGTTATTCAGGCGTTGAGAGTCGAAGGAGGTTCATATGTATGGGTAAGTTGTTTGAAAGATAACTAACTTGACCTGTTGTATGGATTAACCCTGTCATACTGGGAGAGTGATGATATTGAGATTTATTTATGCGCATGGCTGTGTGGATTCACAGCGACCCTGTGTGAATTCACAGTGGTGTAGTATGACAGGTGCAGATCTCTGAGTCTGAGTCAACGCACAAGTCTTCCGGAAGTAGAGTCAAGTGTCTATGTGTTGTGAGTCAGTGGAAATTCTGACGTGAGAAAGATGAATATTGAAAATTGTTGATAGACACTTGATGGTTGTGTGATATGAATGCGAAAGTGATGGATTTTTTTGTGGAATGATTGATACTTGAGGGAATTATGAAATGTGTGAATATTTGATGGTTTACGTTAATATCAAGTTTCATGTTTTAAAGTTTTAAAAATGTCTAGCTTACCCTGTGTTTTGTGTTGTGTTTCGTGTTCTTAAAACTGTGATGATCGTGTGTAATTTACACGGGAGCAGATGACGTTGCAGGTAGTAGAGCTCCTCAGTGAGTGGTTGGACAAGGAGATCGCCTGTTCTTGTGCTGTAGTTTGTTTTATTTTGAAACACTGGATGGTTATGTATTAAAACTCCCTAGAGAAGGGATATTATTTTGAAATACAATGTATGGGATGGATGTATTTTATTATATATACATATGTTGATTTTGATATTATTGTTTTATGTTTATTGTATGATATAAATATGAATAAGATTTTAGGGGCGTTACATAAGGCATGCGTCTACTGGTTTAATCAGTACCTACTTTGTTCCATGTGTATACTCCACGTGAATGCTTATCTCCTCTCTCTTGAATCATGCACCCAAGAAATTAATTAGAACATTGCGAACTAACTAAGAAACCAAAGTTTAAGATAAGGAAGACTCTTAATCATGCATTCAAGTGCAACCTCTTACAAAAACCAGTTTTCCAGGAGATTAGATTGTTAAAACAATTGCTATAGAGAATTAAAAAAAACAAAACTTTTACTGAACAAAACCTCAAAACTCAATAGGGAATTACAAAGGAATCAACTAAAAAGGTTTAGCCTTCCATGCGTAGGCAAAACAAAAGTATTATAAAGAAGAAAAGAAAACTAGGTTTAGAATCTGTTTGCTCATATGAAACATGATCCCCCAAAAGCTCCTTCTTCCTTTCTTTGAAGTCTCTTTTATAATCTTCTTTTCCTTGCACAAAATCATATTAAAAATTTGCCTTATGATACTGTTTTACAATTATTAGATGTTTCCTTTCCTGTTTCAAATTATTAAACATATATCTTCATTCCCAAATAGTCTTAGATTTTATTCTGGCTTCTCTTCTAGATATATTGTTTCCAATTTTCTTCAGATTTCTGCATTGATTGTAATTGATTCCAACATTGTTATGAGAGATATTGCAGAAGATTTTCTTGAACAATATCTTCAAAATATATTTGCTCTATTTTTGAAGGATTTTTGCAGAGGAATTTTAATTGTAGGATTTTTAGAGAATATCCTGTAGAAATTTATATTCAAATCCTTTTATGAGATATTTGCATATCTAATTCTCTAATTCTTCATTTCAGATTTTGTTTCCTGTTTTGATCCAAAAGAAGCAACTTGGGTTAAAAATACAAAAATAACAGAAATAATAATTATGACCCAAATAAACTCAATTAGAAGAATATTAATGAAAATAATGAATTTATTTATTATTACATTCCAATAATTTATGATTAAAGTTAATAAGTGTGAATAAAACTATGTTCATCAAATACCCCCACCCTTATCCTTTTGCACTCCTAGACAAAACACTCTAAGGACTCAAAAAAGAAAATTAAAAAAATTAAAAAAAAAATAAAAAAAAGTGCAAATAGCAAATAGCGAATTCTAAGAACACATAATGACAAACATGATATAATTTCAAGAAATCAAGGAATCAAGAAAAATATGAATGGAAATTCCTATATTTTAATATACAAGCAAGTAATTGAAATCAAAGGTTGAATCAAAATTGACAGAACTTCACTAGGCACTCTCCAACTCTCAAGTGTTTAGGGTTTGTATTTACACTCAGCACTCATGCAGACAAACACTACCATATGCTTAGCAAGACTTTAATATTCGCAACAATCGAAAAACATGCAATCAAAGATCAAGAGGACTTTATAAGGGATGTAATGGGGTAAAGGTAAAGGTGGCTAAAAGTAGGAAAATAGGCTTAAAAACCATAGAAAAGCAAAGGAGCAATGGAGGATAGGTCTAAAAACAAGTGTAAGTATCATGACAATTCAACTCCTTTTTTTATTTCAAGATATCATTTTTTTTTTGTATAATAGATAGTCAATCCAATGTATTAGAGGATCCACTCTTATTTTCTTTATTTGCTTTTCTTTTTCTTGTTTTATTCCTTTTTCTTTTTTCTCTTTTTTTTTTTTTTGTATTTGAAGAGGTAAACTATGAAAATGAGATACACCCCCACACTTATTCAAGAACCTATTCCCAAATAATTTCAAAACTTCTTCATCTTCTATGGTAGGGGTAATCATGGTTTTTATGTTTTTTGGCTTATAATGAGGGTTAAAAATATGAAAAAGGCTATAAGCTCAAGGGGCTAACAAATGGATTATCATAAAGGCAGGCTAATATGGCTGGTGGATTAATTTAAACAAAAAAACACCTCTATCATATGAGTTCATGCACATAAATCACAGTTGTAAAACAAACAATCAAGATAAGTTCTAGAATATAAGCAAACATGCCTGAAAACACACTAAAAAAAATTAAATGATATATCAATTAAGGCTCAAAAACTCACTAGGGACAGTTCATCTCAAAAGATTCAACACAAAATTTCTCATAACCAACTTATTTTTCAATATTTAAGAAAATCCAAACAACAAAGATCAAGAAACCAAGATTTGCAAGAATTATAAAACAAGCATCCATTAGATAATCCTAGAAAGGTTATTTATTTTATTGAAACAAAAGCAAAAAGAAACTCAAACAAATTAAATAAAACAAAAGACATAAAATAAATCAACAAAATCAGGTTTAGGATTACTCATTTTTCGTGAAGGAAATGTCTGTGTTGATAAGATGGCTAATTTAGGATTTATTCCTAGAGAATCATTTCATTGGTATAATAGGCTTCCATCTAGTCTGTTCTTGTAATTCTTTTTGAATAGGTATAGTCTACCTATGTATCATTTTTTCTTTTTCTTTTAATAATACTTTTTTTATGTGATGGCAAATGATTGTTGTTACTTGAGGTGTCAGCCTAGCTGAGATGTCAAGTTGCATAGTGATGCCTAACATGAAAGCTTTTATATAAAAAATAAATAAATCAACAAAAGATAAATCCTAAACTATGACTCTCATCGCCCACACTTAAATCATACATTGTCCTTAGTGTAAAATCAACAAATAAATGTGTATAATAAAAGTGAGAAAAGAAGTACTCCCTCATCAAGCTTGAGGGAAAATGGCAATTGCAACTGTTTCAATCATCCCTTCTACAGTACAAGCCAAGACTCTTCATCCACAGTGGTGTAGAAACACTATCACCCAAAACGTTTAACCAAAGCATGAAGTACCTTGGTAAACTATGAAACAAACCTATTATGATGAAGAAGCCTTGAAATAGTGGATGGAACTAGAGTAGGTCTGGAGGGTATGTGAAATGGTAAAGTTTCTTCCATGGATGGACGATGGTACTATCCAAAGTATAGATGGAAGACGTAAATTTATTTAATATAGACGATCTGATATGGTTAGTTGTTTGGGGATTGTCTAAAGGTAGTGGTCTAAGGCTAGATAATCTAGCTAGGGTAGAAAATCTATTTAAGGTTGGAGATGAAATGAATTGTATGTTAGGAGGCGGTGGTGGCTGGTAGAGGGTGCTTTCAAATGTTCCAACTATGATAGAAGGTATAACCAATGGAGATGATGGAATGAATGATATGGGCTTCCCCTTAAATAGTGGAGGTTGTATTATTTGAAGCTTCAAGAATGGAAGAATAATATCACTTTCTTCTCTACTTGAAAGATGGGTAACGTCTGCTCTTCCTCTTCTTGTATTACCTCCAAAACCATGTCAGAGCCATCTACTAGTGCGCAATCTTTTTCAGTAGATTCGGCAAGTATAACAGCATCAACAACTTTTGTATCAAGACCTGCATCACAAGGGTTAGTGCATTCTAAGAACTTGTCTATCTCAGCCACTTTACATTCAATTTGATTGGAAAAGTTAAAATCTCCTAGAAACTCAAGCACAGTTTCATCCTCAGTGCTTATATGATGCACTAAATGATCTTCATATGTCACAGTTTTTCATCCCTCTTGATTAAGCAATGATTTTTCCTCCATCAGTGGAGGTTTAACAGTAGCAGCCAATGGTGTAGGATCTCAGGTTCAACCAGCTCAGCTTCTTGCAAATCACTCGGGTTAGCTTTAAAAACAACTTTTCGAGAGTGTCTATGGCAAAGGTAGGTGCTTCAAGGTTAGACAGTCCATCAGTGCCTGGATCAAGAGTTATATCTGGATCATGAGGTGATTTGATGTCTCAAACATAATCTGCAATCTCTCTAATCATTTGATTATTTTTCTCTCTTCTTGCTATAACATCAGCATCCTCTTGAATTGGAATTTCGTTAGCCTCCCTTTCTTGATAATATTTTATGCTCATCTTATTCATTTGCCTCATCAACTCCTCTACAATTGGTTCTTCAAGATTATGAGGAATATTATCAGTTTGTAAAAATGGTTGAAAAGGTGTTTGACTTTCATCAAAATAGTATTGTTGATAATACCATTGTTGTTGAGGTTGCTCATAAGACTGCTGGCAATATGGATTATAATGTTGAGGCTACTGAAAATATGGCTCACATTGTTGTAGAAGTTGCTCATAAAAATGTGAAGGTTGTTGAAAATATGGCTCATAATGAATATCATAACTGTAAATTTCTTCAGCTAATTTCCGTTCCATTTTTGGAACTGAAAACAAGGGAGATATTTCATAGACACCAACACCTATTAGACGTCTCAGAGCAAATTTTTTATTTTTTAATTGAAAAGCAAACCAAGTAAACTCCTAAGAAAGAGAGGTGAGTCACATGTGGACAAACTTAAAAATCAAGTCTTCCTAGCCAGAGTCTTTCCTGAATTGTTTTCAATTTAAAAAAAAATAAAATCAAAGACTAGCAACTAAAGTGTCTACCCTAAATGTAGAATCCTATATATATATATATATATGCAAATGCTATACTTAATTCTTAAAAAAAAATAGTAACAATAAAAATGAAACCAAAAACACAAATAAAAAAGTGTCAGGAAAAAAATAAAAAATATATATATATAAAATAAAGGAAAACCAAAAGAAAAAAATATAAGGAAATAAAATAATGACAAATAAAAATAAGATAAAGATAACAAATATAAGGAAATAAGGTTTGTTTTTATTTTTATTTAATGTTGTTGGAGCTTTTTGTCATTGTTACTATTTGGGATCTGTATTTATTTTAATGATACACTAATTTATTCCAAGGATGCCATTATTGCCATTGCTGTTGGAGCTTTTTGGCATTAGCAAGTCCATTACATTGATTGTAAGGATGCCATTAGCATGTCCATTTCATATAACTAGATCATATAACTAGACCAGTAGTATTCAAAAGCTCAATGAGAATAAGCTCATCATGGAAACACAAAGCCTCCATATATGGAGTATTTAGATCTCCTTCATATACAAGAAATTTTACATGCTTTTAGCAGTTTTTGTTTGATGTTTACACATTGTTGTTTTTTATATGCTTCAAGCAGTTGTTGTTTACACATTGTTGGTGTTTACATTCTTTAAACATTGTTTTGTTTTCAGAATACTGATCATTGCTTCCAATTTTATCTAGAAAAAAGTTGATGAGTTAATGTTGGAAAATCCAGAAACAACATCTGTAAGGACCTGTAAAATTAAATTGGAATAAAAAGGGATATATTTTAAATGAATTCTAAGCATGTTTTTATTTAAAATAAAAAGGAAGGAAAGTGTAGTTTAGAAGACTATAAGATCGCCGGTCGCCTACTACACATGATCGCCAGGGCGCGAGGGGCATGCAGGCATCGCCAGGGCGCGAGGGGGCGCGCAGGCATCGCCAGGGCGCGAGAGGCATGCGGGTGTCGCCAGGGATAGGCATCGGTCGTCTCCCCAGGAGAGACATCGGTGTATAGTCATCGCGCTATCTGTCATCGGTGGAAAGTCATCGAGCGAGCGGTCATCGGTGGAACATTATCGCGCGATGTCGAGTTCACACGAATAAAGTGGGACCCAGACTCCCAGCATGGAATGTCCTGCACGTACGCCACGTAGACAAAAAGGGTGGTTCAGAATAGTGACATCAGAATGTTGGCATGCGCAAGAGACACTCGCGGTCGTACTGTTCAGGGAAGTGGTTGGCATGCGCAAGAGACAACCGTGGCCGTACTGTTCAGTGAAACGTACACTCAGACTTTCCTACAGAGGGGGTGGTGGCAGCAGCATGTGTGGACAAGTAGGCTTGGATTCAAAAACCCACGAAGGGGAGGCAAAGAACGTTACAGTGACTCAAGAGTGAAAGAATGAGTGCATCTTCATCCCTCTCTTTTCTCTCCTTCGCGCTGCGATTCAGGCAACCTCAAGCACCATTACGACGAGCGACGACTACCATTAGAGCACCTGGAAGATTCTCTGCAAGTTCTACAAACCAGACGCTAAAACAGAGCCAAGGCATTCTTTGAGCTTCGTTGGGTTTCAGAGCTCTTGGTGTTTTGCGCAAGTCCAGGTAAGGGAAGCTAGCTTTATTTTCAATAAAAGCCGTAGATTAGCTGTTTCTGAAGTGAGGGCGACGTGGTCGCCGGTTCCATTTTCATCTTCGTGATGCTCTGTTCTATGTGTTTGGGCGACATGGTCGCCGGTTTTAAATACAGATTTCGAAATCCCCTGTTTTTGGACAAGATCGCCGGTTTTGGCGTTGTTTTGCGAACTCCCCTGTTTTTGGTGTTATTTTGAAAACTGTTTGAGATTTAGATGTGATATTCGAAAATATGAACCTTGGAATGAGTTTTGCTGTGATTGAAATCATTCATTTAAGTGTTATATGATGTGTTGAATGTTGTGAATGTGAGATCAAGGCATAGTATTTTCAGGAAAGAAAATACCGTGTAAGATCGTGTAGGATGTGCATTGATCGGTGATTCGTTATGATATCCTGACTCTCCTGATATAATGGAATCATATAGATGAAGTTATTCGGGCGTTGAGAGTCGAAGGAGGTTCATACGTATGGGTGAGTTGTTTGAAAGAGAACGAGCTCGACCTGTTGTGTGGATTAACCCTGTCATGCTAGGATAGTGATGATATTGAGATTCATTTATACGCTTGTGAATGTGTGTGATTTCACAGCGACCCTGTGAATGTGTGTGATTTCACAGTGGGCAGTATGACAGGTGCAAATCTATGAGTCTAGTCAATGCATGAGTCTTCCGGAAGTAGTGTCAAGTGTCTTGGTGATGAGTCAGTGGAAGTCTGACGTGAGAAATGAGAAACATTGAATTGATAGACACTTGGTGCATTATGTGAATAGAACGATTCTTGAAAATATTGTGAAATGTGTGATTTCTTGGCGATCAGGTGAAGGGAACGAGAAAATCTATAGTTTTACGTGGGTATCTTGAATTTGTTTTATCTTGACTTTAAAGTTCCTATCTAAACTCTCTTTAAAATATCTAGCTTACCCTGGGTGTTTTGGTTCTGTGGCTGTTTTCTTAAAACTGTGATGATCGTGTATAATTTACACGGGAACAGATGATCTTCCAGGAAGTAGAGCTCCTTAGTGAGTGGTCGCCGGGGAAGAGATCGCCTGTTTCTGTCTCTTTGTGGTGATCGCCTGAATTCTGTCCTGATAGCAGATCGGCTGTTTTGGGCCTTCTGATAGGAGATCGCCAGTTTATGTATGGAGACCGCCGGTTTCAATGTATTTGACTGTATTTTGTTTAAGTTTTAAAAAAAATTTGACCGGTTATGTATTAAACTCCCTGTGAGGAGCAACTACATTTTATATAAATACGTATGTTCACTTAAATATTATTGTCTTTAATTCATTTTATATTTATGAAAAGGAATTTGGCGGGATGTTACATTAATGGTATCAGAGCAGTTCGTCCCTAGGATGACCTGAGGGCTGTGGATCCATTGTGTTTCTTCTGCTCAAAAAAAAAAATCTATTTGAGTTTTAAATAACAACTATAGTGAAAGGTTTTCAAAATGTTTTGTATTGAAATTTTGTGTGTGCTTTAGTGAATATATGCCATAACTGAAAATCTTAGTATTAAGAATGAGAAGGTCTTGATAAAGTGGTGAGGGTGCACACTCATAACTGAATCGAGGTGATTCTCAACCTTAATTCCAAAGGTTTAATGTTTAGCATACATTGAATTCTGGTGTGATTCATTTCATTTTATTGAATGTTTTTGTAAATTGATTGAAAGTGGTTGTTTGGATTGTTGGTTGTATACCAGTAGCTGTTCTGGTGTTTTGCTTAAGGTTATAAGCATCATGATTCTGTTGATGAACTCAAATTCTTAATGACTTTGAGATGCTGACCTTTGTAAGGTCTAGATGTTACCTCCTGAATGAATTGATTTCTTATCGATCTCATTCTTGTAGTTGTAGGGAATATAGAAAACCTATAGTTTCAAAATCTGAAACGAAGAGAGATGGCACGTAGACCTTCTACCCCTCCCCAACCTTCTTCAGAAATGAGCCAGATTGCCAAGGCCATTGAGATGATGGCAACTGCCATCCAACAACAGAATGCAGCAATGGCACAGAATCACCAAGCTGCAATGCACCACTGGGAAACTGCTCGATCTGCTGAAACAAATTCCCACGTCGGTCAGCCTCAGGAACAGATGGGACTGACCGAGTTCATGAGGCACAACCCACCCAAGTTCAGTGGGAATGCTACCCCTGATCAGGCAGATCAGTGGGTCAGGGAGTTGGAGAAAATCTTTAGGGTGACCTCCTGCCCTGAGGAGAAGAAATTGTTGTTTGCCACCTATCTGCTATCTGGAGAAGCTGAGTTCTGGTGGATGGGAGCTCAGCAGATGATGGAGGCCCGAGAGGATGTGTTGGATTGGGAGAGCTTCAGGGTGAGGTTCCTGGAGAAATACTTCCCAGACAGCGCAAAGTTTGCAAGGGAAGCTGAGTTCCTAAAGTTGGAGCAGGGGGATATGTCTGTGAACGCCTATGCTGCTCGGTTTGAGTACCTCGCCCGATTCTATACCCAGGCGACCTCCGAGGCCTGGAGGTGTAGGAAGTTCGAAGAGGGGCTGAAGCATGGGCTGAAGAGGACCATAGCCCCCATGTGCATCAGGGAATTTCACGCCTTAGTAGAGAAGGCGAAGATGGTGGAGACCCTGGAAAAGGGTGATTCTCGGGTGATCAGGTCACACCCAGGGGGTTCTTCTAGTGGGAAGGCTAAGGCGCAGCACCCACAAAGCAAGCCCTATGCGAGGCCCCCACCACATCGGGCAGGAGCAGCGTCTTCCCAGTTTCAGCAACAGCAACCCGGGAAACTTAAATGTTTCCATTGTGGTGGACCCCATACAGCCAACGTGTGCCCCAAGAGAGATTCAGAGAGAAGATGTTTTACCTGCCAAAAGACAGGGCACGTTGCTAGAGAGTGCCCTAGCAGGAATGGGGCGACTCCACCCAGTGGTTCTCGGCAGTTGAGGAATGAAGGCAGCATACCTCAGGCAACAGGGAGAGTGTTTGCCATGTCAGGAGCAGAGGCGTCTCAGTCAGGTAACCTCGTGCAAGGTGTTTGTTTTATAGCTGGTAGAGGTGTAAAAGCCTTGTTTGATTCTGGAGCGACACACTCCTTTGTGTCAAGCCTGTGTGTAGCCGAGTTGGGCCTTCTAGTGAAGGAGTTACCTTTCGAACTGTTGGTCTCTACACCTGCGTCAGGACAGGTGTCGACCTCTACAGTTTGCCCCAAATGTCCAGTGATAGTAGAGGGACGCAGATTCAAAGTGAACTTGATCTGCCTACATCTTCAGGACCTGGATGTTATCCTGGGAATGGATTGGCTAGCTGCCAATCACGTTCTCATAGTCTGCGGTAGTCAGAAGATAGCGTTTCCAGACCCCCAAGAGTCAGATGTGATATCAGTTCAGCACGGGTGGGCAGAGTTGGAAAAAGGGGCGAGGTGCTTCGTGATGCTAGCTCGGGTGGAAGTGATGAATGAAGGGGACGTAAGCAGAATACACGTGGTGAAAGAATTCACAGATGTATTTCCAGAAGAAGTACCTAGGTTACCCCCTAAGAGAGAAGTGGAATTCTCTATTGATTTGGTGCCTGGAGCTGGACCAGTGTCAATGGCACCTTACAGGATGGCACCAGCCGAGTTAGTAGAGTTAAAGAAGCAAGTGGAAGAGTTGTTGGAGAAACAATTCATCAGACCCAGTGTATCTCCATGGGGGGCTCCAGTACTCCTAGTTAAGAAGAAGGATGGAGGGTCTCGGCTGTGTATAGATTACAAGCAGTTGAACAAGTTGACCATCAAGAACAAGTACCCCCTTCCTAGAATTGACGATTTGATGGATCAAATACATGGGGCCTTGGTGTTCTCAAAGATCGATCTGAGATCGGGGTACCACCAAATTTTGGTAAAAGCTGAAGATGTTCAAAAGACAGCTTTAGGTCTCGGTATGGGCACTATGAGTATGTAGTGATGCCGTTTGGAGTCACAAATGCCCCAGCTCTGTTCATGGACTACATGAATAGGATTTTTCGCCCTTTCTTGGATAAGTTTGTGGTAATCTTCATAGACGACATACTCATTTATTCAAGGACCGAGGAAGAACATGAAGAACACCTGAAGACAGTATTGGAGATACTGAGGGAGAAGCAACTCTATGCCAAGTTCTCTAAGTGTGAGTTCTGGCTGAAGGAAGTCAACTTCTTAGGACACGTGATATCTGCCCAGGGGATCTCGGTGGATCCTGCCAAAGTAGAGGCAGTGCTTCAATGGGAACGTCCTAAGACAGTCACTGAGATAAGGAGCTTTGTGGGCCTGGTGGGCTACTATCGGAGGTTTATTAAGGACTTTTCCAAGGTAGTGGCTCCTTTAACACAGCTGACCCACAAGGATCAACCTTTTGCTTGGACCGACCGATGTGAGCAGAGCTTCATGGAACTAAAGGAGAGGTTGACTAGTGCTCCAGTGCTGGTGATCCCAGAGGTAGGAAGACCTTTTGATGTCTACTGTGATGCTTCACATCAGGGTTTGGGATGTGTTTTGATGCAAAAGAAAAGAGCAGTTGCATATGCTTCAAGGCAACTCAAGGTTCATGAGAGAAACTACCCTACGCATGATTTGGAGTTGGCGGCGGTGGTGTTTGCCTTGAAGATCTGGAGGCACTATTTATATGGAGCTCGGTTCCAGGTGTTCAGTGACCATAAGAGCCTGAAATACCTGTTCGATCAGAAGGAACTAAACATGAGACAAAGAAGGTGGATGGAGTTTCTAAAGGACTACGATTTTCAACTCATGTATCATCCAGGGAAGGCCAATGTAGTAGCAGATGCTTTGAGTAGAAAATCAATTCAAGTGGCCACCATGATGATGGAGGAGCAGAAACTGATCGAGCAGTTCAGAGACTTAAATCTTGGGGTAGAATTTCACGTAAATCACATTAGTTGTAGTAAGCTGGCTATAACTAATGACTTCCTTGGAATGATAAAGGATAAGCAGTTGGAGGACCCTAGTCTGAAGCGTACTGTGGAGTCACTAGGGACCGACCAGGCTAGAGACTTTGTGATGGGCGATTATGGGATCTTGAGATTTAATGACAGAATTTGCATACCTGCAAATGGAGAGTTGAAGAAGATGATCCTAGATGAAGGTCACAAGAGTCGCCTTAACCTACATCCAGGCATGAACAAGATGTACCATGACTTGAAGGAGTCATTTTGGTGGTCGGGCATGAAGAGAGACATCGCCCAGTATGTTGCAACCTGCTTAACATGTCAGAAGGCGAAGATAGAGCATCAAAGACCTGGCGGGTTGTTACAGCAATTGGATATCCCCGAGTGGAAATGGGACAGCATCGCCATGGATTTTGTTACCCATTTACCCAGATCAGTAAAGGGTCATGATGCAATCTGGGTCATCATTGATAGGCTGACGAAGAGTACCCACTTTCTTCCAGTGAATATGAAGATGCCTATGGACAAGTTGGCACAATTATACATCAAAGAAATAGTGAGGTTGCATGGAGTGCCTTCCAACATTGTTTCAGATAGAGATCCCAGGTTCACTTCACGGTTTTGGCAGACCTTACAAGATTGCTTGGGAACTGGGTTGAGGATGAGCTCTGTATATCATCCCCAAACAGATGGACAGTCAGAGAGAACGATCCAATCCTTGGAAGATCTGCTGAGGGCGTGCGTCTTGGATCAATTGGGAAGTTGGGATGAGGTGTTGCCGCTGGTGGAGTTTACCTATAATAACAGTTATCACGCCAGTATTGGGATGGCACCATATGAAGCCCTGTATGGGAGGAAATGCAGAACTCCCTTATGTTGGTACCAGGAGGGCGAAGCAGTCCTGGTTGGGCCAGAATTGATTCAGCAGACGACCGAGAAGGTGAAACAGATACAAAGCAGAATGAGAGCTTCTCAAAGTAGGCAGAAGTCCTATGCAGATCAGAGGAGAAAGCCTTTGGAGTTTGCTGCTGGAGACCATGTGTTCATGAGAGTAACACCAACCAAGGGGGTAGGACGGGCGATCAGATCAAAAGAAGTTGTCCCCTAAGTTCGTGGGACCATATCAGATCTTAAGGAAGATTGGTCCAGTGGCTTATGAGATCGCCCTACCTCCCCATTTAGCGAATCTGCACAATGTCTTTCACGTATCACAGCTGAGGAAGTACATGGCAGACCCTAGTCATGTGCTGGAAGTGGACGATGTGCAGATCAGGGATGACTTGTCCTTTGAAGCAAAACCAGTCAGGATTGACGATCGGCAAAGTAAACAGCTCAGAGGCAAGACCATCAACATGGTGAAAGTGGTGTGGGATGAGAGATCGGGGGATTCAACTTGGGAGTTAGAAGAACCCATGAGAGAAGCTTACCCATACCTCTTTTCCTTATAATTCAATTTTCGGGGACGAAAATTTTTCTTGATGGGGAGAATGTAAGGACCTGTAAAATTAAATTGGAATAAAAAGGGATATATTTTAAATGAATTCTAAGCATGTTTTTATTTAAAATAAAAAGGAAGGAAAGTGTAGTTTAGAAGACTATAAGATCGTCGGTCGCCTACTACACATGATCGCCAGGGCGCGAGGGGCATGCAGGCATCGCCAGGGCGCGAGGGGCATGCAGGCATCGCCAGGGCGCGAGGGGGCGCGCAGGCATCGCCAAGGCGCGAGAGGCATGCGGGTGTCGCCAGGGATAGGCATCGGTCGTCTCCCCGGGAGAGACATCGGTGTATAGTCATCGCGCTATCTGTCATCGGTGGAAAGTCATCGAGCGAGCGGTCATCGGTGGAACATTATCGCGCGATGTCGAGTTCACACGAATAAAGTGGGACCCAAACTCCCAGCATGGAACGTCCTGCACGTATGCCACGTAGACAAAAAGGGTGGTTCAGAATAGTGACATCAGAATGTTGGCATGCGCAAGAGACACTCGCGGTCGTACTGTTCAGGGAAGTGGTTGGCATGCGCAAGAGACAACCGTGGCCGTACTGTTCAGTGAAACGTACACTCAGACTTTCCTACAGAGGGGGTGGTGGCAGCAGCATGTGTGGATAAGTAGGCTTGGATTCAAAAACCCACGAAGGGGAGGCAAAGAACGTTACAGTGACTCAAGAGTGAAAGAGTGAGTGCATCTTCATCCCTCTCTTTTCTCTCCTTCGCGCTGCGATTCAGACAACCTCAAGCACCATTACAACGAGCGACGACTACCATTAGAGCACCTGGAAGATTCTCTGCAAGTTCTACAAACCAGACGCTAAAACAGAGCCAAGGCATTCTTTGAGCTTCGTTGGGTTTTAGAGCTCTTGGTGTTTTGCGCAAGTCCAGGTAAGGGAAGCTAGCTTTATTTTCAATAAAAGTCGTAGATTAGCTGTTTCTGAAGTGAGGGCGACGTGGTCGCCGGTTCCATTTTCATCTTCGTGATGCTCTGTTCTATGTGTTTGGGCGACATGGTCGCCGGTTTTAAATACAGATTTCGAAATCCCCTGTTTTTGGACAAGATCGCCGGTTTTGGCGTTGTTTTGCGAACTCCCCTGTTTTTGGTGTTATTTTGAAAACTGTTTGAGATTTAGATGTGATATTCGAAAATATGAACCTTGGAATGAGTTTTGCTGTGATTGAAATCATTCATTTAAGTGTTATATGATGTGTTGAATGTTGTGAATGTGAGATCAAGGCATAGTATTTTCAGGAAAGAAAATACCGTGTAAGATCGTGTAGGATGTGCATTGATCGGTGATTCGTTATGATATCCTGACTCTCCTGATATAATGGAATCATATAGATGAAGTTATTCGGGCGTTGAGAGTCGAAGGAGGTTCATACGTATGGGTGAGTTGTTTGAAAGAGAACGAGCTCGACCTGTTGTGTGGATTAACCCTGTCATGCTAGGATAGTGATGATATTGAGATTCATTTATACGCTTGTGAATGTGTGTGATTTCACAGCGACCCTGTGAATGTGTGTGATTTCACAGTGGGCAGTATGACAGGTGCAAATCTATGAGTCTAGTCAATGCATGAGTCTTCCGGAAGTAGTGTCAAGTGTCTTGTGTGATGAGTCAGTGGAAGTCTGACGTGAGAAATGAGAAGCATTGAATTGATAGACACTTGGTGCATTATGTGAATAGAACGATTCTTGAAAATATTGTGAAATGTGTGATTTCTTGGCGATCAGGTGAAGGGAACGAGAAAATCTATAGTTTTACGTGGGTATCTTGAATTTGTTTTATCTTGACTTTAAAGTTCCTATCTAAACTCTCTTTAAAATATCTAGCTTACCCTGCGTGTTTTGGTTCTGTGGCTGTTTTCTTAAAACTGTGATGATCGTGTATAATTTACACGGGAACAGATGATCTTCCAGGAAGTAGAGCTCCTTTTTGAGTGGTCGCCGGGGAAGAGATCGCCTGTTTCTGTCTCTTTGTGGTGATCGCCTGAATTCTGTCCTGATAGCAGATCGGCTGTTTTGGGCCTTCTGATAGGAGATCGCCAGTTTATGTATGGAGACCGTCGGTTTCAATGTATTTGACTGTATTTTGTTTAAGTTTTAAAAAAAATTTGACCGGTTATGTATTAAACTCCCTGTGAGGAGCAACTACATTTTATATAAATACGTATGTTCACTTAAATATTATTGTCTTACCTTTAATTCATTTTATATTTATGAAAAGGAATTTGGCGGGATGTTACAACATCAGATATATCTCCAAAGGATCCAAATGGTGTCATTTTTGGAAAGAAGCATCCAAGTCGAGTAAGAGGATTGTCATATGGAGCTTGTCATAACCTTGCTTTCAAGAAATCCACAACAAAGTTAAGCAGTATGAACCATGCTTCCTAGTGGGCTTCACCAAATGTTGAAGAGAAGGTGGGGTGGATGGCATCTGAGCTTGCAACTGTAAGGTGCCAAATGCATGCTCTACTAGCCTACATTGTTTCTAGATCAGACATGCCAAAATCATTTTTGGTACAAACATCTATTAATGAGGTATAAATTAGTATACTTATAATTTTATTATAATATTATTTTTATTTATTTTTTAAAAATAGAAAATTAACTTTAAACATATTTTTATTTTTATTTCAGGCGCAGAATGTTGGAAGTGGTGCTCCATCACCAAACCAAAATATTATAGGATCAAGGGAGGCAACAAGACAAATTAGGACATGTCTTGTAATGTGCAAATATGGAACAATTGATATTTTGACAATTTAAAGTTATCATTTTGATTCACTTGTAGTTTCAAATACTTTGACATAACATATCAACTTTGATCTCTCAATGAATTAATGAAATCATCTTTTGACTATAAATTTTTGTTTATATTATTCACTTATTAGTATTTATCAAGTTAAATTATATTATTAAATTAATTTGTGTTATGATTTAATTATATTATGCAATTTAATTATGTTATGAATATGAAGTTTTAATTATAATGTGAATTTTAATAATAATATGAAATTAAATTATAAATTCAGAATTTAATAAAATATTAAATATTATAAAATTAAAATAAAATATTTAATATTCGAATTACGACAGTTGTAACTAATGTAAAATCATTCACCATTTAATATACAAACGTCGTACTACACCGTATACACTAGCATTTATAACTACCATTATTTATGCTGAGATTGTTTTACCCTATTAGAAAATTATTACATTTATAACTGGCATAAGTTACATGCTTAAAATTGCCACTTTATACAAGGTATCATATGGCACGTGCTATAGTGGTTCGCAATAGATTGTCGCATTATACTTTGTGGCGGCCAAATCTGTGACGGTACGTGGAACCGCCACATGTGTATATTGTGGCGGTTCTAAACGCCACTTTATACAAAAATAACTGCCACCACATACACATTTTTTTGTAGACATGAGTGGGCTGGAGTGAGAACACCAATTCTGATGGTATGTATAGATGGATAAATGATTTAATTCAAAATTTAATAAATTTATAAGTAAATATGAATAGAAAATGAAAATTTTGATAGAAAATTTGCGAACCTCAATTATTAATATTTAGGTTTAAGACACCACAATTTTACAATACACATTTTAGTACAATGACCTTATTTGTGAATTGTATGATCTAACACATTTACACCAACAACGAATAGTTAAAATCTGTGAAATATAACAAACAAACTACTCATTTACCCAAAATTAAGGGTGCATACACCAATAATAGGATACAACTTCTATTTTTATAAACCATCTTTTTAATTAAATAATTGCTAAATTTAATATGCCAATGCTTGTGAAGATAAATTTATTTTTAATGAAAAGGATTTTTACATATTAAGTTTACATAAAATTAGCCATTAAAAAACACAAAGAACATAAACTAACATATATGACAAAGATAATGTGTGGACTTCATATTTATGATAATACCAAACTAAAAAATTAAATGTAAACTACAAAACGAATAATTTTATAATGATAATATACAATAATATTAACTATAAAATTTTGAAAGTTATATATGTTGTAAACTTTTCAAAATATGTTCATACAAAACACTAAGTACGGTGATTTTAGCTTTATAACATGTAAATTTAGATGTTTACATCAATAAATTAGTCACATTCTTCATATTAAAAATCATTATTAAAATAAGGTTTTACCTTATCTTTTTCTTTTCTTAAGTTTACTTTCAAATATTACTGCAATAGTTGCTTACTACAAAAAATCTATAAATAGTGACAAAAAATCAATCACTAATTAAAATAGTGACTGATTTATCAAACAAACATTGGTCACTATTTTCTTCGTCACTAATGCATAGTGACCGAATCTGTGACTGAAATTAGTGAATGATTTAGTAAATGATTTTAAAATCTATTTTATTTTTGGAAGAGGGGTTGAACCTAGATCCATTGAATAAAAGAACTTGTAACCCTTAGACCAAAGGCTTTTAATGATCAAATTATGATTATTATTATTCTTATTATGTTATTATTAGTATGAGTATTACTATTATTTTTAATATTTTATTTATAATATTAGGTCTAATTACCTTTTTTATTCCTACATTTATGGTCAATATTATTAATAAATTATCACTACAATGGTTTTTAAAAAATAAACTTGGTCCCAAGGTTTTTTAGAAAATATACAATTTGGTCCCTTCGTTAAATTTTCACTAACGACGTTAACTTTTGATGATGTGGCAACTGTGAGTGGTACTATTACGCACACATGTATCCATGTTAGATCCTTGTCATCACACTGAACCCTTTTCTCTCCCATCTCTCCCCTTTCTCCACCAACCCTAACCATCTTCCTTCGGCAACCACTTTCTCAACAATGACTTTTTCGTCATTTATCACATCTTGCATCATAGCCAAAAACAATTTTGATCCTCATTTTTTAACCTTCAAATTTACCCTTTCATTCTCTCTTTCTTATATATATATATATATATATATATATATATATATATATATATATATATATATATATATATATATATATATATATATATATATATATATATATATATCGCCCTTCTTAGGTTTTGGTCGCAATCTGAATTTGCAATCTCCACATTGAAGGCATTGCAAAAACTTTTGGGAACATTGAGGGTATTGCAGAACAATATGAATTTGATTGTTGGGTATTATAGATTCAACAGAAGGAAAAATTAAAAAAAAAAGATGGATAACAATAAATGTGTGAGTGGTGTGAGTGACCAAAGACTCAGTGGCACATCATGTGGCAGCAACAGAGGTACATCCTATGACAGTAGCAATGACACATCCCATGATAGCGACAAAAATGCATCTCGCGACAGGGGCGAATGCTACAGTAGAGAGGCTGGCCAGAGGATGTGAGATGGAGGAGGCGAAGGCCGAGCCGGAGAATACATGGGGTGGGAGGCTGTGTGTGCGGTGGAGGTGACAATGGTTGCATCAACGACATAGAGATAATGCGAAGACGCTAGGTTGTTAGAGTGAGGGTGAAAGAGGGGGAGAGACTTCGAGTTCATAACACGTGGACTCCACTTATCCACTAGTGTCCTACCTTATGTGCCACATCATCAAAACTTAACGTTATTATTAGAAATTTAACAGAAGGGGCCAAATTGTATATCTTTTTAAGAAACCTTGGGACCAAATTGTTTTTTTAAAAGACCATTGTAGTAAATTGAATATTGACCTTAGATATAGGGACAAAAAAATAATTATACCTTATTATTATTAACATAATAATATTAATAATGTTATATTAAAATTAAAATTATTTTAATTATTATTAATACTATTAATATGAATATTATTAATGATATTATTATTATTAATGTTATTAATATTAAAATTAGTATTATTATTTTAATTATTAATATTATTAATGTTATTAATAGTTTTATTATTAATATTAATATTATTAATGATATTATTATTAATATTAATTACATTATTAATAATAATAATGATATCATTATTAATATTAATTACATTATTATTATTAATATTATTACTTGTATTATTATTGTTATTGATATTAATATTTATTATAATTATAATTATTTTTAATATTAATAATATTAACATTATTATTATTACAGTTATTATTAGTACTAGTGGGAACACAGGCGCAGGAGCGCCTGCGTACCCGCATTTTTTTATTTTTATTAACGTTTGATGTTTGATACTAAAATTTGAATAAATAATGTTTGATATTAAAATTTGAATAAATGATGTTATTATTCATACACTTATATTAACAATATAAATTTATAGTACGTTTCAATAAATATGAACATACGCGTGTCTATGGTCAATAATCAACCGTTGAAGCATATTCATCTGTTGAAAACAAATTCAATTTCTGCACTTAAGATCTAAGAATATGTGTTGTTACTTTGATAACATCTATTTGTGTTCAACCACGGAGACAAACAATAAAAAAAGGTGAGGATCAATGAAAAATGGTGAAAAATGCTTTATAGAAATGCGGGAAGCACCATAATAATTATTAACTTGTTGCTTTGATCGTATCGTAGAGAGACAAATAATAAAATTTACTTTAAATCACCTATGTCTGACCCTTAAATACAAAAACATGCATGTATATGGTGGTTAACTTTACTACACCACCCTTTGTTACATCGTCTCTCTCTTCCTCGCATACTCCAACAATCACCCACACTATTCTTGCTACCATGCCTTCGAAACATTGCACCACGTAGACCACCTTCACTACATGCCATGCACTTTCTTCTTTGCCATCCACCTCATTCAATCAGCAAGCGACTCAACTCTTTTAGATGTGTGTCCCATGTGAAACACACTTTGAGGTGTAGGGCTTAAAACTGGAACACTTCATTTTGAAGTATGTGCACTGGACTAACAAAAACAACTTTCTATTAAATAGTATCACTTTTAAATAATAAAAATTAAAAAGTAATCAAATATGAACAAAAAACGGGCATAACTTGCTCAAGGTTCAGAACAGAGGTTGAGAGTATGAGGTTCAGAAAAAATTATCACTTTTTCTTTCTCTCACACATGCAAACATTTGTTTCGATGGTTCCTCTCCCTTTGGGTTCTCCTTTATCTTCAAATTTAGATGTTCTCTGACTCTGAGGGACACTTCTCAACTCTTTGGTGAGTATTTGTAGTTTTAATTTGTGGAACTTTCTATTCATCTGATTGTTTTGGTGTTGACAATGAAATGATAATATACATGTGAATTATCTCTTTCTTGGTTTAAAAAATCTCGAACTCGCGGTGCCTCCTTGCAACCTGAATCTCTTATTGGCTTCCTCTCCTCTTTGTTGCCTTATAAAATGAGACGGGTAAGAGTAGGAGAAGAACATGAAGCGTAAGGAAGAGGATTCAAGATATGTCAAAATTTATAAACATTTTTTTTTCTCTATAATCTGAATACAAAAGAGAAAAGGAAGTGGATGTAACCGAGAAAACTATTAAGATTTTAAAATTCAAAATTTAAAATTCAAAGTTTAAAATTCAAAATTCAAAATTTAAAATTTAAAATTTAAAATTCAAAATTTGAAATTGAAAATTGAAAATTTTGACAATTTAAAAAATTTTAAATTTCTTGGAATTTAAATTTTTTAAAATTTGAAATGTTTTGAGAAGGCTTTAGGGTTTAAAAATTTAAAATTTTTTTAAAATTTAAAATTTTTGAAAGATAGAAAATATTTTGTATTATAAATCTATACCTATATAAAGAGTTTCTCCTCTTTAACTTTTTTAATTTTTTTTTCATATTTTATCTTTATATCAATATTTGATTTTATTTTATTATTATGGGCATTGAAGTCATTTTTTTTAATTTTAAAAGTGTTTCAAAATGGTTTGAAAATTTCAAACCTTTTTGAAACACTTCAAATTCCAATAAATTTAAATTAAAATTTTCAAACTTTAAAATTTTCACATTTTAAAAATTTTCAAAATTTCAAACCCTTTCGGAACACTTGAAATTTTAAAAAAACTTAAGTTATAAAAAATATTAAATTTTCAAAAGATTTTAAATGTTCAAAATTTTGAAATTTTCAAAATTTTCAAACTTTTAAATTTTCAAATTTTTAAAATTCTCAAACCTTTTCGAAACACTTCAAATTTCCAAAAAATTTTAAATTTTCAAACTTTAAAATTTTAAAAATTTCAAGCCTTTTCGAAACACTTTGAAATTTTAAAAATTTTAAATTTTTCAAATTTTCAAAAGATTTTAAATTTTCCAAAAAAATTTAATTTTTCAAAATTTTCAAACTTTCAAAAGATTTTAAATTTTCAAATTTTTAAAATTTTCTAACTTTCAAAAAAATTTTAAATTTCAAAATTTTTAAATTTTAAATGTTCAAAATTTTTAAATATGTTAAAAAATATTTTAAAAATAAATATTTAAATGAAAAAAAAAATTGAAAATAAATATATAAATGAAAAAAAATTAAAATAAATATATAAATTAAAATAAATTGGGATTCGCTATTAATTGTTTTTAGAATAATTTTTGTTGACACTATATCATGAAATTATGGGTGGATTCCCTTTTATGAAAGAAAAAAAATCTTATAACAAAATTTCTAAATGGAATCTCTCATATTGAAAACCAAATACTGTTGTTTTACCGTTCTGCAACAGTTCTACACCGGTGGCCCATTCGTCGTCGCATTGAACAACTCCTTCATTGTCTGTGGTTGTGGCGAGTCAATCAATATCGTCAACTCCATTATCGCCGCCATCCGTTCCACCCTCAATGCCAACTCCGAGTCTGTCATTGCCATGACTCTCTGTTGAACCTAGTGGTGTTAAAGGTTTTGAAGAATCCAAATCCTTTGAAGGATGATGGAGCTTTTGCTTGCTTGCTGCTGCTGTGCTACTTTGTTGTTTTGTTCTGGGGTAGTTTAAAGTGTAATCCAACCTTAGATTAAATCTCAAAGTAATTAGCATCTCAGTTTTTGATAAAACAAAAGTGTTTTTCAAACTAAGTTGAAACAACCGATTGTTCTATCGAAACAACCGATTGTTTATACTTAGATGTTTTGAGAAAGTTTGAAAACTGTTTTTGAATGGAGAAAACTGTTAAGTGACAAAACAACCGATTGATTCGAGGAAACAACCGATTGTTTGTTTTGGAACCATAACAGAAAATTTGTTTTCTTTGACTGAGCTTTAAATGATTTTAAACTGAATACGCTCCAGTCATTAAATGCTTTGACCAATCTTTCTGAAAGCTTGTATGGGTTTGTTAAGATTTGATAAACAAACTTCCTTTTATATAATTCAGAAAATCTCTTTTAAAGGTTAAGAATGCTTTTGACAAAGTACTGACTAAGAGAGTTTTGAAAAATTGCTGAGATTGCTTAAGTGCTAGAGAGATTGATCAAAGTGCTGGAATAGGATTCTACTTGTATTGATTTCAGATCTTCATCTGTAACAAGTGTAATCTGTGTAACTGCTGAAACATTTCTTTTCTGTATTGTTGCTGAGATTGGCTGTGTGTTCTTGAGGTGTTCAAGATCAGTAATCTTAGTGTTGGCCAAGGAGAGTGTGTGTCTTGAGGTTTTCAAGGTCATTCTCTTGGTTGTTGTGTAAGTGATCAAGGTGTGATTGCTTAGTGGATTTCCTCAGGGTTCTGAGAAGACTGGATGTAGCTCTGGGTTGGAGTGAACCAGTATAAACATCTGTGTACAATCTCTCTATCCCTAACTCTTTAAATTCAGTTTGTTTGTTGTTTGCTGGTATAAACAACCGATTGTTTCGAAGAAACAACCGATTGTTTTCCTGACAGTGCTGTTTTGCTTGCTGTTTTGGCAAACTGAATTGCTTAATCATTTGATTTCTGAAAGATATTCATTCTAGCTTGTAAAAGTTTGCGAAAACCTCTTTAAACAATTCACCCCCCCTCTAGTTTAAAGCCATCTTTCCTAACACTCTCAACCCTGACAATTACAGCAGTACAGTTTTTTTCATTTTCAATGTTTTATTCAATGAACAAAATTCTACGACTTTTTGTTGTTGTTTTGATTAAATTGTTACCTTTGTGTGTTTTATGGGTTATTATCACCATACAATGTTAAAGATATGCATAAATGAATAAAAATAAAAGTAAATTCAAACATTGCATTTTCATCTTCTACTTTATAATTCAAAAACAACACTTACTGGTTGGGTTCGTGGTTCTGAAACGAAAATACTTGGATTCGTGGTTCTGGAATGAAAAACTTGAATTCGTGGTTCTGGAACGAAATACTTGGATTCATGGTTCTGGAACGAAAATACTTGGATTCATGGTTCTTGGATTTTGAATGTGAAAATACAAAACAAAAAAGAGCATTTGATAGAAAAATAGATACAATTGTGTAATGTGTCTTTTGTTATTATACCTTTTGATATAAAATTAAAACGACTTACAAAATTACGTATAAGTCCTCTCATATATTTTTAAAGTAATAAAATAAAATATAAATCTAAGGATAAAATTGGAATAAAATTAAGGAAGTTAAAAAGGGGAATCCCCTTTATATATAGGTATATATTAGTATTATTATTAATATTAATATTATTAGTATTATTTTTTATTAATGTTATTATTAATATTGTTATTAATATTATTATTATTATTATTATTATTTTCATTTGGGGGGAGAGGAAGTGAGCTGAACGTAAAAATTTGAAGAATGAAATATACATAAATTGTTGGAAAATAAAAAAAAATAGTATAGTCACTGATTTTGTGACTTGTTTTTGTAACTGATTTTGTGGCTTATTTTGTGACCGATTTTGTGATTGATTATCTGTGACTGTTTTTGTGATCGATTTTTGTAACTGATTTTGTGACTTATTTTGTGATCGATTTTGTGATTGATTATCTGTGACTGTTTTTGTGATTGATTTTGTGACTAATTTTCTATGACCATTTTGTAACTGATTTGGTTATTGATTTTGTGATTTATTTTATGTGATCGATTTTGTGACTGATTTTTGTGTCTAAAATTATAGTCACTATATTTTCATTAAATCATAAAAATATTTTTTTGTCATAGATAATGAACATATTTTTTGCCATGAATAGTGACCACATTTTTCATCACTAATTTTGATCACTATTCAACAATTTTATAATCATGTTCCTTATTTCTAAATATTTTTTTATGTGATGGCAAATGATTGTTGTTACTTGAGATGTCACTGAGATGTCAATGTGCATAATGATGCCTAACATAAACGTTTTTTATAAAAAAAAAAAAATTACATTAAATAGTCCATTTGCAAAATTCTTTTTTTTTCTTTTCAATTCTATACATACCCAAAATATTTTGTATTTCATTTTAATAATATTATAAATTTTTTCAAATTTTCTTTCTTCACTCATTTCTACTTACTTTTAAAAGCATATTATTTTCTTCACTCAATTATTATTTTCCTATTTTTTCATTTCTTTTTCTTTCTTAAAATTTTTAAATATTTCCTTTAGATAATTTTAATATTAAAAATTATTATTTAATTATATTATAAATTAATCCTACGTCAATTCACTTTTAACACTTTAACATACTAAATAATTAATCATTTTAATTACATTTAATTAACTTAACTTTATGGACAATAAAAATTTAAATTTCATCTTCTAAACAAATTATTTAAAATAAATAATTTATTTTTAAATATTATAAATTCAAAAAATTTAAAACAATTTAAAATACATATATATATATATATATATATATATATATATATTTATATCTAGGACACACACACCAAAAAAAAAAAAAACTTTTAGAGGCACATCTGCAAAATAATACTATTTTCTAATCATCTGCAAAATAATTCTTAGTGAGTGATAGTGAGACAAAAGTGTATCGAAATAACTTACCCAAATATGTATCCAAATATAACCTGAATGTTTGCTTTGTTACCTTCAACAAAATAGCACAAATATACTGGACACTTGCTCATCCTGTGTTTGTTTATTTTCAACTAATGAAAGTTTCAGTTTCATTGACAACTAATTATAGACGTTTCATTACAACACACCTGAAGGGCTCAATGAAGCTTTGTCCTCAACTTCTGCTTT
This sequence comes from Phaseolus lunatus, assembly GCA_013389735.1. NCBI lineage: Eukaryota > Viridiplantae > Streptophyta > Magnoliopsida > Fabales > Fabaceae > Phaseolus > Phaseolus lunatus. Next base: position 12,963,848 of record CM023866.1, on the reverse strand, counting down.
GACAATGACCACCTTGTAATGGTAGCGTTTAACACAGAACAAGATGTAGATAAGATTCATTGCAGCAAATCCTGCTATGAGGAAGTAATAGTAGTCCAATCTCCCAGCGTTGATGTCATCGTTGAGCCAATCAATTCCACCATGCTTTCGAGTCACTTGGTGCACCACGTTCACCATCAATGTGCCAACGTAACTTGAAAATGCCAGCACAAGATACTGCAACGAATTTCCTATGCTTTTCATTTTCTCTGGTGACTCGGTGCTGTAGAACTGAATGTGTCCAACAAGGGTAAACATCTCACACAATCCCAATAACACAAATTGTGGTGCCAGCCACATTGCATTCATGGGGGCAACCCCATCAGGTGCACCATGTGAGATTGCCACACCCTTTCTTCGCCACTCCACCAAGCCAGCACTTACCATTGTGAGAACTGAGAATATATCACCGATCACTATCTTCTGAAGGCTCGTGAGACCTTCCTCTTTTTTGGTCACTTTTGCTAATGCTGGCTGCAGAAAGAGCTCAAAGCATGGGAGGAATATGGCAATGGTGATTAGGGACACCACGCTGTACGTTGCAGGTGGAAGTTTGAAGTGTGCTCCAAGGTGACGGTCCATTTTCAAGGCCTGCGATACTGGAAAGGTGCTTTGTTGTACTATGGGAATCAAGCAAAGAATACCAGAAGCCCAGATTGGAAGCATTTTTATCAAACATTTGACTTCTTCCACTTGCTGAATGCTGCAAAGCCTCCATGGATTTTTGACACTACCTCCTGCGTTAAGTTCATCGTCTCGTATCAGGGCAGCTTTGTTTAAACACCTGAGCATAAATCAAATAGCTTCTTGATTAAGGGTAGTTTACTCATCCTTAATTTTGTGTTTTGTTTATGGTGAAAGAGGAAGGCAGATAAACTTCCTTTTTCTTCTTTATCTATTATAAAAGGAAGGATTTGATTCCAATGAATGAGCAGTTGACTTTAAATTAAGAAATTTCATGAGAAAATCAATCTTTAAGATGAGATGCAATAAATTGTAAAAATTCAAGGATACCAGAGAAACATTATTCTAATTAGCTGAGTAACACATTACCTAAGTTGGTTGGTCAAGGGCATCTTCAGTGGTGTTTTTTCATCCACTGGGGGATCATAGTAAAGACCATCCTCTTCTTTTAGTGGAATTTTGAGGTGACGCTTCTTATAAGCTACAACAAACACCTGTGCAATACCAGAAAACAGGCTTCCTTCTGCTGGAATGTAAACATAAACGCTAGCTCCAACAAAAAATATGATAATTGAAAATGACATGAGAAGACTTAGTAGTCCATAACCCAAGATCCAGCTTTTGTTCAGGAGGTAAACTATTGCTGTCATACTGAACAACTGGACGATTGTCTGTGAAGTGTAGTACCAATTAAAGAAGCTGTTCACTCCTTTCCTTCCTTCAGAGCAAGTTGTGTCAAACTGATCAATGGAAAAGGGAATAGTGCATGGTCCAATCCCCCCTGTGCCCAGAGCCAGCCAGCCAAGGCCTAAAATCAAGAACCCAAGTTGAGAACTTGTTGGAGGAACACAGTGCTCAGTTGAAGCGCAACTTGGAGGATGAAGTTTTGGCACCCAAGCTGTTAGTGTCAGTATCACCATTCCCTAGCAATCACCACCAAAGCCAACACAGAGAATGATAGAAGGTAAAAAAAATACTAACAACCATAGAAACGTCTGTTCTTTACTCGCAGTAGTTACACGTAATACACTTATTGTTCTTTATCAAAACACTTTTAAAGACAAAAATCATAAAAAAATTCAAAATTTCAAAACAAATAATATATATCGAATGCGGTCAACGTGTTTTATGTCAATTACCTTAGGATAAGAACTAGTCTATATTTCAAATTTGTTGGATTTCATTCTTGATTAAAGTCAAAAGGAAGTTTATAATTAGAGACAAAATTTACTACATTTAGAAAATAAGGCGACTAAAATCATTGTTTATAAAATATAATGATTAAATTTAATTTTGAATAAACCTTGAATGATTTCAAATTCATTTTATCCGAACAACTATAGTGAAATCCCTGTCATCTACATCACTTTGCTCTACTTTGATTTCGCTACAGTGTTTGTTAATTCCTTGTATGAGTGTCAATGTGAACAGAAAATTTCTCATTTAGGTTTGTACCAACAAGTTTATACCTAATATGCATCCAATGAAGAGATCCAAATTAAATTGATATAAGGTTATTATGTGTTGGGTGTTTCACGATAATGGAGGAGAGAATATACCACAAGTGTTCCAAATGATGAAATAGCAATGGTTTTGAATTTTCCAAGATAGGCATCAGCAACACAGGCCCCTATAATTGGTATTAAATTGCTAGCTCCTGCCCATGCGCCAATAACATTTGCAGCAGCAACCTGACCCAAGTTGAAGAATTGCAACAAATACACCATGAAATTTGCCATCATTCCTACTGTTGCAATTTTCTCAACTATCAGATTTCCTGCAAATCACACCATAAAAAAAGTTTAGTTAGCCCAATTTGATCATAACAAAATGGCACATTTTAATGGCATGCATGCACATTTTTTGTTTAGACAGAGACCTAAGATGTAAGAAATGGCCCTCCATCCTGGCTGGGTTTCCATTGCTCTTGAATTTGAGGAATCTAAACGTCTTCTGTGATGTGAGTGGGTTTATACTTGATTTCTCCACTTCCTGAAGCAACTGGACCACAATCTTGAGTCATTTATCTTATTCTCTATCTTCATTAATTTCTACTTAAGTATGCTTTGTCTGTGTATCAATAAATGTTTTTTAATTATGGACAGCCCATCAAAAATTCTTTTTGAAAATATATTTAATGTTTTTATAGACAACCAATCAAAATTTAGTTTTGAAATGGTTGTTTAGGTGATTACTAAATAAGTAAAATCTTCTTAAAATGTAGCTGATTCAATGGCAGAAGGTAGACTTTTATTGTTATTAGTGTATTTTGATTCAATTTAAAGAATTTTCAACTTTTTGTAATAATATTTCTCCAAATATAATAATGATGTCCGTAAAATTAGGGTTTCCCAAAATTGTCTAGGCAGAACTTCAGCAATGAAAAGACTCAAAAGACTCAAAAGAGCATTATAGGGAGAGACGCACGTTAAAGTCCACACTCAGATAATTAAAGGGGATGGGTTAATTCACTTTAAAAATATTTTTAAAAGAGTTATTTTTTTTATTTAATTTTATTAATTTTCCACTATTTATTTTCCATTTTTTGTATGTACGTTTGTTATGATGAATTTCCAAACACACTCTTGTGTTTCTCCGGCTTTGGTGAGCTATCTAGACTGCTATTTAGTGCTCCTTAAAGTTATCAATATCCGTTGGATCAAAAAGACAACACTGGAAAGATATTCTTTTAATTTTAAAAAAAAAAACAAAGGGAAAAATGTATTTTCACATAAAAACCTAAATGATTTGAGTTGATACACTAATGATAAATTTGATTTATGTTTATCTCCTACATTGAAAATTTATTATTAGCACTATAATAAAGTTATTAAATAAAAACTAAATTTTGAGATAAAAAATAATTAATCACTATATTCACTACATCATATACCAGTTTAAAGATTAAAAAAAATACATCTAAAATGATTATATTATTAATAAAAATATATAAAATAATTTCTAAATTGGTATCTAAATTAGCTACTAAAGTTTTAACTATTAATATTTTATATTTTAAATTAGTCTCTGAAAGATTAATAGAGACTAATCTAGAATATAAAGTAGTTAGTGACTAAAACCTTAGTAGCTAATGGTTATATACCAATTTGGAAACCATTTTATAAATTTTTATTAGTAATAGAAACTACTTTAGATACCAAAATGTTTTAATTTATAACATAGTTTCTAATTTAGTCAATATAGTGACTAATTATTTTGATCTTTAAAATTAGTTTCTTATTTAATGATTTTCTTGTAGTGTAGACTAAAATAATTATTTTCATACTTATATCAAGTAAGTTAGATCATAAATGAAGTGTAAAGTAACTTCTGCCCCAATGATAAATATACTAAATCCAATATTTTTAATTAGAAGTTTGAAAGAGATTGCATCAATGATTTAAGATGATACAGATAATAAAAATTGTAAAAAAAAACTTAATATAACAATAATTTAAATTAATAAGTAAAAATAATTTATAAAATTAAATAAAAATTAAATTTCAGATCAATTTGCTACTAAGAAATCATTAAATAGAAACAAATTTTAGAAACCTAAAATAATTAGTTGTTATATTGATTAAATTAGATATTATTTTATAGATTAAAAAAATTACTGGTATCTAAATTAGTTTCTAATATTGATAAATAGTTTCTATATTGGTATTCAATTCATTATAAAAGATTTTAGCTACAAATTATTTAGATTTTAAAAGTTGATATATAGTTAAAACCTTAGTAGCTAATTAGATACTAATTTACAATTTATTTATCAATAATACAAAGTAATTTAGATTTCAAAAAAAAAAATTTAGTCTATAAAATAGTATCTAATTTAGTTAATATAACTACTAATTATTTTTTCTCTCTAAAATGGATCTCTATTTAGTGATTTTCTTGTAATGATTAGTTTAGATAAAATGACTTATTAAAAAAAATGTATTTTTTTAAAAAAAATAAATAGAAACATTGATATTTTTAATAAGAATTTATTACATTTTCAAAAAAAAATTATAATTATAATTGCATAATAATACTTTTTTAAAAGAAATAAAAAAATTATTTATATATAAAAATTTTATAATTATGTTGTTTTATGCATTTACTTAATAAAACACTTTTAAGTTAGTAACATGGCATCTTAGAATTTATAGACTTAGGAAGGAGCACTAAACCATTTCCTGTATACAGTAACATTTTCACAGTTACACTTATTTAAAATGTCATAATATATAAATTTTAATTATTATAGTAACATTTTTTTAAAAAATAAATGTCACTATAAACAAAATAAACATAAATTTTAATTATTCTAATAACAATTTTTACATAAATATCACTATAGAGTAAATAAACAGTAATATTTTAAAAAGAAATGTTACAATAAATAAATTTAAACTAATATCATCTTTTAAATATTACCTAAATATAATGTAAATTGACAAAAGTTATTATCTCAGTTTTAACTCAATCTCACATTTATTTTTCTTATTTTCTCAATTTCAGTCTTGTTTTTCTAACTCACTCTCTCGGTCTCGTTTAACTCTCCTAACTTTTTCAATCTCAATCTCATTCCTCTTCCTCACTCTCTTAGTCTCGTTCCTCTTCTCACTCTCTCAGTCCCATTTCACTCTCTTGTTCATGCTCGGTCTTCGTCTAACTCGTTCCCTCGGTCTTATACTATCATTGTCATTGCTACATGATTGATCATTCTCACAGTCTCAAATGCATGTAAGCTTTTCTCGCTCTCTCATATGCTCTCTAGCAGATGATTACTGTTGTTTCATTTTTCATGATTAATTTGTGTTTGATTCCCACATTAAAATGATGATAATTTTAATCAAAGTGATTCTCTCCTTGATTTGGTACAAAATGTGTTGATTTTGATTTGGTAGTTTTATGATAATATTAATTACTTTTATTTGGTAGGTATGTTCGTTCAGCTCCACAGCCAAGTATAAATAAATATGATAGTATACTTGGCTATGTTTTGTCGAAGCCTTAATAATATAGAATGTATTTTTTGAAAGCATATGTAGTTATTTAGTAAGGATTTCTTGATGCATTTAACCCTGCTCTATCTTCAGCTCCTGCTCAGAGTGGCAATTGTGGATATCTGTTAGGGACCATAGCTAAAGGTGTGTCACAGAAAATCAATGTTCCACCTGCTGTGTATAACCTCATACTTGAAATAGATAAGGATAGAAAATATTGTAAGGAACATTAAGTCTTGCAACAGTTTAAGATCAACACAATAGATTTTCATTAATCTTTTTAGAACTCATTTAAAAAAACCAATACTCTGAATAGAACCACTCTTTTTCCTCTTAAATATAGGAAATCATAAAGACAACATAGAAAATAGCTTAATCGATGATACTAAAAGAAGTAAATGAAGGGTGAGAAGTTGTAGAGCATATGTTCTCCCAAGTTTTAACCACTTTTAGAAGAAAAAAAAAAGGAATTAGAAAAATTCCTTAACTTTTAGACCTCTTTCTGAATTGGGATGCCATATTTCTACTTCGCAGAGTTATACAACATGCATGAATTGGTTTTATTTTATTTTATTTGTTATTACAATACTTTTATAATAATCATAATTGTTGTCCTATGTTCAGTTAATTAGATGTCAGCAAACATGTATGCAATCTCTATTTTGTCTTTATATCCATTTAGTCATGCACTTATTTTTTATAGTTTTGATGAACATTCTAGTAAAGGTCCAACAATTTGACTTAACTTGCCACGAAATACAAGTGAATACTTGTGTTTAGGTTTACTTTTCCTTCATTCATTATTTCTATTTTCACTAGTGCAAAATGATGAAAGGAATACTCCTTTCTAAATGCGGCTTCGCGCTAAAACGCATTTGTTAAAAACGCGGTGGCATTTTTGAAATTAGGTTGTTTTACAAATGCGGCTATTTGTTAAAATCGCATTTGTAAATGAAATCTTTTCATTTACAAATGCGGTTTTAACAAATAGCCGCATTTGTAAAATGTTTTTACCCTAAAATTTGAAGCCCGCCACTGCACTTTCACACTTTCTTCTCCGCTTTTGCTCGTTTTCACTATTCCTGCGCTCTGTGAGTTCCTTGCTTCTCTGCATCTTGAGTTCCTTGCTTCCATATTGTGAGTTTCTTAAACCCATTTCATTCTCTTTAGTTCGTTTTACAAATACTGTTCTTATATTTGCTTTTTTCCTTGCATTGGTGGAAGGTACTGTTGCATTGCTGTACTCTCCTTCCCTGGTCCGCCGCTGCTCCGCTGTTGTCCCGCCACGCTTCCGCTGTCACCGCTGGTTGTCTACCACTTCAATCACCATTTCGCACACAAGGTTGGTTCATTTTTAGATTTTTTGAATTTTACTTAGTTTATTTTGAATATTTGACTTTATGTATTATAATTTGTATATTATTTAATATAAATTTGTATTATATAATTTTTATTTTCTAAAATTTATATTATTTAGTTGGTAGTTTTTATGTTAGTTTTGTTTTAGATTTTGTGAATTTTTTTTGCTGTATTTTGAATATTTTTTTTTTAGAAAATTATAATTTGTATATTATTTAATATAAATTTGTATTAATTTATATAATTTGTATTATATAATTTCTATTTTCTAAAATTTATATTATTTAGTAATTAGTTGTTAGTTTATAATAGAATTTATGTTATGTTAGTTGTTACATTAGAATAGAATATCGTATTTGTATTTGGTTCGACAATAATACGTGTTGGTATTGAGTCCGGGGGTGTTCGACCCTCGGCAAATGCATGAGATAGAACACTGGTTAGAAAATCCTAGGTAACTATATTGTAGAATATATAATGGATTGAAGTTGGATTAATTGTGTTCGTATAAGTGATGAGTACGAAAGAGGAGTAGAAGAATTTATACAATTTGCGCAGCGTAACGCGATTAATAGTGTTCATGATGGAGGAAAGATTAGGTGTCCGTGCGTTAACTGTTTGAATGGAAGGATACTAGATGTGAATATCATGAGGGAACACTTGCTATGTGATGGGTTTCTTCGATCTTATACAACTTGGACATGGCATGGTGAATTATTAAATTTACCACGTGTTTCCGTAACTGAAGAATATATGGGATCCACCATGGATGAAGCAGTACACGATGATGTAGATGATGATCGATTGGAGGACATGATTTGTGATGTGGGAGCTGAGTCTTTTGCAAAAGCGCATGGATATGGAAGTATGTCAAGCGATGCAGAGACTCCATTGTATCCTGGATCAACTAACTTCACACGGTTGTCGGTGGTGTTAAGATTAATGAATTTAAAGGCAATAAATGGATGGACTGATAAAAGCTTCACAAAATTGCTCCAATTGTTGAAGGATATGCTTCCAGAGGGAAATACTCTACCTAATCGTAATTACGAGGCCAAAAAGATTCTTTGTCCAATGGGTATGGAGTATAAAAAGATATATGCAAGTCCTAATGATTGTATATTATACCGAAAAGATTTTGAATTGTTGAAAAGTTGTCCGAGGTGTGGGTTATCACGTTATAAATTGAAACAAACAGATGATGATACTATTAAAGAGATGGAAAAGCATGGACCCCCAATGAAGGTTATGTGGTATCTTCCCATCATTCCAAGGATGAAGCATTTGTTTGCAAACCCAGACGATGCTAAGAATCTTAGATGGCATGCAGATGAGAGGAAATGTGATAGCATGTACCGACATCCAGCTGATTCTGTTCAGTGGAAGAAATTTGATGATGAGTTTCCAGAGTTTGGTAAAGAATCAAGAAATATCCGACTTGGTCTAGCTACAGATGGAATAAATCCGTTTGGTAATATGAGTACAAATCACAGTTCATGGCCTGTTTTACTAGTTATTTACAACTTACCTCCTGGATTATGCATGAAGCGAAAGTACATGATGTTGTCTATGATGATATCTGGTCTGAAACAGCCAGGGAATGACATAGATGTTTATCTAAGTCCCCTAATCGAAGATTTGAAGTTAATGTGGGATGAGGGTTTTCAAGTATTTGACGGATTTGCTAATGAAACTTTCAAGCTTCATGCCATGTTATTTTGCACCATCAATGACTTTCCGGCATATGGTAACTTATCAGGTTATAGTGTTAAGGGTCATAAAGCATGTTCAATATGCGAAGAAGGCACTGCTTCTCAACAATTGAAACACAGAAGGAAGACAGTATATCTTCGCCATCGGAGGTTTCTTAGAAGTCATCATCCTTACCGGAGGTTGAAAAAAGCCTTTAATGGACACCAAGAGACTAGTGGTCCACCAACTCCACTAACTGCTGCTGAGGTTTACAAAAAGGTAAATAACATAGACCACACCTTTGGTAAGTCAAAAAAAAAGTCAGTTGTGACTAACATTTGGAAGAAAAAATCAATCTTCTTTGATCTTCCGTACTGGTCGAGGTTAGAAGTCAGACACTGTATAGATGTAATGCATGTTGAGAAGAATTTGTGTGATAGCTTAATTGGTACACTTCTTAACATTAACGGGAAGACGAAGGATGGCCTAAATGCTCATTTAGATTTAATTGAGATGAACATACGAGGTGAGTTGGCACCGATACAAATGAGTTGGCACCGATACAATATTTGCCCCCAACCTGTTATACCATGTCAAAAGATGAAAAAGTAAGTTTATGTCAATGTCTAAAGGGTGTAAAAGTGCCACAAGGACATTCCTCAAATGTGAAGAGCCTTGTGTCAATGCAAGATTTGAAGTTAATTAGGTTGAAGTCTCATGATTGCCACATCTTGATGCAACAGCTTCTGCCTGTAGTTATTCGTGGGATCTTACCAAAAAATGTTAGACATACCATAACCCGTTTGTGCTCATTCTTCTCTTCCATCTATTGTAAAGTCATTGATCCATTAAAACTAGATGAACTTCAAGATGAAATTATTGTTATCTTATGTGAATTGGAGATGTTTTTTCCTCCATCTTTTTTTGACATCATGGTTCATCTACTTGTGCATCTGGTTAGAGAGGTTAGATTGTGTGGACCATTGTACTTAAGATGGATGTATCCTGTTGAGCGGTATATGAAAATTTTGAAAGGTTATGTGAAAAATCATTATCGTCCAGAAGCTTCAATGATTGAAAGGTACATAGCTGAAGAAAGTATTGAATTTTGTTCAGATTACATGTCAAAAGCAAATCCAATAGGTCTTCCAGCTAATTCATGGCACCATAGGCGTTCTACAAGTAAATGTTTACGCGGTGTGAATATTGTAAGCAAATCTCGGTTAGAAGTCTTGCAAGCACATTTGTATATATTGAATAACACAGATGAAGTTATACCTTACATAGAAGCTCATAAAGCCATTGTGAAGGCAAATAATCCAAGACAAGCAGACAAATGGGTCTTGATGGAACATAATAGAACATTCATGCCTTGGTTTAAAGAGGAGGTGTTAAAGGATTCAACGGCGAGACCTTGACCTGGTTGGCTGCTGGATTGAAGTTTGATGTCATTTCTTGTAAAGCGTACGAAGTGAATAATTGTATATTTTACACGAAGTCTATGGATGAAAAGAGTACAGTTCAAAATTCTGGTGTTACTCTTGAAGCCGAGTCAATGCAGTTTTCCACTTCGAAAGATACAAATCCTGTACTTGGATCAATGGCATATTATGGATTTATAGAAGAGATATGGGAGCTTGACTATACTAAGTTTTTAGTTCCAGTTTTCAAGTGTAAATGGGTTGACAATAAAAGTGGGGTTAAAATTGATGAATCAGGATTCACACTAGTGGACTTTCGAAAGATAGGGTATCGAGATGAGCAATTTATAATGGTTCAACAAGCATTTCAAGTTTTCTACGTGAAAGATCCTACGTCAGAACATTGGTATGTTGTTTTACACGGGAAAAAATAAGGGGAGGCCATAGATGATATTGAAAATGGTGAACCCCATTCATTCACACCAATGATAACTAATAAAGATGACGATGTACTTGATCATGTACATGCAACCCGTAAAGACCACGGTGAATGAATTTACATATGAACTTTTAACCCATTATGGTAATAAATTTAGAAATATTTTTGATAATATGCATTTACTATATTATGTTTTTGTTTTATATGATTTTCTTTTGATGCAGATGAACTAATGTTTGTTAAATAATTTTTTTAACAGAGATATGGGTGACGATCAAACTCCAATTAGACTTCGATCCGGACGAGGCAACAGAGGACCTACTAGGATGAAGCGTCTGGCAAAGAAACGTGCTGTTGGTGAGAAGACAACTGTTGACATTGACGTCAACACTGGAATGGCTTCTGGTCCTAATGCAAATGACTTTAATAGCTATCTTGGAGTTCTTTCTCGTGAGAGACTCTCCATTTTGATTAATTCATGGGACGAGGTGTTAGAGGTCGACCGAAACATGCTGTGGGAGGATGTTCTGGTAAGCTTTACATAATTATTGTTATCATATAAAGCTATTTAATATTCATTGACTAACTTTAATTTGATGATGTTATTTTGCAGGCAAATTTTGAAATTCCTAATGTGGAACCGCTTCGATCAAGGATTATAGCCAATATCGGACTTAAGTTTCGTGCCTTTAAGTCAAGAATGACGACGAGATATATTTTTGGTGAGCTTAAGGATGAAAGTCCTTGTCAAAGATACAATTTTATTGATGAAGAGACATGACTTGCTTTTAAAGAAAGCCGTCTAATTGAAGAATGGATTGTAAGTGAAGTTACTTAACTATTTTTACTTATATAACATTAATGAGTTAATATTATTTAATTCACTTTGTTTATTTCAATTATGACAGTATCGGCGGAAGAAAGCTCAAGAAATAGCTTTAAAGAATCTTACCCTGCACGTAATGTCTCGTGCGGGGTATCGAAAGCTTGAGCAAGCACTGATGGTTGAAAAGGAGCAATCTAGACAGGGGAGTGCATCTCAGGATGTGGAAACAGGGGTCACTTCTCCTCCATCACCACCTACACGCCATGACAAATGGAAGAGGGCCTGAATTAAGAAGTCAGGTGCACCAAGTTTTGCACAATCAGGACTTATCATTGAAAAAGTTGTAAGTTATTTACGCCTTTTATCATCTATTATGCTGCATTACTTATATTAAAACCTCATATGATTTTTGTCTCTTGTAGGATGCCTTGGACTCCCAAGGTAATTTTGTTGCAGAAGGTCATCACGATATCCTTGCTGAAGGTCGTCACGATATCCTTGTTGAAGCAATTGGACGACCTGAGCATTGTGGTCGTGTTCGTGCAGTTGGACAAGGAGTTGGGATTAAACTTTATTTTGGAGCTGCACCACGACACTTATCCTCCTCCCCTAAAGAGAGCAAACAAGAAATGGAGCAAAGGCTACGTAAAGAATTAATGGATGAGATGAGAAGGGAGACGGAAAAGATGAGGCTAGAGTTGCGACAAGAGATATCGCAACTGTAACATCCCGCCAAAATACTATACAAATGTATATAATGGAAATAAAGGTAACAAATAGATTGAAGTGAACAAAATATTATATATATATGAAATGTAGTTTCTCCTCACAGGGAGTTTAATACAAATACGGTCAAATTTTCCAAACAACATAAACAAAATACAGTAAAAAAAAACAAAGCAGGCGATCTCCTATCGGAAGAGACCGATCTCCTATCGGACGAGGCCGATCTCCTATCAGGGGACCCAAAACAACCGATCTGCTGCCAGAACAGAAAAAAATCAGGCGATCACCTTCCGGCGACCACTCACTAGGGAACTCTACTTCCTGGAAAATCATCTGCTCCCGTGTAAGTTATACACGATCATCACAGTTTAAAGAGAACAGCCACAGAACTAAAACACGCAGGGTAAGCTAGATATTTTAAAGAGAGTTTAAATAAGAGCATTAAAATCAGAGTAAGCAATTTTCAAGATATTCACGTAAAGCTATAGATTTTCTCAATACCCTTCACCTGGTCACCCAGAAATCACACATTTCACAATATTCTCAAGAGTCATTCATTTTCACAATACTGCATCAAGTGTCTATAATTTCAAGTTCCTCATTTCACATGTCAGACCACCACTGACTCAGCACACAAGACACTTGACACTACTTCCGGAAGACTCGTGCATTGACTAGACTCAGAGATTCTGCACCTGTCATACAAAGCTGTAATGTTTACCAGCTATGCGCATCAACACAGTCTCAGTCTCAAGTTCACCATTCTCACAGTATGACAGGGTTAATCCATATGACAGGTCGAGCTCGTTTTGTTTCACACGACTCACCCATGCATATGAACCTCCTTCGACTCTCAACAACTGAGTAACTTCCTCTACGTGATTCCATTACCTCAGCAGAGTCAGGATAATCCCATTATAGACATCACCGATCAATGCACATCCTAACGATCTTACACGGTATTTTCTTTCCTGAAAATACTATGCCTCGATCCCACATTCACAGCATTCAAGACATCAACCCACACTCAAATAAATGATTCAAATTACAGCAACAATCATTTCAAGGTTCAGATTTTCGAATATCACATTTAAGCCTCAGACAGTTTCGAAGCAACACCAAAAACAGGGGAGTTCGTAAAACAGCGCCCAAACCGGCGATCTAGTTCAAAAACAGAATATTTCGAAGTCTGCATTTAAGAACCGGCGACCACGTCGCCCAAACACATGAAACAGGGCATTTTACAAAGGTGAAAACGAAACTGGCGACCACGTCGCCCTTACTTCAGAAATAGCTAAACTATGGCTTGTATGGAAAAAAGAGGTCTAGCTTCCCTTACCTGGACTTGCGCAAACACCTAGAGTTCCGAAACCCAACAAAGTTTGAAGAACGCCTTGGCTCTGTTTTTGCGTCTGATTGAAGGACTTGCAGAGAACTGCCCAGGTGCTCTAATGGTGGCTGTCGCTCGTCGTACTCTCGTGTGAAGGTGCTAGAATCGCAGCGCGAAGGAGGCAACTGGAGGAGAAGGGAGGTAACTCACTCTTTCTCTCTTTGAAGGTTGCAACGTTTTTTTTTCTCAGCAGTAGGTTTTCTGCATCTTAAACCAACTTATCCACCAAAAGCAGCTGCCACCACCCACTCTGCAGAGAAGTCTGAGAACCACTGCCCTGAACAGTACGACCACTGTTGTCTCTGGTGCATGCCAACCACTGCTCTGAACAGTACTGCCACTGTTGTCGCTTGTGCATGCCAGCCACTGCTCTGAACAGTACTACCGCGAGTGTCTCCTACGCATGCCAACATTCTGATGTCACCACTCTGAATCATCCTTTTTGTCTACGTGGCGTGCGTGCACTACGCTTCATGCTGGGAGTCTGGGTCTTACCTTCTCTGTGTGAAACTCGACGCCGCGCGATAACTTTCCACTGCTGACTCATCCTGGCGAACGACCGATGTCTCCTTCGCCCTGGAAGACGACCGAGGTCTTCCTCTGGGAGACGACCGATGTCTTCCTCTAGGGGACGACCGATGTCTTTCCTGGCGACGCCCTCATAACTCTCGCGCCTTGGCCACGTCCACATGCCTCGCGCCCTGGCAATGCCCGCATGCCTCGCGCCCGCTCGATGCCCGCATGCCTCTCGCGCCCGCGCGATGCCTGCATGCCTCTCGCGCCCGCGCGATGCCTGCATGCCTCTCGCGCCCGCGCGATGCCTGCATGCCTCTCGCGCCCGCGCGATGCCTGCATGCCTCTCGCGCCCGCGCGATGCCTGCATGCCTCTCGCGCCCGCGCGACGTCCACCTGGCGCTCATGTGTAGCAGGCGTCCGGCGACCTCATAGCCTTCTAAACTTAACTTTTCTTCCTGTACTCTTCTTGATCCACACATCATCCGACCGACTTCTACCAGCTGACCCCAGCTCTTGGGCGACTTCCGAGGTCCAGCTACTACGAAACTTCATTTACCAGCTCTTTGTATTTTAAATAATAACTTCTTCTGAAATTATTTAAATATACCATTTTTATTCCAATAAAATTTTCTGGGTCCTTACAGCAACAACTTTGTGCTGACCAGCCGATTCAAACGCTTCTTAGTCCCGCTCCCAAGAGCACAAAGGGGAGTTGTGCAGCTCCTACAGCATCAGGGGATGATATCATTGGCCAGACGAGGCAATGTGAGTTATTGGTAGAGGGTGGCATCATTCCTCAGGTGGTGGCCATTGGAAAAGTCTATGAAGAGGCCACCACCTTACATAACGTTCCTCTCTCCCCAGATGCAGCAAAGGTCACGATTGAAAGAGTACGAGTACCTGATGCTCGTCTTCCACTACCTTCAGAAGAGGTAACAATTGTGGCTGAAGCATTTCAGTCATTTGTAGCCTGACCCAGACACCTCATTCGATATATGCCACAACCACTGGTAATAATTTCATTTCATAAGCTAATTTATATTTATATATTACATGTAATTTATAACAAATCTTTTTTCTTTTTGTAGAAACCTCGTCGGAAACTAAGTTCGAAAAAGAAGCAAGAGGTTCCGCTTGACGATCCTATAGCTTCCTTAGCTATAGTTGCTAGACAAATTGGACCAGACCCTCTGGAAGTTCCATGGGATGATACGTTTTTTGAAACAAACCCTGAGCTACCATTGTACATATACATGTCAGATCTGTTAGAATTTGTAGCTGGGGATCAGGAGCTGAATATAAATATCATTCAATTTTTTATGATGTAAGTATTGTTACCTACATTTCATTTTCATTTATGTTAAATTAGCATTCATTATGATTTAACTAATTACTTGTAGGTTTTTGAAGGGTGTCTCTGTCACTGAGGGGAAGGAAAATGTGTATGGATTCTTAGATCCCGCATATACTAATCCCACTGGAGCAAAGACAAATGAGACCCAATCATACATCACTAACACCCTGGAAAAAGAGGGAAAAGAGGTTTATTTGTGCCCTTATATTAATGAGTAAGTTTAAATATATATGTTAAAAGTTTATTATATTCATGTTTTATAAATTTACTCAACTCTTTTCATGGATGATATAGGGGTCATTGGCAATTACTTGTCTTATCAGTGAATGATAGGACGACTTTGTGGTTCTATTCCCTACACAAGAAGATATCCACAAGTTTTAAGAATATCATTGATAAGTAAGTACACTATAAACTTAACTATGGTTGAAACTATAATTAATCCACTAACAAGGTTTTTTGTATCAACCAGTTCATGGCGTGGATATAACATTCTAAAAGGGAGATCGAATTCAAATTTTCAAAATTTGAACTGGATAAGATTAAAGGTTTGTAAGATTTTCTCTTTTCATTGTTTAATTATACTAACTTTTACAATTTATTGAATTATAGTGCAATAAACAACCAGGAAGCTATGAGTGTGGCTATTACGTCATGCAATGGATGAGTACCATTGTAAGACTAGGTCTTACAAGTAATTGGCAAGAGGTAAGATTTCTTAAATTATTTTTATAACTTCAAACTAATTTATCTATCTTAAAACTAATTTATGTGTCAACCATTTTGAAATGCAGTTCTTCATGGATGAGGAACCCATGACTTCGGAAGCCATGACATATGTGAGACAATCTTGGTCCACATATTTCCTAAATTTTTATAACTCTACGATTTGATCAATAGTGTAGGAAGATAGAGAGAGATATATTATTACTATTTTTGTATACATTTTAATCAATATATGAATTCACTTTTAGCTTATCTGCACCTGTTTATCTGTCTGGCTGCCTGGGTATAATTAAATTGCACAGGTTCATTTGTATGGGATAAACAACTAAACAAACTACTCTAAAAAAAAAAACCTTATTTACATATGCGGCTATTTCCCTTAGTCGCATTTGTAAATCAAGCGAATGATTTACAAATGCGGCTATTACCAAAGCCGCATTTGTAAATGTGATTTACAGATGTGGCTTTGATAATAGCCGCATCTGTAAATCATTCCAATTTGCACCTCTGGAGCATTTACAGATGCGGCTCCAATAAAAAGCCGCATTTGTAAATCATAGGAATTGACAAGGAAGGCACCACCTCTGATTCATTTACAGATGCGGCTCCAACGTAAAGCCGCATTTGTAAATAGTATTTATAAATGCGGCTGTTTAGCTGCATTTGTAAATCTCTGATTTAGAAGTGCGTGTTCATCAAATGCGGCTATATAGCCGCATTTATAAAATGAAAATAGCCACCTTTATTCTTCGTTTTTGCACCAGTGTCTTTATCAAGTTTATAGGTTTTGTATGTTGTTGTGGACACTTACGAGAACTCATGCAGAGCTGTTAGCTATTTTCCATGGTCTTACCTTAGGATGAAAATAAATTATGAGTAAATTTTTATCTGTAATTATCACTGATATTTTTCAGCATAAGCATGAGTTTGTCTTTATAAATAGATAGAGTGAATTTTTTTTATTTTTCTCTTCTATAAATTTACTATGTATTCTCACTACAACAATTATTACTTTAGGCAACAACATAAAACTGTGGCCTAAGGTTTAGGCAACAGTTTTTTAGCCGTGGTCGAGGTGAGCGTGGCTATTTGTAATAGGTCACGATTTTTATAAAGACGACAATTTAAAACTGTTGCCTAAAATCTTTATAACAACCACAATTTTGAAATCTTTGCTTAAAGTATTGACAAAAAAAAAACAATACATTTTTTTTTAAATTTTAGAGGAATTATGTAACATCCCGCAAAATAAAACCAAACATACATGTATAATGAAAATAAAGGTAAACAAATAATATTGAAGAGTACATGATATTATATATATAAGAAATGAAGTTGCTCCTCTTAGGGAGTTAAATACATAACCAGGTCAAATGTTTTCAAAATTTAAAACGAAATTCAACTAAATACAACAAGACCGGCGATCTCCATACATGAACCGGCGATCTGGTGACAGAAGGCCCAAAACAGGCGATCTGCAGCAGGACATAAATCCGGCGATCACCACCAAGAGATAGAAAACCGGCGATCACCACAAACAGGCGATCTCTTCCTCGGCGACCACTCACTAAGGAGCTCTACTTCCTGGAAGATCATCTGCTCCCGTGTAAGTTATACACGATCATCACAGTTTTAAGAGGAAAACAGCCAACGAGCAGAACACGCAGGGTAAGCTAGATATTTTAAAGAGAGTTTAAATAAGGATACTTAAAATAAAATCAAGGTAAACAATTTCAAGATATTCACGTAAAGTATCAAGTTTCTCATACTCTTCACCTGATCGCCCAGAAATCACACATTTCGCAATATTTTCCAGAGTCATTCTATTTCACAACTGTATCAAGTGTCTATCAATTTCAAGTTCCTCATTTCACATGTCAGACCACCACTGACTCAGCACACAAGACACTTGACACTACTTCCGGAAGACTCGTGCATTGACTAGACTCATAGATCTGCACCTGTCATACTGTCCACTGTGAAATCACACACATTCACAGGGTCGCCGTGAAATCACACACATTCACAAGCGTATAATGAATCTCAATATCATCACCATCCAAGCATGACAGGGTTAATCCACACCACAGGTCGAGCTCGTTCTCTTTCAAACAACTCACCCATACGTATGAATCTATTTCGACTCTCAACGCCTGAATAACTTCATCTATATGAATTCATTATCTCAGGAGAGTCAGGATATCATGACGAATCACTGGTCAATGCACATCCTACACGATCTTACACGGTATTTTCTTTCCTGAAAATACTATGCCTCGATCCCACATTCACAACATTCAACACATCATACCACTCTCAACTAGATGATTCAATCACCGCAATAGTCATTTCAAAGGTTCATGTTTTCGAATATGTCATTTGAATCTCTAACAGTTTTCAAAGCAACACCAAAAACAGAGAGTTCGCAAACAACGCCAAAACCGGCGATCTAGTTCAAAAACAAGGTATTTCGAAGACTGTATATAAAACCGGCGACCACGTCGCCCAAACACATAAGAACAGAGCATTTTACAAAGATGAAACGAAAACCGGCGACCACGTCGCCCTCACTTCAGAAATAGCTAAACTATGGCTTGTATTGAAAATGAAGTCTAGCTTCCCTTACCTGGACTTGCGCAAACACCTAGAGTTCCGAAACCCAACAAAGCTTGAAGAACGCCTTGGCTCTGTTTTTGCGTCTGGTTGAAGGACTTGCAGAGAACTGCCCAGGTGCTCTAATGGTGGCTGTCGCTCGTCGTACTCTCGTGTGAAGGTGCTAGAATCGCAGCGCGAAGGAGATATCTGGAGGAGAAGGGAGGTAACTCACTCTTTCTCTCTTTGAATGCTGCAACGTCTTTTTTTTTTCTCTCAGCAGTGGGTCTCTGCATCTTAAACCAACTTATCCACCAAAAGCAGCTGCCACCCCCACTCTGCAGAGAAGTCTGAGTGTACGTTTCCCTGAACAGTACGACTACAGTTGTCTCTTGCGCAGGCCAACCACTCCCTGAACAGTACTACTGAGCGTGCCTCTGTGCAGGCTAACACTCTGAGGTCACTATTCTGAACCACCCTTTTTGTCTACGTGGCGCGCGTGCAGGACGTTCCATGCTGGAAGTCTGGGTCCTACCCTCTCTGTGTGTAACTCGACGTCGCGCGATGACCTTTCACCGATGACCACAGGCGCGAAGTCTATCCACCGATGACCTCTCCCGCGAAGGCTATCCACCGATGACCTCTCGTGCGAAGGCCATCCACCGATGACCTATCGCGCGAAGGCTATCCACCGATGACCTCTCGCGCGAAGACAATCCACCGATGACCTCTCGCTGGCGAACGACCGATGTCTCCCCCTGGCAAAGCCCGCATGCCTCTCGCGCCCTGGCAATGCCCGCATGTCTCGCGCCCTGGCGATGCCCGCATGCCTCTCGCGCCCTGGCAATGCCCGCATGCCTCTCGCCCGCGCGATGCCTGCATGCCTCGCGCCCTGGCGACGTCCACATGCCTCGCGCCCGCGCGATGCCTGCATGCCTCGCGCCCTGGCGCCCATGTGTAGCAGGCGACCGGCGATCATGTACTACTAGGCGATCTCATAGTCTTCCAAACTACACTTTCCTTCCTTTTCATTTTAAATAAAGACATACTTAGAATTCATTTAAAATATATCTCTTTTATTCCAATTTAATTTTACAGGTCCTTACAAATTACTCATAGAAAAGTTCAGGATGGAAAGAATAATTATTGAAAGATAATGTGTATTGAAATAGAAGTGACCCAACAAGAAATCTCACATATTTCAATGGATGTGTTCATACTAAATTATCAAAAATTTGTCTTAAAGTATAATGATAACGATGAAGTCTTCAAAATTAAAATTACAAACTTTGTTAAAAAAACATAATGTATTGTTTGTTTACTACATATCAATAAGTTCATTCTTCTTCAAGATTGTCTTCATAGTTTTCATTGCATTCAAGCTGCAAAAAATACATAAATATATACTAATTAAATATAATTTAAACAAAATAAATATAACAACTACCAAAATATAATTGTATAAATAATCAATAACATATTTTAATCAAATCCATTAAACTTTGATGTAACGCTAGATAGTGGCATGTATGTGTTTACAACAAAAAATTAAGAGTACCACATATTCCAATCCATATCACTAAACTTGTTAACATGATTGAAATTCCAATATGATTATGTATGTGTTTATATCTCCAAGATCCAAACAAAAAAAAAAAAAGAAGAAGAAAGAAACTTAAGGATAAAATAGTAACTTTTAGATGCACTTCCCCAACATTACAAATCAAAGCAATTTCATAAGTAACTTGAAAACATTTCTCAAAGTCTAGTTAGCAATTTTCAGTTATATATACCTGCTCATAATGAGGTCCATAGATGGATGCAGATGAATGTAGTCCAACTCCACTACTTTCTTTAGTTAAAAGACATGTCATCATATTATTTATGTCATCCTCCTCTAAATTTGGATTTTGCTGCTTTACAACAAATTTTACCATTGCCTCTAGAACTTCAATTTTCTTCATCATGCCACTCACTTTATTTGCATGTTCTTTTCTTCTAGCAACAATTTCTTCCTTTTCTATAAATGTTGATGGTGTCATAGTCTTTCCATAACAACACACCCTCCTAGGTTTCTCTTTCCCAAATATTGATTGAAATGTTTGTTCCATAGTTCACTTGAGTTTTCAATAGAACCTTGAAGCTTAGTCTAATAAAAGAGAATGAATTTTGATTATTAGAAATAATATATTTATATGTACTTCATAAATATTTGTAAATTTACAATGATATTATATGTTTCTTCATCCATTTCTTTTCCTCTTCAGCCTTCTCGACGTTGACGAGTTGTAATAAACATTTCAGCATGGGTAACTTTTTCTCCTACATTTTTTTCTTGGCACGCTACAATAATTACCTATTAAAAAAATAAAATAAAAATTAATAGGATTTTTTATATTGGATTTAAAATATTGAAACATAATTAGAAGTATATTACTAATTCAGCATGAATTCTAGCAAAATTGGTTGCTCCCATGTGATATGTACTTTGTTGTGCCCTATTTGCAACATTTTGCTCATTAATGCTCTACATTGTAATAAGATAAAAATAACAATGAAAGTAGATAGTATTGTAATTTTAAAGTAATAAGACATTAAATTATCTAACCTTGATAGTGTTGGTGTTCCAATATTTCAACAATTGTTTGAAATGATCTTCAGAAATGAATAATGGACCATGTTTGAGGCGATCCTTCAATGTGGAGTACTTCAAAAAGTGTCTTTTGTTGATAAAACTCTTGTAGTGCCTCCATGCATCATTTATCGCTTTCTCTCCCTTTATCACTAATGATGAACTTTTCCTATAAGAAGAGCATTAGAATGATTGTATTTTCATAAATATTTTATAATTAAATGAATATAAATTTATTTTTCATACCATAACATATTTCCATATATGAGCCTTGTTATCTTTATCATTGAGCAAAATTTTGAAATTTGTGTAAATCAATGGAAAAAAGGAAGAATTCCTAGCTATCGTGCCAAGGAAATAACTTAAGTCAGTTACAATCTTGTTAGTGGGACCAATTGGTTCTCGATCAATGTCTAAGATAACTTTTGGACGCTCTTGAGTAGATCTTCCATGTATTGCTAATCATTGAGTTGATCCTCACATTTTTTCTTACTTGTTCCTATTATAACATTGAACTAATTAAATGAAATATTAAAAAGAAGACATAAATATGAAAAAAATGTTGTCAATTTGTAATAATAAAGCATTTACCTTCTATCATATTCACTTCACCATCTTCATCTTGGTACGCATTTTCTTCTCCAACATATTGTTCTTCATCCTCACTTCCATTTTGAACATTTTCTTCTTCATCTTCATTGTTTCATTTTCTTTAAGAAATTGATGTATTGACATTGATGGATAAAATTTTGTTTGTGTCTTGTTAGGAGAATCTTCTTGTTTTATCATTGATTCAACATCTTCAATCACTAATCTTTCCCTAGATTTTGAGTTGTCATTCATCATTCTTGTCTTTTTTCTAAGTTTTTTTTTTTACCTTTGAACTATCAACTTCAGCTTGTACAGATTTCATAGGCAATTTTCTTTTCTTAGAATTCTCCTCTCGTGAGACTCCCTTTTGATGCTTGAGTTTTTTATTGGCACTAGAATTACTAAGTTGATTCAATGCTCTTTCAAGTGCTTGTAGCCTTTTCTTTGACTTATCACTCACAATTGCTGCCTTTTCATGAATTTCCTATGTGGTTTTTGGAGTTGTCTATGTTCGATGCTCTTAAATGTCAATTTTTCCAATCGGAGTTTGTTTTGACTATGAATTTTATGTTGAACAGTACTTGCAACTGCAACATTTTGTTTTGTTGAATTAAGTCTTCTGTCCAAATTTGTTTGGTCACTTACCTTGAGTTTAGGCAAGTTCACTTGTATTTGGGCAACAATAGTAGGTGTAGTGGTACATTCTTTGCTTGTCATTTTTTCACGTTTGATTTGCATTTTTCTTAGCAATTATTTGCTTGATTTTTACTTGAGGAAGTTCCAAACTTGCAGCACTCATTTGAATTCTTGAGCTTTCATCTATTGTTTTAAGTTTGCTTTCTTATTCATTATCTGAAAAAAATAATTTGATATACCACCGTGGAAGTTAAACCAAAAAACATAATTAGTCACCTTATTAACATACTATATGAAGGACAATCAAACATCAAGGGCGTAACATTGATATTATTGACTAATTTTCATCTCTTTGCTTGGTTAGCTAGACAGTTACAGAGGTAGAAATTCATATCAGATGTACATTAGTAGATAATAACATGTATGAAAGAAGAAAACATAAATTTTGCATTTCAAACCTGTACTAACTAAAAGGAAAACACTTTGTCTTAAGTATGGTCAATCTCCTCTGGTTTCAAACTTTGATCCAACCGCTGGTTTATCTATGCATGCATATTTACAATTGAATATGTAAGAGAAGGTAGATATAGAATATAATAGAAAATTTAAATATGTAAGAGAAGGTGATATTTACAAAGTAAAGTTTAGTTTTTGAATGTATATTTTAAAGTGCTGAACAGTCCTTCTATCAGCATTAACAATCCTCCTCTTAGTCCATGTAGTCAAACAAAGTGTCATCAAAATCAAAATCATCAAAATAGTTTTTCTCCAAATGTTTGAAAGGTTTCTCAGCTATAATGACAGGCATATCTTCCCTAACCTAATTGAGTTCATCATCATTATCAAAAGCATTTAGTTGTGATTGGTCACCCATATTAAATAAGTCTCTTGGAGCTTTCTTCAAAACACAATGTCTATTTATGTTAAAAGGATCTTTAACATAAAAACATTGGTGGACTTGAGAAGCCAATAAAAAGGGGTTATTTTGGTAACATTTTTTGTTAAAGTAGACACATGTAAGTCTATATTTCTCTTCACCACCCTCAAACCAATCACACCTAAACACTGCATAGCTGCCACAAATTCTTCACACAACTTATCATTAGTTGCACCAAAGATAATATCATCAACATATATTTGTACAAGTATAACAACATAATTTGAATTTTTAATGAAAAGAGTTTTATTAATCTTTCCTCTTTCATAGTTGTGAGACAGAAGGAAGTTGTTTAGCCTTTCATACCATTGCCTTAGTGCTTGTTTGAGACCATACAAAGCTTTCTTCAGCTTGTACACATGATTTGGATATGTATGATCTTCAAAGCCAGGTGGTTCTGAGACAAAGATTTCCTCATTCACAATTCTATTCAAAAAAGCACTTTTAACGTCCATTTGGAACAGCTTGAAGCCACTCATACAGGCAAAGGCAAGCAGAAGTCTCACTGCTTCTAGTCTGGCAACAGGAGCAAACGTCTCATCATAGTCGATTCCTTCCTCTTGATTGTATCCTTTTGCAACCAGCCGTGCTTTGTTCCTTGTGATCACACCAGCCTCATCAAGCTTGTTCCTGAAGACCCACTTCGTTCCAATGACATTCATCTGATCTGTCCTAGGCACCAGAAACCATACATCATTTCTGACAAATTGGTTAAGCTCCTCATGCATAGTTGAAATCCAATTTTCATCTTTAAGAGCTTCATTGATTGTCTTGGGTTCAACATTGGAGACAAACACCATATGCTCACAGAAGTTTGAAACTGTTCGTGTAGAGACACCTTTGTCAATCTGTCCAATTATGTTATCAATAGAGATCTCTCGAAATCCTCCACTCTTTAGGAAGCTCATCCTGTTGCAGATTTTTAGCCGGTTGTTTCGTAGAATCAACCGGTTGATTTTCTAGACAGTTTTCCAGATTCTTTAGAAATATGTTCTGTTCATCTTCTTCTATATTGATCTTTGTTGGACCTTGTTTTACATTGTTAGTTTCATAAAAAACAATATGTACAGTTCAATAGTCATGAGTCTTTTATTATAAACTCTATAAGCATGACTAGATAAGGAGTAACCAAGAAAAATACCGTCATCATTTACAACCAAATAACTTTAGATGAGCAACATTAGGCTTTCTTCCATTGAGTAGTTCATAATGTTGGGTTTAGCTATGCCTAAGTTAAGGAGGGGGGGGGGGGTGAATTAAGATTATAAAAATTTTCCAGAAAACAAAACTGTTTTCACAAATCCAGAGAAAAGAATAGATTGATTCTTAAAAGAACAGATTTATTTTCTGATTCTAATATCAAAACCTGAATGTCTAGCAGATTAGGTTGTAATTAAAAAGGAATTTTCAGTACAGTGAAAATGTTCTTGCAACACCAAAGATAACAAAAATCACACCAAGAAATAAGGCCTTGAATCTTTCAATATGCAAACTGGAATCACGTAAGAGTTTTGAATGAATTTGGTTTAACTACTTTATTATCTTCTAAAAGCAATAACGAACCAGATTCAAGTATTCACGAACAATCAAAGAACCCTTTTAGAATCTTTGAAGAACACTATGAACACACCCAGAAAGAACATATTCAATTTCAATACAACAGATTTATTTCATTACAGATTATTAGAATATGTCGAAAATAAGTACAGAGATTAAGAAGAAGGATGCATACACAGTTTATACTGGTTCACTCATTAAGAGCTACATCCAGTCTTACCTCACACCAAGGTAAATCCACTAAACCAGTACAAATCAATTACAAAACCTTAAGTTCTTGAACCCTACAAGAACAAGGCACTCAAAGCTGAAAAAACCCTATTCAGCACTACTTGCACTTTAAGAAACCCTATCAAGAAGTGTCTAACACAAACACTATTACAAAAATGAATTAAGGAATGAAAAGACCTGAATAGAAGATCCAAGAACCCAAAACAGTGGCCCAGATTGTAGTCCAGCAGTGACAACACCTTCACATTGATCAAGGCTTCACAAAGAATAAGCACTCTTGAAGTTATTTTTGAAAACCTTTCAAAAACACATTCAAATATTTTTTCCTCCCACTGAAAACTGTTTATCTCTGTTTAAAATATGATTGCTCAGCTTAGTTTTCATGTTAGATGTGCCTCTCTTTATAGAGAAAATGAGTTTCTAACTTCTTTTCAAAAAATAGTTAAAACTGTTATAAAATCAACAGACTAAAGTTAAAAAGAATGAATTTATTTTTGAAAAGACAAAGAGAGATTTTTAAATTGTCTCCAGCTCAGCATAACAGTAAAAGGGCTAGGACAAGTTCACTTGTGCCAAAACAAAACTTTGAGAAAGAATTTAACAGCAAAGACAAAGTTTAGAAAGAACCTATTGTTTTATAGAACAACAGATTTATTTTTTCTGCAGAACACTGATTTTTAGAAAAACTTAAGGGAGTTTGTAGGCAAACTTTGAATAACTTCTTGTGCTTGATCTTACAGCCTTGATTAGGCAAAGGAGGTAGGTCATGCAACAAAAGGCTACCTTTAAACTCATCCTAAGCTATATACAAGAATACACAAACCCATTACACCCTTCAAAGCAACCTAGCTATTTTTCTTCATCAAACACAATCTTCAAGGTAGAGAAGAAGCTTCAGCCATCTTCAACAATCTCCCCCTGTTTGATGGAGACAAAGCCCCATTGCTTTGGATGGCTTTGAAGAAGAGATCATGATTAACACCTGCACTGCACTAGATTCCATAATATACAGAGAAAGATTTAAAAAGAGAACCAATATAGATTTATACCTTCCTGCAGCAACCTGGGTTACTTTTCTTCTACAAACAGCAACCTGTATGAGCTATCTTCTTCTCCCCCATTGGATTCATCAAACAGAGTGGGAGAATATAAAAAGAAATATACAATAGCCATACATAATGGTTCAAAGTGAATCCATAAGGTGTTATTACAGTCCAGAATAGAAACATGCACCAAAACAAAGTAAATGAAAAAACATAAGGTTCAACAGACATTAGAAGAGCAATATTTGGAAAGGAGATAACTAGTCCCTGTAGTAAAGTTCAACCAATTGTTCTTGGACTCCTTCGATTTGGTAGTCTAGATGCTGGAACCTGGCTTGAGTCATCTCAAAGTAAGCTTTTTGATCTTCTGAAAGAGTGTCAAGACGATGCAGTACTTGCCTTTCAAAACTGGACAAAGGTTCACCTCTGAATTCAGGAGAATGGTATGCAACTAGTGCATTGTAATCTGTAGCAGCCAAGTTGTCATGCTCCCTTTGATGAGCAAATGGTTGTACGGGTGAATCCACCTTGTGAGATGATGACTAGGGTATTTCATAACATGAGTGTTCAGTAGCTTGAACAGTGTCATCCTCCATAGGAACAACAACTTCTCCATCATCATTGTTGTTGTGGTTGGAAGCACTGTGTTCCATTCTAAGAGCAATTATCCTTCTGAAAACCCATGCTTCACCTTATTTGAGAAAGCCCATCTTCATGAGTGTGGAATTGTCGATTTCACTGATTGCTTTGATTGGCTCGTTTCTCTTATTAGTAGTGTCAATTTCAAAACAATCGATTAATTTTGAAATGAAAATAGCATAAGGAAATATGTAATCAGTCAGTCTCTTGGATTTGAGCATATGCTCTGTCATTACACAAATCCAATTTATTTTTATGCGATGCATAAGGCAGTAAAGTAGAATTAGGTCTTCCTCATGCAATGTAGCATGATTACTTCCTCTAGGTGTTAGCTGCCATGCAATAACATAGGCTAGAAATCTAGGAGTTAGGTTCAGGTTACCTGCATGAAACCTATTTACGGGTTGGGTCTGATCTCTCATGTAGCTTGTGTAGAACTAAATCTTATTAAATTCTTGAATCCTGGTTGTGTTCCCCTTTCCCACCTTGAGGCCTGAATACTTGATTCCAGCTATGTTGCTCCAAACCTCACTCGTTATTTTTATTTTGACTCCTTTTACGTGGGAAACCAAATTTTTCCCATCAAGGGTTAGATTTGTATAGAATACCTTCATGAGATCTGGATAAATGTTGCTAGTTATTTCAAGAAATGGCTTCAGTCTCTGGTGCTTGAGAATTGATCTGGGTTCGGTCATTTTTTCACTCTTCATCCATGAAAACTCGAGAATCGTTGGCACATATACTTGTTTTCTACTTATCTCATGTAAGTAGGTGTTCATGGCTTCAGCATCCCCATCGAACCATCTTTCTAAAATGCCTTGAGTACTATTCTTCTGTTCTCAGGATTTCTTCCTTTTGTATACCAAGGATGCCATTTCTGAAACTTGTTCCTATTTATCAGAAGGAAACTAAAACTGGAAAACATAGAATTAGTATGACAAAAAATTGGAAAACTAGAAAGCACTATGTGATTAAAGAATATGAGATAACCTGAGGATTTGCAAGGAGAGGATGAATGTGAGAACTACAGGTTTTGAATACTATTATTTATAGAAAGAAACAAATTTTATTAATGCATAGCAGAGTTGGAATGTGGAAGTAAAACAAATAAAAAACACAGAACCAATACAAATTTGATTCCTGCAGTAGTTTGCAGTTTTTGGAAAGGAGCAAAAGCATTTTGAAAAGGTGTTTCAACCATTAATATAAATCTGTTTTCCAATCACTTAGTCAAGTCAGTTTGAATTCCTAGATAAAACAGCCATAAACCTGCTGGTCAAAGCAGTAAAGCAGTTAAAGGTCAAACATGATTTCTCTTTCCTAATCATGTAGATTTCAGAAACAGAAATAAACAGATTAAAAAGAGAAACAACAGATTTAAATTCTACAGCTGTGAACAGTTTATACTGATGATCCCTAGTTCATTTAGTAGAAAATTGAACCTTTCTTTGACAAGAGGTTTTGTAAACAGATCAGCAAGTTGTAACTCAGTTCCAATAAACTTAATTTCACAGGTTTCACTTGCAACATGCCTTATTTATATGTGTTTGGTCCTTGAATGCATGACAGGATTTTTTGACAGGTTAATAGCACTGGTATTGTCACACATTATAGGTATATTATTTAGGACAACACCAAAGTCACTTAGCTATTGTTTTAACCACAAAGTTTGAGCACAACAACTTCCTACTGCAATATATTCAGCCTCAGCTGTGGAGAGAGAAACGTAGGCTTGCTTTTTGCAGTGCCAAGATATTAAGCTTGATCCAAGCATATGGCAAGTTCCACTAGTGCTTTTCCTATCAATTTTATATCCTGCAAAATCTGAGTCAGAAAAACCTATTAGAGTTAAAGAAACACTACTGGAATACCACAAACCAACATCCTTTGTTCCTTGTAGGTATTTTAAGATCCTCTTGGCTGCATTTAGGTGTGACTCTTTTGGAGCAGATTGAAACCTTGCACACATACACACTGCGAACATTATATCAGGTC
Source organism: Phaseolus lunatus (assembly GCA_013389735.1). NCBI lineage: Eukaryota > Viridiplantae > Streptophyta > Magnoliopsida > Fabales > Fabaceae > Phaseolus > Phaseolus lunatus. Next base: position 12,934,829 of record CM023866.1, on the reverse strand, counting down.
TGCTAGCAGTAAGATATAGCAGTGAGCCAAGGATCCCACGATATTTTGTTTGATCCACTGATTTTCCTACTAGATCCTGATCTAGATGACAGCTGGTGGAGATGGGTGTTCTGACTACCTTGCATTTGTCCATCTCGAATTTTCTCAACAGATCTTTGTAATACTTGGCTTGGTTAATGAAGATTCCATCCTTTAATTGTTTAACTTATAGTCCTAGGAAGTAATTTAATTATCCCATTATAGACATTTCAAATTCATTCTTCATTGTTTCCACAAATGCTTCACACAAGCCTTCATTTGTTGATCCAAAGATGATATTATCTACATAAACTTGGACCAGAATTATGTCTTCCTCTTTTCTCTTGATGAACAATGTCTTGTCAGATGTGCCTCTGCCATAACCTTGTGAAATCAGAAAAATACTCAACCTTTCATACCATTGTCTAGGAGCTTGTTTATGCCCATAAAGTGCCTTCTTTAGCTTGAATACATGTTCTGGATTTCTGTAGTCTTTAAAACCTGGGGGCTGTGAGACATATACCTCTTCATTGATATACCCATTCAAGAATGCGCTTTTAACATCCATTTGGAATAATTTGAATCCTTTGATGTAGGAGAATGCTAAGAGCAGTCTTACAGCTTCAAGCCTTGCCACTGGTGCATATGTCTCGTCATAATCTATTCCCTCTTCCTAGTTATATCCTTTGGCAACCAGTCTTGCCTTATTCCTTGTGATTGCTCCATGTTCATCCATTTTATTTCTATAGACCCATTTTGTTCCTATAATGTTCATCTCAGGTGTTCTTGGAACTAAGGACCATACTTCATTCCTTGTAAACTGATTCAGTTCTTCTTGCATAGCTGTAATCCAGTTGTTGTCCTGCAAAGCTTCCTTCAGATTTTTAGGTTCTACTTGTGAGACGAAGGCCATGGTTTCACAAAAATTGTTAAGAGAATTTATGGTTGAAACCCCTTTTTCAATATTAGCAATGACATTGTCAAGTGTTAAGTCTCTAGGAGTCTTCCACTCCTTAGGTAGATTTGCAGGAACAATAGATTCTTTTGCAGAACAAGGGTCAGTAGCTTCTGAATCAATCTGTTTATTTTTGTGAAGAGCAGTTCTTAAGTCATCTATATCAGGTTCATCCACAATAGGTTTCAGCAGGTATTTATCAGATTCATCAAATACAACATGCATTGATTCTTCTACAAAAAGCAATCTTCTGTTGTAAATCCTATAAGCATGTCCTTTCAAAGCATAACCAATAAAAATACCTTCGTTAGATTTAGGGTCAAATTTTCCTAGATTATCTTTCCCATTATTCAAGATAAAACACTTGCAACCAAAAACCTTAAGGTGGCTAATGCTAGGCTTTTTACCCTTATATAGCTCATATGGGGTTTTCTTAAGGATGGGTCCAATTATTGTTCTATTAAGTACATTCGAAGCTGTAAAGACAGCAATTGCCTAGAAATATTTAGGAATATTAGACTCATTTAACATAGTCCTAGCAAGCTCCTCTAGTGATCTATTTTTCCTCTCAACAACACCATTCTGTTGGGGTGTCCTAGGGGCTGAGTAGCTATGTGTTATATCATGTTTTTCATACAACCTATCAAACTTAGCATTCTGAAACTCTCCCCCATGGTCACTACGAATCTGTTTTATGCAATAGCCATTTTCATTCTGTAAAACTTTAGCTAGTTTCTTAAAGCATTTGTAAGCATCATGTTTAGCAGCAAGAAAAAGAGTCCATGTATATCTTGAGAAATCATCAACAACTACTATAGCATATAAGTTTCTAGCCAAGCTAGCAGTCCTAGAAGGTCCAAACAGATCCATATGCAGAACATCAAAAAGTTGTTTTGTAGAAACTATTTCTTTAGATTTAAAAGAAGTTATGATTTGTTTACCTTTAACACATGCATCACATAATTTGTCATTTTGAAACTTAATATTTGGTAAACCAGAAATGAGATTCTTTTGTTTTAGCTTATTCAAATGTTTTGTATGGATATGTGTCAACCTTCTATGCCACAGCCAAGACTCATCACTTCTTGATAAGAGACATTCAGTTTCAGTGCTATTGTTCACGATATCTAAGAGGTAGATATTGTTTACCCTTTTACCTGTGAACAACACCTTACCAAATTCCTTATCTGATATTGTGCATTTGTTAGTTTCAAAGTTGATGTTGTAACCCTTGTCACATAGTTGAATGATGCTTAGGAGTCCGTGTTTCAATCCTTCCACCTATAGCACATTTTCAATTAAGGTTGATCCTTTGGTTCCTACATTTCCTCTTCCAAGTATTCTTCCCTTGTTATTGTCCCCGTAGGTAACATACCCTTCAGCTTTGAGTTTTAAATATGTAAACTGTGTGAGATCTCCAGTCTTATTTTTGGAGCATCCACTATCCAAATACCATTTGTTCACTTTTCTGTTGCTTTTCTGCAAAATAAACAACAACAATATATGGTACCCTTTAGTTTTTGGGTCCAGACAGATTATTACCTTTCTTTAGGAATCCATTTAACTAAACCTTTTGGAACAAGATACTTTCTAATTCTGCATGTTCTAGATGTATGACCAGACTTCATACTATAAAAGCAAGAAACATGATGTACCTTTTTAACATTGTTGAAAGAGGAAAAACTTGTTTTTGAGGGAACAAAGAAACTGGACAGCTTTTTAACATTGTTTTCCTTTCCAGGATTATAACCAATTCCATTTTTGTTAAAAATAGCATTTTGTGACCCTAAAAGAGTCTCAAGATTATCCCTTCCCTTAGTGAAATTAGACAATGTTTTTAGTAGATAATCAACCTATTTTTCCAGCTTTTTACAGTTTTCATAGGTTTTTATAGATTCATGCAAACATGTTAATTCAAGACTGACAAGTTCAGTTTTAGCTTTATGCAATTCTTCCTCAAGAGACTTCACCTTAGGTTCAAGATGATTATTTACACTTCTCAACTTATTACTTATTACAACCAACCTATTTCCTTCATCATGGGTTTCTTTAAATGCAATGAGCAATTGATCATAGCTCTCAGAATCAGTAGAGAAATCACTTACTGAATCAGAGATTGATCCTTCATCATTCACCATGAAGCAGAGATTTGCTTCTTCACTTGCAGTTGATTAATCGGTTGTGGATGAAACTTTATTATCTTCCCATGAGATGTAAACCCTTTTTCCTTTTCTTTTATCAACCTTCTTGCTGATTGGTTTCTCCTTCACTTGATTGTTTGGACAATCAATCTTGATATGTCCTGCCTTGCCACAACCAAAACAGGTGTAGTTAGAGGAATTTAATTAATTTGGTTTAGAATACCTCTTCTTTTGTTGAGTCCTTTCTCTACCCTTCTTCTTCAGAAATCTGCTGAACTTTCTTGTGAGTAGACTAATGTTTCATCATGTTCTGTATTCTCTTCTTCCTCACAGCTGTCATCCTGCACAGTTGTTTTTAAGGCAAGTCCTCTTGTTTTCTTTTCCACAGTCTCTTTCTCTTTCAGCCTCTTGAGTTCCAACTCATGTTCCATCAATTTTCCAAATAGTGCAGCAGTAGATAGCTTAGACAGATCTTTACTTTCTGAGATTGCAGTGACCTTAGGTTGCCAGTTCCTATCAAGGCACTTCAACACTTTTATATTGAGTTCTTCTCTGTCAAAAACTTTTCCCAATCTAGTAAGATGGTTTACAATGTGAGTAAACCTCTTTTGTACATCAGCAATGCTTTCTTCAGGTTGAATCTTGAACAACTCATACTCTTGGATAAGTGAATGTTTCCTTGATCTCTTTACATCATCTGTGCCTTCGTGTGTTACCTCCAGAATCTCCCACATTTTCTTAGCCAAATTGCACTGAGATATTCTGAAGAATTCATCCATTGTCAATGCAAAAGTTATGATGTTTTTGGCAACAGAGTCATATTGATCTTTTTTTCTTTCACTGTCACTCCATTCAGACCATGGTTTCTTCACTATTTCTTCCTTGATAACCTACATAGGCACAAACGGTCCATTGACCTCATCATCCCAAATACCAAGGTCAATGGATTTCATGAAAATTTTCATTCTTATTTTCCAGAAAGCATAATTCACTCCAGCAAACATAGAGGGTCTAGTAATAGACGAACCCTCAGCAAAAGGCATCTTAAACTCAGACATATTGCACACAAACTTGAGTAAAATTCAAGTCCTAGCTCTTGATACCAATTTTTGGGTTTAGCTATGCCTAAGTTCAAAAAGGGGGCGGCGGAGGGGGAGGGGGGTGAATTGAGCTTATAAAATTTTCCAGAAAACAAAACTGTTTTCACAAATCCAGAGAAAAGAATAGTTGATTCTTAAAAGAAGAGATTTATTTTCTGATTCTAATATCAAAACCTGAACGTCTAGCAGATTAGGTTGTGATTAAAAAGGAATTTTCAGTACAGTGAAGATGTTCTTGTAACACCAAAGATAACAAGAATCACACCAAAAAATAAGGCCTTGAATCTTTCAATATGCAAACTTGAATCACGTAAGAGTTTTGAATGAATTTGGTTTAACTACTTTATAATCTTCTTAAAGCAATGACGAACCAGATTCAAGTATTCACGAACAATCAAAGAACCCTGTTAGAATCTTTGAAGAATACTATGAACACACCCAGAAAGACAGATTCAATTTCAATACAACAGATTTATTTCATGATAGATTATTAGAATATGTCAAAAATAAGTTCAAAGATTAAGAAGAAGGGTGCACACATAGTTTATACTGGTTCACTCATTAAGAGCTACATCCAGTCTTACCTCACACCAAGGTAAATGCACTAAACCAGTACAAATCAATTACAAAACCTTAAGTTCTTGAACCCTACAAGAACAAGGCACTCAAAGCTGAAAAAACCCTATTTCAGCACTACTTGCACTTCAAGAAACCCTATCAAGAAGTGTCTAACACAAACACTATTACAGAAATGAATTAAGGAATGAAAACACCTGAACAGAAGATCCAAGAACCTAAAATAGTGGCCCAGATTGTAGTCCAGCAATGACAGCACCTTCACCTTGATCGAGGCTTCACAAAGAACAAGCACTCTTGAAGTTCTTTTTGAAAACCTTTCAAAAACACATTCAAATCCTTTTTCCTCTCACTGAAAACTGTTTATCTCTGTTTAAAATTTGATTGCTTAACTTAGTTTTCATGTGAGATGTGCCTCTCTTTATAGAGAAAATGAGTTTCTAACTTCTTTTCAAAAAATAGTTAAAACTGTTATAAAATCAACAGACTGAAGTTAAAAAGAATGGATTTATTTTTGAAAAGACAAAGAGAGATTTTTAAATTATCTCCAGCTCAGCATAATGGTAAAAGGGCTGGGACAGGTTCACTTGTGCCAAAACAAAACTTTGAGAAAGACTTTAATAGCAAAGGCAAAGTTTAGAAAGAACCTGTTGTTTTACAGAACAACAAATTTATTTTTTCTGTAGAAAACTGATTTTTAGAAAAACTTAAGGCAGTTTTTAGGAAAACTTTGAATAACTTCTTATGCTTGATCTTACCACCTTGATTAGGTAAATGAGGTAGGTCATGCAGCAAAAGGCTACCTTTAAACTCATCCCAAGCTATATACAAGAATACACAAACCCATTACACCCTTCAAAGCAACCTAACTATTTTTCTTCATCAAACACAATCTTCAAGGTAGAGAAGAAGCTTTAGCCATCTTCAACACATAAGGTGTCTTTTTCAAAATAGGTATGATAAGAACCCTATTCATCACATAGCATGTTGTGCTTATTGCATCTACCCAGAAATACTTTGGCAATGAAGATTCACTTAGGATAGTTCTGGCCAGTTCTTCAAGCGATCTGTTCTTCCTCTCTACCACTCCATTCTGTTGTGGTATCCTTGGTGCAGAGAAGTTGTGAAAGATGCCAAAATTATCACAAAAGGAGGTAAACTTCTCATTTTGGAATTCTCCACCATGATCACTGCGGATTGCAAAGATGTTGTTGCAGCAGGAGTTTTGTAGCCTCTTGGCTAGCTTCTTGAATGCAGAAAAAACATCACTTTTTGATTCCAAGAAGAGTGTCCATGTAAACCTAGAAAAGTCATCAACTACAACAAGAACATAATAATTTCCACCAAGGTTCCTAGTTCTTGAGGGACCAAACAAATCCATGTGAAGCAATTCAAGAGGTTTTGAAGTGGAAACAATATTTTTCAGTTTAAAAGAATGTTTGGTTTGCTTTCCCTTTTGACAAGCTTCACACACATGATCTTTCTCAAACTTGAGCTTAGGTAAACCTTCAACAAGATCATTAGAAATCAGTTTATTCAAATGATGAATATGTGTGTGAGCAATCCTTCTATGCCAAAGCCATGATTCCTCATCTTTTGATAAAAGGCAGCCTATAGAAGAGGAATTTGAAATATCAAGAAGGTAGACATTATTAACCCTTTTACCAAACAGAAGAACTTCCTTTGATCTCGATAGGCGAATCTCATAAGAATTTGTCTTGAAGGTGACTTGGTATCCTCTGTCACACAACTGGCTTATGTTGAGAAGATTGTGTTTGAGCCCTTCCACATAGAATACATCATGAATAAGAAAAGTGTTTTCATTTCCTATAGTGCCTTTTCCAAGTATTCTTCCTCTGTTGTTATCTCCATATGTAACCTGGCCTTCTTTCTTTAGGATGATATTCACAAATTTGGACAAGTCCCCTATCATATGCTTGGAGCAGCCACTATCCAAGTACCAAAAATGTTGGTTTTTCACCAAGAATTCTTTGTTTGCTGCAAAATCTTGCTTTGCCATTAGACACATGTTTATTTTGGAAACTACAGAAGATGATTTAGAGGAGAAGCTTTCATTGTCTAGCCTAGCATCACTTGAATCTTTATGAGTTCTTTCAAGAGTATCCCACATATCTTTAGTTGAAACACACTTTGAAACTCTAAGATGTTCATTAGAATCAAGAGCAGATACTATAATGTTCATAGCAACACAATCAAGATGATCTCTTTCATTTTCATTGTTAGTCCATCGAGAAACAGAATTTTCAGAAAAGACTTTATTAGTTTCATACATAGGCATGAGAAAGTTGTTTGTAATGTCATTCTAGATTTTCCTATCTATAGATTCAACAAAGAATTTCATTCTTATACACCACAGTTCATAGTTCATTCCACCGGTGGTTTATTTAAACAGGCACCATCCCCAAAAGAAAACTTTTAAGCCATTTAAAACAGATTTGAAAATCAAAACTTGAGAAACTTTTAAGAACCTAGCTCTTGATGCCAATTGTAAGAACTAATGGCTTAAGCAAGAGAGGGGTGAATTGTTTGATGAAAGATTTTTTGCAAATATTGATTAAGAATGAAGTTTTTTAAAGAATCACAGAAAGAGTAATCAAAGAAGCCAAGAAAACAAAGCAATTAAAACTGTTAACAGAAAATCAACCGGTTGATATTTCGTTTTAACCGGTTGTTTATAGTAGTAGTGGCAAAAACAATTATCAAACAGTTTTATGATGAGAGAGAGAGATTGCACAACAAATTTATACTGGTTCACTCAACCCTGAGCTACATCTAGTCCCCAGAACAACCCTTGGGTATTTCACTATGTAAACAATCATAGATTACAACATAAACAACACCATAAAGAGGTGATCCTTTCACATAAGATCACTCACCCACTTTGCCTTACAACACACACAAACAGAACAACCCTCTACCAAGCATATTTACTATTTTACAAAATATTCAAAGAAAAAACAATTACAAGAAAAGTAGGAACAAATTACACCTAACTTTTAGGAAATCAGAAGGCTCCTAGAATTACTTCTTGAGCACTTGCAAACCTTAAGCAATCTCGACAAGACTTTGAAAAACTCTCTCTCAAATCATATTCTAATTCTCTTTTTCTTTGTTTGGAATGAGGAGGGTGATCCCTTTTTATAGCTCTCAGAATTCACCATTTTAGGCAGTTAATCACGAGCCAAAAACAATTTTAAAACCAACTGAAATCAGGTTTAACAAGTTTTTAAAAAGCTTTTAGAAATTCAAAAATAAAATGGTTGAAAAGACAAAATAACTGGTTGAATTGGTTATGACTATTAGTCAACCAAGTCAAAATCAGTTGAAAAACCCTTCAAATAGGCTATGTGTAAAACAACCGATTAAATCCAATCGGTTGTTTATCATTTAGCTTTGAAAAACACTTTTCCTTTTTCAAAACAAGATTGCTTTAGCTATGCTATGGTTTAAGAGTGATTCTTACAAATTCTAAACACTCTAAAACTATTCCCTAACACCAACAACACAGGCTCCAATCTTTCTTCACAAATTTGGGGTCATCAAAGCCTCATGTTCAACAAGTACATCTACCTATACATCTTCATTAACATTGACCCCCCTCCACTTAACTACAAACAAACGTTATGCAAAAGGATATTTTGTAGTAAAACTACATAATTCCAGCAAAATTGCACCATCCACTACTGTCAGCCAATTCCATCTTCATCAAGACCTTCTCCTTATACCATATTGTTCCCTATAAGATTCCAACCCTGCATAATTTGCATTATTGTCGTGACAGTACCAACATAAAAAATTCCTAGCTCTCACCTAATACTTTAGCTGGTAATTGGTGCATTCCGTGACAATACATGATACCTAGGGACTGTGATCCCGTCGGTGACTCGAACGTAGAGGATATGCCTCGTCACTCCTTCATCTAGCCTCCTGCAACTGCGTGCTCTACAAGAACGCTCCAAGAATCCCTCTGGAACTCCAAACGATGCCTGCAAAACAACACAGACGGTGCCTCTAGCGGCCGTTGTAGCTCCGACGCTCAAGTCAGGCAACAGGAACACCGAAAATCTCTCTGTGTAATTTCTAGTTTGAAATTGCGTATTGCGTTTTGTACTTGGTTCAGTGCTTCTCTGCCCCTCATATAGTCTTGAGGTTTACTGGCTACGTCTAGGCTCACTTAATTGCTCCTACGCTGCCATCACCCACTCTGAGGACAATCTTGCATGCAGGTTTCTCCTGCTTGAGTGCAAAGTCTGACAGGGAAGGCCATGTGGGTACCTCTGTATACCCTCAATTTCTGTGCCCACCTGCCCTACCTAATCACTGGCGCCAACTGCTCTGGGAATGCCTTCACGGTCCGCGTGCCATGCAGGCAACCTCACTGGGAGACTCCAATCTTGATGGGTTCTCTACCCCTCAAGGCTCTGTACGTAGCTGTGCTTCCCCCGCCTCATGCATGGACGTTTTGTGACTAAGGCCTCTCCCTGGCTCTGGGCACTTTACTGATCACTGGTCCCTTCAGGGAATCAATCTCAACTGTTTTGGTCACGTTGTTCAATTCACCCTGGCCGATGTCACCTCGTCACACCCTGTCGACCGATGTGGCCCTCATCCTGACCAATGACCGATGTACCTCTCATCGCCCTGTTGTGTGACGGGGACACATTGCCTCGCTCTGGTGATCGACCCTACTGAGGGCTCATTAACCCATTGCTCCACGTCTGTGGTATCACCCCCACATATCTCTGACCCACACTATAGGACCCAGCTGACGTGGCTCGGTGACGTCATCAGTTCTCCATGTCCAATTGGGCCCACCATACCGACCTCTCTTGTGTCGACCTCTCAGCTCTTCGCCGACGCCTGGCCACTACAACACTCACCAGGCGCTGCATCCTGCATGCATGGTCTCACTGCACAGTGCCATGCACGTAATGGGTTAAGAGAGTCACTGATGACTAACCTGCTTACTAGCTCTCTTATGCCATCCTCATGCACGACCCTACTAGCGAGCAACTCTTCTTCTTTTGGTTTGGAATCATGCGAGGTGCATGCGTAATGCTCTCGCTGGGAGCCTAGGTCCCAGCTTAACTGCGTGTTAGCAAGAACCTCGATGAATGATCTGTGCTTCTTGCGTAACGCTCTCGCTGGGAGCCTGGGTCTCAGCTTAACTGCGTGTTAACAAGAAACCCCGATGACCATGCACCGATAACGGATCAGTGCTTCTTGCTTAACGCTCTTGCTGGGAGCTTGGGTCCCAGCTTAACTGCGTGTTAACAAGAAACCCCGATGACCATGCACCGATGACGGATCAGTGCTTCTTGCGTAACGCTCTCGCTGGGAGCTTGGGTCCCAGCTTAACTGCGTGTTAACAAGAGACCCCGATGACCATGCACCGATGACTGATCAGTGCTTCTTTACTTCTCGCACTCTCCTTCTAGGCGCTCATCTAGACACTGATCTGCTGGTGGCGGTCACTTAGCAACTGACCACCGATCACCATTCTGAGTGATCTCCTCCCTGATTCACCTGCTATCTTATTCCACGTGCCACCCTGTGAGTGGTCCACGTGGTCATCTGCTGCTGCCGTCATCGACTACCGATGACCGACCAGATCATAAGCCCCCCAGTCTCGAGCTGTGAACTTGATCTCAGCGAAGAGACTAAGTGGTCTTCCTTTGCCAAAGAGAAGAAGGAGCTTGAAGCCGATGTATCTGAGACCATGGCTGCCGATGCTCAAGCTTTGATAGATGGGTTCAAGATGGCCTTGAAGCAGATTCACTGCGTCCTGCCAGACTCAGACCTTACCCAGTTCAGTCTCCGCCATTCAGGGGTTGATGGCAAACTCATTCCTCTTCCTTGAGCTTCTTCCCTTGTAACTTCTTCTTTTGTGTAATTTCTTTTTCTGCTGCATAACTTGTGTATAAACCTTTTAGCTGTAAAGGTTCTCTGTATTGACTTCAATGTGAATGAAATCTATTTGCTTCAGCTGCTTGTCTCTCTCCATCTTTAACTCTCTGCATGTGACTAACTGTTAACTAGCTTAGGCTTTAGCGCGATCTCACTATAACCCTTCAAACTTGGTTTCTGACTTGATCACGATTAACTGTTACCTTAGCATTGTCTTTAATAGTTTTTATGCAAAAATTTATGTTGGATAACTGACCTGACGGGGCCTAAATGCTTCGACTGATCGCACAAGAACTTGCTTGGGAAAGCTTTCATACTCAAACCTTTACCACCGACCACCGACTAGCATGTTGGTTCACCACTCGTCAGTCATTGTGCTCCTAGCTTTGCTTTACTGCTCTGCCACTCCAGCGCTAAGTGCATAGAGGGCCTGAATGCTAAAGATGATGCCTAGTTTTGGGGAAGAAGAGTGTTTCTCGATGACCCCTCTTGCCTGCCTCAAGGTCATCAACCTCACGCGAGTCGGGCTATTCTATCCCTTCCTCACTCCTGGGGTGAGAAGAGCCTTAACTAAGGGCTTTACTAAGCCAATATTGGTATACGCCAAGTGGGTAAGGATGTTTCTCGAAATCCTCCCTTTCCCTCTCTTGGTCTTACTAGTACCCTTGGCTTTTCAAACCTTAGCTGCCTGCACTCACGCCTGGGGTGAGGAGGATGTTAAACTGGTAAACACTTGCACACTTGATATACTGAAACCTTTTTTATTGGGTGGCCTCGTTAAAAACCCTCCTTAGGGAAAAGAGTGCCCCCTGATATGCTCAACTGCATACAGTATATATACTGAATGTGTGTACAGCGCGAGAACGCATCTACTTTACACCTTAACTAAAGTAGAATTTCAAATGTGTGGCGTTCCACGTCCTGGGGATAGCTGCACCATCCAGAGTCTCCAGTTGATAAGCTCCATTCTCCAACGCCTCAACTACTCTGTATGGACCCATCCACTTTGGAGATAACTTGTTCTCCATCTCATTCTGATGTGCTTTCCTCATCACCAGATCACCCTCTTGGAAATGCCTGAGCCTCACCTTGGAGTTATGCCTGCGTTCTACTCTTCTCTTGACAGCTTCAGCACTAACTCTGGCTTCTTCTCGCACTTCATCCAAGAGATCGAGATTCACCTTTCGCTCTTGATTGGACTCTTCGGCGATGAAGTTCAGAAATCTAGGGGAGCTCTCCTGTATCTCCACGGGAATCATAGCATCTGTCCCATAGACAAGACTAAAGGGTGTCTCATGGGTGCTAGACTGTGGAGTGGTATGGTAAGACCATACAATTCTGGGAACTTCTTCTGCCCAATTCCCCTTAGCTTTCTCTAGTCTTCGCTTCAGTCCCCTGAGTAGCACTCGGTTGGCTGACTCCACCTGCCCGTTGGTCTGCGGGTGTTCTACCGAGGCGAACACTTGTTGTATCTTCAACTCTTCGCACATCTTTCTCAACTGAGGACTGGTGAACTGAGTGCCATTGTCGGATACTAGCCTTCTAGGTGCTCCGAAACGACAAACGATGTTCCTCCAGACAAAATGCTCGACCTTCTGAGCGGTGATGTGCGCCACTGGTTCTGCCTCTACCCACTTGGTGAAATACTCGATGGCCACTATGAGGAGCTTCATCTGCCTGATCGCCAGAGGAAAAGGCCCCAGGATGTCAATTCCCCATGTGTGAAATGGCCACGGGCTATGGATGGACTTCAACTCCTCGAGGGTGCCTTATGCCAGTCTGCATGAAGTTGGCACTGTTTGCACCGCTGAGCATACTTCACACAGTCTTCCTTCAGCGTTGGCCAGTAGTACCCTGCGCGGAGGATCCTACTTGCCAAAGCGCGACCACCGACGTGACTCCCGCACACCTCCTCGTGCAACTCTGACATGAGTCTGGTGCATTGCTCCCCATGCACGCAGATTTGTACAGGATGGGAAAAACCAAATCTAAACAATTTCCCATCAATGAGAGTAAACTTACTCGAGCTCTTCTTTATCTTCTTTGCCTCTGCCGGGTCCAATGGAAGCACACAATCTTTTAGGTACAACTGGTACGGTGTTATCCACGTATCGGGCCCCTTGACAGTGCAGACTTCCATCGCCTCATCGGTCCTTGCTGGTCGCGCCCTCACCCTCAGCGCTTTCAGCATTTCTTGAGTAAGGGACCGATGACTGATCTCCAGACGCTCCATTGACTTGGACACTTGAAGCACTTGGTTGTCTGGCGCGAACGCTCGTGGCACCTTCAGAGTCTCCTGAATGACGGTCCTCTGCCTTCCCCCCTTGCCTGAGCTGGCTAGCTTGGCAAGCAGGTCTGCTCGGGCATTTTGCTCTCGGGGCACATGAACCAACTCAAACTCATCGAAGGACGTCTTCAGGAGTTGTACGTACTCTAGGTAAGCTGCCATCTGAGGATCTTTCGCCTGGAACTCTCCTGTTACTTGTCCAGTGACTAGCAACGACTCACTCTTAGCCACCAGACTTCTTGCTCCCATTTCTCTTGCCAGCAACATTCCTACGATCAGGGCTTCGTACTCCGCTTGATTGTTGCTGGCCTTGAAGGCAAAGCGAAGGGACTGCTCGATCAGTACCCCGTTCGGGCCTTCAAGAATGACTCCAGCACCGCTCCCCTACTGATTGGAGGAGCCATCCACTGATAAGACCCATAAAAAATCTACGCTCCCTGCAGGTGTCGCGACCGACGACAGCTCGACCACGAAATCGGCGAACACCTGCCCTTTGATCGGTCCTCAGGGCTCATACTGGATGTCGAATTCTGAAAGTTCCACAGCCCACTTGACCATCCTTCCTGCTACGTCTGGCTTCTTCAACACCTTCTGGATGGGCAAGTCCGTCATGACCACCACGGTGAAGCTGTGGAAATAGTGTCTGAGCCTTCTAGCTGAAAAAACTACCGCCAGAGCGGCCTTCTCGAGAGCCTGATACCTTGTTTCAGGGCCTTGCCGCACCTTACTCACAAAATACACATGCTTCTGGATCTGATCTTGCTCTTGTACCAGGACTGAGCTGATTGCCCTCTCCGTCACAGCAAAATACAAACGAAGAGGGGTGCCCACTTGTGGTTTACACAATACCGGTGGGCTCGCCAGATACTCCTTCAGCTTTAGGAAGGCCTCTTCGCACTCCTGTGTCCAAAGGAATCTGCTATTGCGCTTGAGACACTGGAAGTAGGGATGACCTTTCTCTCCTCCAGCAGACATAAACCGTGACAATGTGGCCAACCGACCGGTGAGCTGCTGCACCTCCTTCACCGTCGTTGGGCTCCTCATCGCCACGATTGCTGCGCATTTCTCTGGGTTCGCCTCAATCCCTCGCTCTTTTAGGAGGAAGCCCAAGAACTTCCCAGCCTCCACACCGAAGATGCCATTTTCGGGGTTGAGCTTCAACTTGTACTTGGCAATGGTGGTGAAAAGTTCCTCCAGATCAGCTACATGATGCGCCTTCTCTTGCAACGTTACCACCATGTCATCTACGTACGCATGCACGTTCCTTCCAAGCATGGGCGAGAGCACCCTATCCATAAGTCTCTGATAGGTAGCTCCTGCGTTCTTCAACCCAAATGGCATTACCTTGTAGCAGTAGCAAGATCGTTCCGTCATGAAAGCGGTCTTGCACTCGTCCATGGGGTGCATCCTGATCTGGTTGTAGCCTGAGAATGCATCTAGAGAGCTGAGGAGCTTCCCCCCTGACGCGCTGTCCACTAATGCGTCTATACCAGGGAGAGGGTATGAGTCCTTGGGGCAGGCCTTATTGAGGTCAGTGAAGTCAAAACACATCCTCCACTTGCCGTTCGACTTCTGCACCAGCACCACGTTCGCCAATCACTCGGGGTACTGGATTTCTCTTATATGTCTCGCGGCAAGGAGCTTCTGCGTCTCCTCGTGGATCACCTTCCTCCTCTCTTCATTGAATTTCCTTCGCCTCTGGCGCACCGGTCGCACCTTGGGGTCTATCGACAGGTGGTGGCAAAGGAAATCGGGGTCGATCCCTGGCATGTCAGAAGCTGACCATGCAAAGGCGCCCATGTGCCTCTCAATCACACCGGTGATCTGTGCTCGTTCTTCTGCAGCGAGCGATCCCCCCAACTTAAACTTCTTTCCCCTTATTTCCACCTCTACCCATCCCTCAGCTGGATGGGGTCTGCTTTCATTGGCGATGACCGCCCTGGCGATGCCTGACTCACAAGGATCGGTCATGCACTCTGCTTCAGCTTCCACCTCAGCTACCTGGGAGCCCCCCAGCGAAGCATCTTCCATCACCTGATCTGCCTGTGTACCACGAACCACCGATCGCTCCTCAAGCACGCCTGATGGTGGTGTCGTTGTGACATGGCAGATGCTTCTCTTCTGCTTGAGGCTGTTCTCATAACAACGCCTAGCCTCAGCCTGATCTGACTTGATGGTAATGACAGCCCCTTCCATCGACGGCAGCTTCAACTTCATGTGCCTTGTCGATGGCACTGCACCCAACCTGTTGAGCGTGGGTCTTCCTAACAAGATATTGTATGCAGATGGGGCATTCACCACCAAGTACTTTATCTTCTCTGTGCGGGACGCCACTCCATCAGTGAACGTCGTTCTCAGCTCTATGTAGCCCCGCACCTCGACCTGGTCCCCAGCGAAGCCATAAAGACACCCAACATATGGCCTAAGCTAATCGGGGAACAGCTGCAGCTTATTGAACGTCGGCCAGAACATGACTTCCGCTGAACTTCCTTGGTCTACGAGCACCCTGTGCACTCGTCTTCCTGCTGTCACAAGGGAGACGACCATAGGATCGTTGTCGTGGGGTACAACGTCCCGCAAATCAGCCCTTGTGAATGTGATATCCACTTTGGGGAAATGGCCTTCATTCACTGAGTCTACAGCCATCACTGAGCGTGCATACCTTCTTCTTTGCGATGCGGAGCACCCTCCGCCAGAGAAGCCCCCCGCGATCGTCCTCACTTCCCCATGCACAGGGATTTCATGTTGCTGATCACCTGCCTGGGACCCCGAAGCGCGATCACCTTGCACCTCCCGCAGGTAATCGATTAGGAATCCTGTCTTCACTAACTCAGCAAGTTGATGCCCCAGAGCCAGGCAGGTGCGGAGTGTGTGTCCATAAGCTTGATGGAATTCACACCACTCATCCTTCTTCTTTCCAAGTACCTTGTCAGTTTTCTCTGGTACTCGGAGTCTTCCATAGCTATTCCGCTCAGTGTACTCATAAACATTTTGCAGTACACAGCGTCTAAGCCTCCAGACAGCATCATCTGAGTGTGGAAGGCTGTCAGATGTGCTTCTGGATCTTCCGCCCCCGTGAACGACGTCTTCACTCCCACCAGGTTGGGAGGCACCAATGTGTTCATGATCTCTTTGGAAAAGGGGATGGGAAAGGCCCTTGGGGGTGTTGGTGGAGCCTGATCCTCTCCCACGCGATCCCCAGCTTGCTGTATGTGGTGCAGATTCAAACGTAGCTCTTCATTGGCCCTGAGCAGCTCCTCATTTCTGGCCTGGGAAGTGGCCAAGTCCGCCTGCATGCGCTTCTAGTGCGCCCTGGACTCTGCAACCGTCTCTTGGAGCGCGTGCATCGTCTTCATGAGTTGCTGCATGGTAACGTTTTCACTCCTATTTGATGGAACGGATCCTTGTCTGGGATTTCTCATCTCTGTGGTTGCTACTCTCGTTTTTGTGTATGGGACCTTTGTTTTACTTCGGCCCCACGGTGGGCGCCAAAAGATCCCGCCGGTGACTCGAACGTGGAGGATATGCCTCGTCACTCCTTCGTCTAGCCTCTTGCAACTGCGTGCTCTGCAAGAACGCTCCAAGAATCCCTCTAGAACTCCAAACGATGCCTGCAAAACAACACAGATGGCACCTCTAGCGGCTGTTGTAGCTTTGACGCTCAAGTCAGGCAACAGGAACACCAAAAATCTCTCTGTGTAATTTCTAGTTCGAAATTGCGTATTGCGTTTTGTACCTGGTTCAGTGCTTCTCTGCCCCTCATATAGTGTTGAGGTTTATGGGCTACGTCTAGGCTCACTTGATTGCTCCTGCGCTGCCATCACCCACTCTGAGGACAATCTTGCGTGCAGGTTTCTCCTACTTGAGTGCAAAGTCTGACAGGGAAGGCCACGTGGGTACCTCTGTATACCCTCAATTTATGTGCCCACCTGCCCTACCTAATCACTAGCGCCAACTGCTTTGGGAATGCCTTCACGGTCCGCGTGCCATGCAGGCAACCTCACTGGGAGACTCCAATCTTGATGGGTTCTCTACCCCTCAAGGCTCTGTACATAGTTGTGCTTCCCCTGCCTCATGCATGGACGTTTCGTGACTAAGGCCTCTCCCTGGCTCTGGGCACTTTACTGATCACTGGTCCCTTCGGGGAATCAATCTCAACTGTTCTGGTCATGTTGTTCAATTCACCCTGGCCGATGTCACCTCATCACACCCTGTCGACTGATGTCACTGATGACTGACCTGCTTACTAGCTTTCTTATGCCATCCTCATGCATGATCCTACTGGCGAGCAGCTCTTCTTCTTCTGGTTTGGAATCATGTGAGGTGCATGCGTAACACTCTCGCTGGGAGCCTGGGTCCCAGCTTAACTGCGTGTTAGTAAGAACCCCGATGAATGATCTGTGCTTCTTGCGTAATGCTCTCGCTGGGAGCCTGGGTCCCTGCTTAACTACGTGTTAACAAGAAACCTCGATGACCATGCACCGATGACGGATCAGTGCTTCTTGCTTAACGCTCTCGCTAGGAGCTTGGGTCCCAGCTTAACTGCGTGTTAACAAGAAACCCCGATGACCATGCACCGATGACGGATCAGTGCTTCTTGCGTAACGCTCTCGCTGGGAGCTTGGGTCCCAGCTTAACTGTGTGTTAACAAGAGACCCCAATGACCATGACCGATGACTGATCAGTGCTTCTTTACTTCTCGCGCTCTCCTTCCAGGCACTCATCTAGGCACTGATCTGCTGGTGGCGGTCACTTAGCAACTGACCACCGATCACCATTCTAAGTGATCTCCTCCCTGATTCACCTGCTATCTTATTCCACGTGTCACCCTGTGAGTGGTCCACGTGGTCATCTGCTGCTGATGTCATCGACTACCGATGACCGACCGGATCAGACTGCAATCACCATACTAGGCTTATTATACATATGTTGCATTTGAACCTGCATAAAGCTACATTTAAAGGTAGCGTCTTATACTCCGCATAACCACAAGCTACATAATCCTCTGGTCACTAAGGAGTTCATTGTTCTCTATAATATTATAAAGCTAATAGTGATGAGGAATTTGGTGCAGGGATAGATCACAGTAGCCCTTAGTGGGGTTCAATCTTGTGATCAAGTAATTCCTTGAGGAGGGACTTAGTGCAATTCAAGCTGAGGTTTTAGGGCCCTCCACTTCAGTCTCAACTCCCAAAAGGGTAGTGTACTAGTAGTCTTCATTACTTCCTTACTTAAAAATCCAGACTAGGGGAAGTAACTATTTCCTTCTTAACCATATAAAATTTTCCTCACAAAGCTTGAAGCAGATGAATTGGTGTTTAAATATTACCCAACAGCTTTATGACCTTGGTACCTTTATGATATGAGTTGATTTTAAAATTGCACATTTTATGGATTTCACTTTTGTTTATGATTTTGGATTAGCAATTTAAGGTGAGAACCCTAAGAAGATTCCTACTAGACACGAACTTAACCAAGTGGTTAAGTAAGTGTGAAGATTCACTTCAGAAGGGCAAAGAGAAAAGACAATAATATAGTGTGGAATGCAAGGTGCAAAAACTAAGATAACAAGACAAAGAGAACCAACAATTAAAAGACAATCATGAACGTATATAGAGGAAGGGAATGGAAGGCGCAAAAAGAAAGTAAAAAGAGGAAGAGGTGAAGGAATCTTATGGAGAAGAAGGATGTCATGCCACTTGGAGAAGAAATGACTTCAAGATGAGTGGTGCAAGAGCCGTCACTTGAGATGTTACTCACCCAAGATAAGACCCAGATAAACTAGGGTACTTAGACTCACAAAATCACTCTAATGGAGTTTCTTTTCTTCAAATTTCTTATGTCCAAATACATGAGACAAAGCACTCTATTTAAAGGGAGGGGTGCCTTGGTGGGCCAGATGGGTGAATGGTAAGAATGGAAAGGGAGAGGCGCAACCTAGGTGTTGACTAGGGTCAATGCCGCCCCTTTAGGCACATCTTTTAGAAGGTAGATTAAAAATCCTAATTCTAGGTGCCTTGTCTTGAAAAAGTGGGCTTGGCACAAGCCCATTTCGCTAAGTACACTCCAATTTATGCTATGTGAACCTATTCTTCTATTTGGCCTCCAAGGTGAACCCAATTTATTTACAACATCTTTGTCTTGTAAAAAGACTAGAAGAAAGAACATTTGATGTTTTGGTCTATGCCCAGTACTTCTTCTACTAAGGTCCTTCTGATATTTGGTGGGGCCTTGTCTTGACTGCTAAGATGACTAATCGCAGTGTGAATTATCTATTGAGTCCTTGGTCATCTGTTGGGTTACTTGGATTGTATCACTTTAAAACATGGAAAATTTGACTAATGTAGATCTTGTTTAGAGAGCATTTCACATTGATTACACATCCCATACACTTTCTCCAATATTGGACTTTATGTGCCTTTTCCCTATAATGTAAATCTTTTAGGAGATAAGGTCTTTGTCCAGTTTATTACTGATGAATGATGAGTAAATATTATGATATCTGATATCTTTTATTTTATAATATCTATTCTTTCATCCTATTTTTCTTTTAAATACAGATATTTTTATTATTGCTTGACTTATCTGTTAACCCAAGTGTTGTTCAAGGTTTTGAAGAATCCAAATCCTTTGAAGGATGATGAAGCCTCTGTTTTGCTTGATGCTGCTGTGCTGGTTTATTGTTTTGTTCTAGGATAGTTTAATGTTGTAATCCACCCTCTGATTAAATCTCAAAGCACTTAGCATCTCAATCTTTAAACAAAGTAAAGTGTTTTTCAAACTAAGTTGAAACAACCGATTGTTTACACTTAGATGTTTTGAGAAAGTTTGAAAACTATTTTTGAATGAAGAAAACTGTTAAGTGACAAAACAACCGATTGATTCGAGGAAACAATCGATTGTTTGTTTTGGAACCATAACAGAATAACTGTTTTCTTTGGCTGAGCTTTAAATGATTTGAAACTGAATACGCTCCAGTCATTAAATGCTTTGACCAATCTTTTTGAAAGCAATTATGGGTTTGTTAAGATTTGATAACAAACTTTCTTTATATAAATTCAGAAAAATTGTTTTAAATAAGAGAATGCTTTTGACAAAGTTTTTCTAAGAGAGTTTTCAAAGAGTTGAGATTGCTTAAGAGTTCAAGGGATTGATCAAGGTGCTAGAATAGGATTCTACTTGTATTGATTTCAGATCTTCATCTGTAACAAGTATAATCTGTGTAAACTGCTGAAACATTTCTTCTGTGTATTGTTGCTGAGATTGGTTGTGTGTTCTTGAGGTGTTCAAGATCAGCAATCTTAGTGTTGGCCAAGGAGAGTGTGTGTCTTGAGGTTTTCAAGGTCATTCTTTTGGTTGTTGTGTAAGTGATCAAGGTGTGATTGCTTAGTGGATTTCCTCAGGGGTTCTGAGAAGACTGGATGTAGCTCTGGGTTGGAGTGAACCAGTATAAACAATTGTGTACAATCTCTCTATCCCTTACTCTTTAAATTCAGTTTGTTTGTTGTTTGCTGATATAAACAACCGATTGTTTCGCAGAAACCACCGATTGTTTTCCTGGCAGTGCTGTTTTGCTTGCTGTTTTGGATAACTGAATTGCTTAATCAATTGGTTTCTGAAATAAATTCATTCTAGCTTGCAAAAAGTTTGCGAAAACCTCTTTAAACAATTCACCCCCCCTCTAGTTTAAAGCCATCTTTCCTAACAATTGGCATCAAGAGCTTGGTTCTTGAAAGTCATTCAAGTTGATCCTAAAATCTTTTTAAATGGCTGATAGACTACCTTTTGGGGAAGGTGCATCAATAAACAGACCACCCTTATTTTGTGGTTTGAATTACCAGTTTTGGAAAGTTAGAATGAAAATATTTATGGAATCTCTTGACAAAGGAATTTGGGATGCAATTGAAAATGGTCCTTTTATCCCAAAGTTTGAAAAAGAAGGTTCTGTCATTGAGAAGCCATGGTCTCAGTGGACTGATTCAGAAAGCAAAAAGGCCAAATTTGATTGCATTGCCAAAAATATTATAACCTCTGCTTTAAATTCTGATGAGTTTTTCAGGGTCTCACAATGCAAATCATCAAAAAAATGTGGGATACTTTGGAGGTCACTCATGAAGGAACAAATGAAGTTAAAAGAGCTAGAAAGCATGCTCTCATCCAAGAGTATGAGATGTTTAGAATGCTTAAAGGTGAAACAATAGCTGACGTGCAGAAAAGGTTTACACACATCATCAATCACCTTATGAGCCTAGACAAGACTTTTGACAAAGAAGAGCTAAACATCAAGATCTTGAAATGTCTTGATAGAGCATGGCAACCAAAGGTAACTGCAATTTCTAAATCTAAAGATCTAACATCCTTAAGTGTTGCTTCTTTGTTTGGAAAGATTAGGGAACATGAGCTAGAGATGAATAGACTCAATGTTCAAGAGAGTGAAGATAAGCACACAAGGAGCATAGCCTTGAAAGCATCCAAACATAAGGGAAAGCAAGATTCAAGTGATGATAGTGATGAGGAAAATCTTAGTTTGTTGTCAAGAAAGTTTAGCAAATTCCTAAAGAGAAACCGCAACAAAGACAACAACAAGGATAGGTATGGAAACAAGAAATCCAATGAATTAAGTTCAAATAACTATACTTGTTTTGGTTGTGGTGAGCAAGGTCGCATAAAGCAGACTGTCCCAACAAGAGCAAAGAGAAAAAGACAAGCTACAAAGAGAAGAAAGGCAAGACAAAAAGAGCCTACATAGCTTGGGATGAAAATGAGGTGTCATCATCAAGTTCTTCATCAAGTGAAGATGAAAAAGTCAACATATGTTTAGTAGCTGAGGATGATGATGATTCTTGCAGTTCAAGTGAGGTAAGTTCATGTGCTTCCTTAAATGAACAAAATTATAGTGAATTGCTTGAAGCTTTTCAAGAAACACATGATGAAGCTAATAGATTCGTTCTTTCAAACAATCGATTGAAAGATCTTAACAATGTGCTTGAGAAGAAAGTTAAATCACTTGAAGAGGATTTGAGAAAAGCAAAAATTGATTTTGAAAAATTGGAAAATCATTTCAAAAATGCCTCTTGCAAGTGTGACACTCTCATTTGCAAAAATTGTGAAAATCTTGAGAAAAAGGTTCATTATCTTATTGAAACTGTGGATAAGCTTTCAAAAGGGAAATCAAACTTTGAGAATGTCTTGGCATCTCAAAACTGTGTTTTTGAAAAGGCTGGTTTAGGCTTCAATCCACAGAACAAGCAAGATAGATTTTCAAAAGTTTTTTCAAGAAAATCAGAAAAACAATCGATTGGATCATCGAAACAACCGATTGTTACATGCTTTTACTGCATGAAGAAAGGCCACTCTGTTAGATTCTGTAAAATCAGAAAGTATTGTGTTCCTAAAGGTCTTATGAAATGGATTCCAAAGAGATGTGATGTTACTAACAGCAAAGTGAAGCCAAATGGACCCAAATTTGTAAGGGGACCAAATCTTGCTACTTGAATTTGTTTATGCAGGAAAAATAAAGAGAAAGAGAAGAAAAGAGGCATTCTGTTCAAGCTGTTAAAGAAAAAGGAAATCATTGAAGCTGAATCAATGCTGTGCAAAAGATCAAAACAGTGAAGAAAAGTTTTCTTGATCAACAAGCATTTGGATCATTGAAGAAACAACACAAGGATAAGACTTTTCTTTTAATTGTTCTTAATAATTGTTTGAAAGTTCTTTCTTGTGATTAATTCTTTTTTAATCAAATGTATTCTGCTTTAATCTGTTTCTGTTAATGGCTAAAATCTTCAAAAATCAAGTTTTTGTAACTACTGCAGAAAAACAACCGATTGGTTCTTCGAAACAACCGATTGTTTCGGGTCTGACAACACTGTGAAGAAATTGATTTAATTTTGAATTCCTCTTCTATCCGTTGCAGATCAATTTCAAAAGGGAGAATCTTGGTCAAAGTATCTGCATTGAAAGCTGAACGTACTCAGAAAGTGGTTACAACATTCATAAAGGAAAATATTCCAAAATCTTGGAAATTCAAGAGCCTTTATGACTAGTCAAAGATCACATGTGAAAACCATGTGTTTTTCAGTTTTTATTCTGACATTTACTATGCAGAACAACTTTCTCTCTCTGAAAATCAAGTACCCATTAAATGAAATTAAACTCAAATTGTTTTTCATATGGCTATAAAATCAGGTGCAGATGAACAACCAATTGCAACATCTCTTGCAATATCTCTTGCACCATCTCTTGAGAAAATCTGTGAAGAAGTGCTATCCTCTATTTTCTCATCTCTACTGCCATGGAATCAACTCCTCCCACTTCCAAAAGAATCAAAACCAGGGCTGTAAGGTCTAGAGGAAGGTTGGAAGGATGGTTTTCTGGAGATAAGGATCTCATTGAAAAGTATAGATATGAGACAAGTCTCAAGAAGATAAACAACCCCAAGGTTGTGAGCTTTGATTGGCTGAAAAGTCAAAAGCTGGACAATGTGAGAAAGCTACTCAAGGATCAATTTCTCAGAAGGTTCCTAGAGATGAAGGGAAACATATATCCAGATTTGGTGAGGGTCTTCTACACCAATTTGAAGTTTGAGGGAAACAATCTAGTTTCTCATGTGAAAGGTGTGGACATGGAGATAACCCATGAAGTTTGGGCTGCTATTGCTGGACTCAAATACTCTGGTCTATGAATCAGCAAAGGAAATCTTGGTGTGGTGGAGGATTTTAACAAAATCCAGTTCTACAGAAGCTGCTTGAAGAAGAATCAATCTCAAGTGAGTGCATGCTCAATTGGAGGGTTGAAACTTGATGAGAGGTTACTTGCTCTCATTGTGACATGGATTCTAACTCCAAGGGGGAGTAACCATTCTGTTTTAACTGAAGAAGATCTGGTTTACATCTTCTGCATCACCAAGAAAATCAAGCTCAATTGGATTCATATAATGAAAGAGCACATGCAAAAAGCCATGAGGTTGGGTGATTATCACTATCCCTATGCTGTTTTGATATCTAAATTTCTATTCTATTTTGAAGTTAATCTTGAAGATGAAACTTCTGAGCTGGTCAAGTCAACTCAAGAGTTGAACAATGGATCACTCAGCAAGATGGGATTTACAAAGATAGGTGGAAAATGGGTAAGCAAGGATGGTGATCATGGTGCCTCATCTAGTGGTGCTGCTCAAGAAGAAACTGCTAATATGGATGTTGAACATGAAGATCCAACAGAAGGGTTTCAAGATGCTGGACCCAGTGCTGCTGATGAACATCAAGAAGAAAGGATTCAAACTATGTCTCCTTTTGAAAGATTCATGGTGAATAGGCTGGATAGCTTTGCTGAAAATCAAAGAAACCTTCATGATCTATGTGTTAGCAATTTCCAAAGGTTTGACACCAGGTTTGACAACATGGATGCAAGGTTTATGAGTCTAGTTGAACAAATTGAAGCTGTCCAGAACCAAATCTTTGATCTTCAGTTTGGAGATAAAGAAGAATGAAGGAAAAAAACAACCGATTGGACATCGAAACAATTGATTGTTTTTGGTCGTTGTTGGTGTTTGGTTTTATTTTCTTTCCTTCTGCTGTTGCTGTTTTAATTCTGATGTAATATGAACAATATCTGGTTTTATCTCTTATATTTGTCTATTTGTGAAGACAAATAGGGGGAGATTTATGCTTGTTTATGCTTGTTTCAGGTTTTAAGATTGTCTTTAGTTGTTAAAAACTGTTTGGGTATTTTTTGTATGTTGTTTCTGATATTAATTGTTTAAGCTTTAACTTGTTTATGTGTATGCTAACAAAATATCAGAAGTTCAATGTTTGCTCAAAGTTCAATTGCAGGAACTACTTCAGATTTAATCAGAACAACACAAGCATCAGGGATTTGTCTTCATCAAATAGGGGGAGATTGTTGAACCAAGTGGTGTTCAAGGTTTTGAAGAATCCAAATCCTTTGAAGGATGATGAAGCCTCTGCTTTTCTTGATGCTGTTGTGCTGGTTTATTGTTTTGTTCTAGGGTAGTTTAATGTTGTAATCCACCCTTAGATTAAATCTCAAAGCACTTAGCATCTCAATCTTTAAACAAAGTAAAGTGTTTTTCAAACTAAGTTGAAACAACCGATTGTTCTGTCGAAACAACCGATTGTTTACACTTAGGTGTTTTGAGAAAGTTTGAAAACTGTTTTTGAATGAAGAAAACTGTTAAGTGACAAAACAACCGATTGATTCAAGGAAACAATTGATTGTTTGTTTTGGAACCATAACAGAATAACTGTTTTCTTTGACTGAGCTTTAAATGATTTGAAACTGAATACGCTCCAGTCATTGAATGCTTTTACCAATCTTTTTGAAAGCAATTATGGGTTTGTTAATGTAACATCCCGCCAAATTCTTTTCATATTTATAAAATGAAATAAAGGTAAAACAATAAGTGAACATATGTATATATATATGTATAATGAAATTTCTCCTCACAGGGAGTTTAATACATAACCAGTCAGTTTTCCAAACTTACACAAAATACAGCAAAATAGAAAAACAGGCGATCTCCTAACAGAAAACAGGCGATTTCCTATCAGAAACAGAAAACAGGCGATCGCCTAACAGAAACAGAAACATGCGATCTCCTTCCAGCGACCACTCACTGAGGAGCTCTACTTCTTGCAACATCATCTGCTCCCGCGTAAATTATACACGATCATCACAGGTTTAAGAAAACATCCACAAAACAAAAACGCAGGGTAAGCTAGATATTTGAAAGAGAATTTAGATATGAAACTTTAAAATCAAGATAAAACAAATTTAAGACACCCACGTAGAAACCATCAACTTTCTCATTCCCTTCACATGACCATCAAGTAATCACATATTTCACAATTTCCTCAAGAGTCGTTCAATTCACATAATCCATCAAGTGTCTATCAATTTCAATGTTTCTCATTTCTCACGTCAGACTTCCACTGACTCATCACACACAGACACTTGACACTACTTCCGGAAGACACATGCATTGACTAGACTCAGAGATCTGCACCTGTCATACTACACTGCTGTAAAGTTCCCACAGCTATGCGCATCAACATAATCTCAATCTCAATCTCATCACTCTCCTAGTATGACAGGGTGAATCCACACAACAGGTCAAGTAGTTATCTTTCAAACAACTTACCCATAGGTATGAACCTCCATCGACTCTCAACGCCTGAATAACTTCATCTATATGATTCCATTATATCAGGAGAGTCAGGATATCTCATTATAGAAATCACCGATCAATGCACATCCTACACGATCTTACACGGTATTTTCTTTCCTGAAAATACTATGCCTTGATCCCACATTCACAACATTCAACACATCATATAACACTTAAATGAACGATTCCAATCACAGCAACAATCATTCCAAGGTTCAGATTTTCGAATATCACATTTCAATCTCAAAAAGTTTCAAACGACACTAAAACAGGGGAGTTCGAAATCAACATTTAAAACCGGCGATCACGTCGCCCCACACATAAAAACAGAGCATCGTGAAAAGGAATATGAAAACCGGCGACCACGTCGCCCTCACTGCAGAACCTACTCGCCTAACGTTTTTATAAACGAAAATGCTAGCTTCCCTTACCTGAACTTGCGCAAAACACCAAGAGCTCCAAAACCCACCGAAGCTTAAAGATGCCTTAACTCTGTTCTAGCGTCCTGACAGAAAACTCGTAGAGAACTCCCCAGGTATCCAAGGGCAGTCGTCGCTCGTCGTACTGGTGCTTGAGGATGCCTAAATCGCAGCGCGAAAGAGAGAAAAGAGGAGGATGAAGCTAAACTCACTCTGTCACTCTTGAACCCCAACAACGTTCTCTCCTCTCAGAAGTGAGTTTTTGAATCTAAACCAACTTGTCCACAATTGCCGCTGCCACCACCCACTCTGCAGGAAAGCTTGCGTGCACGCTTCCCTGAATAGTACGGCCACGTGTGTCTCTGGGCATGCCAACTCTCTGATGTCAGTATTCTGAACCACCCTTTTCTGTCTACGTGTCGCGCGTGCAGGACGTCTCATGCTGGGAGCCTGGGTCCCACCTTATCTGTGTGAAACTCGACATCGCGCGATAATCTTCCACCGATGACTCATCCTGGCGGACGACCGATGTCTTTCTCTGGAAGACGACCGATGTCACGCCTTGGCGATGCCCGCATGCCTCGCGCCCTGGCGATGCCCGCATGTCTCGCGCCCTGGCGATGCCCGCATGCCTCGCGCCCTGGCGATGCCCGCATGTCTCGCGCCCTGGCGATGCCCGCATGTCTCGCGCCCTGGCGATGCCCGACGACACATCGCCACGCCTTGCTGAAGGTTCTTCATCCCACTATGTTACGTCCAAGGTATCATCTCCACATGACTTGGTGACGTCGGTAGCTTCACATTTCTAAGAGTAGATCAGCACTACTCCTCGTGCGCCCATGCATGCAACACTAAGAACGATTTCTTATGCTCAAGCATAGAGCTTCGCATGCACAGCGTATCTAAGGCTTAACCCACACCTTGATACGCGTGGTTTTTGGAACCCACTATGGTTAATCCAGCATCTTGACCACATACTGAGTGCACTTTCGGCGATCATGTGCACCATAGGCGATTGGCGATCATGTACACTACAGGCGATTGGCGTTCATGTGTAGTCTAGGCGACAGGCGATTATGTGCCAGAGAAGTCGAAGATCGCCTCCGTCTTCAACAACGGCGATCTCGTAGACTTCTAAGCTACACTTTTCTTCCTTTACTCTTCTTGATCCACATGTCTTCCTCGAGCACACCCACGTGATTACCTCACGATAAAGTCATCGCACCTGACTACTTGGTTAATACAATGGTCATCCGACCGACCTCTACCAGCTGACCACACACCTTGGGCGACGTCCGAGGTCCGACTACTACGAAACTTCATTTACCAGCTCTTTGTATTTTAAATAATAACATCTTCTGAAATTATTTAAATATAACACTTTCATTCCAATTAAAGTTTCTAGGTCCTTACAGTTAAGATTTGATAACAAACTTTCTTTATATAAATTCAGAAAAACTATTTTAAATAAGAGAATGCTTTTGACAAAATTTTTCTAAGAGATTTTTCAAAAAGTTGAGATTGCTTAAGAGTTCAAGGGATTGATCAAGGTGCTGGAATAGGATTTTACTTGTATTGATTTCAGATCTTCATCTATAACAAGTATAATTTGTGTAAACTGCTGAAACATTTCTTTTGTGTATTGTTACTGAGATTGGCTGTGTGTTCTTGAGGTGTTCAAGATCAGCAATCATAGTGTTGGCCAAGGAGAGTGTGTGTCTTGAGGTTTTCAAGGTCATTCTCTTGGTTGTTGTGTAAGTGATCAAGGTGTGATTGCTTAGTGGATTTCCTCAGGGATTCTGAGAAGACTGGATGTAGCTCTGGGTTGGAGTGAACCAGTATAAACAATTGTGTACAATCTCTCTATCCCTTACTCTTTAAATTCAGTTTGTTTGTTGTTTGTTGATATAAACAACCGATTGTTTCGCAGAAACAACCGATTGTTTTCCTGGCAGTGCTGTTTTGCTTGCTGTTTTGGATAACTGAATTGCTTAATCAATTGGTTTCTGAAATAAATTCATTCTAGCTTGCAAAAAGTTTGCAAAAACCTCTTTAAACAATTCACCCCCCCTCTAGTTTAAAGCCATCTTTCCTAACATTATCTTGTTCATTTTATAATATCTGTTCTTTCATCCTATTTCTTTATGAATACAAATAATTTTTTATTGATTGATTTATCATGTCTCTTTTCATTCAGTAGGTATGATATTAAATAATACATCTTGGTTTCTTTTTTGTTAGAATGATTCTCTATGCATAGAAATATTGAGAGTTTCTGGAATGTTGTCCAATCAAGGTTTTGGTGACTTTGATAGACTGTGGCACAGAAACCCTAGTCCCATGGCTTATTCAAACCTCATGTCAAGTGTCACTAGATCGGGGTTAGATGGATTGAATAGTCTTCAGCAAGAGGTGATTGTTTTGGAATTGTTCCTCCATCTTTACAAGCATACTTTGATCCTTGTTTAAATTCATGGTCAGAGTGTTGAGACAAGAGATAAAATGCTCCTAATTAATCATATCTTAACAAAGCCCAAAGTGACTATTCCAGGGGACAAATCACACAGGATTTTACTAAGGAATAACTACTTGCACTACTAAAGGCCAATATAAATTTTACTAAAGGATAACATATAGTGACATGAAGTTTATTAATTAGAGCCATTGCTATGTTTTGGTCTCGTTGTGTTTCTATTTCTATTTTCACTTTTACAGGAATCAATTACATGTGATCTTTTCTTCTAATAGTCATTTTAAATTCCTCAACAGTGGTTAATTCCTCACATCTCATTCCATTGGGAAGCTTAGGGTGTAGTCTTAGGGTCTCTTTGACTACTAATTTCAAATACTTGACCTTAACAATTCCAATCTGATGACAACATGAATGCCTCAATTTGGTCACTGCAAACAAGCTAACATTTCCAATTTGATGAATACATTAAAATCCTTAAATCTATAAGAACGTCGAAGAATTTCATTATCTATTTTTTATTTTGTGAGATTATATTACCAAAACATGCTTCAAATGTTGATCTGCAAAAGTGGCACTATATAAATATTTTTTTTTCCAAAATACACACATTGATTCATAAATCTAAGGATAAAACTAAGTATACAAATAAATAAAAACAATAATCAAAAGTATTATTTTTGATATCTGTATTTTATATGGGTTTATAGGCACTCATGAGCCATCTTCGAGTAAAGAGGTAGAACAAAAGATTGAGTAAAAAGATAAAACAATTGATGAAAATTTGGAGAATTTGAAGTGCGTTAATGGATCAGAGAAACCAAGCCAAAAAATTATAAAACAAAATATATACCCTCAAACAAAAATCGAATCAAAGAAATCACTAACCTTTAGGGTTTTAGCACAAACGACGAACACTCTATCTGCTCACCACAAAGAACTTCATTTGGCTCTAGTGGTCATTGATTTCATTGGAACCCTTTACCTCCTCACCATGAACAACTTTGTTTACCTCCAATGGTCACCAATTTCATTGTCCAACTCGCACCAAATTCCAGTGCTCACCTGCATATTAATGTGTTTATCAAATAGTTCATCGATTCAAACATGTATGGAGGGCATGTGATACTTACAAGCTAGGGTTTCCAACTCACACTGCCCAAGTTTAGAATTTGGGGATCATTGTGACTTTTGGGAAGAAGAAGACGTGTGAGAGGATTTTAGAAAAAGAAGGTGTGCGATGGGATTTGGGAAGAAGAAAACATGCCAAAGTGCGAAGAACATGCAAGAGAGGAGATAGTGTATTGTGTTTTGTGTGCATCAATCTTTCACAAGAGAGGGAAGAAGAAAACCTTTTCCCGAAAATTATATTTTATTTAAGTTTTTTCTTAAACCTAAAAGGCCACACTGTATTGCAATTTTTATAATCATGGTTTAAAGTGTCAACGGGTTAAAAATCGTGGCTTAAAATGTCAACAGGTTAAAAACCGTGGCTTCTTATAAGTTTTAGGCCACATCTAAAGGTGTGGTTTTTGCTATGTTTAGGCAACAATTTTATAGCTGTGGTTTTTTTGGCATTGCCTAAACTAAAAAATGTTTTAGTGTCTTAATACTTTTAAGCATACTTAAATTGATTGCTTTCTTATTTATTAAGTTTTACATTTGTTAATTTCCATATTTGTGCAATGCAAGGTGCAAGGCTAATAAAATGTTATTGATATTGTTGTTTAGTAAAATGTTCAAAATTAATGTTTCACTATAATGACTTATTTTAACTTGTAATATAAACTTCTATTACATAGAACTAAAATGAATTCTAAGATAAGAACAATATACTTGAACTATATGCATTTCAAACTATATGGTGCAGCTACAAGAGAGTCTTAAGGGTGAAACACATATAGGAGAGCTATATGTATTCCAAAAGCAACTTGAACACCCAAACTCTTATTTCGTATTTCGTGAGCTATCAACTATCTATAAATAGAAGGAACAAATACATCTATATCAAGTTTACTTAAATTAAGTCATTGAACTTTTTAATCATGTCATGCTCTCTAAACTAGTATGACTACTTTTAATAATGATGCAACACTAATCTTCTATTTGAAAATGACATCCATAACCTCTTTGATTTCTATTATTTTATGTTCCACTATTGAGTGAAAGATAACTTGGCCAAGTTCTTGAACAGTAGACCATAGTTACAAGAATTTAAGTGGATCACCATAATTGAATGTTACAATTTACATATTAGGTATCACGTAGTTGGTGGGTTTAATCTCCAAATCACTTATTTTCTTCAGCATAGCTAAAGACATTAAATTTATACTTGTCCCCAAATCCAATAAAGCCTTGTCCACAAATAAAGCACCTATGGTTACTAGGATAGTACAACTTCCTAGGTCTTTAGATTTTTAGGGTAAGTTTTTCTTAATGATAGCACTACAACCAACCTCCAACTCTATATTATTTTCATCAATGAAGCTCCTTTTTCTTTTTACCAACTCCTTCATAGATTTTCACAAGTTTACCTTTGCTCTAGAAATATTAGAATACAAATTATCAAAAAATTCCTCTCTTTGTATTTTTTTTTGAAGAAGCATGGGGATATGGTAAATCTTTTAAAAAAACACATCTCTCCTTGTTTTTGTTGAACAAGATGCTTTGATGTCTCCAAATCCAAGTGGAAAGCTTGAAGACCTGGTTGTTGGGAGTGTGTCTAGTTGTTTGAAACTTGTCAATTCACTGCTTAAGATGATCCATGTTCATTTGAATCTTTAACCTTTTGAAAAGATGGGTTTTCTAAAAAGCTGTGAAATTTCAACAGGTTGAAAATTCGAATCAACAGGTTGAAATTTTGAATCAACAGGTTGTTTGACATTTAGTGGATTTTAAAATGATTTGGAAAAGCTTTGCCTTTGACTTTGCTGTCAAACAAAATCAACCGGTTGTTTCGAGAATTATCGATTGTTTTTCTGAAAACCTTAACAGAATTTTGTTAAGTGGTTTTAATCTATTTTAAATGTTCCAACAACTTATGGTTTTTTATTTAAATGTTTTTGACCACTTGGTTGGTCTATATAAAGATAGTTTTAAGCTCCTAATATTGAACAAAGAAATAGAGTTTATCAAAAATAGTTTTTCCAAGATTTGAAAGAGTTTTGGATCATTCTCAAGTGTGTGGAATAGGATTGGGTTGTACTTTTGAACTTTAAGCTTCGTAATACCTAGGTGTATTTTATTCCCTTCTTCCTTGATCACTATATTTCTGTATTTGTGTTGCCAAGAAGGGTTGTATGTTCTTGAGGGATTCAAGATCAACACTCTGGGTGTGGTTTTGGCTAAGAAGGGTTGTATGTTCTTGAGGGATTCAAGATCAACACTCTGGGTGTGGTTTTGGCTAAGAAGTGTTGTGTGTTCTTGAGGGGTTCAAGATCAACACTCTAGGTGTGGTCTTGGCTAAGAAGTGTTGTATGTTCTTGAGGGGTTCAAGATCAACATTCTTAGTGTGTTTTGTAATCTAGGTTTGATTACATAGTGAATACTCAGTGGTTAGCTGAGAACTGGATGTAGCTCTTGGTTAAGAGTGAACTAGTATAAACATCTTGTGTGAATCTCTCTATCTCTTCTCTTATAAATTGTTTTAACTTAGTTTTATTTTCTACTGATATAAACAACCAGTTGTTTCGTAAAAACAACAGGCTGATTTTTTGGATTCAAACTTAAAACAATTTTTATTATTTGAATAGATTTTTCAATTGATTGATTCTTCATAGCTTTTCACTCTACCTTCAATCTTTGTGAAAATCTTTGAAAAGCAATTCACCCCCCTCTTGTTTAAGGCCTCTAATTATAACAATTTTCACTATTTTTCTCTTTTTTTTTCTTTTTCTTTTTTTTTTCCTCCTCAATCTTATTCTTCTCTCTCTGTCCCATCTTTTCTTCCTTTTTCAGCAACTAAATTATCACTATCCCTTTCTCCTTCTATTTTACCACTTTCAGTGGTAATTACATTGCAATGTTCTTTTTGGTTGGTATGTGTGTTGGCTGAAAACTGACCACTCTGTTGCTCTACCAATTGTTTGGAAATTTGTCCTACCTGCATTTCTAAATTTTTGATTGCCACCATATTATGCGCTTGATTGGCCAAAGTAGCTTGCATGAATTTTTCCAACGTATCTTAAAATTTGGTTAGTCTTTTTGTAATGGAGATCAAGCTCAAGAGGACATGGAGGCCAATCATCACGAAGAAGAAGAGGTTGAGGACGTTCATGGAGATCAAAGTCAACCTCAAAGGCTCACAAGAAGCATGTTCAAAGCTTTAGGAGCAAGGGGACGTTTATTTTCCCTTTTTGTAATTTCATTGTGTGAGGGTGCTTAGAGGAAAACATGAGAAACCTCTTGTGTTAAAGCATCTTTAGGTCTTTAGTTAGGAGCATTAGGAGGGGGGTGTGTTAGTAGATAGGTGTAGGAGTTAAAATAGGAGGTGCCAAAGTAAGAGAAGAAGTCACACCTTCCTCATGACTTGTTTAGGCGCCATTTTCATTTGAATTTGGGGGGAGTTTTTGAATTCTTTTAGCTTGCATTTCAGCACCTTCACACTATAAATTAAGGTGCTGCCCTTGTATTTATGAGATTTGAATTTTGAATTAGAGAAACTTTACTCAATTTTTGAGTGAGCATTGGAGAGCTTTGCATCTTCTTCACTAGTCTTATCTTGAAGGTTCAATGATTACCTCAAGTGGCGGCTTGCACACTCATCTAGGAGCCTTCATCCTCTTAGTGGCGTGATCATCCAAGGCATGCTAAATGTGGATGAATATTTCAAGGAGCTTGAAATGCTTGTGCTTAAAATTGAATTAGAAGAAAGTGAGGAAGCCATGATTGCTAGGTTTATTAGTGGACTTAGGAAGGATATCCAAGACATTGTGGAATTACAAGAGTACTCATCATTGGGATCTTTAGTTCACTTAGCAATGAAGGTGGAAACCCAACTTGCTAAGAAAAATTCTTTTAAAAACTCTTCCAATGATGGCTACTATAACAAGTCTTGGAGAAATAAAAAATCTTTTTCAAAATTTCCTTCCCAAGATTCCTCTTTCAAACCTGATCTCGCCGCGGACTCGAGCGTGGGGAAAATGCCTCGTCACTCCTTCGTCTAGCTTTCTAGCTGCTGCGCGTTCTGCAAGGAGGCTCCAGGAACCTTCGACGGAACTCCGAACGATGCCTGCAAAACACACAGACGGCGCCTCTAGCGGTCGTTGTAGCTCCGACGCTCAAGTCAGGCAACGGGAACACCAAAACTCGCTCTCGGATCTCTCTGTGTAAGACCCGTGTGTGTGTGCCCTCAATCCTCTTTGATTCGAAAACTGAGTGCTCTTGGTTTTGTGTTGTGTATTCTGAGGCAAAGACTGCATACCTGGTTTTGGTGTTCTTCTTCCTCATATAAACCCGCGTAGCCCCTACTGGCTACCTCTAGGGCCACTTAATTACTCTGCACTGTCGTTTCCACTCCCCAGGGCTACCTTGCGTGCAAGCCTTCTTCACTTGAATGCAAAGTCTGACAGGGGAGGCTGCGTGGGTACCTCTGTACCCCTCGACTTCTGTGCCTATTTGCCCTACCTATTCTCTGGGAACATCTTCACCGTCCACGTGGCAGACATGCAACCCCACTGGGAGACTCTAACCTTGATGGGTTCTTGTCCCAGCAGGATCCTGCATCTGACTGCGTCTTCTCATCTTCATGCGTGGTCGTCTCGCGACTAAGGCCATCCCCTGCCTCTGGGTGCTTTACTGATCATTGGTTGGGTTGTTCACATCGTGCGGCCGATGTCACCTCGACACACACCGATGACCGAGGTGTCTCTCATCCTGGCCGATGTCCGATGGCGCTTCTTCACGTTGTCGTGCTCTGCTTATGGAATCAGGCGAGGTCCTTCAGTAACGTTCTCGCCGGGAGCCTGGGTCCCAGTTTAACACGTGTTGACAAGGAACTCCCGACGACTGATCATTCTGCACGCACTGATGACTGATCACTCTGCACACACCGATGACTGATCACAATGCATGCACCGATGACTGATCACTCTGCACGCACCGATGACTGATCGGTGCTTCATCACTTCTCGCGCTCTGCTTCCAGGCGCTCAAGTAGGAACCGATCTTTTGGTGGTGGTCACTCGGCAGCTGACCACTGATCGCCGTTCTTGAACGATCTCCACCCTGGTTCATCTGCTTTTTCGTGCCACGCGTCACTCTGTGACTGACCCACGTCGTCATCAGCTGCTGACGTCATAGACTACCGATGACCGACCGGATCAAAACCCAAGGAATCTAAGCCATCTACTTCTAGGCCTAAGTCACCAATCGAAACGTCTAGTAAGAAATGCTTTAAGTGTTTGGGTTATGGTCATATTGCTTCAAATTGTCCTTCTAAAAGGAACATGTACATGCATGATGGCATTATTATGAGTGAGCATGATTCGGATACACCTAGGCATTTTTCACATTCAAGTGCATCTAGTGGGAATGAGAGTGAGAGTCCATTAGAAGGAGACTTGTTGGTTGTGAGAAGACTTCTTGGTCAAGTTTCACAACCCTTTGATGAAAGTCAAAGGGCAAATATTTTTCATACAAGATGTCTTATTCAAAACAACATATGCTCCTTGATAGTGGATGGGGGTAGTTGTGCAAACATAGCTAGTACAAGAGTTGTAGATAAGCTTGGCTTGCCTACCATCTCTCATAGCCAACCCTATAAGTTGCAATGGCTTAGTGAAGTCGGGGAAATAGTTGTGAATATGCAAGTCCTCATCCATTTCTCTATTGGAAAATACAAAGATGAGGTCTTGTGTGATGTTGTGCCCATGGAAGCCACACATGTGCTTTTGGGAAGGCCTTGGAAATTTGATCAAAAAATTTTACATTATGGTTTTTCGAACAAAATTTCTTTTGATTTCCATGGTCACAAGATTACTCTAAAATCTCTCTCTCCTAGAGAAGTCCATGAGGACCAAATCTTAATGAAGAAAAAGAGGGAGAGTGAAAAAGAGGGAAAAGATAAAAAAGATAAAAAGGATAAGAGTTCCAAGCCTACACTCCTTGTGTCTAGGCATGAGCTTCATAGGGAATTAGTGGCACACCATCCTCTTTTCTTAGCCATCCCTAGAACTCTTAAGATAGAACCACTTGTTGATAGTCCTCATAGTTTGGAAAAGTTGGTAGAAGAGTTTCAAGATGTGTTTCAAGATCCTCCAAAAGGACTTCCACCTTTGCGAGGGATTGAGCACCAAATTGATTTGATACCAGGCTCTTCTTTACCAAATCGTCCAGCCTATAGGACCAATCCAAGTGAAACCATGGAAATTCGCCAACAAGTAGAAGCTTTAATAGAGAAAGGGTGGGTCCAAGATAGTATGAGCCCGAGTGGTATGCCTGTCATCCTAGTGCCTAAGAAAGATGGATCATGGAGGATGTGTTCGGATTGTAGGGCCATAAACAACATAACAATTAAGTATAGGCATCCCATACCTAGGTTTGATGACTTGTTGGATGAGTTGCATGGTTCTAAAATATTTTCAAAGATTGATCTTAAAAGCGGCTACAATCAAATCCGTATCAAACCGGGTGATGAATGGAAGACGGATTTTAAGACCAACTTTGGTCTCTATGAGTGGTTGGTTATGCCTTTTGGCTTGACCAATGCACCAAGTACTTTCATGCGCCTCATGCATCATGTGTTGAGACCTTTCATTGGTAAGTTTGTTGTTGTTTATTTTGATGATATTCTCATTTATAGCTTATCTTTGAATGAACATAGGTTGCATGTTAGGAAAGTTTTGGAAACCCTTAGGAAGGAACATTTGTATGCTAACCTTGCTAAATGTATGTTTGCTCTTGATCATATAGAATTCCTAGGGTTTGTTGTAAGTTGTAAGGGGGTCCATGTGGACCAAGCTAAGGTGGTGGCCATTCAAAATTGGCCTACACCTTCAAACATCAATGAAGTCCGAAGTTTCCATGGACTTGCGTCTTTCTATAAACGCTTTGTACCTAATTTTGGTACAATTGCCGCACCACTCAATGACATAGTGAAAAAGGATGTGGTCTTTCAATGGGGAGAAGCACAACAAAAAGCTTTTGAGATTTTAAAAGAAAGATTGACTAATGCTCCCATATTGGCCCTTCCTAATTTCACTAAGACATTTGAGATAGAGTGTGATGCTTCCAATATAGGCATTGGGGCTGTCCTCCTTCAAGAGGGCCACCCCATAGCCTATTTTAGTGAGAAATTGAAAGTTAGTCATCTCAACTATTCTACCTATGATAAAGAGTTATATGCACTTGTTAGAGCTTTGCATAGTTGGCAACATTATCTTTTTCCTAAAGAGTTTGTGATCCATAGTGATCATGAATCTCTTAAATATTTGAAAAGCCAAAACAAGCTCAACAAAAGGCATGCCAAATGGGTAGAATTCCTTGAGCAATTTCCTTATGTGATCAAGCACAAGCAAGGCAAAGTAAACATTGTGGCGGATGCACTTTCTAGAAGATATACTTTGCTAAACATTTTGGGATCTCAATTTCTTGGCTTTAATCACATTAAGGATCTTTATCATGATGACCTTGATTTTTCTCAAATCTTTCAAGAGTGTCTTAAGGGAGGATACAAAGATTTTTTTATACAAAATGGATTTCTTTTTAAAGGAAAACGTCTTTGTGTTCCTTATGGTTCTATTAGATCATCTCTTGTTAGAGAAGCACATGAAGGGGGTTTGATGGGACATTTTGGGGTTGCTAAAACTTTGGATGTGTTGCATGAACATTTCTTTTGGCCTCATATGCATAAACATGTTCATAGTTTGTGTGATAAATGCATAGCTTGCCGCAAAGCTAAATCTAGGATGCATCCCCATGGATTGTATACTCCCCTTCCTATCCCTTCAATGCCTTGGGTTGATATTTCTATGGATTTCATCTTAGGATTACCCAAGACATCAAAGGGAAAGGACTCCATTTTTGTGGTAGTGGATCGTTTTTCAAAGATGGCTCACTTTATTCCTTGCCACAAAGTGGATGATGCATGTCATATAGAAAATCTCTTCTTCCAAGAAGTGGTTCGCTTGCATGGGATACCTAGGACTATTGTGTCCGATAGAGACCCAAAGTTCTTAAGCCATTTTTGGAAGACCTTGTGGGGCAAGCTTGGTACTAAGCTTTTATTTTCTACCACTTGTCACCCCCAAATTGATGGTCAAACCGAAGTGGTTAATAGAACATTGGGCCAACTATTGAGATGCTTTATTTTGAGAAACCCTAGAGTGTGGGAGAATTTACTACCTCATGTTGAGTTTGCATATAACCGTGTAATACATTCTACCACCTCTCATTCTCCTTTTGAGGTTGTCTATGGGTTTAATCCCTTAACACCTCTTAATCTTCTTCCTATTCCCCTTCTTGAGGATGTCTTGTGCAAAGATGGTGATGAAAAGGATTCTTTTGTGAAAACTTTGCATAAAGACATCAAGAAGAGAATTGAGAAGAAGGTTGGCATGTTTGCGGAACTTGCCAACAAAAAGAGAAAAGCATTGGTCTTTGATGAGGGTGATTGGGTTTGGCTTCATTTGAAGAAGGAACGTTTTCCTACTCAAAGGAAGTCCAAAATTATGCCTCGAGGAGATGGACCTTTCCAAATCCTCAAGAGGATTACTGACAATGCTTATCAGTTAGATATGTCTGATACATTCTTAGGTAGTCATACTTTTAATATCAGCGATCTAACTCCTTTTTCTGTAGGTCTCCAGAATTCGTGGTCGAATTCTCTCCAACTCGGGGAGTATGATGGAGATCAAGCTCAAGAGGACATGGAGGCCAATCTTCACGAAGAAGAAGAGGTTGAGGACGTCCATGGAGATCAAAGTCAACCTCAAAGGCTCACAAGAAACATGTTCAAAGCTTTAGGAGCAAGGGGACGTTTATTTTCCCTTTTTGTAATTTCATTGTGTGAGGGTGCTTAGAGAAAAACATGAGAAACCTCTTGTGTTAAAGCATCTTTAGGTCTTTAGTTAAGAGCATTAGGAGGGGGGTGCGTTAGTAGATAGGTGTAGGAGTTAAAATAGGAGGTGCCAAAGTAAGAGAAGAAGTCACACCTTCCTCATGACTTGTTTAGGCGCCATTTTCATTTGAATTTGGGGGGAGTTTTTGAATTCTTTTAGCTTGCATTTCAGCACCTTCACACTATAAATTAAGGTGCTGCCCTTGTATTTTTTAGATTTGAATTTTGAATTAGAGAAACTTTACTCAATTTTTGAGTGAGCATTGGAGAGCTTTGCATCTTCTTCACTAGTCTTATCTTGAAGGTTCAATGGTTACCTCAAGTGGCGGCTTGCACACTCATCTAGAAGCCTTCATCCTCTTAGTCGCGTGATCATCCAACCATACCTCCTTCTTCATGAGCATTCTCTTCTCCTTCCTTCCTTCTCTTCTAATTTTCATGTATTAGCTTGTGTTCTTGTATGTTGGTTTGGTTGTTTTGTTTTTCCAGCACTTATATTCAGTTTCCTTGCCTTTAATTTCATTTTTGTTCGGTTCAATTTGACAATAATTGGAACTTCCATATGAGTTTGTGTTTTGGCATTAGTTTTGGTGAGTTCTTGACTTAGAACATTGATCCAATTCTAAGAAAAAGTGTCTCTCTAATGACCAACTCAAGATGTTTCCTAAGAATGTCAAGAACCTTTCATCTTATGTTCTTGAATTCACATCATTTTGCAATTGAACGATATAAGGGTTGTTATTGTTGTTGGAAAGAACCTTGCTTGTTAGAAGGACCACTATCTTGTTTCCACCCAAAATTTTGATTCAGATTGCTTCTCCAACCTTGAAAATAATTTTTATTGTTGGAGAAACCGCCTTGCCTTCCCTGGTTGCCCATGTAATTTACTTTTGCTTCAGATGAATTATTTTGGTAAGAACAATGACAGTTGGGATGATCACCACCGTAAAAATTCTCACCTTATTGGTTGATTTTGACTATGAGAAGATTGAACAACTTGTAATTGTTGTGGTAGCTTAGCAATTTGTGCAGTTAATGCCTCAAGCTATTGTGTCATGATTTTATTTTGAGCCAGAATTGCATATGAAGTATTCAGTTCTAATAACCCTATCTTCTGAATATCATATCTATCATGTTAGGCTTGATAATCTATTGATGTTAATGCATAAATAAGCTTTGTTGCCTGTTCTACATCAACAACCATCATAGGGTCACCAGCTACAACGTCTAAAAGCATTTTGGTTTCAGATCTGAGACCATTGTGGAAGATACTTAATTGAGCAATATCTTCAAACCCATTATTTGGGCATTTTCTCAACATCATTTTGAATCTCTCCCATGTCTCACGGAAGGCTTCATCTGATTCTTTTCTGAACATAGAAATATCAGACTTTGCTTTGATGTTGCGAGATAATGGAAAATATCTTTGTAATTTTTTTTCTCTTCTTCCTTCCAGCTAGTGAGGCTCTGATTTGAGTCATTCTTTAGCTTTTTCTACCAATGAGAAAGGAAAAAAAACACAGATAAACATTTTCAATATCACCTTATTGAAAGCACATTGTTCCCATCAACGCGTAAATATTGCTCCTCGGTATACCTCATTTGGCTTCTTCCATCTTACCTCCTTCTTCTCCTTCCTATCAACCGCTTCTTTCATCCTTTATTTGACTTTTGAGGCTTCTTAATTCTTCCAATTGCATAAATTTTGTTATTCTTTGCCTTAACTCATCAAGATTAGCAGCAAGCCCCTTAGAAAAACTATTGACAAATGGTCCTGGCGTTAATGCAGTAACCATATGATGCATAGTAACCTCAGAACTTAAATTGTGTATACTCAAGGCTATCCTTCTAAATCTCTCCATTAAAGTTCTCAACGGTTCTCCTTTCTCTTGTTAAATATTCACCAATGCAGTGGAAGTTAAATGGTGTAGTCTACTTATGGCAAATTTAGCTCCAAACTTCATCATCAAAGTGTCCAAGGAATCAATTGAATATGGTGGCAATCACGTGAACCAACTTAAAGCAGCTCCCTTTAGTGTTGTTAGGAATACTCTACACAAAATGGCATCGTTCGAGGTATACAAGCTAACTTGAGTAACATATATGGCAACATGCTCATTTGGGTCAGTGCTTCCATCATACTTGTTCTTGCCGGTTGACTCTCCTGTCGGTTGACTCTACGAGAATCTCACGCCTCCTTCCCCTCCTTAGGTTCGCTTTGCTGTGTTGAAACAACCTGCACCTGCAAGATAGAAAGGGCCGCCCTAGAGGTCGTTTACACTCTGACACTCAAGTCAGAAACTAGGGCAAGTACACTAAGTGTATTTAGTATCTGTGTTTAGGTCAAGAAATTGCGTACCTTTGTGAAGTGTTTAGGTCAAGAAACTGCGTGTCTAGGGTTTCCTCTGCGTCGTTACCCATATTTAGGGTTTACAGGAATACCCTCGCGCCGCTATCACCCAGACTTAGGGTAATCGTGTGCGTAAGGCTTCCCTTAACTGGAGTGCAAAACTCTAACAGGATGGCCACTTGGGTACCCCTTCGTGCACCTAGTCTCTGGGGCCACCTGTCCTAGGAGTGCCTTCACTGTTCACGCGCCATGCATGTAGCTTCACTAGGAAACCCTAATCCTGATGAGTACTCAACCCCTCAAGACTCTGCACCTAACTGTGCTTTCCCTGCCACTCGCATGGGCCCTTCGTGACTTAGATCTCTCCTTGCCTCTGGGCACTTTTTCTTATCACTGGGAGTCCCATGGGACCCACCTTAAATGTTCTAGTTCTGTTGTTCAAAACACCCAAGATAGATGTGTCCTCGTCATCCTATTGCCGAGGACTTAACACCCTGCTACGCGTAGAGAACACATCGTTCTATCATAGTGACCAACGCTGATGACTAACTAGCCCCCTAGTCCATACTACCTGTGGGACCCAGCCCACGTGGCTCTTGCCTATACCGTGGGACCCAGCTGACATGGCTCACCATTACTAGCTGTTCTCGTTGTCTGAGGACTGGTCGGTACACAAGCTCCCCAGTCTCGAGCTGTTAACTTGTTCAGCAAAGAGACTAAGTCATCGACTCGGGCGACCTACGTGGCACTGAGCGAAAGGACATGAACAGTGCGCTGAAGGGATGGCTCACCAAGCCCCCTTAATTTGCGGACACGTGGTTCGATCAACGGTTAGGGCTTCTTAACATTTGCGCTACCTTGCCTACGTTAAACCCCTTCAAAACCCCACGCCTCGGTACTGTTCCATCACTTTTCACTCAAATCTTTGTGATCACTATCTTCTCTCGAACGCTTCCACTTCCACTCCAACCTTCGCAACCCCTCGTCTTCAATACCTCAAAAGTATGATTTTTACTCTTCTTCTCGCCTTTACTTTATGATTCTGCCACCCCTTATATGCTATAACTGCTTTGGGCCTATTTATGATTTCTGCATTTTAGGGTTTCTGTTCTTCTTTCTTGTTTGCGTTCTTCGTCTTTGAGTCTTTGTCCGCCGTTTGAACACACCATCGTTTTCTTCAAAACCTTTTCTTTCTCCCTGCCTCTTATTTTGTTTTAGATTCGAGATGGCAAGAACCAAAATCACCTCCAACCCTCCTCCCATCATTGATTACAGGGCCCTCTACTCCTGGGCCTCGGAGGAGTTCCTTGCCAAGACC
This sequence comes from Phaseolus lunatus, assembly GCA_013389735.1. NCBI lineage: Eukaryota > Viridiplantae > Streptophyta > Magnoliopsida > Fabales > Fabaceae > Phaseolus > Phaseolus lunatus. The sequence continues at coordinate 12,892,024 of CM023866.1, read as the reverse complement.
TCGAAGCTCACATCCTGTGAAGACCTGAGGAAGCACAGGGATGATGAGCATGAGATCAAAGGGTGCATCTTTGGCAGAGAGAATGATGCGTACGTCTCGGTTTGACCCTGCACAGAGGGCGAGCCAGTGTGCGCAGATGATTGCTGCAACAATGGGGAGCCCTTCTTCTTCCTTTATGCCACTATCTTCAAACGGGTTAAGGTCCGCCTGCCCTTCACCGGATTCGAGAGGGCTCTGCTTACTGAACTTAATGTGGCACCTGCCCAGCTGCACCCCAACAGCTGGGCCTTCATTAGGGCCTTCTCAATCTTGTGCAACAACCTAGGGTTCCCTCCCTCTATAGATATTTTTCTCTATTTCTTTGAGGCGAAGAGCCCTAGGAAGAGGCTTTGGGTAAGCCTCAATGGGGTGGCGGGGAGAGTTCTACTAACTCTCTTCCAGTAGTCTTACAAGGGCTTCAAAGAGAAGTTCTTTAGGGTCTGCTGTAGCTCCTATGACGCCACCATGCTTGACGGGTTCCCCTTATACTGGGTGGAGAAACTAAAACTCAAGAAACCCAGAGGGCTCGAGGAGTTAACACCCTTCGATCGTGACCTGTGCAAACTTCTCTCCAGCTGGGGAGTGGTGTTCGACACCACCCAGCTGATCAAGCACGAGTACGATGCTGAAACTCTCAGCGTCTACATTGGTATATTTGCCTTACTTCTTCTTGTATCTGCCTGCATTTGTATTTTCTGTGTGCCACTTCTCATTCTCTACTTGTTTTTTGTAGCAGATATGGTCTTGGATGCTGAGAAGAAGAAGAGGCTAGTCGCCTTGCTTGGTCGCTGCACAGCAGGTGGCTCATACCCCGCTGGCCCCTCTTCTCCCGCCGCGGCTGCCCCAAGCCCTACCTCTGAAAATAAGCAATAGAGGGTAGCCGCGGTGGTGATCTCTGAGGACAAAGACACCTGCTCAGGCCTTGTCTTCAAGAGAAATAGGGTGGAGGTTGCTGCAGCGACCTCTTCTACCACAGAAAGGCAACCTACATCCTTCAAGGAGCATCCCCCTAGCGCCTTTTCTCCTCCCAAGCCACTCCTGGCGCTCGAAGGTGGGGGGGAGACTGCTCCCCCAACTGAACAAGCACCTCCTACCCCTGAACTTCCTCCTCTCCTCCAGCAGACCCTCGCGCACTTGCCTACCAAAGAAATGATGGAGGCCCTGGGCAGGGATTCACTAAGGGATCGCCTAAGCCATGGTCTTGGTGAGTTCCTCACCACCTCTAGCGCTCTGCTGACCCAAGGGGATGCAGAAACGGAGCTAAGAGAGGAGGTGGCTCAACTAAAGAGGGATTTGGAGCAGAAGAAGGAGTTGGAGCTTCAAGTTCAAATGGCCGCCAAACACGAGACTACTCTGAACCAGGAGCTGAGCAGTCACTGCCAATCAGAAAAAGGGGCCAAGAAGCTCCTCTTCGCCAAGGGGGCAGGAGGCCCTCCAGCTTGAAGCCAAGATCCTCCCCCTCCGCAACAAAGTCACTGACCTAGAAGAACAGTTGGAGGGGGCCCAAGCAAAAATGGCCAAGCTGGAGGAGAGGGCTACAAACCAAGAAGTCCAGCTGGGCAAGGTAGAGGAAGAACTTTCCCAACAAGCTGAGTTGTTCAAGAAGACCGAGTTAAACGAAGACGCCGCTGACACTTACGGGGAGGGGTTTGACGATGCCCTTGCTCAGGTTGCCTGCACGCATCCTGAGATGGACCTCTCGCCCTTCTCCATGTTTATGCAAGTGGTCGATGGGCAAATAGTGCCTAGATAGGTTTCTTGAGCAGCTATATTCTATGGCTGAACTTCTTGTAATCACCCTCCTTGTAATTACTCTTCCAATGTATAATATTTAACTTTGTTCATAACTGTTTTGCTCAACTATATTTAACTTTGCACGTACCTGTCTTGCTCAACTTGTTTATTTTGGCGCTTCATATTTTCTTTGCACAACTTGCATTTTCGGTACTCAATAGTTGCTTGGATGCCTTAGCGTACTTAGCTAACAACTTAGACTCCTCGCAATATAGCACGCCTAACACTGATTAGAGCTGATGAGCGCAATTCCTCTATAGGATAGGAGACCACACCGTGGGCGAGCTGTACTAAGTGGACTTCATCAGCTCACTGACCTCCCCTTGCACCATGCCAAAAGGACTGAAATGATGAACCACCTCATATAACCCCAGTGCTCTCACTCGAGTGGGAGACATCCTCTACGAACCCCCCTCTTCCACTTCGAGACTTCTAACACACGGGCTAGTCTTTGGCTGACCTCTCATCACCTATAGGCATGTCTGTGTCTCACTGGCAAATCCTGCTGTTCAACTTGGGTGCTCTTACTCAAGGAGAAAGTGTTCTTCATGAACCCTCCCTTTACCCCTTCGAGGATTCTAGCACCGATCTATACTCACCTGACCTCTCCATGCTCGAGACAAGGGAGGATTTCACTGGTATGAGTCGTCCTTGGTGTTCTCACTCGAAAGGGGAGGCGTTCTCTGTGAACCTTCCTTTCCCGCTTCCGAGACTTCTAACCCAAGTTGACGAGTCTTGACTGACCTCTCATTGCCCATAGGCAAGAAAGGATTTAACTGGCAAACCCTTCTGTTCGACTTGGCGTTCTCACTCGAAATGGAGGTGTTCTTTACGAACCTACCTTCCCACTTACGAGACCTCTAACCCCAAGTGATAGGTTCTTAACTGACCTCTCATCGGCTATAGACGAGGGAGGATTTAACTGATGAACCCTTCTGTTCGACTTGGTGTTCTCACTTGTAGAGGAGGTGTTCTTTACAAACCTACCTTCCCACTTACGAGACCTCTAACCCCAAGTGATAGGTTCTAACTGACCTCTCATCGCTCATAGGCGAGGGTGAATTTAACTGGTGAACCTTTCTGTTCAAGTTGGGAGTTCTCACTCGAAGAGGAGGTGTTCTATGCGAACCTACCTTCCCACTGTCGAGACCTCTAACCCCAAATGACAGGTTCTGAACTGCATTGTACAAAAACATCTAAGAATATATCTTAACTAGACTTCATCTTAACTGCAAATTTTATTGGGTGACCTCATTAAAAACCCTTAGAAGGGAAAAAAGAGTGTCCCCCTAAACTGTGTACAATGTTACATCTTAATCTTAACTGAAATAAAACTTAAGGTGAGTCGCATTCCATGTACGAGGAATCGGCCCACCCTCTAGAGTCTCAAGCCTGTACGCCCCATTTCCCAGGGCCTCTATCACTTTAAAGGGACCAGTCCACTTGGGGGACAACTTGTTCTCTATCTGATTGGGAGATGCCTTCCGCATCACCAAGTCGGCGACTTGGAACTGTCGAGCCCTCAACTTGGAACTATGCTTGAGCTCAACCCTTCTCTTCAATGCTTCAGCTTTGATTCCTGCCTCTTCCCTTACTTCATCTAAGAGATCCAAATTCACTTTCCTTTCTTCATTGGACTCCTCAGCCATAAAATTCTGGAAGCGTGGCGAGCTCTCCTGGATCTCCACAGGGATCATAGCATCTGAACCGTATACCAAGCTGAAAGGGGTCTCCTTGGTGGTGGACTAAGGAGTGGCATGGTAAGCCCACACAATTCTAGGAACCTCCTCAACCTAAATCCCCTTGGCTTTCTCCAGCCTTCTCTTCAGCCCTCTGAGTAGGACTCAGTTAGCTGACTCGACCTGCCCATTAGTCTGAGGATGCTCGACTGATGCATATACCTGTTTGATTCCCAACTCTATGAATAACTTTCCCAGCTGTTGGCTTGCAAACTGAGTGCCATTATCAGACACCAAGCATTTGGGCACGCCAAATCGACACACTATGTTCTTCCACACAAAATGCTGGACCTTATGGGCCATGATTTGTGCTACTGGCTCGGCCTCTATCCACTTTGTAAAGTATTCTATGGCAACCACTATATACTTCATCTGTCGCAAAGCCAAGGGAAAAGGTCCCAGGATATCAATTCCCCATGTGTCGAATGGCCAAGGGCTATATATCGACCTGAGCTCTTCTGGCGGCGCCTTGTGCCAATCAGCATGTAGTTAACACTGCTTGCATCGTTGTGCATACTTCGTGCAATCCTCCCTCATGGTTGGCCAGTAGTACCCTGCGCGAATGGCCTTAGATGCTAGAGCACGACCTCCAATGTGGCTCCCACATATTCCTTCATGGAGCTCCGCCATTATCCGCATGCATTGCTCACCATGTACACACACCAGAATAGGGTGGGTAAACCCATGTTTGTACAACTCCCCATCGATGAGTGTATACTTGGTTGAGTTCTTCTTTATTTTCCTCGCCTTTGTTAGCTCCATTGCTAACATCCCATCAACCAAGTAGCGCTTATAAGGCGTCATCCATGTTTCTCCCCTCTACACCAGGCAGACCTGCAATGACACATCCTCCAACACCAAATACTCATTGACCCTTGGCTTCTTCAAGGTTTCTTGGGTCAACGACCGATGACTCCTCCCCTCACCATCTGACTACCTGATCTGGTGGACTTCTACCAAATTATCAACCGTGTAGGTGCGAGGTGTCCTGAGGGTCTCTTGGATGACCATCATCTGCTTGCCCCCCTTGCCCGAGCTTGCGAGTTTTGCTAACAAGTCGGCTCAGGCATTCTGATCTCTAGGAACATGCACCAACTCAAAAGCTACAAATGAACTCTTTAACACCTGGACATACTCTAGGTAGGAGGCCATCTGAGGGTCTCTGGCCTGGTACTCTCCCGCCACTTGACCAGTGACCAATAGGGAATCACTCTTTGCTAAAAGACTCTGCGCTCCCATCTCCTTGGCCAACAACATTCCAGCGATTAGAGCCTTGTTTCGGTCGGTCATCGGTAGTCGATGACATCAGCAGCAGTTGACCACGTGGACCATTCACAGAGTAACACGTGGTAGAGGATAGCAGGCGAATCAGGGAGGTGATCACTCAGAATGGTAATCGCCTCTCGCCTGTGATGATGAGTAATCGCCTATCGCCTTGAGGATGAGTAGTCGGTCATCGCCAGTATGGATTAGTAATCGCCCAGATTGCACATGATCGCCGTGTGTTAAGGTTGGGAGATCAGGTGGTTAGCAAGTCGCCGAAAGAGCACATCGCCGGGTGTTTGAGAAGACTTGGCAAGCACTTGTTGTATGGTCAAAGTACAGAGGATAAGTGGCATATCTGCCACCATGTGTAGTGTGAGCTGCAATGCCCAGGGTTAACCAGCTCGCCATGTTAAGGTTGCGCCCAGAGTAGCCTGCGTACTAAGCTACTCCCTGCGTGGATAACTTAGTCGCAGGGGCACAGTGGAAGTAACATTTCAGCTGCAGATACTCCAGATGGTGACACATGTACGACCAGATGTTATCCACGTGTCAAGAGGAATAACCGTCAGGAGAGAGAAAGACTCAGGTATATATACAAACTCTTAACGAAATTAAGGGAGGTTTTTTACAGATTCTTACACCTTACACACTTGAGAGTTTCAGTTTCACACGGGTCTCACAGAGAGAGATTCAGATATAGTTTTGGTGTTCCTGTTGCCTGACTTGAGCGTCGGAGCTACAACGGCCGCTAGAGGCGCCGTCTGTGTGTTTTGCAGGCAGCGTTTGGAGTTCCGGCGGAGGTTTCTTGGAGCGTTCCTGCAGAACAGAGGGCTAGACGAAGGAGTGACGAGGCAGTCCTCCACGTTCGAGTCAAGCGGCCGGAACAAGCCTCATACTCTGCTTGATTGTTGTTGGCCTTAAAGGTAAACCGTAGAGCCTGCTCAATCAACAACCCCTTTGGTCCTTCCAAGATCACCCCAGCTCCACTACCTTGTTGATTAGAAGACCCATCTACAGAGAGCACCCATTTGAAGTCAGACTCGTCCTGCTGGGTCTCTGCCAAGGACATCTCGGCTACAAAATCAGCGTAGACTTGGCCTTTGATTGACCCTCTGGGTTCATATTGTATATCAAATTCTAACAACTCTACTACCCATCGCACCATCCTTCCTACTATATCTGGCTTCTGCTAAACCTTACGAATGGGCAAGTCTATCATCACCACCACCATAAAGCTCTGGAAGTAATAGCGAAGCCTCCGTGCAGAGAACACCACGGCCAGTGCCGCCTTCTCTATGGCTTGGTATCTCACCTCAAGCCCTTGCAACACTTTGCTAACGAAATAGATGGGCTTTTGTCTTTGATCTTGCTTCTGCACCAGAACTGAGCTCACTGCCTTCTCAGTGACTGCAAAATACAAACGTAACGGGGTGCCGATCTGAGGTTTGCACAACACTGGTGGGTTGGCTAGGTATTTTTTCAACTTGAGGAATGCTTCCTCACACTCCTTGGTCCACAAGAACATGTTGTTCCTCCTCAAGCACTGAAAATAAGGGTGGGCCTTATCTCCTCCAGCTGACACGAACCTGGAGAGGGCAGCCATCCAACTTGTCAACTGCTACACCTCCTTTACCAACGTCGGGTTCCTCATAGCAAGGATTATCGCGCATTTGTCTGGATTGGCCTCTATCCCACGTTCAATAAGCAAGAAGCCGAGAAACTTGTCTGCTTCCACCCCAAAAACGCACTTCTCTAGATTCAGCTTCATCTTGTACTTAGCTATCATAGTAAATAGCTCCTCCAAATCTGTGACGTGTTGATCCTTCACCTGTGATGTCACCACCATATCATCCACGTAGGCTTGCACATTGCGTCCTATCATGGGTGCAAGGACCTTGTCCATCAGCCTTTGGTAGGTGCCACCTGTGTTTTTCAGCCCAAATGGCATGATTGTGTAACAGTAGCAAGACAGCTCAGTCATGAACGCTGTCTTGCATTCATCCATTGGGTGCATCTTGATCTGGTTATAACCAGAAAAAGCATCCAGGAAACTGATCAGCTTGCAACCTGAGGCGTTATCTACCAACGCATCAATACTAGGCAAAGGATAAGAGTCCTTTGGGCATGCCTTGTTGAGGTCAGTGAAGTCCACACACATCCTCCACTTCCCATTGGCCTTCTTTACCAATACCACATTTGCTAGCCACTCAGGATATTGAATTTCCCGTATATGGCCAGCCTTGAGCAACTTCTGCGTCTCTTCCTTAATCACCTGTCTCCTCTCTTCATTGAATTTCCTTCTCATTTGACGGACAGGTCTGACTTGGGGATTCAGCGTCAGGCGATGACACAAAAAATCAAGGACGATGCCCGGCATATCTGAGGTAGACCAAGCGAAAGCATCCAAGTGCTGCTCTATGACTCCTGCCACTTGGTCCTGTGTATCTTGGCATAGGGATTCGCTAAGCTTGAATATCTTGCCTCCAATCTCCCTCTCTATCACCTTTTCGACTGGTTTAGGTCGTCTCTCTCGGGCGACCTCTACTCGTGTAACCCCGACTCCTCCTCGGGGTAGGTCAGCATCAGCGCACTCTCCACCTGGTGGTTGGGTGGTCACTGTGCACATTCCTCTTCTTGTTTTGAGGCTGTTTTCATAGCACTTCTTAACCTCCTTCTGATCTGACCTGATGGTGATCACTGCTCCTTCCATCGAGGGTAACTTCATCTTCATATGCCTCGTCGACGCCACCGCACCCAGTCTGTTCAGGGCTGGCCTGCCGAGCAATATGTTGTAAGCTGATGGGGCATATACGACGAGGTACTTGATGTTCTCTGTGCGGGAGGCCACTCCATCGGTGAAAGTTGTTCTCAATTCTATATACCCCCGCACTTCGACCTGGTCTCCTGCGAACCCATACAAACAACCAATAGGTCTTAACTGGTCCGGAGACAACTGCAACTTGTTGAAGGTCGACCAGAACATCACATCGGCTAAACTTCCTTGATCAACAAGGACTTGATGCACCCTTCTTTCCACGGTAACCACCGATATCACCACTGGATCGTTGTCGTGGGGAACAACATCTAGGCAATCTGCCTTCGTAAATGTGAGGTCAACATCTGGGAAGTGATCGTCCTCACGTGCTTCTACTGCCATCACTGACTGTGCGTATTTCTTGCGCTGCGATAAGGTGCACCCTCCTTCCGAGAATCCACCTGAGATGGTGTGGATCTCGCCATGTATGGGCACCTCGTGCCCTTGGTCAGCCCTTGGAGCCACTACCACCTCTCCCCCTTGTGACTCCCGCAGGTAATCATTCAAGAAACCGCTCTTGACCAACTCATCCAACTATTGACCTAAGGCTAGACAGTTGCGGATGGGATGGCCAAATGCCTGATGGAACTCACACCATGCGTTCTTGTTGAGCCCTAGTCTCTTGTCTGTCTTTGGGGGCATCTTTAGCCTTTCCGCCACATTAGGAATGGCGATCATCTCCTTCGGCTCCACCAAGAAGTTATGTCTAAGGGGCACATCCTCCTTCGTGCGCGTCCTGGCTTCATAGGGCTTCTGCTTTCCCTGTGCTCTCTTCTCCGTTGTCGCCTCGTTCACCCGCATGGGTAATGGACGACTGGGCACCCGCAATCGTGGAGAGGCCACGCTCTCGCGTTTCTCACTGAGTTCCCCCTCGGCCGCGATGTGAGCAACGGCGCGGCGCCTGATATCGCCAAAGGTTTTGGGGCGACTTCTGATAAGTGATTCACTAAAGTGTCCTGGTAGTATTCCCTTCCTAAAGGCGTGCACCACCATATCCTCGTCCTTGGTGTTCAGCCTTACCATCATCGCCCCGAACCGGTTGAGATAATCACTCTGGGACTCCTCTTGATATTGCCTCACATCAAAGAGGTCATACGACACTGGCAGGGGAGCCCGATAGACGATGTACTGCTCCCTGAACAGCGTGAAAAACTGCGCGAAGGACATTATGTGTCCCTCAGGCAGGCTGATGAACCACTCCAACGTTGTCCCAGCCAATGTGGTCATGAAAATCTTACAATGCACCGCATCTGAGCCCCCTGATAACATCATCTGTGTGTGAAACGCTGTGAGATGCGCTTCTGGATCCTGCACCCCGCTAAACACAGTCTTAGGGCCCACGAAGGTGGCTGGGACCACTGTGTCCATGATCGCTTGTGAGAAGGGCATTGGGAACGCCCTAGGTGGTGTTGGCGGGGCCCGATCATCCACCACGGGATCCCCTGTTTGCTGCAGATTACGCAGATTCACCCGCAATTCTTCATTCGCCCTATGTAACTCTTCATTCCTGGCCTGTGATGCAGCCAGGTCCATTTGCATACGTGCCTGATCTGCCCTAGATTCTGCCACCATCTCCTGGAGGGCACACATCGTTTCCATGAGTTGTTGCATGGTAAAGCCTTCGCCCCCATTTGGTGGGACAGATCCTTGTCTTGTATTCCTCATGTTGCTAGATTCGTCTCTTTCGCTTGTGCATGGGACCTTGTTTTACTTCAGCCCCATGGTGGGCGCCAAATGTTCTTGCCGGTTGACTCTCCTGTCGGTTGACTCTACGAGAATCTCATGCCTCCTTCCCCTCCTTAGGTTCGCTTTGCTGTGTTGAAACAACCTGCACCTGCAAGATAGAAAGGGGCGCCCTAAATGTTCTTGCCGATTGACTCTCTTGTCGGTTGACTCTACGAGAATCTCATGCCTCCTTCCCCTCCTTAGGTTCGCTTTGCAGTGTTGAAACAACCTGCACCTGCAAGATAGAAAGGGGTGCCCTAGAGGCCGTTTGCACTCCAACGCTCAAGTCAGAAACTAGGGCAAGTACACCAAGTGTATTCAGTATCTGTGTTTAGGTCAAGAAACTGTGTACCTTTGTGAAGTGTTTTACTACCCTTTATATAGTCTAAGATTTCCTCTGCGTCGTTACTCATATTTAGGGTTTACAGGAATACCCTCGCGCCGCTATCACCCAGACTTAGGGTAATCGTGTGCGTAAGGCTTCCCTTAATTGGAGTGCAAAACTCTAACAAGATGGCCACCTGGGTACCCCCTCGTGCACCTAGACTCTAGGGCCACCTGTCCTGGGAGCGCCTTCACTGTTCACGCGCCCTGCATGTAGCTTCACTAGGAAACCCTAATCCTAATGAGTACTCAATCCCTCAAGACTCTGCACCTAACTGTGTTTTCCCTACCACACGCATGGGCGCTTCGTGACTTAGGCCTCTCCTTGCCTCTGGGCACTTTTTCTGATCACTGGGAGTCCCATGGTACCACCTTAGATGTTCTAGTTCTGTTGTTCAAAACACTCAAGACCGATGTGTCCTTGTCATCCTGTTTTCAAGGACTCAACACCCTGCTACGCGTCGAGAACACATTGTTCTATCATAGTGACCAACGCTGATGACTAACCAACCCCCTAGTCCATACTACCTGTGGGACCCAGCCCACGTGGCTCTGGCCCATGCTGTGGGACCCAGCTGACGTGGCTCACCATTACTAGTTGTTCTCGGTGTTCGAGGACTGGTTGGTACAATACTTATCTAACATCGGGCTCTTCCAATTATCGGGTAATGATACTTCCATGATTCCCTTAGAAAAAAGGATGTTTTCTTATCAAAGTCTCGTAAACATCATGGGACATAGTGGTTTGTCTTTTTTGTGATGCATCAAAGCTATTGAGCATACTTTGGTGTTGTTGTGTACTTGATCCAGCGTAATCTTTTTCTTGAATAATTGGGACTATATCCTCTTCTTTAAGTTTTTGCGTCATGTAAACATTCTCAGTGTTCAGTGCTTCTATCTCATCAGTACTTTTTTTCTTCAATGCCTCCAACTCCTTTTGCAACTTGACTAGCATAGTCATAGCTGGGTCCTCATGACCATCCTCCATATGACTCTTTCTCCTTGTAACTACCATCTTCCTTCAACTCAATCCACGGTGGGTGGCAAAATGTACTTACACAATTTATTCGGGAGAATGTCTTCAACTCCAACTGTAACATCCCGCCAAAATACTATACAAATGTATATAATGAAAATAAAGGTAACAAATAGATTGAAGTGAACAAAATATTATATATATAAAATGTAGTTTCTCCTCACAGGGAGTTTAATACAAATTCGATCAAATTTTCCAGAAACATAAACAAATTACAATACAATAGAAAGATAGGCGATCTCCTGACAGAAGGGCGATCTCCTATTAGAAAGGCGATCTCCTATTACAAGGGCGATCTCCTATCATATAGGCGATCTCCTATCAGAAAGCAGCAAAAGGGGTGATCGCCCAACGGAATTTTAAAACAGGCGATCTCCTTCCAGCGACAATTCACTAAGGAGCTCTACTTCCTGCAACATCATCTGCTCCCGTGTAAATTATACACGATCATTACAGGTTTAAGAAAAGGCCGAACACAACACCAAGAAAACACAGGGTAAGCTAGACATTTAAAAAGAGTTAGATATGAACTTTAAAATCAAGGTAAAACAAATTCAAGATATCTACGTAATCCATCAACTAAACACATATTTCACGATTCCTCGAAGGTCATTAAAATCACAACATATATCAAGTGTCTATCAATTCAAAGTTTCTCATTTCTCACGTCAGACTTCACTGACTCATCACACAAGACACTTGACTCCACTTCCGGAAGACTCGTGCGTTGAACCTAGCATCCAGGGACATGCACCTGTCATACTTCATTGGCTATAATGATTCCACAGCCATGCGCATCAACACAATCTCGGTCTCAATTCATCACTCTCACAGTATGACAGGGTAAATCCATAAGACAGGCCGAGCTCGTTCTGTTTCACACGACTCACCCATTCATATGAACCTCCTTCGACTCTCACCAACTGAGTAACTTCCTCTATGTGATTCCATTATCTCAGCAGAGTCAGGATCGCCCCATTCACAGGATACTTACAGATCAATACACTTCACAACCAAATCTCAACACGGTATTTCCTTTCCTGAAAATACTATGTCTTGACCCACATTCACGACATTCCACACACCATACCACTCAAAGAATGATTTCAATCATAACAACAGTCATTTCAAAGGTTCATATTTTCGAATATCACATGTATATCACATTTAAATCCAAAGCAGCTTCAAACAACATCAAAAACAGGGAGTTCGCAAACAACGCCAAAACCGGCGATCTGGTTCAAAAACAGGGTATTTCGAAGTCTGTATACAAAACCGGCGACCACGTCGCCCAAACACATAGAACAGAGCATTCACGAAGATGAAAACGAAACCGGCGACCACGTCGCCCTCACTCCAGAAACAGCTAATCTATGGCTTGTATTGAAAATGAAGTCTAGCTTCCCTTACCTGGACTTGCGCAAAACACCGAGAGCTCAAACCCACCGAGCTTGAAGGATGCCTTAGCTCTGTTTTCAGTGCCTGGTTGGTAGAACTTGCAGAGAAACTCCCAGGTGCTCCAAGGGCTGTCGTCGCTCGTCGCACAGGTGCTGGAGGTTGCCTGAGTTGCAGCGCAAAGGAGAGAAGAAGGGAGGGAGGAAGTTTGCACTCACTCTAACACTCTTGCGTCTGTAATGCTCTTTGCCTTCCCGCAGTGGCTTTTGAATCCCAGCTTACCTGTCCACGTATGCTGCTGCTGCCACCCCTTCTGCAGGAAAGCCTGAGAACCACTGCCCTGAACAGTACGACCACTGTTGTCGCTTGTGCATGCCAACCACTGCTCTGAACAGTACGACCACTGTTGTCGCTTGTGCATGCCAACCACTGCTCTGAACAGTACGACCGCGAGTGTCTCTTGCGCATGCCAACTTTCTGATGTCACTATTCTGAACCACCCTTTTTGTCTACGTGGCGCGCGTGCAGGACGTTTCATACTGGGAGTCTGGGTCCCACTTTACTCTGTGTGAAACTCGACGTCGCGCGATAACTTTCCACCGCTGACTCATCCTGGCGAACGACCGATGTCTCCCTCGCCCTAGAAGACGACCGATGTCTCCCTCGCCCTGGGAGACGACCGATGACTCTCTTGGGAGACGACCGATGTCTATCCCTGGCGACGCCCTCATGCCTCGCGCCCTGGCGATGCCCGCATGCCTCTCGCGCCCTGGCCACGTCCACATGCCTCGCGCCCTGGCGATGCCCGCATGCCCCTCGCGCCCTGGCGCTCATGTGTAGCAGGCGACCGGCGATCATGTACTACTAAACTACACTTTTCTTCCTTTACTCTTCTTGATCCACACGTCATCCGACCGACCTCTACCAGCTGACCCCAGATCTTGGGCGACGTCCGAGGTCCGACTACTACGAAACTTCATTTACCAGCTCTTTGTATTTTAAATAATAACGTCTTCTGGAATTATTTAAATATACCACTTTCATTCCAATTCAATTTTACAGGTCCTTACACCAACCTCCATAACTTTCTATCTTTAACCACTTCTTCAATGCTTCACTTCTATCCTTCTTCTTTACTATTGGTTTTACTTTGCCTATACTTCACTTCTATCAGTCCTTTTGACCTCCATATATTCCACTTCTCGGTAGCTTGTAGTATTCGGATCACCTCTCGGTATGGCAAGTATCAGGTGTGGTACCTGTAGGAATTCTCCGAAGCATAAGTCAGTGTTTGATCATTAATGGTTCATTCAAATCTAACTGCTGAATTAAGTGTGCTACTATTTATACTACTCACTAACGGGCCTATTGGACTTGTCACTTTAGATTAAATCCTTTTATTTAACTTTCCTTAATTAGACTTTTATCTCGTAATTTTTCTCTAATATTTGATTAATTTAATTATTATATTTACGTCTCGTTCTCTCATGAAAACACATGTACTTGTTCTTTTGCTTAAGAATTTTGTTGACTACCTTTCGGCCTGTTAGCCTATTGGCCTTTCGACATACCACTTTAGTCTTTCGGCCTCTTGGCCTTTCGGCATACCAGTTCAGCTATTATCTTATACTACTACACATTAATTAATGAGATGGTTTTGTATTCATTTAGCTTGGATGGATTATCTCGCTTGGATACACTAATGGGAAAAAGCCCATTTACAACACCAAATATACATCAGTTTCATTGCCAAACTTTGTCCATTAAAACGCGGTGGTATTTTTCAAATTAAAACGAGTCTAAAATGGCGGTTGTGGGTGGAACTGTTAGGAAAGATGGCTTTAAACTAGAGGGGGGGAGTGAATTGTTTAAAGAGGTTTTCGCAAACTTTTCCAAGCTATAATGAATATCTTTCAGAAATCAAATGATTAAGCAATTCAGTTTGCCAAAACAGCAAGCAAAACAGCACTGCCAGGAAAACAATCAGTTGTTTCTTCGAAACAATCGGTTGTTTATACCAGGAAACAACAAACAAACTGAATTTAAAGAGTTAGGGATAGAGAGATTGATATTTATACTGGTTCACTCCAACCCAGAGCTACATCCAGTCTTCTCAGAACCCTGAGGAAATCCACTAAGCAATCACACCTTGATCACTTACACAACAACCAAGAGAATGACCTTGAAAACCTCAAGACACACACTCTCCTTGGCCAACACTAAGATTGCTGATCTTGAACACCTCAAGAGCACACAGCCAATCTCAGCAACAATACAGAAAAGAAATGTTTCAGCAGTTACACAGATTACACTTGTTACAGATGAAGATCTGAAATCAATACAAGTAGAATCCTATTCCAGTACTTTGATCAATCTCTCTAGCACTTAAGCAATCTCAGCAATTTTTCAAAACTCTCTTTTTCAGCACTTTGTCAAAAGCATTCTTAACCTTTAAAAGAGATTTTCTGAATTATATAAAAGGAAGTTTGTTTATCAAATCTTAACAAACCCATAAAAGCTTTCAGAAAGATTGGTCAAAGCATTTAATGACTGGAGCGTAATCAGTTTCAAATCATTTAAAGCTCAGTCAAAGAAAACAGTTTTTCTGTTATGGTTCCAAAACAAACAATCGATTGTTTCCTCGAATCAATCGGTTGTTTTGTCACTTAACAGTTTTCTCCATTCAAAAATAGTTTTCAAACTTTCTCAAAACATCTAAGTATAAACAATTGGTTGTTTCGATAGAACAATCGGTTGTTTCAACTTAGTTTGAAAAACACTTTTGTTTTATCAAAAACTGAGATGCTAATTGCTTTGAGATTTAATCTAAGGTTGGATTACACTTTAAACTAACCCAGAACAAAACAACAAAGCAGCACAGCAGCAGCAAGCAAGCAAAAGCTCCATCATCCTTCAAAGGATTTGGATTCTTCAAAACCTTGAACACCACTAGGTTCAACAGGAACCACCATTTTAAACCAAAGCAGTTGGGTCTAAGATGGCAGTTAAGGTGAAATCGTCATCTATTATACTGCACTTGGGTCTAAGACAACGATTTTACCTAAGAACCGACGTTTTATACCCCTTAAATTACCCTATTTCGAAGCGTGTCATTTACGCTTTCGTTCTTTCATTTTGTCTTCTTCGTGAACTTCTACTCGTACACATTTAGGCTCTCTGGTTCTTCATCTCTTGAGACATTTATAAGTTCTTCTTTCACATTCACACATTGTGACATTCTCCCATTGCTTATTTTTCTCTTTCTCTCACTAGTCATTTCTCATATTTCATTCATTCAGTTCATTGCTGAAGGTTTTCATTGCCTTCATTTCGTGTCACATGAAAACCAATGCGAAATGCTGCTAAAATTTCGTTAAATATAATGAATGTTGATTAAAGTTATGTACTATTAAATTATTAGAAAAATGTATCTTTTCGAATGGGATAGGTTCATATCTATAATAAAAACATGAGATTTCACACGCATTAGTGAACACCTCAATGACCGTTACAAAACACTATCGAGATTGGATTAACTTCGTTCGCATAAGTGGTGAGTACAAGAGTAATAGAAGAATTTATACAATTTGCGCAACGTAACGCCAATAGTAATGGTCATGATGGAGTAGGTGTTTGTGCGTTAATTATTTGAACGGGAGGAGATTGGATGCTAACAAAATCAAGGAGCACCTTCTATATGATGGGTTTCTATGATCTTATACAACATGGACATGGCATGGTGAGTTATTAAATTTACCAAGTGTTTCCATATTCGAAGAATATGTTCAGCCCACCATGGATGATGTAGTACATAATGATCAATTGGAGGACATGATTTGTGATATAAGAGCTGAGTCTTTTGCATAGTGCATGGATATGGAAGTATGTCAAGCGATGCAGAGACTCCATTGTATCCTAGATCAACTAACTTCACATGGGTTGTCTGCGGTGTTAAGATTGATGAATTTGAAGGCAATAAATGGATGGACTGATAAAAGCTTCACAAAATTGCTTCAATTGTTGAAGAATATGCTTCCAGAGGGAAATACTCTACCTAATCGTAATTATGAGGCCAAAAAGATTCTTTTTTTGATGGGTATGGAGTGTAAAAAGATACATGCATGTCCTAATGATTATATATTATACAGGAAAGATTTTTGAATTATTGAAAAGTTGTCTGAGGTGTGGGTTATCAAGTTATAAGTTGAAATAAAAGGACGATGATACTACTAAAGAGATGGAAAATCATGGACCGCAATGAAGGTTGTGTGGTATCTTTCTATCATTCCAAGGATGAAGCATTTTTTTGCAAACCAAAATGATTCTAAGAATCTTAGATGGCATGCGGATGACAAGAAATGTGATGGCATGTACCGCCATCCAACTGATGCTATTTAATGGAAGAAATTTGATGACGAGTTTCCATAGTTTGGTAAAGAGTCAAGAAATATCTGACTTGGTTTAGCTATAGACGAAATGAATCTATTTGGTAATATGAGTACGAATCACAATTTATGGCCTGTTTTACTAGTTATTTACAACTTACCTCCTGGATTGTGCATGAAGCGAAATGACAGTCAGGAAATGACATAGATGTTTATCTAAGTCCCCTAATTGAAGATTTAAATTTAATGTTAGATTAGGATACTGAAGTACTTAACAGATTTGGTAATGAAACTTTCAAGATGAATGCCATGTTATTTTGCACGATCAATGACTTTTCGACATATGGTAACTTATCAGGGTATAGTGTTAAGGGTCATAACGCATGTCCAATATGCGAAGAAGACACCGCTTCTCAACAATTGAAAAATGGAAGGAAGACAGTATATCTTCGGCATCAAAGGTTTCTTAGAAGTCATCATCCTTACTGGAGGTTGAAAAAAAACCTTTAATGGATATCAAGAGATTGGCAGTCCACCAACTCAACTGGTGTTAAGGTTTATGAAAAGCTAAATAACATAGACCACACCTTCGGTAAGTCGAAAAAGAAGTCATCTATGACAAAAATATGGAAGAAAAAATCAATCTTCTTTGATCTTCCGTATTGGTCAAGGTTAGAAGTTAGACATTGTATAGATGTAATGCATGTTGAGAAGAATGTGTGTGATAGTTTAATTGGTACACCTCTTAACATTAATGGATAATGAAGGATGGTATAAATGCTCAGTTAAATTTGATTGAGATGAGCATACAAGGCGATTTGGCACCAGTACAAATTGTAACATCCCTCCAAATTCTTTTCATATTTATAAAATGAAATAAAGGTAAACAAATATATCGAAGTTGTTAGGAATTATGGCTTTAAACTAGAGGGGGGTGAATTGTTTAAAGAGGTTTTCGCAAACTTTTCCAAGCTAGAATGAATATCTTTCAGAAATTAAATGATTAAGCAATTCAGTTTGCCAAAACAGCAAGCAAAACAGCACTGCCAGGAAAACAATCGGTTGTTTCTTCGAAACAATCGGTTGTTTATACCAGCAAACAACAAACAAATTGAAATTAAAGAGTTAGGGATAGAGAGATTGTACACAGATGTTTATACTGGTTCACTCCAACCCAGAGCTACATCCAGTCTTCTCAGAAACCCTGAGGAAATCCACTAAGCAATCAACACTAGATTACTTACACACAACCAAGAAAGTGACCTTGAACACCCTCAAGAAACACACTTTCCTTGGTCAGCACACCACACTAAGAAAACTGATCTTGATCCCCTCAAGAACACACAGCTCTTCTTAGCAACAGCACAAACGAATGTTCACAGAATTACAAGGATTACACTTGTTACAGAAGCAATCTGAAATCAGTACAAGAGAATCCTATCTCAGCACTTTGATCAACCAAAACTCTAAGCAATCTCCAACTCTTAGAAAAACTTTTTCAATTCACTTAGATTCATAAAACTCAAATCTGTTTTTCTGTATATATTCAAAGAAGATGTTTGTAACCAAATCTTAACAAACTCTTAATTGCTTTAGAAAGATTGGTCAAAGCATTTTAATGACTGGAGCGTATGAATTAAAAGCATTTAAAGCTCAGTCAAAGTCAAAACTGTTTTTTGTTATAAAAACATAACAAACAATCGATTGTTTCCTCGAATCAATCGGTTGTTTTGTTACTTAACCAATTTTCACACTTCAAAACAGTTTTCAAAACACCTAAGCTTAAACAATCGGTTGTTTCGATAAAACAATCGGTTGTTTTAACTCAGTTTGAAAAAAACACTTTACTTTGTTTGAAAGTTGAGATGCTTGAGCTTTAGATTCAATCAAAGGTTGAGTTACACAACTCAAACTACCCAGATCCTAACTAAACCAGCACAGCAACAGCAAGCACAGCAAAAGCTTCATCATCCTCCAAAGGATTTGGATTCTTCAAAACCTTGAACATCACTTGGTTCAACAGAAGTGAACATAATTGTATATATGTAATGAAATTTCTCCTCACAAGGAGTTTAATACATAATCGGTCAATTTTCCAATACTTAAACAAAATACAGTAAAATAGAAAGACAGGCGATCTCCTATCAGAAAAACAGAAAAAGGGTGATCGTGGTTCAAGAGTGAAAGAGTGAGCTCACCTTCATCCTTCTCTTTTCTCTCCTTCGTGCTGTGATTCAGGCATTCTCAAGCACCAGTACGACGAGCGACGACTCCCCTTAGAGCACCTGGGAGGTTCTCTGCAAGTTCTACAAACCAGACGCCAAAACAGAGCTAAGGCATCTTTTACTTAGAATTCATTTAAAATATATCCCTTTTTATTCCAATTTAATTTTACAGGTCCTTACACAAATGGGTAAGCATACATATTTGCCTCTAGCCTGTTACACCATGTCAAAATATGAAAAAAATAGGTTTTTGTCAATGTCTAAAGGGTGTGAAAGTGCCACAAGGACATTCCTCAAAAGTGAAGAGCCTAATATCAATGAAAAATTTGAAGCCAATTGGGTTGAAGTCTCATGATTGTCACATCTTGATGCAACAGTTGTTGCCGGTAGCTATTCGCGAGATCTTACCAAAAAATGTTAGAAATACCATAACCCGTTTGTGCTCATTTTTCTCTTCCATTTGTTGTAAAGTCATTGATCCAGTAAAATTAGATGAACTTGAAGATGATATTGTTGTTATCTTGTGTGAATTGGAGATGTTTTTTCCTCCATCCTTTTTTGACATCATGGTTCATCTAGTTGTGCATCTGGTAAGAGAGGTTAGATTGTGTGGACCAGTGTACTTAAGATGGATGTATTCTATTGAATGGTATATGAAAATTTTGAAAGGAATTGTCCAGAAGTTTCAATGATTGAAAGGTACATAGTTGAACAAAGTATTGTTCATAGTACATATCAAAAGCAAATTCAATAGGTCTTCCAACCAACTGATGGTACCATAGGCGTTCTATAAGTAAATGTTTACGTGGTGTACATGTGGTAAGCAAATCTCAATCCGAAGTCTTGCAAGCACATTTGTATAAGGTTATTATACCTTATATAGATGCTCATAAAGTCATTGTAAAGGAAAATAACCCAAGACAATCAGAGAAATGGGTCTCGATGGAACATAATAGAACTTTCATGCCTTGGTTTAAAGACGATGTGTTAAAACTCACTCTGTACGTATTTATAAATATTTTTGATAATACGAATTTAGAATTTTATGTATTTGTCTTATATATTTTCTTTCGATGCAATTTAACTAATTTTGTTACCTAATTTTTTAGCACATATATGGTTGAAGATTAGAGTTCGATTTCTTCTACCCCTTTTTCTGGAAGATCTGCCAGAGGACCTACTAAACTGAGGCATCTCTCATTGAGACTGGTGAGAAGACACCACTGAACATTGACGTTAGCACTGGAATGGCTTTTGGTCTTAATGCTGACACTTTTAACAGTTATCTTAGAGTCATTGCTCGTGAGAAGATCTCCATATTGACAAATTCATGAGATGATGTGACTGAGGTTGACTGGAACATGCTCTGGGAGGATGTTCTGGTAATGTATACATTATTTTTGTTATCATATATTTCTTTTTAATATTAATTGATCAATTTTAATTTCATGATATTTTTTTTTTTTGCAAACACATTTTGATATCCCTAATGTGGAATCGCTGAGATTGAAGGTTCTATCTAATATCATCGTTAAATTTTTTCAGTTTAAGTCACAGTTGATGACAAAATATGTTTTTAGGCCTTATAAAGGCCAAAATTCGTGTTCAAAGTACTCTAATATTGATGAGGAGACATGACGTCTTTTTGTTGAAAGCCGTGAATCTGAATAGTGATCGATAAGTGAAATTACTTAATTATTTTATTTATGGATCATAACATTAATTATTTAATATTATTTGATTTACTTTGTTTATTTCATTTATCATAGGGTTGTAGGAAGAAAGCTCAAGACATAGCATCAAAGAATTTGACCCCGCACCTAATGTCTCGTTCGGGGTATCGTAAGCTTGAAGAGTAATTCATGAATGAGAAGGAGCAATCGAGATAGGGGACTGCTTCTGAAATCGATACAGGGGTCAATGAACCTCCATCTCCACCTACCTGCCACCAAAAATGGAAGATGGCCCAAATTTAAAAATCGGGTACATATAGTTCTGAGCAATCATGGATAGTCATAGAAAAACTTGTAAGTTATTTTTATCTTCTTTTGCATTTTATTTAAGGCATTAATTATATTAAAAACTTATATGATTTCGGTCTCTTGCAAGATTCCTCGGTTGAGCAAAGCCCCTAAGGTAATTTTGTACCTCAAGATCGTCAAGATATCCTGCTTGAAGCTATTGGACGACCTGAGCATCCTGGTCGTGTACGTGCATTTAGAAAAGGGGTTGGAATTTGACAATATTTCGGATCTGCTCCATAAAATTCATCCTCCTCCCTCGTTGTAGAGACCAAAGCAGAAATGGCGTCTAAGATACAACAAGAATTAATGAAGCAAATGAAAAAGGAGACTGAACGCATGCGGCTAGAGTTTGAGGAGAAGAATCGTCTATTGTGATAGGAGTTTCTATCGCAACAGCTTTGTGCTGAGTTGCTTGTTGCTCCCACTCTCAGGAGCACAGAGGGGAGTTGTGCAACTCCTACAACATCAGGGGAGGATTTCATTGGCCAGATAAGCCAATGTGAGTTACTTATAGAGAGCGACATCTTTCCTCAAGTGGTGGTCATTGGAAAAGTCTTTCAAGAGGCCACTACCTTACATAACGTTCCTCTCCCCCCTGATGCTCATATTCCACTACTTACAGATGAGGTAACCACTGTGGTCGAGGCATTTCAGACATTCATAGCCTAGCCCAAACACCTCATTCGAATTATACCAAAATCCCCGATAATAATTTAATTTCATTATATTAATTTATATTTATGTATTACATCTAATTTAATACCAATGTTCTTTATTTTTTAGAAACCTTGTCGAAAACCAAGTCTGCAAAAGAAGCTTGCGATTCCCATTGACGATCCTATAACTTCTTTATCATCAGTGGCTAAAGATATTGGTCAAGACCCACTCAAGGTTCGATGGGATGATACTTTTTTTGGAGGAAACACTGACATGCCTCCTATACATATACATGTCAGATGTGTTAGAATTTGCAGTTGGAAACCAGGAGCTCAATATAACTATAATTCAATTTTTTAGGATGTAAGTATCTTTACCTATATTTCAATTTACTTTATGTTAAATTGTTATTGTTTATGCTTTAACTAATAAGTTGTAGGTATTTGTCTAGAATTTCTATTAATGACGAGAATCAAGTTATCTATGGATTCTTGGATCCCTATTTGATTAATCCAATAGTAGCAAAGAAAGCTAAAACCTAGTCATACATCACTAACACTGTGAGTTCAGAGGGAAACCAAATTTATATTTGCCCTTATATTAACTAGTAAGTTCAATTATAAGTCGTCAATTATTACTATTTCATGTTTTAAATATTTACTAATTATTTTCATAGATGATGTAGGGGTCACTAGCAGTTACTTGTGTTATCCGTAGCTGATAACATTGTTGTGTGGTTTTGTTTATTTCATAAGAAGCCATCCATACATCTAAAGCAAATAATTGATGTGTAGTTACATTATAAACTTAAATGCGTATGTTACTTAAACATCTACTAGCACATTTTTTTTGTATTAATCAATGCATGGAGTGGATATAGCATACTCAGAGGTCAACTAGTGCAAATTATCAAAATCTGACATGGTTGAACCTAAAGGTTTGTAATTTTGTCTTCCTCTTTTCATTGTTTATCAATATTAACTTTTAATTTATATTGAATTCTAGTGTAATAGACAACCGAGAGGTATGAGTGTGACTAATACGTTATGCAATGTATGGTTACCATTGTAAGACTAGGCATTCAAAAAGATTGGGAGTTGGTAATAATATTTAAATTATTCTTTAAGTATATACATCTTAACACTAATGTGAACCTTATTTTGTAATGCAGTTCTTTATGGATGAACAACCACTGCCTTTGGCCGCCATAAATTATGTGAGAGATGCTTTTGCCACATATTTTCTTAATTTCTATAACTCTAGGATAGCTAATCAATAGTATAGAAATTAGATAGATAGACAGGAATATGTATTAGTGTTTGTAATACATTTTATCAATATATATAATTTGCTTCTTTGAATGAATGAGTCTGAATTTATGTATCTGGCTGGTTAAGTTTAAATGAACAAGTTAATTAAGATGGGAACACACATAAAACAGAATGAACTAAAAAAATTGTCCATAATAGACGACGATTATTCATAATCGCCGTCTATGTCTGTCGAGGAAGGGGTATAGATGATGTTATGGTCATAACCACCGTCTATACATCGACTATGTGCACTGTTTAGGAAAGGGTAAAAACAGCGACCAAAACCATCATTTATACCTTGACCATATCCACTTTTAAGCAATGCTAGGCAAGGATATAAATGACGGTTAAAGTTATAACCCTCGTCTATGTATGAATTATAGACCGCGGTTCTAGACAAGTCATTATGACTCAATAAAATAAAATACCCGTTCATAAATAAATATTTCAAAACCACGGTCTAATTATTAAAAAACCTTTGTCTTTAATTTTTTGCACTACTTAGAGTGCAATGAAGTGACATTCATACCTCTCGGCCAACTAGCAATTCTATGAAAACCATTTAATATTTGGAATATTTTTTCTTTCAAAAATTTCAAGAATTTCTTTATAAAATTAGATTAAAGTCCTCGGGTCCTAGTCATTTGCTACTTGACAACTCGACACTGCATCTCTTACTTTCTCTGCTGTAAAATCTTCAACGAGAGACCTATTTTGTTTTTGTGTAATAGATGCAAATTATTCAGATTTATCCCAACCTCTAGTTCCCCTTTAAATCTATGTTCAAAAAATATTTTGATAGGTAAAACAAATATTATTTATTAGCTTGTGGTTTAATGAATAATAATATTTTTTGTTTTTTTACAACGATGTTAATATGGTTTTTACCTATATGGCCTGTTGAAATCCTAACCTATGTTGCAACTTACGTATTTTCTTCACCAGTTGTTCAATTATATATATTGACTTTAAATAATTATAATAATTGGATTTAATACACTTTAGCATTACTTTTGTCTCACTCAACTATTTTTTAACAACATATACGCTAACAAAATTAGTAATTTACAAATCGATACATATTTCTTTGAGTTTAAAAACTCTACTAATATAAAAATTCATATCATTCATAGAAAAGCTGAGATCATGGATCAGGACTTAAGAGCAGACTAACATCACGGATAAGAATAAAAAAGGACAAAAATCATAAATTATAACTTAAAAGAATAATATTTAACAATTTACAGATTGTAATGAAAAAAACAAATCCAAACCAGAAATAAGAAATAAAAAAATTATAATCTAATCGAAATGAGAAAGTAATAATGGGATTTCTTTACATGACGTAATAGTAAGAAAATAGTGGGATTTCTTGTTGTTTTATGACTACGTAAAAAATCTTAATGATATAGAAATCTGAACTACAACGATATTAAATTAGAAAATGTTATTGCCCACGAGGAAACGTTCTGCTTAGTCACTCCACGACTTGCGTTTCACATAAAACTTAGGTCAACGGAGCTAACAGATATGAAAATTTCTTTAATTTAGAACAATTTGTAAAAAAAAGATTGAAAAAAAAACGTATAACTTGATATAAATTAACTATTAAAAATCTTAAGCATATTATTCACAGCCCTTTTCTCTGAAACAAAATTTTAATGAAAAAATTAGTAAAAAATATTTATTTTCATTTGGTGATGTAAACAGAACTATGCATAGTGTGTAGTTTGACAGATTAGAAAACACTAACTATTAGAGATGTAAAAATAGGTTTGATATAGTGAGTTCCCAATAGTCTCTAAAATGAATTGGCCTAAGTTGAAAAAGTAGTAGTGTCAATTAAAATAAACAAAATTTAATTTTGTTTGATTATTAGTTCACGAATGATATGAGTTTATATTCGATTCATCCGTGTATTCACATGTCAGTTTATTCCTTTTAAAATAATAATTATAATTTTAAAAATATTGAAAAATAATATTAAATGTGAATTAAAATTTATATATGAAATTACTATAACAAAAAAAATTGAAATTAATTTAATTTATGCAACTTAAATTTTATGAATTAAGTATTTATTTATTTTTTATTTTATTTCAAATCAGATTAGAATATGTTCTTTGGTTCATTGACTCGATATATGACCAATTAGATCAATTTTTTTAACTCATTAAATTATGGATTAGATCATATTAACACAATTTTACAATTTTTCAATAAATGGATCAATTTGAACCGAGACCATCTAATCAAATTGAGAAAGACTTGATCAACAACACGTTTTTCTATCTATACTTAGCACTTTTAGTTTCAAAAATTACTTTTAAAGTCTTTTTTACAAATTTAGTATCTCTTTCTTTACAATTTGATCTTGTACTAATTTTAGTACAAATTTAGTTTGTTTGATAGTTTGATATTCAACATTTATTAGAAAGGTTAGGCATTACTATAAAATAAATTAGTCAACAAAATTTGTGTAATTAAAAAAAATGAAATTAGTCAATAAATAAGAATAAAATTCACACCCTATAAAACCAAACCAAACCATAATAAATTTTAAAAAGATTATATCAAAAAAGGACGTGGTTCTTCCAAGGTGGAAAGGATGATATAGGAAGGAGTTGGTTACTATCAAGGTTAGTTCCCAAGTTGTTGATGAAGATTAAAGAAGATCTACTTGTAAAAGATTTTATAACGTTCAGGACAATAAAAAATTTAAAAAATTATGAAATATATGAGTATAATAGTAAATGAGAGAATTAATTTTGTGGGATGAATTTGTATAGACTTGTGGGCCCTTGAATAAAGGTGGAAAAGATAATAAAAGTGAATATATAAAATATAGTTAATTATTGAGTACCTACGTAAGATATCATCAGTTAGTTATAACCAACATGAAGAATTGTGTTCTTGGAGTCTTTTTGTATTGTAAAGATTTGTGGTTTGTGAAATCTCGGCTAGTGTGACTAAGAAAATGGATATAGCTCTTGTGGAAGAGTAAACTAGTATAAAAATCAATGTGATCTTTAATCTCTCTTTCTTTAGTTTTTGCATTGTCATCTTGAATAATTCTTTGTTAATTAAAATTTTAACAAGTTGATTTTCTTATCGGGTGATACTTAATTAACTATTTTTTATGGTTTCTGATCTAAAATTAAATTTGTAACGTATTGTTTTGCATTCTAAATTACTTAAGATTCAATCAATTTTTTGTTTTGAAAATGGTTGTGTACAAGTTTCCTTTTGTTGAGTGTGCCATTATTAACATACTCTTGGGTTAATTACTGTCTAAGTACAAGGAGGGGTGAATTGGACTTATAAAATTTTCGCAAAAAATACTATTTAAGGAATCCTGACAGAAAAGAACAGATTGATTTAAGGAAAAACATATTTATTTCCTGATTTCAAGAATCAGTCTCAGAAACAAAAAAAATTAATTTTAAAATCAATAGATTTTATTTCTAACTTATCAAATTCAGATTTTCACACAGAGAAGCAATGTTTAAGCTTCTAACTTCAAGGATTTAACAAAGATATACTTTGATGATTAAAATCAAGAGATACAAAACCTTTGATATTGATTTTCAAACCAACACAATCAATTTAAAAGGAAACAGGTTAGTTAAAGAGAAATTAAGAGCAAAAATTAAACTCAGTAAGCAACTTTCAAAAGCCCTTTTCTAAAACAGTTTCAAAAAGATAGATCCTTAAACAAGATTGCCTAATTGAATTATTAAAACCAGTATTATCAAATCAAAGAAAGAAAGATACTTGAATTTTAAGAAAGATTAAATCCTCGTTAGAATCTTGAAACACAGAATATGATCTAACCCAACAGTAGTGAAAACAACAGATTTAATTCAGAAACAACAGGTTTAATTTTTTTATTGTAGTTTTCTAGATTTCAAAAATAAAGCAGAGATCTAGAAAAGAGAAAGGTACACACAGTTTTATACTAGTTCACTCAATAAGAGCTACGTATAGTCCCACCTTATTCCAAGATGGATTCCACTAAAGCAAAGAAATCTTTTACAAAAAACCTCTTAGTTCTTGAACCTTCTAAGAACCAAGATTACAAGATGAAACACTCTATTTAAGCAACATACAAACCTCTAGAAACACTATCAAGAGGTACAAATACAAACACTATTACAAAAAGAAAAGTATAGGAAGGAAAACTTTTGAATTTTAGATACAAGAGTTCAAAACAGAACCCTCACAGCTGCAGCACTTGAAAGAACCTTGAATCTCAAGACAAAGGCACAAGCACAAGAGCACTTGAAGTTTTTAAGATAAACTTCCAAAAAACTAAAACTCTCTTCAAAATCTCAATGAAAGCACATGAAAATAGTATGTAAATCATGATTGCAAGAGATGATTTGACTTGAGATCAACCTTCTTTTTTAAGGTTTCAGATCAAAACAGATTTTCAAAAACCGGTAAAGAACAATTATAAACTGAAGTTCAAAAGAACAGATTATTTTTTGAAAATACTCTTGGTGGTAACATAACCACTTTACGATCAATTATAACTGAAAATGTGAACAAAATCGAAAATGTGAACAAAATTGATTTTCAAAAAAGCTAACAGATTTTTGAAGCAGTACCAAATAATCAATTGTTTTGTCAAACAATAGATTAAATTCTTATGCAGTAAAACAATGTTTTAAAAGAAATGAAACAGATTTCTTAAAACCTTTTCAAGATACCCTTGTGCTTAAGCTTATCACTATGGCTGTGATATATAAGGTAGATTTAGAGTGCAAAAAGCTATTTAAACAACTCTAACCTAACTAAGATCATGGATTACAATTTACGTAAACCTTCAACCAAGTTGTCTTCATCAAACACATCTTCATGGAAGTTGAGTAGAGTTTGCATCTATCTTCAATAATCTCCCCCTGTTTGGTGGAGACAAATCCCCATTGCCCTTGAAGGAAGACTCACGATCATAGCACCAACATTTTGACAAAACAGAACAAAGCATGCATAATACCATAATACTTAATACCTACACCTGGAAATCTTCTCCCCCTTTGTTTTCATCAAACAGGGTTGGTGCACACAGAAATAGACAAGCAAGCAATAGTCATACACACATAATAGTTCAAAGAAAGTTTAAGGTGTCTAAGCACATTTCAGTCTAAAATAAAACAAGTGCAGAAAAATATAAAGACCCGGAAAACAACATTGATAGTAAATCACTTCTCCCTATAGTAGAGTTCTGCTAGCTGTTCTTGAACACCTTCAATTTGATGGTCTAGGTTCTGAAACCTAGCTTGTGTCATCTCAAAATATGCCCTTTGGTCAGCAAAAAGAGTGTCCATGTGGTAGAGAACTTTCCTTTCAAAACTGGATAATGGTTCACCACGGTACTTAGGTTCATGATATGCAACAAGAGCATTCATATCATTTAATGCATATTCCTCATGCATTGATGGAGTTGGTGCTCCTTGATGCATTCCATGAGGAGAGGAGTTATGCCTCTCAAAACATGATGCTTTTGCATTTTCCAGTGTAGCATCTTCTGCATTTGGAAGTGCATCATCATCTCAATCTTGATCATCATGATTAGATCCTTCATGTTCAACTCTAGGAGCAGCAATCCGTCTATACACCCATGCACTTTCCTCCTTTTGAAAACCCATTTTAATGAGAGTAGCATTTTCAATCTCATCGACTGTAACATCCCGCCAAATTCTTTTCATAATTATAAAACGAATTAAAGGTAAAACAATAATATTGAAGTGAACATATGTATATATATATATAATGAAATTTCTCCTCACAGGGAGTTTAATACATATCCGGTCAGTTTTCCAAAACTTAAACAAAATACAGCAAAATAGAAAAAAACAGGCGATCTCCTAACCGAAAAAGGCGATCTCCTATCAGAAAAATGCGATCTCCTAACAGACAACAGAAAAAGGGTGATCGCCTAATAGAAACAGAAACAGGCGATCTCCTTCCGGCGACCACTCACTGAGGAGCTCTACTACCTGCAACCTCGTCTGCTCCCGTGCAAAAATACACGATCATCACAGGTTTAAGAAAGCAATCACAATACTAGATAAAAGGGTAAGCTAGATGTTTTAAAAACTTTAAATATGAAACTTTAAATCAATAGAAAACATAAATCTTCACACCATTCATAATCCATATCAATTTCAACCATCAACATTCCCATATTCCACAAACTCGTCAAGTGTCTATTCACTACTTTCAATATTCATGGCTCACACGTCAGACTTTCCACTGACTCATAACATATAGACACATGACTCTACTTCCGGAAGACTCGTGCGTTGACTCAGACTCAAAGATCTGCACCCGTCATACCACACCACTGTGAAATCCACACAGGGTCGCTGTGAAATCCACACAGCCATGCGCATACACAATCTCAATATCATCACTCTCCCGGTAAGACAGGGTTAATTCATATAACAGGTCAAGTCAGTTATCTTTCAAACAACTTACCCATACATATGAACCTCCTTCGACTCTCCACAACTGAATAACTTCATCTATGTGATTCCATTATATCAGCAGAGTCAGGATATCTCCTTCTAGACAAGTCCCTAGTCAATGCACATTACACACGATCTTACACGGTATTTTCTTTCCTGAAAATACTATG
This sequence comes from Phaseolus lunatus, assembly GCA_013389735.1. Taxonomy (NCBI): domain Eukaryota; kingdom Viridiplantae; phylum Streptophyta; class Magnoliopsida; order Fabales; family Fabaceae; genus Phaseolus; species Phaseolus lunatus. The sequence continues at coordinate 12,862,584 of CM023866.1, read as the reverse complement.
CCTTGATCCCACATTCACAACATTCAACACATCATACAACACTTAATGAACGATTCCAGTCACAGCAACATTCATTCCGTGGTTCAGATTTTTGAATATCACATGCATTTCACATTTAAATCTCAAACAGTTTCAAACAACACAAAAATAGGGGAGTTCGAAAAACAACGCCAAAACCGGCGATCTCGTCCAAAAACAGGGGATTATGCAATAACAGTTGAAAACCGGCGACCACGTCGCCCCATCATCTCAATCATCTAATATAAGGTTTTCGTTGGAAATAAGGCTAGCTTCCCTTACCTGAGCTTGCGCAAAACACCAAGAGTTCCAAAACCCGCCGAAGCTTAAGGATGCCTTAACTCTGTTCTAGCGTCCTGACGGAAAACTCGTAGAGAACTCCCCAGGTATCCCAGTGCACTCGTCGCTCGTCGCACTGGTGCTTGAGGATGTCTGAATCGCAGCGCGAAGGAGAGAAAAGAGAGAGATGAAGGTGAACTCACTCTGTCACTCTTGAACCACAGCAACGTTCTCTGCCCTCAGAAGTGAGTTTTTGAATCTAAACCAACTTGTCCACAAAATCCGCTGCCACCACCCACTCTGCAGGGAAGTTTGTGTGTACGCTTCCCTGAACAGTACGACTACGCGTGCCTCTGCGTAGGCCAACACTCTGATGTCACTATTCTGAACCACCCTTTTTGTCTACGTGTCGCGCGTGCAGGACGTTTCATGCTGGGAGCCTGGGTCCCACCTTATCTGTGTGAAACTCGACATCGCGCGATAACCTTCCACCGATGACCGCTCGCGTGATGACTAACCACCGATGCCTCATCCTGGCGGACGACCGATGTCTCTCCCTGGGAGACGACCGATGTCTCGCCCTGGCGATGACCGCATGCCTCGTGCCCTGGCGATGCACGCAAGTCTCGCGCCCTGGCGATGCCCGCATGCCTCGCGCCCGGCGATGCCCGCATGCCTCGCGCCCGGCGATGCCCGCATGCCTCGCGCCCTGGCGATGCCCGCATGCCTCGCGCCCAGCGATGCCCGCATGCCTCGCGCCCGGCGATGCCCGACGACACATCGCCACGCCTTGCTGAAGGTTCTTCATCCCACTATGTTACGTCCAAGGTATCATCTCCACATGACTTGGTGACGTCGGTAGCTTCACATTTCCAAGAGTAGATCAGCACTACTCCTCGTGCGCCCATGCATGCAATACTAAGGACGATTTCTTATGCTCAAGCATAGAGCTTCGCATGCACAGCGTATCTAAGGCTTAACCCACACCTTGATACGCGTGGTTTTTGGAACCCACTATGGTTGATCCAGTATCCTGACCACATACTGAGTGCACTTTCGGCGATCATGTGCACCATAGGCGATTGGCGTTCAGGTGTAATCTAGGCGACAGGCGATTATGTACTAACCAGGCGATCTCATAGTCTTCTAAGCTACACTTTCCTTTCTTTTTATTTTAAATAAAAACATACTTAGAATTCATTTAAAATATATTCCTTTTTATTCCAATTTAATTTTACAGGTCCTTACATCGACAACCTTGATAATCTCATTTCTCTCATCAGTGGTGTCCACCTCGAAATAGTCAATTAGTTTGGAAACAAAAATGGTATATGGAAATTTATAATCTGTGAGCCTTTTGGGTTTTTAACATGTGTTCCATCATGATGCAAACCCAATTGATTTAATTCTATTCATTATACAATAAAGCAGAATTAAATCTTCCTTGTGAAGAATAACATGGTTACTACCTTTGGGTGTGAGTTGCCAGCCTATGATGTAAGCCAAGATGCGAGGGGTTAAATTCAAGTTACCTGTACGGAACTGATTTACAAGTTGAGTTAGGTTCCTTACACAGTTTCTGTAGAACTGGATTTTGTTAAATTCATGAATTCCAACTGTGTTTCCTCTGCTTACTTTCAGTCCAAAATATTTTATTCCATCTATGTTGTTCCAAACTTCATTTGAAATAGTTAACTTGACCCCCTTTACATATGACACTAGATTCTTCCCATCTAGGGTGAGATTTATGTAAAAGACCTTTATCAAATCTTTGGAATGTTGATCTGTTTTTTGTTCATCTCATGCATGAAGGTTGTCATGGCTTCTACATGTAAGGACCTGTAAAATTGAATTGGAATGAAAGTGGTATATTTAAATAATTCCAGAAGACGTTATTATTTAAAATACAAAGAGCTGGTAAATGAAGTTTCGTAGTAGTCGGACCTCGGACGTCGCCCAAGATCTGGGGTCAGCTGGTAGAGGTCGGTCGGATGACGTGTGGATCAAGAAGAGTAAAGGAAGAAAAGTGTAGTTTAGTAGTACATGATCGCCGGTCGCCTGCTACACATGAGCGCCAGGGCGCGAGGGGCATGCGGGCATCGCCAGGGCGCGAGGCATGTGGACGTGGCCAGGGCGCGAGAGGCATGCGGGCATCGCCAGGGCGCGAGGCATGAGGGCGTCGCCAGGGATAGACATCGGTCGTCTCCCAAGAGAGTCATCGGTCGTCTTCCAGGGCGAGGGATACATCGGTCGTCTTCCAGGGCGAGGGAGACATCGGTCGTCTCCCAGGGCGAGGGAGACATCGGTCGTCTTCTAGGGCGAGGGAGACATCGGTCGTTCGCCAGGATGAGTCAGCGGTGGAAAGTTATCGCGCGACGTCGAGTTTCACACAGAGTAAAGTGGGACCCAGACTCCCAGCATGAAACGTCCTGCACGCGCGTCACGTAGACAAAAAGGGTGGTTCAGAATAGTGACATCAGAAAGTTGGCATGCGCAAGAGACACTCGCGGTCGTACTGTTCAGAGCAGTGGTTGGCATGCACAAGCGACAACAGTGGTCGTACTGTTCAGAGCAGTGGTTGGCATGCACAAGCGACAACAGTGGTCGTACTGTTCAGGGCAGTGGTTCTCAGGCTTTCCTGCAGAAGGGGTGGCAGCAGCAGCATACGTGGACAGGTAAGCTGGGATTCAAAAGCCACTGCGGGAAGGCAAAGAGCATTACAGACGCAAGAGTGTTAGAGTGAGTGCAAACTTCCTCCCTCCCTTCTTCTCTCCTTTGCGCTGCAACTCAGGCAACCTCCAGCACCTGTGCGACGAGCGACGACAGCCCTTGGAGCACCTGGGAGTTTCTCTGCAAGTTCTACCAACCAGGCACTGAAAACAGAGCTAAGGCATCCTTCAAGCTCGGTGGGTTTGAGCTCTCGGTGTTTTGTGCAAGTCCAGGTAAGGGAAGCTAGCCTTCATTTTCAATACAAGTCATAGATGAGCTGTTGCTGAAGTGAGGGCGACGTGGTCGCCGGTTTTCTGTTTCTTTTCGCAATGCTCTGTTCTATGTGGTTGGGCGACGTGGTCGCCAGTTTTAAATACGGATTTCGAACTCCCCTGTTTTTGATGTTGTTTGAAGCTGCTTTGGATTTAAATGTGATATACATGTGATATTCGAAAATATGAACCTTTGAAATGACTGTTGCTATGATTGAAATCATTCTTTGAGTGGTATGGTGTGTGGAATGTCGTGAATGTGGGTCAAGACATAGTATTTTCAGGAAAGGAAATACCGTGTTGAGATTTGGTTGTGAAGTGTATTGATCTGTAAGTATCCTGTGAATGGGGCGATCCTGACTCTGCTGAGATAATGGAATCACATAGAGGAAGTTACTCAGTTGGTGAGAGTCGAAGGAGGTTCATATGAATGGGTGAGTCGTGTGAAACAGAACGAGCTCGGCCTGTCTTATGGATTTACCCTGTCATACTGTGAGAGTGATGAATTGAGACCGAGATTGTGTTGATGCGCATGGCTGTGGAATCATTATAGCCAATGAAGTATGACAGGTGCATGTCCCTGGATGCTAGGTTCAACGCACGAGTCTTCCGGAAGTGGAGTCAAGTGTCTTGTGTGATGAGTCAGTGAAGTCTGACGTGAGAAATGAGAAACTTTGAATTGATAGACACTTGATATATGTTGTGATTTTAATGACCTTCGAGGAATCGTGAAATATGTGTTTAGTTGATGGATTACGTAGATATCTTGAATTTGTTTTACCTTGATTTTAAAGTTCATATCTAACTCTTTTTAAATGTCTAGCTTACCCTGTGTTTTCTTGGTGTTGTGTTCGGCCTTTTCTTAAACCTGTAATGATCGTGTATAATTTACACGGGAGCAGATGATGTTGCAGGAAGTAGAGCTCCTTAGTGAATTGTCGCTGGAAGGAGATCGCCTGTTTTAAAATTCCGTTGGGCGATCACCCCTTTTGCTGCTTTCTGATAGGAGATCGCCTATATGATAGGAGATCGCCCTTGTAATAGGAGATCGCCTTTCTAATAGGAGATCGCCCTTCTGTCAGGAGATCGCCTATCTTTCTATTGTATTGTAATTTGTTTATGTTTCTGGAAAATTTGATCGAATTTGTATTAAACTCCCTGTGAGGAGAAACTACATTTTATATATATAATATTTTGTTCACTTCAATCTATTTGTTACCTTTATTTTCATTATATACATTTGTATAGTATTTTGGCGGGATGTTACACTACATCTCCAACAAACCAATCTTCAAGTACACCATGGTTGTTGTTGGGTTGTTCTTAGGCTCTTCTCTTTTTATGTGAGGAAGAAGAGGTAACCTGGATAGTTTAGAGAGAATGTAATCAAGTGCAGAAACCAATAGATTTAGGCACAAATTTAAATAGAAATAACAAGTTCAAGAGATGGAGTGTGGGTTTAGAGAAAATATCAAGAAAACAGATTTGTATAGATTTTATTTTTTAATGTACAACATATTTAAGTTTCGGTTAAAGCAAGAATATGTTGGAAAGTAGATTTTAATTATTTTTTTTAAATCCAAGACCCAATCTATGCATTAATTAAGTTAGGATTTCCTAGACAGTGTAGTTATCAAACTGCTGGTCAATAACCACCCCTTAATGTCAGTCAATGGTTAAAAGAAAAGAATTTGTTTCTTTTTCCTAGTCATATATATGATTCTAAACCAGAAAAAAAAAATAACACGTTAAACAGAGAAACAACAGGTTACAATTTCACTGCAGAGAGCAATTCATGCTTATTACGCCTAATTCGTTGCTCATGAAATTAAACCTATCTTTAGCAAGAAGTTTTGTGAAAAGAATAGTTAGTTGCAGTTTAGTTCCAATGAATTTAATTTCACAATTCCTACTAGCAATGTGTTCACATAAAAAATGGTGTCTCATCTTTGTGTTTTGTTCTAGAATGCATAATTGGATTTTTATGTCAAATTAATAAAACTAGTATTATCACATAGAAGAGGTATTTTACTTAACACAATACCAAAGTCACTTAGCTGATGTTTTATCCATAAAGTTTGGGCACAACAACTTCTTGCAGCAATGTATTCTGCCTCAGTTGTGGATAAAGCTACACACACTTGTTTTTTGCAATGCCAAGATATTAAGCTTGACCCAAGCATATGACATGTTCCACTTGTGCTTTTTCTGTCTATTTTAGAACCTGCAAAATCTGAGTCAGAATAACCTATCAAACTTAAAGATACATTACATGGATACCATAGACCAACTTCTTTGGTTCCTTGTAGGTACTTCAAAATTCTTTTAGCAGCGTTGAAATGTGACTTCTTGGGTGTAGATTGAAACCTGGCACACATACAACCAACAAACATTATATCAGGTCTACTAGCTATTAAATATAATAAAGAATCGATTAAACCTCTGTACTTGGTTTGATCAACTGGTTTTCCAACAGGGTCTTCATCAAGATGACAACTTGTAGAAATAAGTGTGCTATTTGCTTTGCACTGATCCATCTCATATTTCTTCAAATGATCTTTGCATTATTTTGCTTGATTTATGAAAATCCCATCTTTTAACTGTTTAACTTGTAGACCAAGGAAGTAATTTAGCTCCCCCATCATAAACATCTCAAATTCGCTCTTCATAACCTCTACAAAGGTTTCACATAAACCTTCATTTGTAGAACAAAAAATGTATCATCCATATATACTTGAACAAGTATTGTATTTTCACCCTTTTTTATAATAAACAAAGTCTTGTCAAATGTACCACGGTTATAGCCTTGAGATAGTAGAAAATCACTCAATCTTTCATACCACTGCCTAGGTGCTTGTTTTAGTCCATAGAGATCCTTTTTGAGCTTGAATACATGATCAGGAAATTTATAATCCTTAAAAGTTGGAGGTTGTGAAACAAAGACCTTTTCATTTATGTAATCATTTAGGAAGGCACTCTTGACATCCATTTGAAACAGTTTGAATCCCTATATGCATGAGAAAGCTAGTAGAAGTCTGACAGCTTCTAACCTTGCCACTAGAGCATATCTCTCATCATAGTCGATTACTTCTTCATGGTTGTAACCCTTGGCCACCAATCTTGCTTTGTTTCTTGTAATAATCCCATGTTCATCCATCTTGTTTCTATATACCCACTTAGTACCTATGATATTCATCTTAGATGTTCTTGGAACTAGAGACCATACCTCATTTCTTGAAAACTGATTCAATTCTTCTTGCATAGCCAAGATCCAATTGTAATCTTGTAGAGCTTCATTCAAATTTTTGGGCTCCACTTGTGAGACAAATGCCATTTTTTCATAGAAATTATTCAGATGCTTCCTTGTTGAAACCTCTTTTTCAATGTTGCCTATCACATTTTCAAGGGTTAAGTCTCTAGGAGTTTTCCATTCTTTAGGTAAATCTGCAATCACGACAGGTTCTTTAACAACACATGAATTAGTTGTATTAAAATTAATTGATTAATTCTTTTGAAGTACAACTCTTAAATCATCTACTTCAAGTTCATCCATAATAGGTTTAAGCAGGTAATTATTAGATTCATCAAACACAACATGCATAGATTCCTCCACAATTAGCCATCTGCTATTGTAAACTCTGTAAGCATGACCAATAATAGCCTAGCCAATATGAATACCTTCATCAGATTTAGGATCTAATTTCCCCAGATTATCTTTCCAATTATTTAAGATAAAGCATTTACACCCAAACACTCTAAGATGGCTTATATTAGGCTTTCTACCTTTATAGAGTTCATAGGGAGTTTTCTTTAGAATTGGCCTAATTAAGGTTCTGTTTAGCACATATGAAGTAGTGTATATGACATCTGCCCATAAGTATTTGGGAAGATTAGATTCATTTAACATGGTCCTAGCAAGCTCCTCAAGTGATCTATTTTTTCTTTCTACTACACTATTTTGGTGGGGAGTCCTAAGGGCTGAATAGCTATGTGTAATCCCATGTTTTTCACAAAATCTATCAAATCTAGCATTTTGAAATTCTCCCCCATGATCACTACCAATTGATTTTATGCTGCAACCATTTTCATTTTGCAATATTTTAGCCAATTTCTTAAAAGCATCATTCTTAGAGACAAGAAAGAATTATATCCTTTAATTTAAAAGAGACTCTTGTTTTCTTACCCTTCACACATGCATCACACAAACTGCTATCTTGGAACTTTATGTTTAGTAAGCCAAAAACAAGCTCTATAGATTTTAATTTGTTTAAATGATTTGTATGGATGTGGGCTAATCTCCTATGCCATAGCCATGACTCATCATCCATTGATAAAAGACATCCATTTACAGAGCAATTATGCATGATGTCTAGAAGATAGATATTATTTACCCTTTTACCTGTGAACAACACTTTACCAGAAGCTTCATTTGAAATTGTGCACTTGTTGGTTTCAAAGTTGACTTTATAGCCCTTGTCACACAATTGGCTGATGCTTAGAAGGAAATGTTTTAGTCCTTCCACATATAAGACATTCTCTATTATTTTTTAACCTTCAATTCCAACATTCCCTCTTCCAAGAATCCTTCTACAATTGTTCATATGTGACATGCCCTTCTGCTTTAAGCTTCAATTTTGTAAACTGAGTAAGATCACTGGTCATATGTTTGGAACATCCACTATCAAGGTACCATGGGTTTTTCTTGCTGTTTTTCTGCAAAACAAAGATTAACACTTATAGTACCCTTTTTAGTATTGGGTCCAACTGGATTATCACCTTTCCTTAGAAAGCCATTTAGCTATTCCTTTCAGAAAAAGGTATTTCCTAAACTTACATGTTATGGAAGTGTGACCAGTTTTCGTACAGTAAAAACAGGAAAGAGAAAACTTTGTTTTGGAACTGTTGAAAGATGAAAAACCTGCTCTTGCTAGAACAAAAAAACGTGACAAATTTTTAACATTGTTCTTTCTTCTTGGATTGTATCCTATTCCATTCTTATTAAAGACAACATTCAGTGATCCTCAGAGAGTTTCAAGATTCTCCCTACCCTTAGTGAAATTGGACAGAGTTTTTAACAGGTATTCAACTTTCTTTTCCAAACCCTTACAGTTTTCATAGGTTTCGATAGAGGCATGCAAACATGTTAATTCTAGGTTCACTAACTCGGTTTTAGCTTCAAATAGTTCCTTTTCTAGTGACTTGACTTTTGGTTCAAGTATGTTATTAGCACTTATCAGTTTATTGCATATAACAGCCAACCTATTTACTTCATCACAGGTTTATTTAAAAGGAATTAACAACTTATCATAACTTTCTGAATCAATTGAGTAATCACTAACCGAATCATAGCTGGGCTCTTCATTGTTCACCATGAAACATAGATTTTCTTCTTCACTTCCAGTTGTTGAGTCATTTGATGAAGAGACTTCATTGTCCTCCCATGAGATATACACCCTTTTTTCCTTTACTTCTTTCAACCTTCTTGCTGACTTGTTTTTTTTTTATTTTGATTGTTTGGAGAATCAATTTTTATGTGACCTGGTTTACCACAACCAAAGCAAGGATAATTAGAGGAATTAGAATCATTCGGTTTAGAGTACCTCTTTCTTGGTTGTGTTCTTTCTTGACTTCTCTTCTATAGAAATCTGCTGAATTTTCTGGTGAGAAGACTCAGAGTTTTATCTTGTCCAGAATTCTCTTCCTTTTCACTTAGTTCATTCTGTACACTGGTCTTGAGGGTAATGTTTTTGGTTTTCCTTTCCATTGATTCTTGCTCCTTCAATTTTTTGAGTTCTAACTCATGTTCTCTAAGTTTCCCAAAAAGTGCAGCAGTGGAGAGCTTTGATAAATCTTTGAATTCAGAGATTACAGTTACCTTAGGCTGCCAACTTCTGTCAAAACACTTCAGAATCTTGATATTCAATTCTTCTTTATCAAAAATATTTCCAAGACCTGTGAGATGATTTACAATGTGTGTAAATCGTTTCAATACATCTACAATGGTCTCTTTGTCAGAATTAATGGCAAGATGTCCCTTTCTGCTTCTCTTTCAGCAACTTCCAGATTGGTGAAGCTTCAAATCGAATCCTAGATCAACGCCCTTTTTCTCTTTTTGATCATAACCTCCTTGCCTGCCTTTGACAGAGGCTACACTCCTTCCACCCTTGAAGCTTCTTCCATACCCAATCTTGAACAATACAAATACCTGCTTATTTGATCTCCCTATAAACTAAAAAAGTTAAAAGTCCCTGGTACTTGTCATCTTGCTCCACTGCCTTAACATCCATTTTATTCTGAATTTATAATTGAATCGGCCTATGTTAAGGGAGGAAGTCACTTATCTCCCCTAAATGTAGCTCCTCTCCTAACTCTTCTTATTTTAGGCTAGTGGTGACTAGTAGGATTGTATTAGGCCCTCCTTCTTAAAAGGATTTGTCCTCAAATCTACAGATGCATAGGGTCTGATCACCTTTATTGATTTGAGGAGAATAATTTATTTTCCAAGATCATGGATGTTGAAATAAGGGGAAACTAAGTTCAAGAGGGGGGAGGGGGTGAATTCACTTAAAATATTTTTGCAACAATTTCTTTGATTCAAATCCAATGAAAATTATTTGGAAAACAATAGATTACATTTTAAGCAAGATACAGATTTAAAAATATTTAAATATGTTTAACCAAAAATCAATTTAAAAAAATAATTTCAACAGATTGTTTTGCAAATTAACAAATTAAATATGTCTTGCAAAAATCAATGTGTTGAAAAACTCAAAGTAACCTGTTGATTTTACTTAAAGGAATATAACTTGCATAAAAACTAATTTTTCTCATATGGAAAGAATTCAAACTAAAAACACTTCTTATGTAACATATTAAAACATGGTATTCAATATATAAAACATATTTTTGAAAATGCTAAAGATTTTAAGTATTTTCAATCAATTGATCTAAAAAAATAATAGATGGAAAAACTGTAACTTTCCATAAATCAATTTAAAAACCAGTTGAAAAAACTTTTAACGGGTTAAAAATTTTGCTCTTGGATTCACTATCTCATAGAGCAAAAGATAACTCATAAACACAAGACAAAACAAAAAAACTTGACTACCTAGGCATGTAAGGCAACAAAACATGTTCATCAAGGCTTCATCAAACAGATAAGTTGGATCCCTGAGATGTCCAATAATCTTCCCCTATTTGATGAAGACAAACAATCTATCAACAAGTCTTGAGTCTTGAAAAAAAATATCTTTTATAAGCAACAATTAAAGGCGAAAAGAAGATAACATCGTTCTTTAGCTTGCTCCCCCTGACTTGCACAACATCACAATACCAACTTCTGCTTTAACAATATATTCTCCCACTTCATATTCATCAAATAGAAAATGGGCAGAGAAAATATGTAGTTGAACTATTTGATTAGACGTACCACTCCATCAAATAGCAATAAGCACAACAAATAAAAACAATTAAAGCAGTAATAACAGTACTTAAGGAAAAGACAAAATGTTCAAGGTGCATAAAACAAGCACCATACAACCCAAAAGAAGCCAGAAAATATGATTGTTCAGTAGATAAGAAAATTAAACAGATTATAACAAGATCACCACAAGTTAATAATCACCATGATAGAGAATGGCAAGTTGCTCCTGTACTGCTTCAATCTGTTGATCAAGGTGGTCAAACCTTGCCTCAGCCATCTCAAAGTGTTATCTCTGGTTAGACCATGAGTCTCTCAAAACTAGAAAGAGGTTCACCTCTTTTAAAGGTGGAACATAAGCTACCAACACATTCATTGTTCCTTGAACATCCTCGCCAACATTGCTTAAACTTGGAACATCAATAACTTCTCCATTTTTGCTAGCCCATACATCAATGATCTTCTAAAAACCCATTTTCACCAATGTGGCACAATCTATCTCACTTCCTGTTTTGATAGTTTGAGTTAGATCATCCTCTAAATCAAATTCAAAATGCTCCAGAAATTTTGAAACCACAACAATGAAAGGAAACTTATAGTCAACAAGTCTTTTGGATTTGATCATATGTTCCTTCATTACATATATCTATTTTACCTTGATCTTCTTTATCAAATAATACATCAGAACAAGATCCTCCTCAGTTAACATGCCATGATTATTCCCCCTCGATGTCAGCTGCCATGCTACAATGTGAGCCAGAAACCTCTAGTTAGCTTAAGATATCCCACGTCAAATTGATTAAAAGGAGTTTCGTGATCTTTCAAACAAGTGCGATAGAATTTCATCTTGTTAAACTGACTGGTTTCACCAGTGTTTCCCCTTCTAATAAGTGTCATATTTCAGTAATATTTAATATTAAAATACAGACACTTATAGATATTAATTGATAAAATAACTATAATATAACCCCTAATTTATGAATTTAAACTTTTTTACATATTTTATGATTATAATATGTATAGGAATGATTTATTCCTAAATTTATGTTAATTTCATGATTCTAGGGAAAAATGGAGATGAAAGGGCAAAAGCATAATATACAAGATAAAAAGGGAAAGCTGGAACGCTCCAAACACTCGCTCAAACTCGCGTAAGCTAGAAGCTCCCTGAGGATCTCGCCCAAGCGAGCCCAACTTTTCCCAGGAGAGATCACTCTAGAGATGTTGGGCCTATTTTCGTCCAACTTGCCCAAATAAGAAGTCACTTAGCCCAAGCCGAACTAGGTTAAATATGAGGCGTGAAGCACAACCCTGGACATCAATTGGGAGAATAGAAGGTGATAGAAACCCTAGAGGAGGTAGCCGTCAAGGAGAAACATCCTGGATCTTTTTTTCTTGCTTTCCATGCTTCTTTTCAATGAGAAACTTTTTAACTTGCTTTCTTTAAAATTCTTGCAATCATAACAAACTCCCAACAAAATTTATTTTTTTTGTTTTTTATTTAGTGAATCTTATACTTTATTATCAACTATTCCTTGTGGGTTCGATATCCGTCCGTAGGAAGAAATTATTACTTCTGACGCAGTACACTTGCCGTAAAAAAGTCATCACTTTCCAACCTTGACACTATATATTTGAGATAAGTCACTGATTTTCACACATATGGAATGATTATGGTATTTATTCCCTTCATTTTTGTATGAAAGTTTTTCCCATTAAAAGAAAGATTAGTATAAAAGACTTTAATAAGGTCAAGATAAATGTTGTCTGTTAACTCCAAGAACGATTGTAGTTTTTGAAGCTTTAGAAGACTTTTTGGTTTATGAAGCTTTTTGCTCTTTCATCCATGGAAACTTCAAAATTTTTGGTATGTTGATTTGTTTTATGCTTATCTAATGTAGAAAGGTTACCACTACATCTCTATCTCCAGCAAACCACATTTCTAGATGTCCATTTATGAGAACTGGATGTTTTTCTTCTTTACCTTTTCTTCTTCAATGGAGAAGTCATAGACACTTTTTGTCTGTAATTTTTAGAAAGAAAGACAAATTTCTATGCATTGAAATAGTTAGAGCAAGAATGTTGTGTGATGGTTAGTTAATGTAATCAATGAAAAGCTTTTATTGAAAAGAAAAATCCTTAAATAGAGACAAAAACTTAGAAAGGTTGCAAAAAAAAGATTTGTTTCAGAAGCTCAGGTGAATCTTTACCCTTCATGCATTTTCAAACAGTAAAACATATATGACCAATACACGTCACACAAATTTCAAGAAAATATAATCAGTTAAAACAATATCTAGTCAACTAATTAAGTAGATAATAACAGATATTGTGAAAAATAATTTGTTGACATTTATTTTAACCAATTAAATTTTCAATAAGAAACATTACTTAAGCTAATGATGCTAAATTCAGTTATGAGATAATTGAATCTATCCCGTGCAAGTGGTTTAGTAAAAAAATTAGCTAATTGTTTATATGTTCCAATGAATTTAAATTCACAACTATCATTTGAAATATGTTTACGAAGGAAATCATGTCTAATCATAATGTGCTTTGTGCGTGAATGCATGATAGGACTTTTTTTTCAGGCTTGTAGTTATGGTATTATCATAGAATAAAGGAATCTTCTTCAAGTTTAATCCAAAGTCACTTATGTTGAACAAGGAAGCTTTGATGATTTGCAAATCTGTCTTGAAGACCTACTGTTGTGTATGTGTTTAGTTAGGTAGATTTTGTCTTGTAAATTCGCATCTCATTATGATCCAAATAAACCAGTTTTGAAATCTCATTTAAATGTTTTGTTTTCCAAATCTCTTATTTTAATTAGTTGATTTGTATATTAATTAGTTGAAATTACTTTTATTTAAGTCTGTTGACTATAGTAAGTATTTTAACAAATTGATTTATTGTATCAACCGATTGAAAACACTTAAATTTTTTAAAGGATTTAAAAATAATTTGTTTTATTTTTTTTTCTTTTCTATTAAGTGAAATCAACCACTTATTTCGATAAATGAATCGGTTTTTTATTTGGTGATTTCTTCTATTAAAAAAATATCTAGTTATTTTCATAAATCAATTAAATGATTTTAACAAAATTTTGTTATGTTAATCAACTTGTTTTTAATTGATTTAACTTATTTTATTAAATTATTAAATTGTTTTAACAATCTTTCTTAGCTTATATAAAGATGTTTTCTAATCATTTAACACAACACTTTTTGATAGAGAAAAACAAATTGTTTTTAAATCATTCATGAAGATTACATTTGGATCATGGATCTTTGTTGTGATGTGAAGAAGGTTTTTAGGTTATCAATTTTGTTGTTCTTCATTAGTATTAAACCCAGGTGTATTTGAACTTCATTCTTTTTACTGTATTGTATTGTAAACAAATCCATATATGGTTTCTGAATTTTGTGTATGGTTAAAGTGTTGTGTGTTCTTGTAGGGTTCAAGATCAACACTCTTGGATGTTCTTGTAATTTTGTTTGATAGCTTTAGTGAATTCTCAGTGGTGTGCTAAGGACTAGATGTAGCTCTTGATTAAGAGTGAATCAATATAATTCTCTTATGCACTATCTCTTTCCTACTATGATATATGTCATATAATCTGTTTTAAAGTGTTTTGCGTGTAAACCAATTGATTGATTTTTCTAAACAACTAGTTTATATTCTAGTTATATACCTGTTATGCTTTTTATAATGAGTTGAACAGGTAAATCAATTATTTGATTTAATTGAGTTTTCAATCTAACACCAGTATTTGTGAAAATCTTGTGAAAAAAATTCACCACCCTCTTACTTCAAGCCACCTATTCTAACAAATGACATTAGGAGCTAAGTTATTGTATGTTATTCAAGTTTCAATCCTAAAATCTTTTTTTATAAAAGGCTAAAAAACTACCTTTTGGTGAAGGGGCTTCCATAAACAGACCACCACTATTTTTGTGGAGTGAATTATCAATTTTGGAAAGTTAGAATGAGAATATTTGTTGAATCAATTTATAGAGCAATCTAAGATGCTATTATAAATAGGCCTTTCATTCCTAAGCATAAAATTGATAAAGTGTTTGTTGAAAACTCTTAGTCTCAATGAAATGAGACTAAGGGAAATAAAGCTCAGTATGATTGTATTCCTAAGAAAATTATAACTTTTTCTTTAAGTTCTGATGAATGCTTGGACTAGTCATGGTAGCCAAAGGTCACTGTCATCTTTAAAAAGGACTTAACAACCTTGACCACTGCATCTCTGTTTGGGAAACTCATGGAGCACGAGCTCGAAATGAATAGGTTGAATGAGCAGGAAAGTGAGGAAAAATAAGTCAAAGGGATTGCCTTGAGATCAACAATTCGGAAGAGAGATCAAGAATCCAGTGACTTCAGTGATATAGAGACTCTCAACCTGTTAACAAGGAAGTTTGGTAAGTTCTTAAGAAAGAGTAGCAAGGACAAATCACAGTCCTCAAATAGGTATAATTCTAAGAAATTAACTGATTTTAATTATTCAAATTATACTTTTTTTGGTTGTGGTAAACAGGGACATATCAAAGTCGAATGTCCAAATGTTGTTAGCAAAGACAAATTTCTTGGCAGGAAACACAAGAAAAGAAGAAAACCTAAAAAAGCATATATTGCATGTCAAGACAATGATGACTCTTCAACAAGCTCAACATCAAAGATGATGAGGAGGCAAATTTGTACTTGATGACTAAAGAAGCTTTTGACATAAGTAGTGTAATGTTCTAACTCCTCTGCAAATTTTGAGAACTATAGTCAACTGATTGATGCTTTCAAAGAGACCCATGAAGAAGCTAACAAATTGGCCTTGTTAAATAATCGGTTGAAAGGTTTAAACAACTGGTTGAAA
The DNA here is from genome assembly GCA_013389735.1 of Phaseolus lunatus. Taxonomy (NCBI): domain Eukaryota; kingdom Viridiplantae; phylum Streptophyta; class Magnoliopsida; order Fabales; family Fabaceae; genus Phaseolus; species Phaseolus lunatus. Next base: position 12,847,013 of record CM023866.1, on the reverse strand, counting down.
AATAAAGTCAAAATTTAATAAGAAGAGTTAATCAATTCCAAAATTAATTTTGAAAACTTAGAAATCATTTATAAAAACTCTTAATGTAAATGTGTTGACTTAAAATATTTTGAAAATTGTGACTCCCTCCAAAAGAAGGTTAATTATCTTTTAAAAACCTTGGACAAATTCTCATGAGGGTAGTCAAATTTTGAAAATGTTTTTATCTCTCAAAATTGTGTTTTTGGCAAGGCTAGTTTGGGTTACAACCTAAACACCAAGAAATCTTTTACAAGCTTTTTTGAAAACAAGAAACCAGTGTATAAACCTGTCATAACGTATTTTTATTGTTTGAATAAGGGTCACACTGCTACATTCTGTAGGGTTAGGAAATTTGATGTACCAAAGGGTCTTGTTAAGTGGGTGCCTAAGAGTTCAATTAATATCACTGGACCCAAATTTATAAGGGGACCAAATATTGTTCCATGATTTGTTTTGGTAGGAATTCTTGACAGTCAAACAACACCTATGGTACTTGGATAGTGGTTGTTCAAAGGAAAATATTTGGAGACAAGAAGAAGCTTGTGAATTTGCACCTCGAGCGTAATAATGTTGTTACAAATGGTTAACAATAATCTAAGAAGGATCCTTGGCTGAAGTAGTAGGAATAATCAATACTGAAGTCTCATCTAAAAAATTAGTGTATGGGTGAGAAACAATCACTTACTATTTTCTACATATCAAGAGGTGATGTTTAAGTGTTGTCTAGAAAAAGAACTGTATAATTTTCTGGATCAACTAATTTAAATCAAAGCATTTGTACAATACATTTTTAAATCTATTAAATTAATATCAACAATTTGTTGTATCTCTGGTACATTCTATATAACTATCATAAATAGCTTTCCTGTTTTGTGTGTCAGTTTCTCTTTTGAATGTAAATCAATCTATCAAACATGTGATTGTGGTGTGCATTAGAATTTATTTTTTTTAATAATATCTAGCTATTTTTCACAAAACTATGATTGATTGTCTTAAATCACAATAAAGGTGAGTCAAATTAGTTTTATTTTGAAAGTGACAATTGTAGTTTCTAAAACCGTGCCAGTTGCTTTTCTAAAAAGTAACTCACCTAACCATCTTAATTGCATCTTTGTTCTGTGCATATAATGGCTTGTGTAAAATCTCAATACGCATCACATATCACGAAAACACAACTTCATTTTCTTTTTTGTATTCTCAAAATATTTGTATTATGGCTTCTTCATCTCACTCACCTCGAAGGAAGAAATCTCGTGCAACAAAGGGCTCAACCAGGGTTGGACACTTAGAAATGTGGTTCTATGGAGATAATGAGCAAATTGAAGTGTTCTTGCAGAAGATGAGCATAAAGGTCATCAATACTTCAAAGCTTCTATCTTTCAACTGGTTGAAAGAACAAAATCTCAAAGATGTGAGAAAAACTTTGAAACACCAAAAACTGAAAAGGTTTTTAAGAGATGAATGGAAACATCTTTCCTGACCTGGTGAAGGTTTTCTACACAAATCTTACCTTTAAAGGAGAGAATCTCAATAAAATGTTCCAAATTTTACAAACTTCAATAAATAAATATAATTAAATCTATTTATGAATAAATAATTAAAAAGTATATAATTTTAATATATTTTATAACTAAATTCTCTATTATTTTGAAAGTGTCACTTTACTTTACAAATAAGTTTTCTAAAGTTTCAAAAATTTATTTTAAAAACTCACGAAAATAACATTGGATGATAAGAATTTCAACAACTAATCTTAGATAATAAGTATTTCAACAGTATTGCTGGTAGTTGATTTATATAATTTATTTTTTTTTTTGTTACGAGCTCATTCTTCAAAAAAAAACCTGGCTTCTTTGTTTTAGCTTTTGATGTACGTATATTTTATGTTCAATTTTAGCTTTAGTTATAATTCTTAATATTTAGTTTTCATAATTTTGAAATATTTTAAATTAAGACCTTTATTTTAAAATGCATCTAATAATTAATTCACTGAGAAAGTGAGAAGTGATAAAGTTAATTTATCCTTGCAATATTTGAAAGCCCTCAAAGCTAAGAACACACATGACTTTGAAGCCCACATCTAACAGATAATGCAATTATTTAAGATATATAAAGCAGTGATAAACACCAGTTGTTACTGAGCTAGGTAACGGTGTCCTGTGACCTGAGTTGGGGCAGTAAGGTGATGGAAGAAGCAATGATAGTGCCTTATTTAGTGTTTCTTATCCTTAGATATAATAGATATAAGTGTGGTTGAATTGTGATTCCTTGCTAGGACTACCGTCGGTGGCCATTGAGTTTGTGCCGGAGATTAGTGTGTCTATGGTGGAAGAGAGAAGTCAGGAGGATTGTTAGAGATGGTGAAAAATGGGGTTGAAGGTCATTTCAAACAACAAGTCATTTTATGGAAATTTTGAAACTCATTGTATTTTACAAAAGTTCTTAAACTCATGGTATTAACGGAGGTTTTGAAACTCATGGTATTTTACGGAGGTTTTAAAACTCATAGTATTTTACGAAAGTTTTTAAACTGATGGTATTTAACAGAGATTTTTAAACCCATGGTATTTTATGGAGGTTTTGAAACCCATGGTATTTTACGGAGGTTCTTAAACCCATAATATTTAATAGGGGTTTTGAAAGACTTTTTCTGAGGTTTAAAAAAATCCCAGGGATGGTTTAGCGGGGGAAACTGCAACCCTAGGTAAATGGCTTAACGAAGGTTTAAACCCTGAATAATATAAAAATAAACTTCCATTAAAACCATTTTTTTCTTGTACTGTTTGTTCAGTGTTAAATGTGTATTCTGAACTAGACAATCAACATGTACTCAGTCTTAGACGGTTAGTGTCTTCTTTTAGTGTAGACGGTCTTTATCTTGTCTCTCCTATATATTGTTTATGTTTTTTCTTCTTCTTGCCTTTGTTTGCAAAAAAAAAGTTGAATTCTTTGACTAGATTGTATTTCTTTTATTCCTAATAAAGTGTAGTCAAATCTTGTTTAATAAATTGTACAATTTACAATTTTCAAAATTGAAGTTAGTTACAGAGTTGAAAAATGCTTCACTTAATCTATTAACTACATTTAATTCAAATTAAAAATTGTTTTTTGTCTTTTTATATTTGTAGTGCACTGCATACATTCTGTGTTTAACCATCCTTGCATGTTCTTTCTATAATATCTGAAATCAACAAGATGTTTATCTCTACCACTCCACAAATGAAACATTTAAGGTCTAGTAAATCAAATGGAAGAAGATCAAATGCAGATGAACCAACTACACCTATTCCTAGAAAGTCTTCTCAAAACTCAAGGGATGGTCATCTCAAAACTTGGTTTTCAAGAAATGAGGAGCAGTTGGTGTTTTTGCATGAGATGAGTAGAAAATTGATAAATATTCCAAAACTCCTAAAGTTTGATTGAATGAAAAAGGACAAACTTAATGAAGTCTGAAGGTTATAAAAGCATCAACAACTGCAAAGATTTATGAAAATAACTAGAAACACCTTTTCGAATTTGTAAAAGTATTTTTCACAAATTTAACCTTTAAAGGTGAGACTATTCAATCTCATGGCAAAGGAATGAATCTGTAAATAAATCCATATGTGTGGACTTCCATCACTAGTCTAAATAATTATTGTATTCAAGTTTGTAAAGGCAACACTAGTGTTGTTGAAAATTTCAACAAAGTGCAGTTCTTCAAAAAAATTTGAGGAGACTAAATGCCTCTACAGGAGGATTTTCATGTTAGTGGCTTGAAGCTAAATGAAAGGTTGCTATCATTCATCATTCCAAGGCATATCACACCAGCGGGGGCAACCATACAATGTTGAATGAAGAAAACTTGTTGCTAATGTATTGCATCCTAAAAAACAATGAAGGTTAACTAGATATTCATCATGAAAGATCATGTGCTCAAATCAAAACGTTTGGTTGATTATGGATTTCCTTATATTGTTCATGTTCAAAAAGTTTTACAATACTTTGAGGTCAATCTTGGGGGGGAGCTATCTGAAGTTGTAAAACCTGTAAATGATATCATTAATGTTACTCTACATAAGATAGGTGTTGCCAAAGTCAATGAAAAGGTGAACAGAGATGATGGATGGATTTCATCTATTCTTGTGGTTTTATCTTCTAGTTGGATATTTGTTTTTGGTTTGTTTGGATTATTCTGTTAAGCATTGTTGCACACATGTATTGTTTTCTATTTGTACTTGTGCTTTCTTTTTGTTTCTAAGTGTCTGCAGGGTTGTTGGACAAGCACACTAACATACAAACCCATTTACCCACACATTCAACTGAATTGTCTTCATCAAATAGGGTAAGTTTGTTGAAGAAAATGGATTTGGTATATTTGATAAATCCAAGTTTGAAGTTTTGAAGAAAGACAACTTAGTGTACATAGTGTGTGTGTGTGTGTGTGTGTGTGTGAGTTTATTTCTTTTGTATCAGTTTTTATCTTCTGTTACCAAAATTAACTGGTTTGATTTTGAGGCTTGCCTAATTCTTCTCTGCTATTTTTGCTTAAGTAGAGGATTTTTTTATTCTCAAGCAAAAATATAATAGAGATCCAAACCTTACTTTGTGCCCTATTTATGCTCAAGTAGAAATATTTTTTGCTCAAGCCAAAATAGATTTGAAAATCAACCTTATTCTTGGTTCTGTTTTCGTTCAAGTGAAGAAATTTTAGCTTAAGCGAAAACAAGATTGCAACTCAACCTAGTTTCTTCTAATCTGATGAAATGAAGGATATTTTTGCTTAAGCGAATAAAATTTTTTTATCAAGCTAAAAAAGAATCTTTCTTCTAGTCTCTTTAACTAATTAAATGTGAATGAAAACTAATTTTTATATTTGATTGATTTATGATTTTTGTTTAAATGAGTTATATTGTATTACAATGCTTAATGAGATTTATTGAATTTGTATGAATTTGGGGGACTTATGTGGGAACCATGTCAATTTTGTCTCCTATCTCTTATGAAGGAACTATTTCATTATTTTTTCCAATTTCTTCTTCTATTATCCTTTTTGTATTATTCGCTAAAAATACTATAATAGTGGAATTGTTGTTCCAGAGTCAAAAAAAGGATTCTAGGCTAACACCATTGATGAAAAACAAGAATTCATTATTGACACCTATGTTGTAACAAAGATCCCTCCTACTTCACTGATGATTTAAGTCGCATAGACTAAGATATCAAGTGGTAAGAAGTTTAGAAGGGAAATCCTACACATTGTAACATGTGTAAATGCATAGATGTGCGAACCTGACTTGTAATAAACTTACCCTAATCTATGATTCTTAGGTTCGTTTATAAATACAACTCTTTCATTAGATCGGGATATTTAATAGGACCTTCTAGAAGACATCAATTCATATTTTGCTTATTAAATATCTTTGATTTATAAATCTATGTTTGGTTTATATGGTTGTTATATGTTGGATTTTTTAATGAATTTGAATTGTTAAATTAAAATGTCTCCTTTTATATATATATATATATATATATATATATATATATATATATATATATATATATATATATTATATTTGATCTTAATGGCTTACTGTTACATGTTTGTTTTGTGAACTTTAATAACTATATTATATACACAAGTACATATAGGTATAACAAGAAAATAATGGCTGAAAGAGAATAAATATTCTTTTTTTGCTTTAACATTAATTATCCTTGTAATGATTGTAATTATATATGCATATTATATTATATTATATATATATATATATATATATATATTTATTTTGTAATTATATAAAGTCGTTAAAAATATAACTGATGTAATTTGATAATCTTATAAATATATTTATTATATTTAGTCTTAATTAATACATTTTCCTCTGGATTCAACACTCGGTTCTCTTGGAAAATTAAGAATTTAATATTTTTCTTGTGACTCCATTAGTAATCCTGTTTATGTGACGAACAATTAGACTAGATCATGTGTTACTTAAATAAAATGTTTATTACATAAATCAACCACCTATTATTATTATATAAATTTTGTTTGGTAAAGTAGAAAAATTAAAAAATTAAAAAAAACTATTTTTCAATGTAAAATTTGAAGAATTATCCGTGAAGCAAAAGTAAAAATTTGAAATTTTGGAGAAACTAAATCTAAAGAAAACTATTTTCCAGGACCAAACCCAAAATTAGTTCATTCATTTTTGAAGTTTTGATGGAGAAAATGTAAGGAGTTTTCGTAAGGGTCAAAATAGAAATATTTATTTTGTAACTGATTACATATACTAAACTTTATAAAAATATGAATTTATCCTCTTAATTAATCATAAAAAAATTATAAAATCACAATAAATTCTCTAAATAAAAAGTATTTATAGATTCGTTTGTTTATTTGTAATCACAAAGGGTATTGTATTTCTTAACTTTTTGTCCTCTTTTTGTGTGGCTTTCTTTCCGAATTGAAAGGAAACAATTTTGATGTAGAACTATCACTTTTTCTTTTCCTCTGTGTTTTGTTGTATACCAAATAAGAAAAATATTCTTTTGAATGGGTGTATTCTTTCCATTGTTTTTCTTTCTCCTCTTTCATATACATCAAATGGTGTTGTTAAAAAGGGAAAACTTGTAGCAAACACTGGGGGATTTTGGATGGTACAATTGTTCCTCTCATGACTGCCAAAGCAAAGAAATTGTTTAAGGTCGACACTCCAACACACCCCTCCTTCGTTTAGCTCTAAATTCAATTATTTTAACACAAGGTAACATTGTAGACGTGTAACATGCTAACATCAATTAATTATTGTGTTTAATTGTGTGGCATTTTGACAATAGCGAGATTCTTATAAGTCACTCCATATGGCATATTATCGTATATCAGATACTAGATAACCATGTTTCTCTGTATCGTTCTATATAATCTTTGACTTTGTAATCATAAGAGTTTTATAAGATTATACCTACCATATAAGAAAAAAACGTAGAAATCAATAATTCCAACTCTTACAGACAAGAACATCATTAGGATGTTTGTTCATCAGGTGCTTAAACATGCCAAGCCATCAGTATTTTCTCTAATCACTTCCTCTGCCATAGTTTTTCTCATATATGCAGATGGTGTTATCTACCAGGATTCCCTACACTCTGCAGCTAAGACAGAAATTCCAGAGAAGTTGCAACTTCACAATAACAGAACAACAAAAACAATAAAGTCAACACTTGTTGACATAAATTTTCGTTCCATTCAAGAAAAGAAGGATGAAGCTGAGAGGCAAAACCACTATACTCTAGTTGCCCCATTCAATGCCACGGAAGAAGAAAGAAAAGCTTGGTTTCGAGAACAGCTGCATCACTTCAAGATCCTCAAGTCAAACAACTTAACCCAACAGTTTCATGCTCGAGTTTTGGGATTTCTCGGCCGTGAATGCGAGGCTCAATTTTTCATGACATGGATTTCACCTGCAGGTTTTTTTGGAGGGAGAGAATTGCTGTCAGTGGAAACCATTTTCAAGAGCCATCCCAACGCATGCCTGGTAATTCTGTCAAGAACTTTGGACACCAGACATGGCTACAGGATCCTGAAGCCGCTGCATGATCGAGGGTTCAAAGTGCAAGCAATGGCCCCAGACTTGTCATTTTTGGTGAAGAGGACTCCAGCAGAATCTTGGTTTCATGAGCTAAAGAAGGGTAAAAAGGATCCTGGTGAGATTCCCTTATCTCAGAATCTATCTAATCTCATAAGACTTGCAGTTCTCTACAAATATGGAGGTATCTACATAGATACAGATTTTATAATTATAAAACCCTTAATAGGGTTAAGGAATTCTATTGGTGCACAGAGCACGAGTTTGGGTTCTAAGCATTGGACCAGATTAAATAATGCAGTTCTTATTTTTGATATGAAACATCCACTTCTGCATAGATTCATCCGTGAATTTGCACTGACTTTTGATGGAAACAAATGGGGCCATAACGGTCCCTACCTGGTTTCAAGAGTAATTAAGAGGCTGAGGAAAAGACACGATTTCAACTTTACAATCTTGCCTCCTAAGGCCTTTTATCCAGTAGACTGGAACAAGATAACTGGGTTCTTTACAAAACCAAAAACTCAGAGCGAATCAAGATGGGTAAAAGCCAAATTGCTTCAGCTCAGTGGGAAGAATACTTTCGGGATTCATCTATGGAACAAACGTAGTAGCAGATTGACAATTGAAGAAGGAAGTGTCATTGAAAGACTTGTATCAAATTATTGTGTCATTTGCAACCATCAATAAATACCCTTCTTGGGTAAGTAGTTATTAACATGAAAAAGGTGGAGATTTCGTCAATAAAGGAAGCCGTATTAACCTGTTAAAGAGCAAGACTATCAGGTGAAGAAATTTTCTTTTGTATAGAAACAAACTTTTAATTGTATACGCTGAGAAAGATCAAAGGAAGCAGCTCAAGATAACAAGGAAGAAGACATATACAAGTACCTTATGGTGCTTTACATCCTGCGTGATCTATTCCTTTGATCTTCAGAAGCGAAAACCAGTGTATTTAATATGACATGTCCAAAGTATTCAAATTATAAAGCAAATAAAACTGAAAGGTTTCCTTTTTAACCTTTTATTTTTAGGAAAATCTAGCACAACGGACAAAAGTAAGAAGAGCAACACCATTAAAAACGAATGAAGATGACTGCGCTTTTCTTTTTGAGCTAACATACAAAAACACTATCAATCATATGCACCTAGTTGAACAAAGAAGAATTACAGTATAAGGCACAATGTGCATTCTTGTGGCAAGGCTGAATCTGGTCAATGGACATGCTCATAGTGTTTCCCTTTTCCCATCTCTCATTCTGCTAACATCTAATACTTTTCTTTAACGTTGGTTAGAGGATACAAAAAGTCCAGTGAAGCACAAATCCTAAGAAAAAAAGCACCCTTTATTTTTATTTTTTAAAATTACAATTTACAACTTTTTCCAATCCCCACGTCCAAAATTCCAAAGCAAGACCATTCATCAATAATGCAGTAAAACAAGACAAATAAAAGAGTTACCTCAATTAAATATATAAATTTAAAAATAAAAAAAAACTGATGTAACATTACCCAAATCCGAATTGTATATCTCACAATGGAATGATATATCAACAACTAAACCATGAAAGCCTCAAAAAATACAATTCAGCAATAAAATCAGCCAGAAAAGAGGGACTCGTCAATTTCAATCTTCACCACCTCATTATCTTCGAATCTGTCTTTCTTGGAAGGTGACGGTGGAGCATAAATCCTTGGTGGCCCTCTACCCTTCTTCTTGTCCTTTGGCCTCGCCTAATAATACCCCCCAATTCCATTCACAACATTAGAACCAAGAAAAGCATAACATTAAAACTAAAAAAGAAATTGAAGAAAAGAGAAAATGGGAGCAGAAGTTTACGTTCCCAAACGAATGGGCGAAGCGCTTTCCCTTTGCCGTTTTCCTGTCCCCTCTGCCGCAGTACACTGGGAGATAACAAAATACATAAAATTGGGAAATGGGGTGTAAGAACTCATGCATAATAAAGCAAAGTTGATGAAAAAAAATGGATTTAGTGTTGCAGAGTGTACCAGAAGGAGTTAGGGAGAGATTGGAGGTTGCAGACGCTGAGAGGGAAGGGAAGGGAGTGGAGAGTGGCGAGAAGAGAGTTTGGGAGTGGGAGAAGGAAAGGTGAGACATGGAAGTGTGAAATTGAGTGGAGAGTGGAGGAGGGGATGCTAGCAGTAGTGACACCATGGCTGAGGATAACTGAAGCGATGAAGTTTGAAAAAGTAATTGGAAGTGGTCTGAAGTAACTGGAAGTGGTTTTGTTTAAAAAAGAAAGTAAGAATATGGAAAAAAATGAGGGGGTAAATTAGATACAGAGATATGGTAATTTAAGATTGAAAAAAACTAGGTTTTTCTTACTCTGGGTATTGGTATATGCACAAAAGAATAAGGAATTCTCGGTTATCCGTCATTTTTATTTGTCACGGAGCAGTTGTCAAACCCAACCAATTTTAAAATTTTAATGTTGAGTATTATTATATACATTAACATCTGACACTTCATAAAAAAAAAAAATATTATTAATATATATATAATAAAATTATGAAAGATTAAACCAAAACCTATATAAACCTATATGTTAACGAAAATGATACATAGTAGACTACACTTATTCTTAAAGAATTCTAAGAACAGACTAGATTGAAGCCTATTATATCAATGAAATGATTCTCTATGAATAAATCATAAATTAGCCAACTTATCAGCACATGCATTCCCTTTACAAAAAATATGAGTAACCCTAAATCTGATTTTTCCACAATAATTAAGACAAGTATTCCATTAATTATAAAGAATCCATGGAACAGTGGTCTTAGCAATTAACACAGCACAAACTAAGGCAGAATAACATTCAAGCCATACATTAGTAAATCCCATCTTTTGAACTTCCTCCAGAGCATATATAACTCCATAAAACTCAGCAACCAAAGCAGTCTGAACATCAATAAATGCAGAGAAACCACCAATAAACTCTCCCATATTCCCACGGAAAATACCTCCACAAGTAGCAAGACCAGAATATCCCCTAACAGTCACATTAGAGTTAATTTTAATCCACCCTGGCGAAGGAAACTCCCATCTAACAGGAAGATGAAAATGTGACCAGTTTTGAAAATTCCTGAGTTTTAGCATAGTATATTGACATTTTGTAATGTTTTAAGGAACAATTCCTTCCAAATTTTGATTTTCTGGGTTTTGTTTCTCTCTTTTTGCTCTTAATTGAAACAGATTGTGAGATAAGGGTTTATGTAACATCCCACCAAATCATTTTCATATTTATATAATGAAATAAAGGTAAAACAATAATATCGAAGTGAACATATATATATATATATATATATATATATATATATATAATGAAATTTCTCCTCACAGGGAGTTTAATACATATCCAGTCAGTTTTTCAAACTTAAACAAAATACAGCAAAATAAAAAAAAAACAGGCGATCTCCTAACAGAAAACAGAAAACAGGCGATCTCCTATCAGAAACAGAAAACAGGTGATCGCCTAACAGAAATAGAAACAAGCGATCTCCTTCCTGCGACCACTCACTGAGGAGCTCTACTTCCTGCAACATCATCTGCTCCCGTGTAAATTATACATGATCATCACAGGTTTAAGAAAAACATCCACAAAACAAAAACGCATGGTAAGCTAGATATTTTAAAGAGAATTTAGATATGAAACTTTAAAATCAAGATAAAACAAATTTAAGACACCCACATAAAACCATCAACTTTCTCATTCATTTCACACACTTCACAATTTCATCAAGAGTCGTTCAATTCACATAATCCATCAAGTGTCTATTAATTTCAATATTTCTCTTTCTCACGTCAGATTTCCACTGCCTCACCACACATAGACACATACCACACCACTGTAAAGTCCACACAGGACAGCTAGTGAAGTCCACACAGGACAGCTAATGAAGTCCACACAGGACAGCAAATGAAGTCCACACAGGACAGTTAATGAAGTCCACACAGGACAGCTAATGAAGTCCACACAGGACAGCTAATGAAGTCCACACAGGACAGCTAATGAAGTCCACACAGGACAGCTAATGAAGTCCACACAGGACAGCAAGATATCATCAATTCACCCAATGCACCATACAACACTTAAATGAACGATTCCAACCACAGCAACAATCGTACCAAGGTTCAGATTTTTCCAATATCACATGCATTTCACATATCAATCTCAAACAAGTTCAAAGCGACACTAAAACAGGGGATTTAGAAAACAACATTAAAACCGGCGATCACATCGCCCCACACATAAAAACAGAGCATCGTGAAAAGAATATGAAACCAGCGACCACGTCGCCCTCACATCAGAACCTACTCGCCTAAAGTTTTTATAAACGAAAATGCTAGCTTCCCTTACCTAAACTTGCACAGAATCACTAAGAGCTCCAAAACCCACCGAAGCTTAAAGATGCCATAACTCTGTTCTAGCGTCCTGACGGGAGAACTTGCAGAGCACAACGTCAGGAATCCAGGGTAGTCTCCGATCTCCGAATGGTTCGCTAGGACGTCTGAACGCAGGGAGAAGGAGAGGAAAGAAACAGGGAACCAAGGCTAACTCACTCAATCACCCTCAAACCACAGCAACGTTCACTGCCTCTCAGGAGTGAGCTTTTAAAACTAAGCCAACTTGCCCAGAAATGCCGCTGCTCCCCCGCCCACTCTGCAGGAAAGCTTGCGTGCACACTTCCTTGAACAGTATGACTACGTGGGTTTCTGCGCATACCAACTCTCTGATGCTAACTATTCTGAAACACCATTTTTGTCTACGGGTCGCGCGTGCAGGACGTCTCATGCTGGGAGCCTGGGTCCCACCTTATCTATGTGAAACACGACATCGCGCGATAACCTTCCACCGATGACTGCTCGCGCGATGACTATCCACTGATGTCTCATCCTGGCGGACGACCGATGTCTCTCCCTGGAAGACGACCGATGTCTCTCCCTGGAAGACGACCGATGTTTCTCCCTGGAAGACGACCGATGTCTCTCCCTGGAAGACGACCGATGTCTCTCCCTGGAAGTCGACCGATGTCTCTCCCTGGAAGACGACCGATGCGTCCCTCATCCTGGCGATCCCCGCGTGTCTCTCGCCCTGGCGATGCTCGCATGTCTCTCGCCCTGGCGATGCCCGCGTGTCTCTCGCCCTGGCGATGCCCACATGTCTCTTGCCCTGGCGATGCCCGCATGTCTCTCGCCCTGGCGATGCCCGCATGTCTCTCGCCCCGGCGATGACTGATGACACATCGCCACGCCTTGCTGAAGGTTCTTCATCCCACTATGTTACGTCCAAGGTATCACCTCCACATGGCTTGGTGACGTCGGTAGCTTCACATTTCCAAGAATAGATCAGCACTACTCCTCGTGCGCCCATGCATGCAACACTAAGGACGATTTCTTATGCTCAAGCATAGAGCTTCGCATGCACAGCGTATCTAAGGCTTAACCCACACCTTGATACGTGTGGTTTTTGGAACCCACTATGGTTGATCCAGCATCTTGACCACATACTAAGTGCACTTTCGGCGATCATGTACACCATAGGCGATTGGCGATCATGTGTACTCTAAGCGACAGGCGATTATGTGCCAGAGAAGTCGGAGATCGCCTCCGTCTTCAACAACGGCGATCTCGTCGACTTCTAAGCTACACTTTTCTTCCTTTACTCTTCTTGATCCATATGTCTTCCTCGAGCACACCCACGTGATTACCTCACGATAAAGTCATCGCACCTGACTACTTGGTTAATACAATGGTCAGCCGACCGATCTCTACCAGCTGACCCCAGACCTTGGGCGATGTCCGAGGTCCGACTACTACGAAACTTCTATTACCAGCTCTTTGTATTTTAAATAATAACATCTTCTGAAATTATTTAAATATAACACTTTTATTCCAATTAAAGTTTCTAGGTCCTTACATTCTCCCCAACAAGAAAATTTTCGTCCTCGAAAATGGAATTTCAAGGAAAAGAGGTAGGGATAGGCTTCTCTCATGGTTTCTTCTAACTCCTAAGTTGAATCCTCTGATCTGTCATTTCATTGGTTGGAGTAGAGACTTGCAGACCAGAAAACCTTTCTCAAATACTTGATCCTTAAAACTTCTAATTCCTCTTGTTTTAGATGTCCTTCATTGGCATGAACTGATCTGCAATGACTTGGGTTGACATCAACATTATTATTATGTCTAGAAACTGCAGAGATGGAGTTTCTTCCAGGATTTTCATTTTTCAGTTCGGAAACAACCGGTTTGTAGCTTGACTTCACATTAGGCACCGTTTCTTGTCAAACCGATGGTGAAGCAGCAAAAGCTTGAGGGAGCACGGTTTCTTTCTTCAGGCGCCCCTGTGGTTCATTTCTTTTTTGATTACTAATAGCAGATCAGGAAAAACCCACCCCTTTAGCAGATGGTTGGGATTTCAGAGCTGCTAACTCAGGAATTCCAATGGATACATCCATATTAGCATTGCATGGGATCTTAGGGTGCTCAGTATTCAACACGCAGATCATAAATCCCTCACTGTGTTCAGGGTGAGGACTTGTTGCCACAGCTGACAATGCAGCATTGTTTCTAGGATCAAAAACGAAACGCTGACCACCACAACTGCCCATTAAAAGGATTAGCTGCAAATCCCATCCCATTAGAAACACAAGGCACGGAAAGTTCTGCTTCCACATCCAACTTTCTGCAATTTACTAACATCGCTAGAAGAACTCAACATCATCATAACACGGCTTACCCTTATTCTTATCCATAGTCATTACCTCCTTCCCTTCTACATTCACAGGCAGAACTGCATCCTCATTTTCCAAGCTCAGGAGACTTACGGCATCAGGAGCCTTTAATCTCAACCCACCATTTCCATACTCATCTTTCAAATCACGATCAACAAAACAGCATCCATCCTGCGTGAAGCTTTCTCTCTTATCCCAGTAACTTCTCTACCTAGTATTTTTTTTTCCAGCAAATTTCTCTGTCTAATTGGACTTTAGACATAAATACAATATCTCATCTTTCCTTTTAAGCTTGTGGTTAAGCTAGAGCCATCTCATGCTGTTTCATCGACATAAACATCTTCCAAGCTTCAAATAAAAGAAAATTCATTCTTTCATTCTTGGAACTTAACTCTGGTACTTCCCATGGATACACATGCTTAAGTCTTTAAACCCTCAACATACTGTTTATTTACTCTCCATAACTTATATGTAGCTGAAACTAAATCTTGGTACAACTAAATCTAACTTACACTTGCTTCTTTAATTCCATCAACTCAACTGGAGCCATTCTGTAGGGAGCCATTGACACTGGTCCAGCTCCAGGTACCAAAACAATAGAGAATTCCATCTCTCTCTTAGGAGGTAGTCCAGGTATTTCTTCTGGAAATACATCCATGAAATCCTTCACCCCATGTATACAACCCATATCTTCATCATTCTTCACTCCCCTTGAGCTAGGATCACAAGGCACGTCGCCCCTTCTTTCAACTCCGACCATACACGCTGAGCAGATATCATATCTGACTCTTGGAGATCTGGAAACACCACTTTCTGCCTACTGCAATCTATGAGAATGTGATTGGTAGATAGCCAATCCATTCCCAGGATAACATCCAGATCCTGAAGAGGTAGACAGATCAAATTCACTTTGAACCTGCGTCCCTCTACTATCACTGGACATTCAGAGCAAACTAGGGAGGTCAAAACCTGTCCTGATGCAGGTGTAGAGACCAACCGTTCAAACGGCAGCTCCTTCAATAGAAGGCCTAGTTCGGTTGCACATCGATTTGACATAAAAGAGTGTGTCGCTCCAGAATCAAACAAAACTCTAACGTATCTACCAGCTATAAACAAGCACCTTGTACTAGGTTACCTGACTGAGATGCCTCCGCTCCAGACATGGCAAACACTCTCCCTGCTGCCTGAGGTCTGCTGCCTTCGTTCCTCAACTGCTGGGAACCACTGGGTTGAGTCGCCCTATTCCCGTTAGGACACTCTCTAGCAAGGTGTCCCGTCTTTCGGCAGATGTAGCATCTTCTCTCTGAATTTCTCTTAGGGCACACATTGGATGCGTGTGGTCCACCACAATGGAAACATCTGAGTTTCCAAGGCTGTTGCTGCTGAAACTGGGGCGGTGCTGCTTCTGCCCTATGCTGTGGAGGTCTCGCATAAGGCTTATTCTGCTGTTGCTGCACCTTGGCCTTCCCACTGGAAGAACCCCCTGGGTGTGACCTAATCGCCCGAGAGTCACTCTTCTCCAGTGTCTCCACCATCATCGCCTTCTCCACTAAGGCGTGAAATTCTCTTATGCACATAGGTGCTATGGTCCTCTTCAGCTCATGCTTCAGTCCTTCTTCAAATTTCCTACACCTCCAAGCCTCAGAGGTCGCCTGGGTATAGAATCGGGCGAGGTACTCAAACCGAGCAGCATAAGCATTCACTGACATCTCCCCCTGCTCCAATCTGAGGAATCCTGCTTCCTTCGCAAACCTCGCACTATCTGGGAAGTATTTTTCCAGAAATCTCACCCTGAAGCTCTCCCAGTCTAAAGCATCAGCTCTGGCTTCCATCATCTGCTGAGCTCCCATCCACCAGAACTCGGCTTCTCCAGATAGCAAATAGGTGGCGAATACCAATTTCTTCTCTTCAGGGCAGGAGGTCGCCCTAAAGATTTTCTCCAACTCCCTGACCCACTGATCTGCTTGATCAGGGGTAGCATTCCCACTGAACTTGGGTGGGTTGTGCCTCATGAACTCGGTCAGTCCCATCTGTTCCTGAGGCTGACCGACGTGGGAAGCTGTTTCAGCCGACCGAGCAGTTTCTCAATGGTGCATTGCAGCTTGATGATTCTGAGCCATTGCTGCATTCTGTTGTTGGATGGCAGTTGCCATCATCTCAATAGCCTTGGCAATCTGGCTCATTTCCGAAGAAGGTTGGGGAGGGGGTAGGAGGTCTACGAGCCATCTTTCTCCGTTTCAGATTTTGAAACTATTGGTTTCTATATTCCCTACAACTACAAGAATGAGATCGATAAGAAATCAATCCATTCAGGAGGTAACATCTAGACCTTACAAAGGTCAGCATCTCAAAGTCATTTAGAATTTGAGTTTATCAGCCGATCATGATACTTATAACATCAAGCATAATACCAGAACAGCTACTGGTATATAAAACCATCAATCCAAACAACCACTTTAAATCAATTACCAAAAACACTCAATAAAATGAAATAATTCACACCAGAATTCAATATATGCTAAACATCAAACCTTTAGAATTAAGATTGAGAATCATCTCGATCCAGTTATGAGTGTGCACCCTCACTACTTTATCAAGATCCTTTCATTCTTAATACTAAAATTTTCAGTTAGAGCATATATTCACTACAGCACACACAAAATTTCAATAAGAAAACCTTCAAAACTTTTCACTATAGCTTTTATTAAGACTCCAATAGCAGAAGAAACACAATGAACCCACTCTCCTCAGGTCATCCTAAGGACGAACTGCTCTGATACCATTAATGTAACATCCCGCCAAATCCTTTTCATATTTATATAATGAAATAAAGGTAAAACAATAATATCGAAGTGAACATATATATATATATATAATGAAATTTCTCCTCACAGGGAGTTTGATACATATCCAGTCAGTTTTCCAAACTTAAACAAAATACAGCAAAATAAAAAAAAAACAGGCGATCTCCTAACAGAAAACAGGCGATCTCCTATCAGAAACAGAAAACAGGCGATCGCCTAACAGAAATAGAAACAGGCGATCTCCTTCCTGCGACCACTCACTGAGGAGCTCTACTTCCTGCAACATCATCTGCTCCCGTGTAAATTATACACGATCATCACAGGTTTAAGAAAAACATCCACAAAACAAAAACGCAGGGTAAGCTAGATATTTTAAAGAGAATTTAGATATAAAACTTTAAAATCAAGATAAAACAAATTTAAGACACCCACATAAAACCATCAACTTTCTCATTCATTTCACACACTTCACAATTTCATCAAGAGTCGTTCAATTCACATAATCCATCAAGTGTCTATTAATTTCAATATTTCTCTTTCTCACGTCAGACTTCCACTGCCTCACCACACATAGACACATACCACACCACTGTAAAGTCCACACAGGACAGCTAGTGAAGTCCACACAGGACAGCTAATGAAGTCCACACAGGACAACAAATGAAGTCCACACAGGATAGCTAATGAAGTCCACACAGGACAGCTAATGAAGTCCACACAGGACAGCTAATGAAGTCCACACAGGACAGCTAATGAAGTCCACACAGGACAGCAAGATATCATCAATTCACCCAATGCACCATACAACACTTAAATGAACGATTCCAACCACAGCAACAATCGTACCAAGGTTCAGATTTTTCCAATATCACATGCATTTCACATATCAATCTCAAACAAGTTCAAAGCGACACTAAAACAGGGGATTTCGAAAACAACATTAAAATCGGCGATCACGTCGCCCCACACATAAAAACAGAGCATCGTGAAAAGAATATGAAACCGGCGACCACGTCGCCCTCACATCAGAACCTACTCGCCTAAAGTTTTTATAAACGAAAATGCTAGCTTCCCTTACCTGAACTTGCGCAGAATCACTAAGAGCTCCAAAACCCACCGAAGCTTAAAGATGCCTTAACTCTGTTCTAGCGTCCTGACGGGAGAACTTGCAGAGCACAACGTTAGGAATCCAGGGTAGTCGCCGATCTCCAACTGGTTCGCTAGGACGTCTGAACGCAGGGAGAAGGAGAGGAAAGAAACAGGGAACCAAGGCTAACTCACTCAATCACCCTCAAACCACAGCAACGTTCACTGCCTCTCAGGAGTGAGTTTTTAAAACTAAGCCAACTTGCCCAGAAATGCCGCTGCCCCCCCGCCCACTCTGCAGGAAAGCTTGCGTGCACACTTCCTTGAACAGTATGACCACGTGGGTTTCTGCGCATACCAACTCTCTGATGTTAACTATTTTGAAACACCCTTTTTGTCTACGTGTCGCGCGTGCAGGACGTCTCATGCTGGGAGCCTGGGTCCCACCTTATCTGTGTGAAACACGACATCGTGCGATAACCTTCCACCGATGACTGCTCGCGCGATGACTATCCATCGATGTCTGATCCTGGCGGACGACCGATGTCTCTCCCTGGAAGACGACCGATGTCTCTCCCTGGAAGACGACCGATGTTTCTCCCTGGAAGACGACCGATGTCTCTCCCTGGAAGACGACCGATGCGTCCCTCATCCTGGCGATCCCCGCGTGTCTCTCGCCCTGGCGATGCCCGCATGTCTCTCGCCCTGGCAATGCCCGCGTGTCTCTCGCCCTGGCGATGC